>CM037880.1:89359048-89949048 GCA_021292165.1 Shinisaurus crocodilurus | reverse complement strand
GATGCAATCAGCCAAGTACAATTTCTGCAAAACTACTGTTCATCTCCCGGGAGCTATTCAGGAATCCCACATAAGCATCCTGGGGGTTAAGTATCCTGCATAATGAATGGGGCTTGCAGAGAAGCTAAGCTTGGGGGATCCCTGCCGGTTTCTAGGTTCCCTGTTGCATGAACTTTGAAATGCATAAACAGTTGTGCCTCTACCTAATTACCCCTACAAATCACAGGTGTAACTACTCAGGTTTCAGAAAGCTTATATTACAATAGCTTTAAAAGGCCAACGAGCATCGTCATTTCTGAAAACAGACCTCTGCGTTTTTGGCATCTCAGTGGTTTTCAAACTTATGTTCCAATTCCTTACTAAACGAGAGGATAAATAGTGGCAGAAAAGCTTACTTGAAAGGCAGCTTGCCCACCATTGCCAATCTTCCCCTGCAATGTGTTGTGTGTGTTCTGGGGTGCACACTCCATTCATTCAGCCTCAATTAATGTGGCCAGGGGGTCCTTGGCAAAGTTGACACAGAAAGAGTTCTCTGAAGGTAGCCATTTTTAAAAACCACTCGGTCAAATTCATTCTACCAATGCTAAAAACTCACCTTTGTTCCAGGGAGTAAGATTACTCCCTTAAACAAATCTCTGCTACACAAATCACATTCATAAGAGAAGTGGGCATAGAAGATAAGTCACATCATTTGCCTTTTTGTATCTATATACTGGTTTCAGGCTATTGTTTTGACAGAACAACAAAAACAACAACTATGGATCAATTTATAATTACAAGCAAACTCCAAATCCTGGGAGAGATAGTGGCTGGCTGCTAGCTGTTGGAACTAGTTTATTTGATGGAGGGTATTTCATTGGGGTGTGGTTTTTTATGTGTTTTATTATTTTTTTACCCCCCAAAAATACATTTTCTGTTTGTCCATTCACTTTTTTCTTTTTAAAATTTATGTTGCTTTAACACTGGCTCCATACTGCAATATTGTTTTCCTCACGATCTTTTGAACTTCAATAGCTCATTAGCCTGTCATGTTCATCCACTTTTGCACTCCTTGGACACAAAGCTTTAATGAGGAATTGAACAGAATACAAATGCAATACTTTTTAAAAGCTAGTATTTAAAAGTGTGTTTAATTGTATAGGGCTAAGCACTATTTTTAGTATCTTGTGTCATTTCTGTACTCTGTAGACTTTTTTCTCTCTCCACCTTAGTACCTTTGCACTAAATTTTGTCACTGTAACCAATTGTAGAACTGCCATTATTACAACCAAACAAACAATTTGCACTTAACCAAATGCTATCCTTGTTTGTATATACTGAAAGGAGGAAATGGAAATACTGTCACGGTACTTCGGGTATTTAATAGCTCTTGAAACATGCTGTAAAACTGTCTGGAACTACTATAACTGTTTTTTATAACCCAAGTAAAGAAATGTGAGAATTTGCTTGAATTGAAATACTGTTCTATGCTGGTTGTACTCTCAAGTGTTGTTCTTTAACGGTGAGAAGTTCTTTTGTCCTTTGCTCTCCCCCCCCCCCCTTTTTTTGTTCTTCCCTGATTTTTGTTCCTGCATTTCAGGCTCTCTTCAGAAGTAACTGGCCTCGGGGCTCTGTAATCTGTCCCAGCACGCTCTAGGGCTTGAGCTGCCTGCAGGACTTTTCCAAAGCCCCATGAAACAATGCTTTCTATGGACTAATCTACAGAGGAAATGGCCATTTCTAACTTTATTATTCTGAGATCTCAAAATAAATACTTTTACTCTTTAAGCAACTGTGCTTCCTAACTCCTGTGTTGCTTTCATTACTAGTCTTGTTTAATAATCTTGAAGCTCAACAAGATACAGCAAAGGATTATTATTTTTATTTTTGTAGATGTTCATGCTCTGGCTAGTTTGTACAAAGCATGGACTGTTGGTGTTCTAAACCACTATATATTCAGTATAGACTTTATAAACGAAATAAGATGTTTTTATGAATAAAAATTTCCTTGAATTTAAAAACCACATCATAGCCTTGTGGATACATACAGCTGTTGTGATTTTTAATTTTGTAACTAAGATGTTGACCAAATACTACTTTTGTGACTTGTCACCAATGAGTTCAGACCTATGGCTTATTTTGCATTAACAATTAAAGGTTTGACATAATTGCAATTAGGCCCGGGTGCTTATTGGGGGGAAAACATTACAATCTCATGACATCGTAAGAATAGATTCACTTACCTACTGCATCATAGCTTTGGGAATTTTCATTGTCTGTTAGCCAGCAAAGGTAACATGCAAATAGAGATTGCCTTTGTGAATAGGATAGTGTGTGTACAAAAGCTTCCTGGATCTCAGGAGGGCTGTGGAGAGAATCCCATATTCAAGATGGCACTCTGATGATCCTAAGATAAGTTGATTTAAGGAAGTTCATAGAAGGAAAGTTCCCTTTGCCCTGCTCCCCCCTGCACTCCATTCCACATTGCTCAGGAGGACACCTCAAGCCTCCAGAACCTTTGGGTGCACAGGCAGCTGTAGAGGGGAAGAAGGAATGGGGAACTTTCCCTCTGCGAACTTCCTTAAAATTAACCTATCTTAGGGTATATGCGCTAAAACTGACAGCAGCACCCACACCACAGTAAAATCATGTATTATTGGAGCATGCATTCCAAATAATGTGGGTTAGTATGACCCATGACAATATGTTTGAGAAGAAAAACGCTAATTTTTGTTTTTGCCAGACTAAGCATTTTAGTTCTGATGTTGCTATTATGGCATTAAATTTATCCTGGGAACAAATGTGAATTTAATATCCAAACGACTTTTAAAATGCAGTAGTTACTGGGGTGCAGGCCAAGGAATATTTACAAGCATGAGCAGTTATCTTACTTTACAACACAATCCTATACAAGTCTACTCAAAAGTAATTCCCATCGAGTTCAATGGGGCTTACTCCCAGGTAAGGTGTATACAGGACTGCAGCCTAAATCATCCATTTCTCCTGCAGCCTGCACACCAGTAACAATTGCATTTTCAAGGCAGTTTCGGTACTCTATTCAGACTAAATCATCAACTTCTTCTATAACACAAGCTCAAATTAAGTGCCACAAAATTATGCAAAACTAATTTCTAATCTTCTCTCAAACCAAATGGCCATAATTCAAGTTAAACCAACTTCTAAACAACCCTAAGAAAGTCCAAGACCACACATACATGTTCCTAGGATTATACAAATTAACATCTACCAGTAACTAAGTAGATAGAAATGGACCAGTGAAAGAAACGTAGCAATTACAGCAGCTGGACTTGACCAGACATATTGCTTAAGTGATGAAAAAAAAGCATCAGTGAGCAGTCAGTAAATCTAAGGCTTTAAAAATTCAAGACCAGAAGGTTTTCTATAGATCTCAATAAGGGACAGCTCTGAGCCCTGATAATCAGTTCTGTGAGTCCAAGGGGGCTGTAGACTTAAGTTTCCTCAGTAGATCTCCCTATCAAATGGCAAACTCTTCTGAAACTGGGGAGTGTTTCAAAAGCATGTGTGATAGGGCACAGAGGTCAAATTCCATGGGATTGGCACAAGCCCCCTGCAGGAGCCTAAGCAACTCTCTGGTTCCCAAACCCCCTTTTGCATCCCTGCCTAACTGCAGCCTGGTCCAAGCTGCTTGGCTGACACTTGCTTATGTGTTCACCTGTCCTCAAGGAAAACACACACTCTATGGGTCTTAAAAAGGTACCACTGATGCAGATTAAAAAGCAAACAAAACATTTCCTGTGGACTTTGGTAGGAAATGTACAATACTCTTTATAAAAAAGATTTTACAATGTACAACTTTACAATGTACAAGTCTTTTCTATCCTAAACCTATAAACACATTTTACAATTGGTTTTAACATCTGTGGGGTTAAAAGGGTGCAGGTGGTACCTCATCAATAAAACAGTGGTACATGATTAAAGACAATACCACGGATCAAAAGGTGAATCCGCCACTCCAGACAGCTACAACAAAGTTCCTTTGGCCCTCCAATCCTGAGAGAGCAAGTCCTGCAATTCCCCTTCATCATCACTACCAATATCTTCATCTTCCTTTGCTTGTGCGGCTCTTCGCCTCATGGCTTCCTTCAGTTTATCTTTCATGGTATCCTGGCGGTCACGCAGGTGTTCGACACGACGGAAACATTCACTACGGCAAAATAAAAATCATTAATGTGCTCTCTTCCCCCACTTAATTGGTTTGTACCCAAGTGAAAAGCTAAAAATGTGTCTGAAATTCACAGAATCTTTCAGCAGACCCATTTCATGTGTTTACACCTTTAGAAGAACAATTATGAGTCTGTCAGTTCAAGCCTTTGACGTTAATTAAAAAATCCTGAGTACCCATAATTTAATGAGAGTTTACAGACTCACACTCTTACCTCCCTGTACTTTTCACATGGCTTTATCTCCCTTTGGGGGAGAAAACGTTGTTTAAGGAAAGCCTGACAAGCTGTAGTTGCATTGGGACCAATTATCTGCCATTTTAGGTGGTGATGTGCAAATTCAGGAAATGAACACTTTCCATACTGACCTTTCTTCCAATAAACTCCTATGCATCTGCCACAGAAGGCCTGAGCATAGCAGAGGCCGCTGGGGCATGTTTTAGGGCATACACTCAGTCCATTCAGGTACTGGGCTGGCTTCCTGGGCATAACTATCACCTGTATCAACTGCATGCATGCTCAGAACACACCCAACACTCACTCCTCTGCCTTTTTCATACTGCCGGAAATGTGGTTGGCCTGTTTTCCAAGGAAACTTGTCCACCATAACTTATCTTCTCACTGAAGAGCTAATATAGGCTTCTAAGGAACATCAAACTTGCCCAGAACAATGTGAAAGCTACTGATTTTAGGCAAGTGCTACAGAATCCTGGAAAATAATCCTGGAAAAAAATTCCAATCCTGGAAAAATATTCAACAATATTTTACATCTCATTTTTATTGTTTTATCCTGAAAAAATAACTACACAAAAACAAATCTATTTTCCATTACAGTAATACCTTGGATTGCAAGCATAATTTGTTCTGGAACCATGCTTGTAATCCAAAACACTCTTATATCAAAGCGAGTCTCTGGCGGGCATGAGCGGGGCCGATTTCGGCCCGCTACGCCCACTCGAGGCGAGTGGTTACATCCCTACGACTTGTCTTGCAAGGCCTTGCTCGTTTATCAAGTCAAAATTTAAAAAAAAATTTTGCTTGTCTTGCAAAACGCTCTCAGACCAAGTTACTTGCAATCCAAGGTATTACTGTACTCAGAACAACCTTGCCTTAATTCAGCCCTGAATGCTTATTTGAATACAGTTCTGTTCAGATTGGCAATTCTGAGCCAAACACAGAAAACATGAGAGCAATTTAATACTTGCTTGCTCATCAGTAGCAAGTTGTTCACAAATACATGAAGCACTGAAGGAACAGGAACCCACAAAGATCACTGAGTTGATTCCTAAAACTGTTATGGTACAAAAATGTCAGCATGACTGCCAAAGTCAAAGTAAATTTTAGTTGCTAGCTCTGGAAAAATAAAGAATGCTGAGAATGTTAAGACCCCCATGACCAAGCTGAGCGAGTTGCTCCACAACACAACAGAAAATGTTTAAACAATTCATTCACTGACTGTTATAGAGGCCAGAGGGCATTTGTATAGGCTGTGGCTATTTTCTGACTACTCCAGATTTTCTGACAGATTAGAACTTCAAGAATAAACATCCATATTGCTAATTATAGTTATTTTAAAAAGACAACAGCTCCAAATTATATTCCAAGGAAATTAATCTCTTGCACGGTCTCCAGAATTTGCTTTTAGATTACGGTGGACAAATAGATTAAACTGGAGCCTCTAAGAAGAAGCAGTAAGTCTGAAGAGATCTCAAAAACTGCTCCATCCACAAACCTCTTATGTTCTTGCTCCATTTAAGCACTGTAGGAGTCACCAGTAGAGGAAGAAGGGGGAGGAATGGGGAACTCCAGTGTTGAGGAGCAAAGCATGCACACAAGCTATACCAATACCAGGTGGTTCCCTGGACCCGCTACACATTGTATACTTGGAAGAGAAGCTTATTGTATCGTTGCTTAGGACCCTCCAGATATGGTGCCATCCAGATGTTGTGGACTACCACTCCCAGCATTCTTGGTTCACTGGGCATGCTGGCTGGGGACGATGGGAGTTGAAGTCCCAACCATCCGGAGGACACCACATTGGGGAAGGCTAGCTTAGGGCTTCTGCTTATGCTGTGGACAAGATACAAGGGGTAAGATTAAAAAAAGAAGAAGTTATCGCTAAGTGATAGCATATTGGTGAGGTAAATATGGCTTTATCACATTTGGCACAACAGAACTGTTTCAATTTGGTCTAGAACCTCATTGGTTTTTGTCAGAGCCAGATATGGGAACAAGCTGCACCCAAAAATAAACATAGAACCTGGCTTTAACCTTCCTTTCACTCTCTCCTCTTGCTATTTCAACAGCTAACCAAAAGGTTTGGAATTCACAAGAGCCATGCAGGATTCTGAAGTACTCTTGTACAAATTAGGATTTTAAAAAATGTCTAGTAGAACTCTGACACAATGGGTTGTATCCAATGTTAGTCCTACTTAGAATAGAACACTGGAATGGGACTTAAGTCAGTCATGATAACAAGTCCCATTCATTTCAGTGGGCTTACTCTTAAGTAAGACTAACACTACATACAATGCAGTGTGCCAAATACTACTCTGATCATAGATTCCTTGAGAGGTGAGTAGGTCTACCTTCAAATTCCATCACTTCATACAATCATGGGTATGTGTGTGCATATATGGCAAGTACAAGGAGGCCTAGAAGCTGCAGAATGTGATAGTGGCTGCAAAATTCAGTTTCCTAACAATCTTTTTGAAAAAAACAAAACCCACTTCTAGACCTTATTATTGCAAAGAGATGCTTGAAAATGGGTGGATAATGCCTGTTGAAATCTCAGAAGCAAAAGGTGTGAGGAGATGTCCTGTATAGTTATGTGTCCTACCCCATGACCAGCAAACAGAGAACAGCAAAAGTTGCAAAACTGTGCAAATTTGCTTAATACCAATTGCAGAATTTGTGTTTCCTGGGCAGAAGTGTTTGTGTTTAATGGGCACTTTGGATTTATTTTTTGGTACAGCACACATGACCTTGCATATCAGGGGCGGGGAACCTTTGGCCCTCCAGATCTTGTTGGACTACAGCTCCCATCATCCCCAGCCAGCATGGTGAATGGTCAAGGATGATGGAAGCTGGCACTCAACACCATCTGGAGAGTCATAGGTTCCACACCCCTGCTGTAAATATTAATTCAACCTGTTTTTATTTTATTTTATACTTCATGTATTGTGATGACCATTGGCTATAAACAATAAAATTCTGAGTGAGTAAATATTCATTAGATATCAAGAAGTGATGATAAAGGTAACCTCACCTCAGTCTACAACAGAGATCCACCTGGGCTTATTCAGTGTATCGCCTGGAAATCACTGCACCCCTCTAACTCACATTAAATTTCCAATGTGGCCCTCTGTGGGTTGCACTAGTTTAAAATTTCACTTGGGGAATTTTATTGAAGGGGGGGGACTATAACTCCCTCAAATAAATAAAAATAAATCTTTAAATTACTCATATTTTATTGAGTAACTCTGCCCACAACTAGTTCTTTAAACATGTAAAACAGATATAAGCATAAACCATACAAGCATACAGAGGCCAAATCGAAGACAGGATGCATGTTTTTGATCAGGTTATGCCACTGCCAAATTAAGTTAAAATTAATGGCCCTTTTTGGGAAGTACTATCCTGAACTAATCATCTACTTACATCTGCTCATCAATTTCTCCAAGCTGACGGTCAAGTCGCCCTTCCTCATCTTCTTCAGCCACTATAGCTTCTGAAATCTAACTCAGAAAAAGATAGCAATTAAAAAAAGCACAGAGGAGACAGTAGTTTTAGAATCTAAGGCAACTTCTCCTCAGTAGACTCTCTTAGACTACAACAGTGGGCCAGTAAAAAGATATGGATTTCTTTCTCTTTCCTTCAGTTAGAAAACTGGGAGTCAGTTGCAGGATCTTTCATTCCCTCCTAGAAGTAGCTTTTACCTTCCTGAGCCTTAACTGAAGTTAAGGGATATGGCAGCACCAGTGTTAAACTGTAGTTTAAACTAACCAGGTTCTCCACTTGGCCAGAATTTAGGCAAATTCAAACTCTGGCTGGTCTTAACCATGCTTAAGGGTAGGGCAAGAGGATTTACTTCTGGGGAGGGGAGGGAGTCTATACTCCTGCAGCTTGCTCGTATTATCTTAACTGTAGTTAAGAAAAACCCAGCTTGTGTCTGGCACTTGTAGAGGATAGTACATTTTGAAACTGACAAAACCAAGCATCAGCATCTACATTCTACAAGATTTTACAATGCTTCAATAATATGTACACTGTGATGATGAATTTAGGAATTCTGTTTAGCATGTATTAACCATTACTTCTGATTTTCAAAATATATTTTAACCTGTTATTTCTTTCAGCATATACTTTCTCAAAGTTGAGTGTCTTGGAGATGCCATGCACCCAGTGGTCAACATGTAACCAAGAAGAGCCCTTGAGCATCACTAATGTTCACAAAACTACTGATCTTATATGAACATCTGCCGTGTTTATAGCACTGAATGCATTTCAGAATAGGATGACTGCTCTGCAACCGTTTTCTCCCAACAATTCATTTATGGGAAATTTTCTGCAATACCAGAGTTGCAGCCAACTGAAGCTGTTGGCTGATCACCTCCAGGTTAATTTTTTAAAAAGCAGTCCCTGGGCAAACCACAGATCTAGCCATCTGCAAATCTCCCAATAAAAATAAAACCATATAGAGGAATGTTAAATCCAACTCAAAGATATAGACACTCTGAGTAAAATAACAGACGTAAAATTCTGATACATGCTTTTATCAAATAAAATGCACCAGAGTTTAAACAAATGAGAAACTCACAAAAACGTCCAGTGACAGACAATCTAGCCTTACACAATGCATTCCTTCTATACAGGATACACTGACAGAATTAAAACAAGCAAACTGCTGAAGGACTAGCCTTCATCGTTACAATTTTTCTGTGTGTAGTGTCATCTGTTACTAAAACCTTTTCTCTTCAGTGTTCCAAGAGGGAGAAGACATTCAGACTGTAGTTACTTTATAACATGAATTTAACTGATAAAGCAAGGCAATCAAGCTAGCAAATAAAACGTAATGTCACCCTGCCAAGTTCCAGTTTTGCATTTAGAGGCTTCTGACAGCAATTCAAACCAGGAGGCACCAACTTACTGTATTGACTTGTCGCATGGCTTTCTGGAATTCATCCCATTCTTTGTTCATCTGATCTTTTGGAGCATCAACCTTTCGCACCTAAGAAACAAGAAAGTGGTCTATTCATGGAGGGCTGCACTCCTATTTCTTACCAACAATTTAAAGTCCACGATTGGTTTTATATCTATTTCATGCTGCAGGCAAAGGAGAATTTGGTTGCCAAATTGCTGATGCTTTGGAGCAAACAACTCATCTAGACAACTCACAGCTACGCTCAGAGAGAAAGAGGGGGAAAAAATCCACATTCCAGATTATGTGCTACTAAATCTATGTGATGGCAGTGCAAACTAAGTACATTAAGAGACTATGGAGGGAGCTGGCTGCAGATTTGAGATGTTAAGAATGAACAGACATTTCTAGTAGTGTGAGGACCTACTATTCTAAAGACCAAGGAATATGGCTCTTATGAACCATCAGCATTTAGGCATCACAGGAAATTGCAGCACTGATGCCTTCAGCAATGCCTACCTTGACTACTTGGCTCTTGGGTACTACAAATCTTGTGGTCTTATTATGCATGTTATTTGAAGTATGCTTAATAGTTAACCATGTATTTGCAAGATTTGGCTAAAATGCAGGAGATTGGAGTGGGATGAAGGCACATCTCCTTGTATTAGGGAGAAACGGCCTCTGAATGACTGAAAGGGGGAGGGAAACAGAATCTCCTTCAAATAAGGTGCTCGACTAGCTCCATTAAAAAAATGCAAGAGGGTACATAAAGAGTTACACCGAGGGAGGGGAAGAAGAAGGAATTATATCTTCACTGTGTGCTAGGCAGAAGGGGGGAAATGCAGTTGATTCTGCCAAAAATGTATAAATAATGCAATGCAACGTGAGACTTATCTTTTCTTAATGCAGTAGCAGAATATTAATAATTCTCAATATTTATATAGCACTTTAGAGTGTTCCAAACCACCTCACACATAGGGCGTGTTCACATGACACGGGAACCGCGGGGGAGCAGAAGTCCTCCACGGTTCCCGTGTCGTGTGAACACCGACTGGGGGTGCCCCCGCGGGACAGCCGCGCGCGGGACGCACGCAAAGTGACCATGGGCGGTAGAGGGGTAAGCCCCTCCCGCGCGTGGCCAACCTGCCGTGCGAACAGCGGGCGGCCCTCCCGCGGGGGCTGCAGAGAGGCGGCAGCCTAGAGCGGCCGGAGTTGCTGCCGCTCCATCCTGTAGGGGCAAACGGCCCCGCTGGGCATCCAGGGCCCCGCCCCCTAGTACTGGGAGGCCTGCACTACGGTGTGGGGACTGCCGGCTCCACCGGGGTCCGCCCACACACGCGGGGCACAGGTCACCTGCGGCACCCCGCCGGACCCCGCGGATCGCCCCATGGTGCCTCCCCCGCCCGCAGCCTGGGTCGTGCGAACCGGCCCATAGTCTCCAGAAGACACGGTCCATATTATATAATGGATATAATGGGGGGGGGGCTAAGGCTGAGAGATAGCAGTTTGCCTAAGGCTACCCAGTGAGTTCATGGCTGGAGGGAGGCTGGAATCAGGGGCTTCCATGACTCACCACTCACACTTGGTCACTGCACCAGCTATCCGACGTTGGCAGGAACACAGTGCTCTGCCAGACAGCTGCTTGACCATTCATCAGGCTTGCAATAAACTCAAGTCTGAGGACAGGCCCAGCTTCTCCGCCGGTCCATTTCCCCCTCATTCCCTTTACCTGCCCCCCTCTCCTGCTTGCTGGAGTGAGTCTGGCTCCAAGTGTGCTGCACAGGAGGTGGAGGAAGGGGCAGACAAAGCAACTGGGGGACAGGTACGAGCTTCAGCTGCCTTGTCTCGGGTTTCACCAACAGATTTCAAGGTAAAGAGTGAGTACCTGGTTTGCAAGTTAGCAAACCTCATGTTCTCAAAAGCTGAAACAAACCAGACAGGTAGCTGGCCCTTTCTTGGCTATAGGATACTTCAGGCTAAATAATGCAATGATTCTAGCTTTGTGTATTTGTTTTTCCCCTCAGAAGTAAGACACATTTTGTCCATCTACAAGCAAGTCATATATGTGCTTTACTTCTAAATGATTACTTGTGCTACAAAATAACAATATGTAAAGTATTTCAAAGTAACTTAACACAATACATATATATATATATATATATATATCATTAGTCATATATTAATTTTATTCATTGTGATTGTTTCTAACATGATTAGATTTAATACTTTTCACTGTCTGTCTTTTTTAATCCATTACATATCTGACAATAAAAGTTAACAAAAAGATTTCTCTTCATGTTTGATCAGTAACTTAAAATAGTTTTTCCCGACATTAAGATTGCTTCCAAAGCATTTGTCCCTTCAACATTCAGAGACACGTTCAAAAGACAGGCAGCCCCTATAAACAGATTCCAACTGCTAGACCACTGTTCTCCAACTTTGGGTCCTCAGATGTTTTTGGCCTACAACTCCCAGCATGCCCCAGCCAGCATAGCTGGCTGGGGCATGCTGGGAGTTGTAGGCCAAAAACATCTGGGGACTCAAGGTTGGAGAACACTGTGTTAGACCCTCAATGGCGACCTTGCATGGGAGCTCTTTCTCAGCTTTCTTGGGAAGCGACGTGTCAATCAAGAACATTGACACAGTCACAGCAAGCAAAATGAAAGGGAACAATCCAGCAGGAGTTCTCCTGTGGACGCTCCGCTGAATGGAAACTTCGGAAAATCACAAACTCCATGACAGACACAATAAACAACAAAAAACACAGCTGTGCTTTTGCAGTGTTCCCACTCAGCTCAATTGAGCATGAGCAACAGAATGTCTCTCTGGATTTCACAGAATCATAGAAAAGTAGAGTTAGAAGGGGCCTATAGGGCCATCGAGTCCAACCCCCTGCTCAATGCAGGAATCCAAGTCAAAGCATCCCTGACAGATGGCTGTCCAGCTGCACCTTAAATGCCTCCAGATTGGGAGAGCCCACCAACTCCCTAGGTAGTTGGTTCCATTGGCGTATTGCTCTAACAGTCAGGAAATTTTTCCTGATGTTTAGGTGGAATCTGGGTTCCTGTAACTTGAGCCCGTTATTCCATGTCCTGCAAACTGGGATGATCGAGAAGAGATCCTGGCCCTCCTCTGTGTGACAACCCTTCAAGTACTGGAAGAGTGCTATCATATCTCCCCTCAGTCTCCTCTTCTGAAGGCTAAACATGCCCAGTTCTTGCAGTCTCTCCTCATAGGGTCTTGTTTCCAGTCCCTTTATCATCCTTGTTGCCCTCCTCTGAACCCTCTCCAGTTTGTCTACATCTTTCTTAAAGTATGGTGCCCAGAAGTGGATGCAGTACTCAAAGTGCTGAGTAAAGGGGAATTATCACTTCACGCGATTTGGAAGCTATACTTCTATTAATGCAGCCCAAAATAGCATTTGCCTTCTTTGCAGCCACATCACATTGCTGGCTCATATTCAGTTTGTGATCTACCACAATTCCAAGATCCTTCTCACTTGTAGTATTGTTGAGCCAAGTGTCCCCCATTCTGTAACTCTGCATTTGGTTTCCTTTCCCTAGGTGCAGCACTTGATGTATCCCTATTAGATTTCATTCTGTTGTTTTCGGCCCAGTTTGACATTTCTCCCAGCCAGTTACTCATTAGCTATTCTACACATCTGGAGAACAGGGCTGGGCAACTTGTAGGCTAAAAAAGTCTAGAGGGCCGCAACTCCCCGTCATATCTAGCCAACATAGGCAATGGTGAGGGAGGGAGGGAGGGAGCTGTAGACCAGAACATCTGCAGGGCCAAAAGTTTCCCACCCCCAAGGTGGAATGAGGAATTGGATTGGTCAGTGTGGAAGTGGAGCATTTGTGAATTCTTTTCAAGTAAAAAGCTCCATGCAAGCTAGCACAACAGGGAGGCTATGCTAAAATAAAGCTCTTCCCTGATGTGCTAGTTTGTTTTTTACATACAAGGATTTTCTTGTAATGTACGGTAGGTAAGCACTGAACAATGCAACCCCACCCTACTTGCAGAATGAAGTGGTACAGTCCAGAATTCTAACACTTCAGCTTGCATAATGTATATATAGATTTATTTATTCATTCATTCTATTTATACCCCGCCTTTTTTCCTGCAAGGAACCCAAGGTGGCTTACATAATCCTCCTCCTCTCCATTTTATCCTCACAACAACCCTGTGAGGTAGGTTAGGCTGAGAGTCAGTGACTGGCCCAAAGTCACCCAGTGAGTTTCATGGCCGAGCGGGGACTAGAACCCGGATCTACCCAGTCCCAGTCCAACACTCTCACCATTACACCACACTGGCTCTCAGTTTACTTGAACACCATCAGGAATAGGGAATAGCAGACCTCATATCTGGTCACCCTTCTTAGCATTTTACTGCTATGTATGTGGTGGGAACTGTACAAGACAAATGTGATGCAGCCTCTTCTTAAAGGACTTACAGTTAAAGTTGCGCACATTGTGTTTTTTAAAAAACCCTTCTCTTCCCTGAAAAGCTTAATTCTGTGACCTATATAAATTATGCAGTTTCAATAAGTTTCCATACATCTGCTTATTTTGCATAACTTATTCCACCTCTGCTTTTAACAGGGAGGGACAAAGATTTATGCAAGTCTTACAGAGTCCCCCTACCTAGCTTCAAAGATTGATTAGATACTGCCCAGTTCCTTTCACACCTAACTTTGCAACCATAAGAGCTAGAAACTTGCTTTCCATTTCATTTTAAGATGCATGACTCTCAGGGCGTAAAATTCTGCACCCAGTACTGAATTTCTGTGATTTTGCTGTGCTTGCATGGAAATTGCCAAAAAACACACTGACCTGCTTGCAAATGGTAGACAGACAGGGCATTTAGACAATTACAGTTATCCTAGTTTCCAATCCAGTGTGGTGGCAATCAAGAAAAAAAATACTTTAATGTACAATCTAGGTAATGTTTTGTATCCAATGTTAGTCCTTCTTAGAGTAGGAGTCATGGCTAACTTAAATCCCATCAATTTTAATGAGCCTACTCTACGCAGGACTAACATTGGATACAACCCTACATTTCCAAAATGTAGCTACTGTGGCTAAACATGACCACTAAGGGGATTCACAGGAGGAACATTGTTTCTTACTTCCTAACAAGTGAGGATAAGGAATCTTTCTGGAGTCTAGCCATCAACACTTGCCAAAGCACTTGCCAGGGGCAATGTGGCAATTCTAAGCCAAGGGAATGGATTATAAGTGTTTATTTACTTTAAGAATTGAAAAACAAAGTGTGTTCCCTCATTAGGAAGGGTGATTGACAAAGTTACCCTAAGATGTTGTCTGTCTTGATTTTATACTGACATTTCCTACCTGTCTTTTTACAATGCTAACACCCTCTCCAACCCCAAGAACTTAAGCTGGCAGAATCTAGCACTTGACAGAAGAAATACAGTTCAGATAACTTTAAAAAAACTAGCACAGTCATTTTAAAAGGTTTACATCACTATGAGAGCCAGTGTGGCATAGTGGTGAGAGTGTTGGACTGGGACTCGGGAGATCCGGGTTCTAGTCCCCGCTCAGCCATGAAACTCACTGGGTGACTTTGGGCCAGTCACTGACTCTCAGCCTAACCTACCTCACAGGGTTGTTGAGGATAAAATGGAGAGGATTATGTAAGCCGCTTTGGGTTCCTTGCAGGAAGAAAGGCGGGGTATAAATAGAATAAATAAAATAAATAAATAAATGTTCTCCATTTGTCAACAAACCCACAGGCAGAGCAGTTCATTGGAAAGCCTGAACGATTGTGAGAAAATAATCGTGTAAATCCATTACTCAGTTACTGCCATCTGAGCTAACTTGATTAATTCCTCAAAGAATTCATAAGACCTGAAATAAAGAACAAATGATACTTGCCTTTGCATCCACTTCAGGATCATCAAAAAAACCCTCTGGCAAGGCCTCTGCAGTGTTTTCTTTCCTGAAATGTTAAAGTGACAGCTAATACGTACTGTACCAGTTTTAATACTTCAAAATAGTATGACAGCAAATGAAATGTTTGCACTGAGAACAGAATGAGTAATGCTATCTAGGGTGTTTTTCAGGTGGAAGGAGAAGAAACACAAAACTACCTTACAAAGTAACAATATTAACAGTTTAATTACCACAGGCCTCCAAGATTCAATAAAGATTAAAGAAACAGCTACAAGATACCATTCCCAAAGCTCTATTATGTAAATGCCTTAGCTTCTGAAGTTACTACCAGCACTGTTTAAATTAGATGTACTGATTCATCTCAGACTGTGCCTTAAAAAAAAAAGTACCAATTGCTTCAGGATTGTGGATTCCATAAGAACCCGCATAGATTTAACTCTCTTTTAGTCAGCAAAACAATACAGATTAAAATACTACTGTCTAGGATCTATGCAAGAAGACAAATGCAAGTCTTAACCTTTC
Source organism: Shinisaurus crocodilurus (assembly GCA_021292165.1). NCBI lineage: Eukaryota > Metazoa > Chordata > Lepidosauria > Squamata > Shinisauridae > Shinisaurus > Shinisaurus crocodilurus. Next base: position 89,933,293 of record CM037880.1, on the reverse strand, counting down.
CACTGGTTATTTTACCTTTCCACAACCTTTTCTTGTACTTCTGCTTTCTGTATAGATCCAGAATGGGAGACTAGAGGTGTGGCTAAACCTTTGTTTTCCAAACAACCTGCGAAACACAGAGACACGCTTAAAAATTAAGAAAAGTAGTACTGCCTGACTAATATGCATAAAATTTGAAAGCCCAAACTTCTAAAATGGATATATTAATTATAAGCAGTGGAGAAGAGAGAGAGAGAGAGAGAGAAGGAAGATAAGTCAATGAAGTTGATTGGCAGTAGGTTCAGCACCAATAAAGGAAATACTTCACACAAAGCGTAACTTACAGAACACACTACCACTAAGTTTGAAATCCAATGCATACTTAATGTTAGTGTAAGTCCCACTGCAGCCAATAGACTTCTAAGTAAACATGTGTAGGACCAGACTCTGTTAGCAATGGCCACTAGCTTAAATGGCTTATACATAACTTGGACAAATTCATGAGGAAAGGTCTATCAAAAGCTATTAGCTATGACCATTCAAGGAACCTCCATGTAAAGAAGCAAGATACCTCTGAGTACTAAAAGGTGGCGACAGAGGCTACCATCTTCATGCCCTACTTATGAGCTTCTAAGACAACAATCTGGTTGGCCACTGCTGGTAACAGAGTCCTGGACTAGATCTTGGGTCTCATAGATTTCATAGATCATAGAGTTGATCATAGATCAAGGGGCCTACAAGGCCATCGAGTCCAACCCCTTGCTCAATGCAGGAAACTAGAGGAGGGGTTTCCCATCCAAGTCATAACCAGGCCTGACCCTGCTTAGCTTTCAATGCTCAAACAAGCTGAGCCAGCGTGAGCCACAGGCCTGGCTGATCCAGCAAGGCAGTTCTTACATTCTTTATACAAAAACAGCAACATGAATATGCAATTACCTTTTTAACACCTATAACTCAAGATATGTCAGTGTAAGAGACAGACAGTATATAAGCAGCAGGCTATGCTAATGCCATCAATAGCAATAATTTCTCACTTTCATTTTTTAAAATTTATTTAAATTGTATGCTGCCCAACTGGTAGATGCCCTTGAGGCAGCTTACAATCATTTAAAAAAAAAAAAAAAACCCAACAGACCAACCACCAAAACAATAAGTACAACATAGAACTTTGGCTATTGGGCGGTACAGAAATTAATTAATTAATTAAAATATCAAAGCATTAAAAATATTAAGAGCCAGTGTGGCATAGTGGTTAGTGTTGGACTGGGACCCGGGAAATCCGGGTTCTAGTCCCTGCTCGGCCATGAAACTCACTGGGTGACTTTGGGCCAGTCACTGACTCTCAGCCTCACCTACCTCACAGGGTTGTTGTGAGGATAAAATGGAGGAGGAGGAGGAGGAGGATTATGTAAGCCACCTTGGGTTCCTTGCAGGAAAAAAGGCAGGGTATAAATATAATAAATAAATAAATAAAAAATTAAAGGGCCAGCAATGAAGTTAATAATGAGAACAACAGACTAACGATGAAATGCTTGCTGGAAGAAGGACTTAACCTGACATCTAAATGTATACATGAGGATGCCAGATGGATCCCCCAGGAAGGGCATTCCATAGACTGCGGGGGAGGGGGGGGGCACAGCAGAGAAGGCTCTTTCCCTGGTAGCCGCATGTTGAACCTTTTTGGGCAGCGGTACTCAGAGAAGAGCCTCCAAAGATGATCTTTGCAGTCGGGCAGGAACATATGGGAGAAGGTCCTCCTTCAGGTAGACTGGTCCTTAAGTTGTTTAGGGCTTTAAAGGTCAGGTATGTGTAGCCATCTAATAAGCATGTATAATGATCATAGAGTTGGAAGGGGCCTACAAGGTTATCGAGTCCAACCCCCTGCTCAATGCAGGAAACTAGAGGAGGGGTCTCCCATCCAAGTAATACAAGTACAGTGTGGCGTAGTGGTGAGAGTGTTGGACTGGGACTCGGTAGATCCAGGTTCTAGTCCCCGCTCGGCCATGAAACTCACTGGGTGACTTTGGGCCAGTCACTGACTCTCAGCCTAACCTACCTCACAGGGTTGTGAGGATAAAATGGAGAGGAGGATGAGGATTATGTAAGCCGCCTTGGGTTCCTTGCAGGAAAAAAGGTGGGGTATTAATATAAAATAAATAAATAAATAAATAGTGACAAGACTAGTTAATGTGTAATACATAAATTGTAAGAAGAGGAGTGATACTATTTCCCCAAGATAAATGAAAATTAAGACTATCATCTGATTTGCATCATGTTAGCTAGAGGGAACCCAGATTTTTGCCACAGTATATGAGAGAGAGAGAGAGACCTAAAGTTACCTGATGGTAAAGCAGCAGCAGCTTCTGTTTTTTGAGTAGAGACTGGAGTTGCTGTACTCTGAACTGAGGATGGCAGAGGAAGTTGGCCGTTATTGTCTTTGATTTCTTTTGCTATCTCTTCTGGTTTTTCTTCCTCCTCCTCCTCCTCGCCTCCTAGTAATAAGCTTGAAGATTTTGAAGAGAGCCTTTCTGCTTCCTCTTGTTCAATTTTGCCAAAAAAATCTGCTGGCAACCTAAGAAAATGGAGAAAAACAATACTTTAAGAATTCAATCACAATATAAGCCAGAATCCCAACTATTCAGACACAACCAATGCAATTTTGATTTTACCCTGGAACAGCAGACACCCCATTGCCAAACCCACAGTTCCAAAAGAGGATTGCAGTGTAGCAAGGAGCATAGAACCAGACACACACAGTGTTTTGAATCCAGGCCACAGTGTCTAAACATCCAATTTTTCTGAGCAACAGTTTCTCAATTCTAATACTGAACTACCCTGCAAGGCGGTTGTAAGGATTACCCAGAATGCAAGTGAGAAACTTTGAAGACTCTGAAGTGAAATATAAATCCATTTCACTCCTAACAACAAAATTTTACAAACAAGTATGGAACAGTACCCACAAATGGTCTATAATGCTTTGTAAATAAATAAATAAATAAATGGAGTGCCTGTGGTGGTTGCCGTCATGTGCTGAACTGCTTGTAAATAGGAGCTTGGCCTGAGATGATGTTTGCAATAAAGTGGAAGCAACGTTGCAAGCCACCGTATATGAACAGCTTGCCACAACATGGACACATTCAAACCAGCCCCCATTTGAAAGCCATTTCCTTTACACGACTTCGCCTACTGAATGGAGAAGGAAGCATCCTTACCTATGAAAAAAAGGTAGGAGGGATGCAGAAAGAAAGCGGACAAAAAATCCAACTTACCCAGATGAGACAGTTTGTGGATGGTCACTAGAATCTGAAAAACAGACATTCAACAGAGTTGTGTCAAATTTTCAAAACCACCACAAAGTTGAATTTCACACCTAATGATATGCTGAGCTGTGATGGCCCATTATGCATCGTAGTTATGGTGGCATCCTCATAAAGAGAATGGGGCATTGATTGCACAATTTTGCGCAATTCATTATAAGGTATTTCTACCTGTGCGTCAGGTGGACGGGTTTATACAGACATAGATATGATGACAGCTGAAATACCTTGAAGCTACCACACAGATCACCTTTCCCCATTTCTGCTCTACCTCTATCCACATTCATGATTGCAAGAGCTTTATAAGACACCATGTAGGCTGTTATTGAAGTAGTACTGAATGGAATCATATATTGGGGTCAATGACCGGTATACACACACAAAATGCACAAAAAATTTCAACACTCTCCAAATAAAGCAAGTAGAGAGAACTGAACCAAGTAAACCATCAACTTGAGATTAATCAGAACTTTAAATCAAGTGCATGTTAAATCCTAGATTTAGAAAAGACTAACGTCTTCGTTTTGTTAAAATTAATAACTAGGTGGTTAATATTTGAAATATGAAAAAACCCTCTTCAGAAGATACAATCTGAACCTTGATTGCAACAACAGAACTGAGCCATCAGCATTCAACAGTAATGGCACCCAGATGGAAGCTAGTTTTGGGGCATGGGAGTCAGCTAATTCCAGTTAAGCTGAATTATGAATAAATCAATTAAATTAGGGGAGGGCAACCTCTGGCCATCCCCAAGCCTGGAGGTTTGTGGAGGAGGCAGGGGAGAGGAATCCCAATGTTAGCTCTGATCCAATGGGAGGGCAAGTGGCACAAAGGGGAATCCCCTTGTAATCTCCTATCAGAGTATGGAGATAACACAGCCAGTGTGGCGTAGTGGTTAGAGTGTAGGACTGGGACTCAGGAGATCCGGGTTCTAGTCCCTGCTCAGCCATGAAACTCACTGGGTGACTTTTGGCCAGTCATGGACTCTCAGCCTAACCTACTTCACAGGGTTGTTGTGAGGATAAAGTGGAGAGGAGGAGGAGGATTATGTGGGCCGCCTTGGGTTCCTTGCAGGAGAAAAGGCGGGGTATAAATATAATAAATAAATAAAAATAAATTCCCAGGACTCAACCAAGGCTTGCAGGGACTGGCCAATCCCTTTCCCCATGCAGAGAAATAGGCAGGGAGAAAAAAAAGAGGGTAGGGTTAGGCCAGAGGACATTCCAGGTGGGGCTTCAGGGCAAGGCCCTGCCCCCTTGACATCATCTGGCGCACTGGCTTAGTCCAGGGGGCAACTTGGCCCCCAGACTAAAAGAGGTTGCCTTCCCCTGAATTAAATAAAGTAGGTGCCAATACACAGCCTTGCCTTATACCTCAGGTAGAGGAAATATCATTGGATACTTTCCCCCATGGAACCATACCTAACTTGCAAAGAAGTCACAGAATGTACCGTAATTTTTCAATCAAAAATAAAAGTCGCTTATCTATAGAAGAATTTTTTAACCTTTTCCCATAACAGTACTCTAGCAATAAAACCAAAAGCAGCTTTAAGATCAATAAATGCAGCAAATTACTTCTGACCAGGACCCCTGGAATATTTTTCAGCTAGATGTGCTAACTATACAATGATCTAGTACAAATCAGCCTGCTCATCTCCTAATATACTCTAGTATACCCAATATACTCAGTTAACCAAGGCTCAAGTTGTTGTTTTAATTGGTAAGCAGCATCATTTTTTATGATAACAGACAATAACCAGACAGGTCAGACTTTGCTCTCTTTTCAAATATGGTAACAACTATAGCCCTTCTCCATGAGTCTGAAATGATCCCTGTTAGATTTATAAATGTACATAACAATTGCAAGCAATTGTGTCAGGGCCTGGAGTCTACCCATTTTTAACAGAAGAATCAAGTTTTCAACTTGCTTAATATGTTCTCAATATCCATGGATGTTGAGAACATATGTTCTCAACAAATGTTACCCTCTGCAACATTTGACTGATCATTATTCAACCAATAATTTCCCCAGATTTTATCTGAGATACTACAGGCAAAGTTTCTAAATAATTACCCAGCACTCCCAATACAATTCTCCAAAAGCTTTGGCTATCATTGGACACAGAGGCATTTAAAGTAATGCCCATGTCTCTTTTTCAACTTGCTGCCTCTTATACTTCAGGAGGCCTTCGGTTTGTTCTTTAGCTGATAAGAAGACTCTTGTAAAAATCTCACATCATCATGCCTATAAGAGCCTGTAATTGATTTTTAAGAGAGGCACAATGCTCATCAAGCCATCTCTTGTCCCTTCAGGAGCTATTTTGTTAAAATCCTCATACCTTGAATAAAGCACACAGATCAGCATCCCCCATTCCTGCCCTGCTTTCATCCACATACATGGACTGCAGGAGCTTCACAAGGCCCCATGAATGGCAATACAGGCTGTTAGTGGAGTAGTACTAAATCACTGGGCGGGTTTGCCCGTCACACTAACCCACCCTACAAATAACCATCAGTTGGTTGGCGGTTCACAGAACCCATGGTGCGCCTGACAGATGATTGGGCTCATCATGGGTTGTCCCCCACATACCCCCTCTGTCCTCCAGCCAGTATCCCAGGGGACTTGGTGGCTAAAGCTGCCTTGTCTCCTCTCCCTGCCGTGATCGTGAACCCATTTATCCCCCTGGACATCGCCAGCCCGCCCCCCCAAAGAGCCCAAGCTATCATTGGTTCGCCACCTCTTTCCTAAAACAAAATATTAAACCTGAGAAATTTGAGCAAATTTTTTCATCAATTTTTTAAAAAAATTTTTTAGTCTGACTTGCACAAGTGCAGAGAAGAGCACTTGTGGAGGTCCAAAATGGGAAGCCTTGCCTGAGCAATGTCCAGGGAGGTGTCTGCTGTCAAAGTGCAGGTTTTTTTAAAAAGGGACATATGCATATGTATATGTCCCTGTCAAAAAAGACCATTTTAAAAGGAAGCCTGAATTTTGACAGCTGGCTGTCAAAACTCCGTGCTCCCGTAAATGGGGTGGCTCACACTTTTCCACCTTTCTGAGCACCTAGTTTCTCAAGGAAAGGGTGGGAAAGTGCAAGGACACTGAGAAGAGTCAGGTCCAACCAAAAAAACTGGAGGACTTTGCCACAAAGGGGCCACCCTCTTCTGTGAGCAAAGATCAGTTGTGGCTTTGCTTTTCCTTGACAGGTCACCTTTTGACAGCTGTCAAGAGAGCGCAAAGTAAAAAATGGACCTGTTTGCAGCCTCTCTGGGTCAATGTCCATGGTTGGTGCCTGCTGCACTTTGACAACAGACACCTCCCAGGGCATTGTCCAAGCAAAGCTTCCCATTTTGGGGGGCCTGAACCTCTGCACTTGTGCAAGTCCGACTAAAAAATAAATTAAAAAAAGAAAAAAACATTGCACAAGTTTCTTGCACTTAAAAAATGGGGAAAGGGTGTGTATGGCAAACCAGTGACAGCCCCTCTAATGTGCTGCTTCAGCACTTTGGAGGAGCTATCGCTGGCTGTCAACTCAGAGATCGCAAAAGGCAATCTCTGGGAAAAAAGGGGGGAAAGCTAACAAAAAGGGCTTGCAATCGCAGCGGGAGACACCAAGCCAGTGATGGTCTCTCCACTCTGCCACTTGGGCATCAGTGGGGCAGCTGTCACTGGTGGTGGCCTGGGTAAGCTTGGCAAGAGCAACAAGGGGGTTTTGCCGCTCTCGCTGAGTGGTTCACTTGCTGCTTCCTGCAACCCACGAAGGGGTAGGGTTGTCCAGCCCTCAAACAAGCCACCTTGTGGAAGTGGTCCAGGATTGCACAGCAACCCACCATGGTTTATCACTCACAATGGGCTGTCGTGCGAACCCAGTCACTGTGTTGCTTCAGTACGACATCCCAGTCAGGTTCTGAAGCTGCCTCAACATTCAGGATGGCATGACTGTAATCTGACTACTACTTTGCGACTACTACTTTGCTGGCATAACAACCTACAGTATCCAGCCTTAAAATATGTCTTTGGTTTGGATCCAAGTTATTTGCTTTTAGGTCCCATTAAAACCAGTGTATAAAGTCATAAGTTAAGTTCCATTGATATCAACTGATCTTGCAACTAACTTAGTCTGGATCCAACCAATAAAGTGGCATATCCCATCATGACTTGAAAACCTATGAGAAATATTTCAAGTTACAGCACAGCAAGCACAACATAACTTTCCATACCTTTCACTTTCTTCAGTTCTGGAAGTTCTGTGTTTGTAGTTTTCCTTTTGAGAGAAGATGAGGCGTTAGGAATGGGGCCTGGTACTGATTGTTTAAGATCTTTTAATTGTTCAAGTCTCTGGGGGGAAAATTAAAACCAGCAAATGAACACCTGTGCTCTATTCACAAGGATTAAAGTATTACTACATAAGAGTGTTGTTTTTTTTAATAGAGTAGCATATTTTTCAAAAATAAATATCACAAGAGAAGTAACAAGAGAAATATTGCTACTTTTTATAGAAATTACTGTAATCATATACACACTTACCTGCGAGTAAGTCCCAGTAGACATGCATAGGATTGCACTTTAAGACTACTTAAACAATAATGCAAGTTTACATTTTCTGCTATAATGACCCTGTTAAGCAAACATTTTAATTACAAATTACTTATTTAAGCCACAATGAGCCACAGTGCCCACAGGCGCCATCCTGAATATTCAAGCCATGGCTTTGGCTTGTCATGTTGTCTGAATCCAGGGACCATGAGCTATGCATAGGTTAAACAACTCTTGCAGAACCCATGGCCTGTTTCAGCATTATGTGAGGGTTTAACCCTTGCATAACCCAAAGTTCCTGGGTTTGGACAACATGACAAGTTGTGGTTGCAGGCTGAATATTCAAAATGGCCACCAGCATGCACCACAACCCACCATGGTTTAAATAAGCCATGGTGGGCTGTTTGATTGAGCGAACCAGCCTATTGTTACACTGCAAAAGGCATATCAGCATTAAAGTCTGTCAATTTCAGTTTCTATATTGGTAAATCCATGATCTCGGGCATTGTCCCATCCAAACAAAAGGAAATAAACAAATACTAGAGGGCTGACAATGGGTTGGATCCAGATTTAGTCATACTTAGATTAGACCCATTTGATCAATGGGACTTAAGTTAGTCATAACTTTAGATCCATTGATCTCAATAGGTCTACTTAAGTATGACTAAATTTGGTCCAACCCCATAGGATTAGCATTTTTCAAAATGGGACCACAAAATTTAATTCATTTACTGTGCCTTTATACATTTCCTTTGTACCCATCTGCTATGCGCTGGGCTAGATGGACTGTTGACCACTTAACCAAGGAAACTTGTTTTTTGAGAACCTGAATGTTGCCTTAGGCCAGAGATAAGCAATTCCAAATGTTTTGGACTACAAGTTCCATAAGATCCAGTCAGCAAGAACAATGTTGGGACTTATGGGAGTTGTAGTTAAAATCATTTGGAGGGCACCAGGTTACCTACCCCTGCTTTAGATCATTCAGATAAATGATGCCCTATATTTATTTATAGTGCTTCAACTATTTTAACCAATTGCTTATAAAAGCTATAGTTTAGCTGAAAGGATCAAATCCACACAGATTATTAATAAAGAACTACAAAATTAAGCATAAGACACACAGTAACTACAATTACCATAAAATATCAGATCTGTCTCTTACCTCCTTGTGCTGCTTCCCAAGAGCATGTGTTTGCCACAAAAGTTCGCTCTTCACAGGCACATTGCACAGAGAGCAGCTTAAATTCCCCAAATTATTGTATGTGGAACACGCAGTTAAGGAAATATAAAAACAATCCGCCTCTCAAAACTGCAATTTTGAGCTACAATACTCTTTGAGCACTATTTGAGTTAGTGTAAACACAGAACATAGGCTTAAAAAAAACAAAACTAAAATACATTAAGGGTACAGCGTCTGCGGTACCACAGGATACTTCAGATTGCCAGGACCGAGACAGGGAATCTGTGCTCCAAGGTGCAGAAAGAACCATGCTGGCTGCCTCTCCAAGGTCAGGAAATGCAACCTCGGAGAGGGGGGTAAAGGGGGCATTCTAGTGGGCAGGGAGGGGAAGAGACTGCAGAGGCCAGGGTACAACATATCCCCTCCAAAGCGCCCCAGCTAGAGGGCTGAACACAGCTATCTAGCAAAAATGCAGAGCAGGAAGGACAGGGAGGTGTTCACCTCTGCCGTTCCTCCTGCTCTGCATAGGATGCCTGTATGCCTCCGAGTTCAGAGACTTACGGACATCCAGATTGGATTGCGCCTTTAGCCATTTTATAGCTAAAAAAAGAAAAGTCAAAAGTACAACATATATTTCAGGTGGTAAAAGTTTTTCACAGCTTCTTTTGGGACAAAGGTCCATGTGATTAACGAGATCTGGAATTGTAACAATTGTTCTTGTACATTTACTTTTTTTTTTTAAAGCTTTCTGTTCTGCTTGAGAAAGCTTAAAAAAACTCTGCAGCTCAAAACCTGGTCCTACAAAAACAAGTTGACGACCTAATTAAGATGTATCACTTTGCCTACTATACTTCTTTCACTGAGACAAACACAGCAGCATTACTAGAAAACACAGCCAGCCTTTCAACAAGATTTGGCAGCTTCAGTGAGGATGGAGGAAAGAGGAGACACAAGTTTGCAGTCTAGTCACAGCTATGGGAGCCAATGTCAAATGCAGACAACTGCAGGAATCCCCTCTTCACTCATGTGTAGGTTTGCCAGCAGGTGCATCTGGAAACTCCTGCCCAAATCCTTTTACTATCATCAGTTGGCATCAAAGGTATGGTGGACCACCTGCGGAGGGCCCACACCCCAGCAGGGGCCCATTGACAAGAGCCCCTTGGAGTTGCTCCTCCTCTTCACCATTGCAACCTGCTTGTTCACCTGCCTCTCACTGCCAACTTGCTCCCCGGCTCCCTGCCTGTCAAAGCGAGCAAGCGGTAGCAATGATGAGAGAGAGGAGGAAGAGCAAGGGCAGCTGGTGATAATGGCATTGAGAAAGTAGACTCACAAAGGAAGGGGGCCCATTGAGGGTGTCTTGCCCAAGGGTCTTCAAAAAGCTGGACATCCTCCCCAGTCTGCTATAGGGCACAGCAGGAGCCCTGCTTACAGGTGGGGAGAGATAGAAGAGCAAAAAGACTAAGGAAAGAAGCTGAAGATGCGCAGGCTCTTTCATCAGAAGTGTTCTGCGGGTGCAGCCCAGACTCAGGTTTGACACACACCCTCGTGAGAAATGGGTTAGTTCATCGATCGCCCGTTTGCTTTGATTTAGGAGGGTTCTGAGCTCTTTTTCTACAAAATGTTCGAAGTGAAGTACAACAGCTTATAGCGCCAGGTACACGGATGGAAGGAACAACAACGCTTACTACCAGTAGGCAGGCGGTCGTGCTTATCCCACAGCAAACTGCAGAAGCGGGGCGAGGAACTGGAGGGAGGGAGGACGGGCTGGTTTTGGGAAGCGTTGAGTCCACCCTCCCGCCCTGACAAATAATAATATTTTTTTAAAACCGCCTCGAGAGACCCAGGCAAGAGCGGCGCAGGATATCTGGCGAAAGGCGAGTCGACTTTCTTCCTCTTCCCCGCCGCCGTCTCGCGCTGCTTCAACCGCATCAGTCGCCGCAGCTCCTCTTGCCCCACAGCAGCAGCAGCAGCAGCAGCAGCAGCAGCCGGCCGCCGCTGTGTCGGCGGCTTCCCGGTTGAACTCGAGGCCGCCATGACACTGGGCGGGAAGGGCTCTGCTTCCCTTCCCCGAATTCTCTGTCCGGTATAGTAGGCGCACTTACTATTGCGTCATGAAGACTGTGGACGCAGAGATTTTGCGTCAGGTGGTAAAAAAAAAAAAAAAGACACCAGCTGAGACGTCTCCCTCACTTCCACCGAGATAAGGGAGGCCGGAAAAAACCATTGAGATAGGAAACGTATAGAGTGGTAATTGAATTGCCCGTAGGCAGAACCTCCTGGTTCTTTTTGACGCTATTTTGTTTCCTTCCCCGGAACGGAGGTGAGAGCTGCCCATGGAAAACGAAGAAATCTAGGATTTTAGGGTTGCTGTGGCCAAGGAGCATGTCAACCCAAAGAAGGAATAGCCGCAAAAAGATGACGTTCTGCTTTAGCTTAGGATTGTTTCATGTGGAAAATGTGATTTTTAAAAGAAAGTAAAATAAATAGCTCTGCCAGTGCCAGTCTATGCCTTAAGTAACCCTTACACTGTAGTCCACTTAATATTACAGGGCAGTGATGGTCCTGAAGTTGGCTTGGATTTGCAACCAACATTTCTCATTAAAAACACCTTTCATGTTGCAGCAAAGGCCAGCCTTTGTGCTTTTAACTGCCACACTCCCCCCCCCCTCTCTATGGGTCTTTCAGCTGCTACACTGTTTGATTTTTACTATGTTTTCAGTTGTTGGTTTGTTTTTTTGTATACTGTATTATTGATTAGGATATAGGAAGCTACTTTATACCAGGTTAGACCATCGGTACACTCCCTGGCAGTGGCTTCTCTAGATTTCCAGACTGGAGTTTTCCCCAGCCCTACCATGAGATGCCAGGGATTAGACCTGGAGCCTCTGCATGCAAGGCATGTGCTCTACCACTGAGCTGCGGTCTCTTCCCCCAAGTGTATTATTACTTATTGTGAGCTGCCTTAAGGAAAGGAGTAGAAAGATGGGAGACATATGTCTCTTCCAGCGCAAATCAAACAGTCAATTAGATGCAGAAGCCTTGTGACACATTAACAGGCAGATTCATAGCCTGGGTAAATGTTTAAAAACCCTACATTGTCCACACAGAATAAGACCCTGAGTTCAAAGGAGCATGAGTCTTTTCTGCTACACTAAAATCCTGCGTTTTTATGGGCAGCTATCTCTTCCATCCCAGGGATAAAAAATGGCCTCCAAAGTCAGCTCACAAACTATGTGAAAGTCTATGGTATAGACTAGAAATCAAAACAGGAAGAGGCAGGATTGTTACTTATTCAACCAATCACAGGCGAAGAGTAGAGTTCAGCTATTTTTGGTTGTTTTTTGAAAATGAATGTATGTGGCTTGAGTTTCCTGGAACTCAGGATTCATATGTTGTTATAGGTTATTTGTGTTTTCCAAAACAAATTCCTCCCCCCCAAAAAAAATCATACTCAAAGGAACCTTGCAGGTAGTCGAACAGTTGTAGGGTACAACCACAAGATTACTTACAGTGGTTTGGTTTCTTATCCCTCAAAAGCAGGATAGTTACCATCCTGATTCTATGCATGCTTACTCAGAAATGCCACTGAGTTTAACTACTATTTAGCAGTTGTATAGCATTTTGAGCAAAATAAAGTGCTTCATACACATTCTCACTAGTGCTTTAAGAGTCCCAGAATCCTGTATTTCCTTCCTTATGTTTAATTCCTAACTCATACTTAAGAAAAAGTCTGGCAGCCACCACCAGCACAGTGTGTGCGCTACCCGTGATCAGTATATGCCAGTTTCCAGAAGGGTAGCTGTGTGTTAGTTTGTTGCAGTCTTGTGACCTTGAAGACTAACTCATTTGTTATGGCATATACTTTCATGGCCTACAGCCTAAAGCAGTGATGGCGAACCTTTTTGAGCCCGAGTGCCCAAACTGCAACACAAAACCAACTTATTTATTTCAAAGTGCCAACACTGCAACATCTACCCCTGAAGGACCAGGTCCGCAGCTTGGGGGTCATTCTAGACTCCCAGCTGTCCATGGAGGCTCAGGTGGCACCTGTGAGCCGGGCGGCGCTGTATCAACTCCATCTGATACGGCAGCTGCGCCCCTACCTTCCTAATCACCTGCTCCCATCAGTGGTTCATGCCTTGGTCTCCTCTCGCCTAGACTACTGTAATGCGCTCTACGTGGGGTTACCCTTGAAGACGGTTCAGAAGCTTCAGCTGGTACAGAACGCGGCGGCTCGCCTGATTAAGGGCGGCCGCCGGCGTGATCATATCATGCCAGTGCTTAATGAGTTGCACTGGCTACCAGTTGCTTGCCGAGCCGAATTCAAGGTGTTGGTTTTGACCTTTAAAACCCTACACGGCTCCGGCCCAGTTTATTTCAAGCAGCGCCTCCAGCAACATCAAGTAAGCCGCTCAACAAGGTCTGCCACGGACGGCCTTCTCCTTATCCCATCAGCCAGAGCAGCCAGGCTGGTGGGGACTAGGAAGAGGGCTTTCTCTGTGCTGGCCCCCACATTATGGAACTCCCTCCCTAGTGACCTTCACCATGCCCCCTCCGTGATGAGCTTCCGCCATGCATTAAAAACATGGCTGTTCAGGCGGGAATATGGGGTGGGTTAGGTTTTTAAAAGAACTTTTTATATTGTTTTAATTATTATTATATTTTATTGTATTGTTTTATTGTATTTTAATTGTACATCGCCCAGGGTGGCCGGGTGACCGGCCAGATGGGCGATTAATAAATATAAGAAATAAATAAATTAAACCTGAATACCGAGGTTTTAGTTTTAGAAAAACAACTCATACAGTTGTCTGAACTAATTAACATCTTTTGTCTTAAAAGAAAAACACAATAACAGAGCTTTCAATGATACAAACAGTTTTTTGTTGGGGAAAAAAATCAATTCAAAAAATTATTATAGTACTACATTGTACACATAGCCTGAAGGGAATTTATACAAACTTTTTAAATAATTAGGCACATGTATTTTTGGATAAGGGATTCACAACTTGTAATATGATTATATGCCAGACTGAAATTGTATGGGGCAAGCTTTACCCCAGGTCCTTTCCCTGCCTTTACAGGTGTCGGATTAGTAAAAGTAAAAGTCAACCTGTACTAGGATGAGCAAGATAAACAAGAAAACTAAATGTGCTTAACACATTTTAAACACTTTATGTCTTGGACTGCAAACACTGCATTAGGTAAAAGTTTGCATTGGGCATGCTTTTGCACAATTAATGTGATTTTTGCTATGCATGCATGCTGATAATTTGTCAAACCTTGGCTCATACTCCGTTAGTTTGAGAGCAACACATGCAGCACTCAGGTCAACTGTTAGGGCTTTACATCCAAGCCATGCTCTGTGCATCATTCTTCAAAATCTTTTAAATGTGATAACAATGTAGAAAAGAATTCTGTAACAGGAATTCTAGAATAAAATCATTCTGTTCCACACTGTGAGAAAGAACAAAATCATTCGTGATCTGGTGACCAATGGCTCGAGTGCCCACAGAGAGGCCCCTGCGTGCCAGCTGTGGCACCCGTGCCATAGGTTCGCCATCACTGGCCTAAAGGGTTCCTCATGTTCCTTTTTGACATCTACATGAAGCCACTGGGGGAGGTCATCTGGAGTTTTATGGTTAGATCTCATCATTATACTAATGATCCCCAGATCTACCTTTCTTTTTCAATGGATGCTAGACACTATGGAAGCCCCAAACAGTTGTCTGTGATGGGACTGGGTGTGGGCTAACAAGATGAGACTCAATCCAGACAAGGCAAACGTTCTTTTGGTCAGTAGAGAAGCCAATATGGGATTTAGGGTACCGCTTGTTCTGGATGGGGTTGCGCTCCCTCTGAAGGATCAAGTTCACGGCTCTGGAATGTTTCTGAACCTATCAGTCAGGTGGCTCCTGTGGCCGGGAGTGCCTTTGCCCAGTTTCAGCTGGTGCTCCAGCTGCACCCAATCCCAGAGGAGGCAGATCTGGCCACAGTGATCCATGCCTTAATCACCCCCTATTTAGATTACTGCAATGTACTCCATGTGGGGCTGCCCCTGAAGAGTGTTTGGAAAAGACAATGGGCGGGTTAACATGACACTTTATGCCCACACAGAGGCTCTGTAGCCTCTGTGGGCTTAAAGTTGCCCCAGGCCCCGGCTGTGCCCGACTAATGATCAGGCACAGCAGGGGTCCAGAGGCACCGCAGGGGTCCAGAGGCACCGCCTCTCCACTCTTGGCTCAGTCCTCCTGCCGGTATCCCAGGGGACACTGTGTGGGAGCACTGAGAGGAGAGGAGCAGAGCGGGCATGACAGCTCCCAAAAAGTGCCCAATCGGCACTTTCAGCACCTGTCATCGGCCCCCCTCACTGTTTGTGGTACTGCCAGGGAGAATCAGGTCTGTCTCCCAACCCAACTAGCATCTCTCACAAGTCAGTTTGGGAGAGGGATCTGATTCTCCCTGGCAGCGCTGAAAATAATCTGGAGTAATCCCAGCAGAGGGGAGCATTTTAAATAGCTGGCAGAGAAGCAGCCACAAGCAGCTCTTTCAGACTGCTTGCAGCTGCTTCTCCAGTGACGATTTAAAACTCTCCCCTCTGCTGGGATTACTCCTAACTAAGCCCAGCAGAGGGGATGGTTCCCCCCATCTTCCTTTCCCCTTCTCCCCGGGTGCCGCTTGACAGCAGCGCCTGGGAGGAAGGGGAAAGAGGGCAGAGGGCACGAGAGTCCAAGGGGCAAACCCCCATCACAGCCTCCACCACACTTTCCAGCAAGGGCTGGTTTAATCTGCCCTTGCTAGGAAGCACGGTGGCGGCTGTGACGGGTTTGCCCCACACTGTCTTTCCAAGCCTCAATGGAAGGGGCCATGTGGCAGACACCAGCACCACTGCGCATCTCTTCTTCAAGCCCCGTGGGGCTCGGGGAGGAGGAGGCACGCAGCGGCAGGCGGGATCCAGGTGCTCAGACTCGGTTCCCTGAGAGGAAGCGAGGCCGAATGGCTGGCTCCCCTGCTGCGCACCAGCCCCTGAAGCCCCGAACAGGGATTGAGCAGGTGGCACAGCAGGCCCCAGCAGCTTCCCCGTGTGCTCCTGCCGATGCAGGACACAGGCAGGAGTGTGTGGGGAATCTGATGGCAGCCGCGCAAAATGCCGCTTGGGCACTTGGCTGTCTGTCATCGACCAAAGCAGCCAAGAGTCTCTGTGCTTTTTTGGCTTGTAAGAGGTTAGCGTGTCATCCGGTTTCAGATGACACACTAAGCCTTCTAGGGTTTTCTTAACCCTACAACAAGCCATGGCTTAGCTGGCACAGCTGTGGCCTGGGGGCAACTTTAAGCCCGCAGAGGCTTCAGAGCTTCTGTGGGATTAAAGTGACGTGCAAACCCGACCACTATCTTCTTCACAGGCCTTCTTACATGTCCCGCCACCAAGAGAGGTTAAGTTGCTGGAAAAGAGAACATTTTCTGTAATAGCACCCTGCAGTTGCAGCCCACTAGTTATGGTGCTGTTTCCCTGTATATAACTATGATGACTATATATAACCGATTGTGGCTGCAGCCTGGAACTTAAAAAGTTGAAGTCACAGTTACAAATGTCCAAGCTCTGCCCTGAATTTATGGGACTTACACATTCATAATGTATTGCAGGATTGCACTCTGCATGTGCAGTACTGGTTCACTATACCCTGAGTACAGTTATGTCCTACCTTGAACCTGCCCTCCAAAAATGTGAACTGAAAAACAAAGGGCAATCTCTAGTACATACAGGCATGCATTCATGCGCAAGACGCCTGTATTTTGTAATATGTGAATTCTACACAGGTCTCTACTGTTTGGCCCAGCATATACTTCTGGAAGCTCATCTATGCACCCACTTCCATAACTGCATCATATAAGCCATAAAAGCTAAGAAATGTTTTATGGTACACTGCTTTGTTAGCAACTTCACATCTAATGCGAGAAAGAGAAGCATTTTCAATTTGGAATTTACCCTTCAACAAGTGCAAAAAGAAGAAAGCTTATTAAGGTCCAAGCTCAGAAGACCTTAAAATTCTGATTTCAGTATGGAATTGGAAGACCATGACATGGACACTTTAACAGGAGTTACCATATATCAGGTGAGGCTTCTAATTAGGCCTGCAATCCCTCACTTTCTTAGGAGTAAGCCCCATTGAACTCAGTACTTCTATGAATAGGATTGTGCTGTAAGAGAAGGAAGAAAAATGCTAGCTGCCAGGTATAGAGATGTTGAAACAATCACACATTTTAAAATCTACACTGGAAAAAATGTGCTTTATTTTGACAGTGAATACATATCCATTTACTATGTCTTCTACAATGATAATAAATGAATTGCATTTTGCCCTAAAAACCTAGTTTTATGTACCCAATGAAAGGTGAAAAATCTGAAATAGTCAGGAAAATTCTCAATGAAAGATTACCTCATTTATTTTTCATACACTGGGTTACCCACTAACATTTCTATGGCTGCAGTAAGAAAAACCTATTTTAGAACAGAAAGTTGGACTTACTGTGAGAGTATTCTCTTTGGAGGCAAGGAGGACAATGAGAAGAATCATCCTTTCCAGGATTGACTTTGGAGGCAAGGCTAACTTCCAACTTTGTTTCCTACAGTGGAGGAAATCCCTCCCAATTCGAAACTTGATGCAGCTGGATCCTCATAGGGAAAAAAACACATTAACCATTGGGATGCTAGGCTAGCTATCGCAGAAGTGATATCATGAATGCATCCCACAAGTATGATAACCCCAACAGGGGACCAAAGAAAGCAGAAGAAATGGAGGGAAAGGAAGATGGGCCTCCCAGAGATTCAAATTAGAGCTGCTGCATTCTGGAAGCTGCAGCCAGTGAATACAGTAGCTCAGCTGTTGTCAGCTGCCCCTTTTCAGCAGGTAACTCCTTTGCTGAGGGAACTGCACTGACTACCTTTTCGTTGCCACTCCAGGTTTAAGGTTTTGTTTCTAGTACCTGAAGCCCTAAACAACTCAAGACCAGCCAGATACTTGAGAGTGCTTTCTCCCTCATCAATCTGCCCAGCCACATAGGTCACCAGATGAGGCACTCCCAGTGGTTCTGTATGGCCCTACGGCCCAGCTGGAATCCCCCCAGAATAGAACCTTCAGTGTGGTGGCTCCCTCTCTGTGAAACTCCCTACCACTGAATGTCAGACAGGCACCAACATTGTTTTGTTTCTGGCACATGTGGGATACATTTTTATTTCAACAAGTCTTCCCCAATTGACCAGCCACTGTTTATTTGTTCTCTTGTTTTTAAAAAAGTTAATTTTGTTAATTCTGCTAAAACTGTTAATACTGTGTATTCCTTTCATCTTTTATTGTTCACCACTGGAATCTGTTTAGATGTGGGGTGGTATATAAATGTTGTAAATAAATAAAATAAAATAAAAAGTAGAGCAGATTGCAATTCCAGATAGATACTGGCCCTGATATTCTGAGAAGCAGCAGACCCGGCCCAGAAGATTGAGACAGTGTGTCCTCTTTACCTCTGAAGAGACAGAACATTCAAGGTAAATCTGATATTCCATTCTCCTTCAGAGGAGAACATCCTAGAGAGGGATGGAGAAAAGACATTCAGATCCATGTCTTAGGCATAGGACATGTTGTGAGGCAAGCACGACACTAGGACTAGAGTACAGCTGCCATGTAGGCATGCATGGGCAACAGGATGCTATGTTCAATGTCATCATGATGGGTGCATGATCAGAGATCATTATTGACCCATTACCAGAATGGATTACCTTGATGAGAGAATGCGAGATTAGGAAATAATAGATTCTCAAGTAGGAGTTGCAGTGCAAACAACAGGTATTTGTCTATACATCGCAGAGGTCATGCTTATCTATAATTTTGTTTATGGTGCTGAGTGAAAGTGAAGATTGAGGTAGGTGAGAGCTTCTGTCTAGTTTCCAGTTAAGAGCTACATTAATATCTCCGCCCAAAACCACTACTCCCAGTTTCAAGGCTTTTATGCATGCATGCTTTCCATAAACTGAGTCTGAGCTTGATTGGGAGCATGGTTGGAACCAAGAGTAGGAACCAAGATTTGCTGGCCCACTAATACACCCTTGGCAAATACAAAGCATCCACCCAGGTTGCTAACAGTGCTCTGCGCTATAAAAGGACATTAAACACACCACCTATCACAGTGATGCCCCTTGTCTTGGATGTCCTGCCAGCACAGTATTGTTCCTCTTAAACTAGGGTGGGACAGGACATATTTTGTGTGACTACGCTGGTGGGTTACCTAAAGGAAGAGGATTCAGTGCTCTGTTCCCTAAAGAACTTCAATATTCTATACCTTTTCATTATGGACCCTAGCTCTTTTATTTTAAATGACATGACCTAAACCTTATCCAAGGCACCAGGGGGGAAAGTGCTCAGGTTAGGCTATGCAACTCTGCCTTAGTTCATCCTTCTACAACCATAATAAAGAGCAGGTGTCCCTTCGTTCGTATACAAACATGTTATTAACAAAAACATCAACATTAAAACAAATACAATGAACAGCATTCATTTGCAGGAAAGGAACCCCGTTGTCAGGCTCCCTGAGTGTTCGACAATCCCAAGTGGATCTAGAGGGGTTGATCTGCAGAGTAGATTGTGGATAGATCTGCACTTCATTTGGTTTGGGTGCCTTAAATAGCCTTTGCCAACCCAGCACCACACTCGCAGCTTCAGCTGCCAAAAGCAGCCTTAGGAAACCCAATACTTCTTTGGACGAAGAGTACAATATTAAATCATGTTCACTAGCCAGGTCAAGACACCCTTTCATTACTCAGATTTTGCAAGTTGCGCAGCTAGCATGATGTTTGATGTTTTAGGAGTTTAAAAGGAAGCTGAGTAAGGGAGCAATGGTCTTGTAAGTCCATCTTTATTGAATGCAGGCCATGCCTCCCAACTTCTACTATTCTTGGGGCATTAAGAAGTTACCCTCAATGTGGGTACTATAGGCACATCTGTGACTGCAGGGAACAATTAGTTTTATCAGAAAACCATGGTTTTGAAATCACTGCACACTTGTCCGGGAGATGCCCTAATCCCTGTTCTCAATGGTGATCCGATGAGATCTTCCAGGCAGGGATATGTGTGTATTCCCTGGAGCTTGAGGTGTGCTACGATTGACACTGTGAGCATGGCAAACATTCTGACGGTGGGGGAAAAGCCAATTGAAAATGCCTGTCTCGATATCATAGATTCATAGAAAAGTAGAGTTGGAAGGGGCCTACCAGGCCATCGAGTCCAACCCCCTGCTCAATGCAGGAATCCAGGTCAAAGCATCCCTTGTGATATGTAAGCTATACAAGAATGGAATAATGGACACATGACCTCAGAGTTTCTATCTGTAAGTACCTGCACTTTAGATATTTGTTTAAGAACTTGAGATCTAGGATGGCTCTCCAGTTCTTTTTTGGCATTGTGAAAAATATAGAGTAGCTGCCCAAGAACCTCGCTTGTGATCATACTGGCTCTATCATCCAAAAGTTCATGAGATGAGAGCAGCTAGCATACACAGAGATACTTTTCCGGTAGCTTTGATCTGGGAGAAGTAATCTGCAGAATAGAGAAGAGAGATCAAGCAAGTACCTGTTGCTGACTGTTTCCTTTATCCCAGGAATAGGAAACGTGTGGGCCTCCAAATGCTGTTGGACTGCAACTCCCATCATCCCTCATCACTGGTTTTGCTGACTAGGGCTGATGGGAGTTGTGGTCCAGCATCTCAAGGGCCACACATTCCCCCCTCCCCCCTGCTTCTCCCAATAGTCTGTGGAAGATTGTTCCCATGCCAAGTAGAATTTTTGTAACACCCCCTTCTTCGTGCCGTTGGCAGCCTGACATGAGTTGCTGCCAGGACCGGTGCAAGGCAGTTTGGTGCCCTAGGCAAGATCAGATATTTAGAGCCCCCCTTCCCACTTGAGAGCACTGTATTTATTTTCCAAGGCGTTTCTGGCACCCCTTTAGCCCTGCGCCCTAGGCGGCTGCCTAGTTGGCCTAATGGTAGCACCGGCCCTGGTTGCTGCTCTTGCTATTGCCTGCAGCTGCAGGAGTCCTACCAGTATTCTGTGACTGCAGAATGTTGGTTCTGCCAGGGCCTCTTTGACTAGGCCATAGGGGTCTCTAATCTGCTCTAAGTCTAAAAAGATTCTGCGGATGTGAAAGGAATGTGAGTCATGCCTAGGAACCCTGTGTTCTTCTTTCCTAGGAATGAAAGGCACAGCCTTCTTCTCATCTTTTGTTTCCATAAATATATCTTTAAAGAGCTTCCCTGAAGAACTTGCCTCATGACAGGGGAGGTGGCAAGCTTGGATTTAGTTGGTTTGGTCTACTGACCAATTTTTGAGCCAAAACTTGCATCTGACTAAGACAACTGAGAACTTCTCTAGTAGAGAACCTGAGGAAGTTTAGGCTAGCATCTGCCCTGAAGGTGGTAGCTTTGGCAGTCTGTGGATGATCTCCCTGAGGTGTTTATCAGGCAGTATCTCTTTAAAGGGTTTGTCTGTCCTGGTGACAATAAAAGCTGCTGAGGACATTATAGGCCTTGTGGGATGTGTACAGGGCAAATGCATTTGTTCAGTCTTATGCATCCCTGAGTGGGCTCTTTCCTCCTTTGAGGACCACTGCATTAGAGACTAAGGCAGACACAAGAGCATTCAGCAAGTGTTCTTTGGATGGTCTCTGGGCCACTCTTGGACATGCAGAAGAACCTGACTATTCCCAAGGTGGATTTGCTAGAAAAGGGGGCATTCCACGCTTCCCTCATTTGAGATTCAAAGAACTCCCGCCATGGGATGACCTTTTCAGGGAAGTTTTCTCTTGGGAACAATTTCTCTAGGATTGATGTCCTTTCTTTGCGCTTGCCTGGGTGTTCCTGCACATGATCTGAGTTCTAGGATCAAGAATGCTTTGGTCAGCACGGCCTGGAAATTCACAGGTTTGGGTTATCTGATCTCCTCACACAGCTAGTTCCCCCTCCTTACTTGAGATATGATCCAGCAACATAGTCAGCTATGAAGAGGGATTCCTCATTTTGTTACAGAGGGGTGGGGGAGAAGCAGGAGGGACAGCCTGCCAGTACTGGTGCTTGGGTAGGTTCATAGAATCAGTAGAGTTGGAAGGGGCCTACAAGGCAATCAAGTCCAACACCCTGCTCAATGCAGGAATTCAAGTCACAGCATCCCTGACAGATGGGTGTCCAGCTGCACTTGAATGCCTCCAGTGTGGGAGAGCCCACAACCTCCCTAGGTCATTGGTTCCATTGTATTGCTTGAGCGGGTTGAGCGGCATGCAGTGTTAACAAGACCACCTTCTCTCAATGTAGTGGTCAAGGCAAGTGAGAATCATACTGGAGCAATAACTACCTTTTCCTCCACTTACATTTTTGCAAGGCTGTGCACTTTCTGCTTGTGTATGAAGGTGCGGGCCTGGCTTTTCCCATTTTGGTGGCCAGTGGCAGGGGGGCATTAGATCGGACCTACTGTACCACAATCTCTCTCATCCAGCTGTAGAACTCTGGATACTGAGAGCCCCCATGAGGGAGTTGAGAGGGGGATCAATCTGGGCACTTGGTGCCCTTGTTGCTTCCCTGGCAGTGCCCAGGAACAGATGCCAAGCCACAATGCTGTGCATTGGACTGACACCAAAGTGATCATTGACCTTATGTGCCAGGCCAGACAAGCACTCGGGTGCTGCACAGTCTACAATCCCTGCCTTTTCCAAAGGCGGGGGGGGGGGGAGGAGGAATCTGGGAAAGATAGTGTGAAGTCCTTGACTGGACTGCTTGGCAGGCTCCTCAGCTCCCAAGCACGCTGCCACCATGCTGGCTGACATGAGCTAAACCTCTGTAGGGCAATTGCTCCACTCAGCTAAAGTAGCCTGGTCAAACAGCTTTTCTTTTGTACTTTACTCCCCCCGCCCACCCACATACATACCAGTTAGTCCAGAGAAGAAGTGGCTGGATGAGTATAAGATTAATAGGAAGAAAAAATTGGGCTGGTAGGCCTGGAAATCTACAGCAGATGCAGAACTCCCACCCACCCACCCAAAAGCTCTATGACTGGACAAGAACTGAGAGGGGATTTCCTCCACCAAAGGAGACAGGTAGGAGGAATTACTCTGTTCCTCCTCCAAAGGAAAATACAGAATTTATACATAATATATTACAACTATGTAAAGATTATTATCAAGGAGCTTACTGACATTCAGCCACTAGTTAAACTATTATAAATTCCAGTTTAAGCATCCTGAAAGATAAATAAATAAAACTTAAATCTGAGAACACATAAGTACAAATACTTAGCAGCATCAAAGTTAGTTATTGCTCTGAATGATTTATAAAGTAGAGCAACATTTAGTTAGCTGGAACATGTATGATCACACAAATACATGATATGACTATATTCAAGAAAAAAACTGCAGTTTCTTTTTTTTGTATTTTGTTTTGAAAGAAGGGCTTTAAGTTTGAGCAGCAGAACACATGACAATCAGTGAGCAACGGCTGACATGCAACAGCCTTACTGAACTCTGCTTAAAATAAAGTTCTGAACACTAAACAGGTGCTCCAAATCAAGAGCAAACTCTTCCTCTTGCTCACAGAGCAATTATTTCTCCTAGTGACATAAAAAAGCCTCATTCTGCCATATTCTTCGACTGTAGTTTATCCATTTCTTGACTAATACTTCCTTCCACTGTATCACACTGTGCAAGGAAAGCCTGAAAAAAACAAGAGTATATTTTCACCATAGGAAAGCAGCAATAACAACAGTTTAGTTTATGACAGATTGAACAATGGACTCAAGCAACTATTTCTATTAGAACTTACATGTAAGCATGGTGTGATAGTAATCATGGTTTGCAAATGAGGAGCCAGCCTTAGGAATGGGCACTCTCTTCCTCTACCTTTCCTCTCTTCAGCGGGAAATGCACTCTTGGAACATAGGAAGCTGCCTTATACTGAGTCACACCACTGGTTCATCTCGCCCAGTATTGTCGACACTGACTGGCAGGGGCTCTCCAAGGTTTCATGCAGGTTTTTTGCAGCCCTACCTGGAAATACCAGGGATTGAACCTGGGACTGAACCTGGGACCTTCTGCATGCAAAGCATGTGCTCTACCACTGAGCCACAGACTCTACCTTCCTGTTGGTCCTAGCCACTGTTTCCATCTTAACCAAGAGTTCAGAACGATGGTGGGCTTGCAAATATTGTTTGATATAGAGCCTGGTTTGTAGGATCCAGTGTTATGGCTACACAGGATCCAAGAGAAATATTTTCTAGCTATTCAATATATTAGCTTAAATAGAAATAAGGATATCAGAACTCCATGAAATCAATGTCATTCAACTAATACAAATGTTGGCTCTGTGGAAAAAAAAAGTCTGGACTAGTGAGAACTATCAGGTGTTGAATTACTGGCTGCTCTTGTGCGTGTGCTCACAAACACACACAGATTTTTACTAAGTACTTCACTGTCACTGTGGATTATGAATCAGAACATATTTTGGCTGTTCTAGTACTAGTTTCTAGGACCCTCTGTATTCTCCTTGGAGGAGAAGCAATGGCTGTGTTGTCTGGGAATAATGGGAGTTGCAGACAAACACATCTGGAGCCCCCTCCCCCCGTTTCAATGAACACAAAGATGGCCTGGAAGTAGTTATAGTTGGGCCAAGGTATACCCTGTCATCAACAAGGAGTCCTTCATAATGGTATCACAGGTCATGGTCCATAAAACCAAACCTTTCCCAATAACACCACCTGCGAAGCCAGCTGTTCACTTTCAGTATCATTCTTTCCCTACCAACACCTTGACCTTTGGCAGGAAGGCTTGATGAAAATACCACTTGTGCCCCTAATTCGTTCCCCTTTCTACCCAGAGCCTCATAATCTTTTGGAGAACCATTCAACATTTCCTCTGGCTGTATCATTTGTCCCCATATGGATCAGCAGGAGAGGATAGTAGTCAGTTGGTTTGATGAGTCTCAGTAGCCTGCCACATCTTGAATACATGCTCCAGGAAAAGCAGCACACCTCCCAAGATGACATGTCCAGCACTGGACAGGGCTGCCTCCAGCCCTCTCAGTAGGGAGTTTCCTACAATCACCATGAGCCTGCTCCTCTTCGGGTTGGTGGTTAAACTTCTTCCCGATGTTAGCCTGAGTATCTTCCTTAGTGTTCAGGGTGCTGTCCCCTCTTCAGATAGCCCACAATGACCCTCCACAGAAAAAGCCTAGTATTGGTTGTGTAGTTCCAGTGGCACAGAATCTCTTCCAATTCTCCTGGTTCTATGTTTCACATTCTTCCACTCCCCTAGCTCTTGCCCTTTGTTTTCTTCCTCTTCCTTGGAAACTTCCTCCTCCTCTTCCAGCAAAGCTACTAGCTTGCACTTGCTGCAGGTGTAGTTCATGCGGCCCTCAGGTCACTGCAGGTCACTGTCCATGCTGCTAGGTTTTCCAGCTGACTCTGCCATTTCCCTGGACTCTCCCTTAATCTTCCCTGCAAAACTCCCATTTGCTCACTCCAGTCACTCGCTCCCAAGAAATAAAGACTAAGCAATCTAAGCAAAGAGAGAGAGAGAACAAAAGCCTAACCCAAAGGGGGTGGGGGTGGACCTTCAAACAAGCCACAAACTCAGCGCAAAACCACAAATCCACCTCCTCTTTGCCTCTTAGAGAAGATTACCCTCAATTGTGGATTAGACGCACAACACATCTACTTTAGCACAGGACTCACCTGAACCTTTTTCACTAGCCCTTTCTTTTTCTGTTTACAGTCACTGAAGTTCTCTGGGAGAATCTGAGAGGCAAAACAAAAACAAAACAAAACTGATGTTGTCTAGTCCTGAAAGCAACACATAAAGTCATATGTAGAAATACAGTTTTCACAATTGGTAGCTAAATAGTAGTATTATATGTATACTCAATTAGGATGATAACCAAATCAGAATTAGTCAGCTGTATAATCTTAATTCATTAAATAATCAGTCCAACAGCACAGCTACTATGTTACACGACATGCTGAGCATTCTTTATAAAGTACTTCAGAACAGGTAGCTATGGTGTAGTGCTCCCTCTCACAAGTCCTGCACAACCCCAGATGTTTGAACTGTTACAGCACCTGCAGAGCATAATCACCACAGACTTACCAAAATAAAGGGCTCTATTACAACAGATGTCAAAGCTCTTAAGATTTGCAGTGGGAGCTGCTGCCGCCTAATTTTCTAGAGAGGAGGTAAAAAAGAGTGGAATGCCGAGTTCCTTTTCACACACACTTTAATGGATAGTTTTCATAACATGCCCACAAACTACTACAGAAGTGGGATTCTGGAGCATTACTAAGGCTCTTGTTTAGGCCTTAAAGGAGAGTGCCTTCTCATGCATTTATTTTGCAAATGATCAGCAAAGATACCAAACCTGTATACACATCCAAAGAATTAGAATTGTGTCCACTGAACCCTGTTTGCAACACTACCCTTGAGCACTAGGTTCATTCTTCCTCTCCTGTAATCCGTTTATATTAAATGCAGAAGTTCTCCTACTTGCCATTTGCACATTCATTTTTCAATCCCACCAAAATTCATTGAATGTACCTTCCATGATTATCTAACCCTGAACACAGGGTTCATGTTGGTGTATTTGTCATTAGCATGGCCTTCAGTTTGCTTAATCTTGAATTACAGGTCCACAAAGGCTAGCCATTTATAGAAGTCGGAGTACATATCACAATGATTTCTACGGAGAATTCCTTTTTACGGACAGATTCTAACTAATTCCCTCTGCTGACCAAAGGCTTCTGACAGTGAAATGAGCAGGGCTGTGATTTTCATCCATTTCCCCTCCCACAATAATCTCCTGACCCAAATCTGCTCTGGAGTCTTCCCTTAGCAAAGGGAATTAGTTATCCACCCTAAATAATGAGCTCATCCCCTGTCATTCAAACATTTGACTTTTCAAAATGTCACAGTATGGAATACTGACCTTCTTATTTGTTTTTTTGTTTTTTGATCCATGCTATACAGATTTTCAGCAATGATGGACTATATATTCCACATACTCTGGGCTCTGTATATTTCTCAGTTGCACCTGACAAGCATGAACTTTGACACTGGACATGGAATTCATGTCCTGGGATTCTCAACAGTCATTTTTGCCCCTTAACATCTCTAGTCCTTAAGGTTGTGAAGATGGGTCTGAATGCATGTGGGCCATGCCTGATTATTTATTTATTTATTTATTATATTTATTATATTTATACCCCGCCTTTTTTCCTGAAAGGAACCCAAGGTGGCTTACATAATCCTCCTCCTCCTCTCCATTTTATCCTCACAACAACCCTGTGAGGTAGGTTAGGCTGAGAGTCAGTGACTGGCCCAAAGTCACCCAGTGAGTTTCATGGCTGAGCGGGGACTAGAACTCGGATCTCCTGAGTCCCAGTCCAACACTCTAACCACTATGCCACACTGGCTCTCCAAAGACAGAGGATGGGCTGTGAAGGATTTTTAGAAGCTGGGGCAGGGCTTCATGGGCATGCATTGCTCTTGGCCCTTCCACATAACTGGCAGAAGCAGAACTATGCAGAATAAACAAGATATGAAAAAAAATCACAAAATGTACATAGGTCTCAGAATTCAGCATTTCTTGGCACAGAATGTTGAGGCTTTTAAGGCATAGTATATATACTTCACAAAATGCCTTAGAAGATGCCATGACAAGCAAGACACATAAAATTATGAACTCAGAGAGGGACCGATGCATTATCCCATGGGAACAAAAGACAGGATCCAAAATGGTTCAGGGCAGGGCTCTCCAACCTTGGGTCCCCAGATGTTGCTGGCCTACAGCTCCCAGTATACCCAGCCAGCATGGCTAATGGCAAGGGATTCTAGGAGCTGTAGTCCAGCAACATCTGGGGACCCAAGGCTAGAGAGCCCTGGTTCAGAGGATACCTTGTTTACCCAAGTAGATTGGTACAGTAAACAATCTATTGAATGCACAAAGGTCTTCTTTGGGCACAATGACAGCATATAATAACAATGTTCTACATTTGTATATTGCATTTTACTTCTCTTTTATATAGTGCTGTTTTAAGATGTTTGTTTTAAAACACCTGTTGAAGGGTGGGGTATAAGTCCCTTAAATAAATAAAACAGATACAAAAATTTCAAGAATTCATTAATCCTTACAATATCCCTATATAGATCAGTATTATCTCCATACTGCAGATGGAGGCTATGTCTGACACTAGTCCACCTAGTGACTTTGTGACTGAGACTACACTTGAACTAGGGACTTCCCAGCTCACTCTCTTCGCCATCAAACTACACCAGTTCTAAATCTGCACACAACAGACTTTATACCTTAATACCTCTGGTTCAACAAGAGGTATCCTCTGAACCGTTTTGGATCCTAAATGAAGTTATATGGGTAAATTTATTCTATGCTGAAAACAGGGGATGCGTTAATTTAGCTGAATATTACCCCCCGTGGAGAGGTTCTAAAACAGAAGTTATCTTCTGCAAGAGGCAGGACTGCACTTTGCAGGGGGCACCTTGCTAAGCCAAAAGAAAGCATAAGTAAGAATCCACAAAGTAATACAAGAAGCCCAACTAATTATTATAGATAATGTTACAGCTAACAAAGGGAAGCTTTTTTAAAATGAATACAGAGAGAAATGAATTACAATGGCAGTGTTGAATAATGCTCTTATGATTATATAGAGAGTTATATATAAGAACAAAACATGCCATTTATCATTGATCACAGCTAGAATGTTTTACATGAGTTACTTAAAGAAACCACTCAACAACAGCCCTGATCGTGAACACTCAAGCAAGATCTCCAGACACTGTATTTTTAAAGCTCATGTTCAATGAGCAACTGGCAAACACAGCATCACAACACTTACTAAACAGATCTTAACCTCACCAACTCACCTAAAGAGTGGTCTGAGAAAAAGATAACAGTAACATTCAAATTAGATCTCACCATCTTTCCTTTTTACCTTAAGTCAGCTTACTTCTCCTCTCCAGGATTACGTTGTCCAACTATTCAAGGTTTTAAGAGGTGAAGTTGGCAATATACCTTGAGTTACAATAACATTTGAATATTTAATTAAAATAAAGTTCAACAACAAAGATAATCTAGCTCTTTGGGGTACTTTGCAAGACTATCTCACCAACTGAGGTTTAAGGTCTTGGTGATGGCAACATCTTACGGAACAAGCCTGACTAGATCTCCACTTAGAATGTCTCCAGATGATATGACCACTCTCAATGCAAAGTGCTGGATTTGACCTTTAAAGCCCTAAATGGTTTGAGACCTGGATATTTTAAAGGATTGGCTCCATCATTATGAACCTGCCTGCACATTTTGGTTTTCATAGGGGGCTTTGTGTCACACTACTATCAGAGGTGCAGCTGGTGAGTATGCGGAATAGGGCTTTCTTGATGGTGGTGATGCCCAGGCTATGGAATCCCTGCCTTGAGAGATCTGGCTGGTTTCCTCTCTCTCTGCCTTTAGGCATCAATTAAAAACAATATTATTCCAATGCATTCTTGAAGAATGTGTTATCTCTTCTTGATTTATCATCACTACTGCTGTATTCTGGGATTTGTTGCTTTATTAATTATGGTTTTATGATGGTTCTAGCCACACTTTGAGGTTCCCCTTTTAGGGATGGAAAGGCAAGATATAAATATTATAAATAAATACCATATAAATATATAAGGTATAAATATCAAATAAAACAAGGTCTTTTTCTTACCATCTATATCTCTCATCTTTCATTCTTCACCTGACCTACATCAGGTTAAGTAAAAATTATTTGCACATCATGTGCATCTTAGCTGGTGTTGAACAAAACATAATCATGTTGGGATGGATTCATCTATTTCAATTTAACCTTCCAGTTTACACTCTCTCAGTTCCATACAATAATGCATGACTAATAGTTATTACAGGAAATTCTATATTAAGTTGTACCCTTATTTAAGTTTAGATATTCATTAGCCAGAACATAAAATAACCCAATATTTACCAGCAAATATGTTATTAAAAGTTATAAAACGATTAATCGAGAAATATTTTGAAAAGCTCTAAGACACAATGACCTGGTTCAAACAATCAAAACAAGCTACCATGGCTTGTTGTGAGCCATGGTGCATGCCAGGTGCGCTTTGCAGAATCATCACTCAGCACCCGCTTATCGTGCTGTTTAACCCTCCAACAAGCCATGCTGCCTGGGTTCAGATGACACGATAAACTGCGGCCAGGTGGTGATTATGCAAATCGTGCTCGACACATGCTTGTTTAAGCCGTGGTGGCTTGTTTTGGTCATGTGAACGGGCCTAGTTTCTAACTATTTAAATGTGCACTATTCTTTTAACAGTCTACGGACATCCCCTTGTATTTGCTAAGTTTGGCAAATATAGTTGCATAAGCTAATCAATTCATTTTTTAAAAGTTACTCTTGCATCTTTGAGTAGGTTCTTAAGTATTAAGTAAGGAAAGCAATAGTTGGCTATTGGCATGGAAGTACTTGATTCCATTCTTATAGCCAATGCATCCTGTTGGGATTAGGATATCAAAGCTGTTATTCAGGACACACAGAATTAACAATTTGCAATTTAAAAACAAGAGGTGCATAGAGTTTCAGAAGCATTTATTATTCTAAAAATTGAGAAACATAACAGATGTTCTGGTATTTAAATACTTGATCTCCTTGTAACCTATAAGAATACTTGACAAATGTTTTGTAAAAATAACTAGTTGTGGAGAAAGACCTCCTAATTCTATGTGCTCTAAAACAGCTAGTATTTAGCATGCTGTAATAGGGAAAGAGACTGTGCTTGACATCAACTTGGTGTTTCCACCTGTCATGCACCACACCCAGAAGGAACTGCGAGGGGACTTTCTGGCCCTTTGAGTATAGTTGGGTTTCATCAAGAACCAGCGGCCTTGGTGTGTACCTTTAGCAATGAATACTTTGACAATGACATCTACCCAGGGAAAGGCTTTTTCCATCTTGCCTCTATTGGTGCTTTGCTGCCTAAAGACAGTCAGGAGGGGGAGTTGCCAGAAGAATGAAGGCTCCCTTTCTTGGCTCAGGAGATGGGACCCTGGTGAGAGGAGGGTCTCTTTCTGCTGCTGAAGTACCTTATGGACTGAAGTACCTTATGGTTATCTTGTTTTATCATTTCCTGTTTTGCTGCCAGTTTGATGTGGGCAAGGAACCTTATTGTTAGGACTGTTAATATGAATTTATTGAATGAATTCCATACAGTGCGTATA
Organism: Shinisaurus crocodilurus; assembly: GCA_021292165.1. NCBI lineage: Eukaryota > Metazoa > Chordata > Lepidosauria > Squamata > Shinisauridae > Shinisaurus > Shinisaurus crocodilurus. The sequence goes on along the minus strand of CM037880.1, from coordinate 89,901,970 downwards.
ATGCTAATATTATTGGTATTGGATATTGTTAACTAATCTATTGGTATATTTTATGTTCATTTAAACATAAAATATTTTGATATACTTTAAATGAACTGAAATAGTTGAATTGTTAATATTATAAAATAATTATGGTCATTGTATTTAAAATGTCTGTTCTGTGAACCACTTTGAGCACAATGTATTTGTAGAAAATGCAGTATACAAATAAATTTACTATGTCTAAAGGAAAATGTCAGTATGATTTTATAGTTAAGGGTGGAGAATGAACCAACCCTTCCCAACCAATAAAATCTTGGGGAAAACATAGCCTTCTTAAAAATGGAAATTATATACAATCCAGCCCCAAGTAATAGGTTGTGCTTAGAATAGACCAAATCCCAAGCTTAGCACAAGAAAATCTCCCACATGATAATATAAGCACTTAAGACTCTTCCTACACAGACTTTATTTCTGTGTTGGAAAAAAGCAGGCACACTCATGTCTGAGGAGTGTGTGTATGTGTATAATATATATATATATATATATATACAGATGTTGCTGACTATACCAAATGCTGTGATGTACCAACGCTTCCCATTGTATATACATTTGGTAAAACAGGCACTTTTAAAGCATTTTAAGACAGAAGAAACATTGGAAAGATCCTTTGTGACACATTTGGAGAAAGATAAGTGGCCTCTGAGGAAGGAAAGTCCTTTCCAAAATGCACTGGGCATAATAAAAGTTTTTTCAGGCACCTGAGAATATTTTCTCTTCTGTTTTGGGTAATATTATAACATTTTCCCTACACAGATGTTATATCAGTATAGAGAAAGCATAACACATGAAATGGCCCTTAGCACTTTATACAAAGAAAACACAGGATTTTGTTTTTCTGTTTTTCTTTTTAAGCCATTCATAATACTGTCTTGCAGGATGGAAAGTATGATGCTTCTGAAGCAACCCTCAGAAGAAAATGGTCCCTTTCTATGAGTACTAAACACTTTTTTCCCTGACGTCTGAGAAATCTCAGTGTTACTTAAATGTATCTGAATTTACTAGTTTTGGGGCCCAGTCTAGAGAAGTGCATTGGAAGATCAAAACATGTAGGGAAGGTATTTTGCTTTGGAACTGCAGCAACCCTCCTACATGGCACTGGAAGATGCTTTTTCCAACTCCTTACTTACAGTTTCGGAACAATCTTCTCATCATATACCACAGAGGGAAGCTGCTTCTGAAAGTGGACACTGGAAGTCTCTGATGCATGGGACACAGACAGACTGAGTTGGATCCAGACCCACTGAAATCAGAGAGACCTTAGGTAGACATAGTCCCACTGATTTCAATTGGTCTACTCTATGTATGAATGTCTGGACCCAACCAAAAGAATGCAGCTTTCTGGATTGGGAGCCTTGATCTCTAATGAATAAAGTAATTTGATAGGCTACCAATATGGTGCCTTCTGCGGGATGGGTATATGAACTATTGATCTCATGGCACAGCGTAACAGATGTCCAATCAACAATAGGACAATCTATTTAAGGGGAAAGGCCTCACAACAACCTATTAACATCAGGTCTTCTGTGGTTTGGATCCAGACTCAGTCATACTTAGAGTAGACCTATTGAAATCAATTGGACAAGTTAGTCATGACGAAGTCTGGATCCAACCCTATGTGACCAGTTAAGCATATTAATTCTGAGGCCAAGCTTCACTTAGAGTACAAGCAATGGCTTTTTTTTCAGAGCCGCAACATACCGCTATAATTATTTACTCACGATAGTATCAATCTGCTCCAGAATTTTCATAAACTGCTCAGCAGTTCCCTTTATCCGCTTATCCAACTGGTTAAGAGCTTCAGTCTGAAGATCCTTTGCTAGAAAACCCTAAATGAAAATTTTATTTTTTAACATTATGAGAGACATTTATTCAAAACATAACTGAGAACAGCCACTATCAGTTATAAGACCTACATAGTTGTTTATCAAAATACTTTCCTACTCTGTTTCTATAGTTTTGAAGGACCAACCACATGGGCACACACTCCACTCATACACACCACCCTCCCTATTCACTCATGCATGTGCACACACCCACAATCCTCCCATCACATGCGTACATCCATTCACGGACACACGCATACACCCCATTCACATGCACCCCCCCATTCACCCCGACACTCCATTTACACACACACGTATGAAGACAACCCATTCACACATCCTTCACACATGTACACACACCTTTCACACGCACACACACACCTGCCTTCCAAATCTGCCCCAGAGCATCCCCCAACCCTTTGGAGCGGATTTGGGGGCTGTGTGAGAGGCTGCAGTGGGGAGGGGGAAAACAATTCCGCCAGTGGTTCTCCATTCTGTTGGAAGATGGCCAGGGTTGGATACAACTCAAAATATCAATGATCAAAAGTTATAGACAAGTGAACTATTGAAACAAGAAAGCAACTTACTTTTTGAATACCTCCAAGCTCTTTATTAACTTCCTCTATTTTTTTAGCTACTTGCTCCACTGATTTCTCCAAATCTTTTAATTTCTTTAATTCAGCATCTTCCTCAGGACTGTTCTGTGTATTTTAAAACAAGGTAACACACCTTTACTTCAATAATGTCACTAACTTTGATTAAATGAGATTATTCTATAAAGAATACATACTACCACACATTTAAAAAATTGAGAAACTCATTCTAGTTCAGCAGCCTGGTATCTTTCTATTTATTGCAGTTATAAATCATCCTAAGCTGGCTGGGGCATGCTGGGAGTTGTAGGCCAAAAACATCTGGGGACCCAAGGTTGGAGAACACTGCTTTAGGTTCACTATATGAATGGATATATATCCTACAGAAGGCAGGCACTGCTGGGTGGCAAATACTGACATCTACCTCCAACTTACTATTTTATTGTCTTGAGCAAAATGAAAAACAGTCCCCAGAGCAGTTAGGTACAGCTAGAATTAACATTTTGGAAGAGGTATTGCCTGGGTTCGCACAACACGACCTGGGAGCACTTACTGCTGCAGTTACTGCGGGTCCCTGACAGTTCTAAAAAAAAAAACACATACGCAAGGAGGCAGCTGAATGGGGCTGAGAGAATGGTGCCCCATTGGGGGGGGGCAGGTTTAAGTACTGCTGGTGCTGGCACCTCATTTGCTCCATCGTGTTCTGCCACCTCTAAGGTTTTTTGTTTTTTTTTAATTGTTGGGAATATTTGTGCATCTTTTTGCACTGGGAAATACAGGCAGTCCCCAGGTTACGAATGAGTTCCGTTCTTAAGAATGTCCTTAAGTCGAGTTTGTATGTAAGTCGGAACAGCATAGCGTTCTATACGTTAAAATCAGCATTTACGCAAATTGCGTAAATTACGCAAATTGCGTAGTATACCTCTACGTAAACGACGTAGCACCGGGGAACCCAGAAGTCTGTTCTTAAGTATGGGTTGTCTGTAAGTCGGTCGTTCTTAACTCGGGGACTGCCTGTATACGCAAATGTAATAGCTGGGAAATAAATGGAGGAGAAATTTGTGCCAATTTAAGGGCAGGGCAGTGAATACAGGGGAAATTAGTGCACTTGTAGTAACAGAGCATTTACTGCAGGTGCACAAATTTATCCTCCATTTACTTGCCAGCCATTAAATGTGCATATATTTCCCCTCCATTTACTTGCCAGCCTTTAAATTTGCATGTATTTCCCAGTCCAAAAAAATGCACATTTTTTAGAACTTGTCAGGGAACCACAGTAACCACAGAACTAAGTGCTCCTAAAAGTGGGTGCAGTTAATATCTCCCCTTTCTGCAGCAGCTGGAAACTCGGGGAAGTGTTGAAAGGTAGAGGATAGAGAGAACTGTCAGTTCAACACTTAAAAGCCAGAGGATTACACTGCTAAGGGGGTGATATTGTTGCCACCCCCTTTTGGTGCACCTACTCTTGCCGCTTTTCCTCCTTTACTTTTCAATTGACAGCTAAGCAATTGACAGCAGGTAACTGTGCACAAATTAGCCTATATCGCCTTGTCAATTTACATGTATGTTACCTACTCCACTTCACTGCTCTCTTTGACAGCTGAAACTTACAAGGCCATTGACAAGGCAAGACTACACATATCATACAGTCATAAATGCACACTTGCACACCTGCAAAAGACTGACAAAAATAATAATTTAAACAATGATGAACACAGTTGTGCAATTTTCAGGGGGTGGGGAAAAATACGACCCCAATCGCACTTTTTCAAAGCTCCTAAAAATTAGGAAAAAAACAGTGGTGAACGAAAAGGGGTGGCGATTGGAGTGGGGAGGGGAAGACAAGACGGGTTCTGCCATGAAGGACACTGGGATACCAGCTCGAGGACCAAGGGGGAAGGAGGTGGAGAACAAGCCACGGTGAGCCCCATCGTCTGTCGGGCACACCATGTGTTGTTCCACGAACAACCCACATTGTGTAGCTTATTCTCAGGGTGGCTTAGCGAGTCGTGCAATTATGTTCTAGACTGTGTAGCTGGATGAAAGAGGGTTTCCTTTTCAGGAAGGGAGTTGACCTATATGGCTTTTGATTCTTTTCAATGAGAGGGAAGTAGGGAAGTTGCACAAGAACTTCAAAAGAGCAGAAAAATTGATGGGATAGGAACAAGAGTGGTAAAAAAAAAAAAAGGAAGTTAGATTGACTAATTGGTATTGTTTTATTATTGTAATAAGTTTTATATACTGTCTTGTGTATGATTTTTAGAAAGGTGATTAATATATTTTAACAATAAGAGCAGAACAAAAAAGAGCACTGTAGGAAGAACAGATAGATCAGATGACAAAAAAGAAAACATGAAATTTAAAAAGGAGGGAGTTAGAAACACAAGTACCATTGAAAACAGCTGCCAAAAGTTGGATCCAAAGTTGCTTTGTCACTAGCAGAAAGCCTTTTCCACTCATGGAAGTGCTGTTCCTGTTCCTGACTTAGTGGAAGAGCATTGTATGAAAAGTGACCCTAAATCCAAAGAACTTATTTTGTTTGTGCAAGCTGCTTCTCAAGATCTTTTTATGGCCCACTAGGGTTTATATATTATAGGCTGTATCTTCATTTCTCCCAATGCATTGTGGAGCTGCGTACAGAGATGGCTTTCTACTAACACCTGGAAAGGAGTTCATGGAACAGTGCAAATATCCTTCTCTCATTATTTTAAGCTAGGGATAAGGCATATTCTCACCACCCCCAACTGCATTTAAAGTGAGAAAAACAGGGGAAGAAAATAAAATCATAGTTGCTTTTTTCCCTATTATCCTCTTAACTTGCAAAGAGAGTGAAGGGAAAGTGCTCTAAGCTTGAGAAGGAATGGCGAGCAAGCAGATGCCCTATCTTGTCCCAAAGGGAGTCATGTCTGGTGACTTCACCATATATATAGGTGCAATTCTTCATTGTCATTGTTCAAGCATTGTCATTGTACCATTCAATACAGCCTTCATAACAATCAAAGTTACCCTTTTCCCAATCAGCATGACTTTGCAACCATTTTTCACTCCAAACGTTGACAATGGCTGGTTCATTTCTTTCAAGGACTTCCCTAGGAGGAAAACACAAACAAATCCACACATTTGTTTTGGAAATTACAAAGAGAACAAAGAATCAGTAAAGCTTCTATTTCATTTGAAAGATAAAGTCTGAAATAATGTCAACACTGTCTCTACACATCTGCCTATATAAAGCTGTATGCATCATCTATTTTCATCAAAAGGCTCCAAACAGCTCAGCCTAATTTGTTGTTGATATGGGGTATAATTTGAGGGGCCATGGTATGTGTGCAACATTTACAGAGTTTTAATATAACAACAGTTGCTCATAGATCTCATCACTCACTTTCAAAGATCTCTTCAGTCTCTCTTAGCACTCAGTTGCCTAGCTGCCCAACACAGTGTCTTGCAGAAGTATTCACACCCCTTTTGACTTTTCCACATTTAGTAGTGTTACAACCTGGAATTAAAATGGATTTAATTGGCATTGTTACCACTTGATGTACGCAAGATACTCAACACTATGAAGGTGCAAAATATTTTTATTGTGGCACAAAAGTGAAGTGAACAACAACAAACTGGCACTTGTTGGTGGCATAAGTACCCCCCCCCCCAGTCAATACTTGGTAGAAGCACCTGTGGCAGCAATTACATGCAAGTCTTCTTGGGTAAGTCTCTATCAGCTTTGCGCATCTGGATCCTGCAACGTTTGCCCAATCTTCCTGGCAAAATGGCTCCAGCCCTGTCAGGTTAGATGGGGACTGTTGATGAACAGCAGCTTTCAAGTCTTGCCACAGATTCTCAGTTGGATTGAGGTCTGGGCTTTGACTGGGCCATTCTAAGACTTTCAGGTTCTTGTTTTTAAACCACTCGTGTTACTTTGCTGTGTGTTCAGGGTCATTGTTCTGATGGAAGGGGAACCTCCACCCCAGTCCCAGGTCCCTTGGAGACTGAAGCAGGTTTTCTTCTAGAATTGACCTGTATTTGGCTCCATCCATCTTGCCATCAATCCTGATCAGTTTTCAAGAGGAAAGCATCCCCACATGATGCTGCCACCACTATGCTTCACCGTGGGGATGGTGTTCTCAGGGCAATAAGCACTGTTGGCTTTGCGCCACACATAGTGTTTTGCGGCAAGCCCAAAAAGTTCAATGTTGGTCTCATCAGACCAGAGAACCTTTTTCCACACGTTTGCTGTGTCTCCCACATGCCTTTTTGCTAACTCCAAACGAGCTTTGATATGGGTTTGTTTCAGCAATGGCTTTCTTCTCGCCACTGTTCCATAATGCCCAGCTTTGTGGAACATCTCGGTGATAGTTGTCCCATGGACAGTTTCTCCCATCTCAGCTGCGGATCTCTCCAGCTCCTTCAGAGTTACCATTGGCCTCTTGGTTGCTTCTCTAATGCCCTCCTTATCTGGTCACTGAATTTTGGTGGACAGCCTTCTCTAGGCAGAGTTGCGGTTGAGCCATATTCTTTCCATTTTATAATACAGTAATACCTTGGATTGCAAGTAACTTGGTTTGAGAGCGTTTTGCAAGACAAGCAAATTTTTAAATATTTATTTATTTATTTTTTACTTGATATACAAGTACTGTAGTACAGCTTAAATTAAAAATCTCTGTACAAATTTTTTTGGGGGGATTTCGTTTTGATACAAGTGTTTCGGATTACAAGCACATTTCCAGAACGAATTATGCTCTCAGTCCAAGGCATGACTGTAATGGGTTTAATGGTGCTCTGGGGGATAGTCATAGTTTGGGATAATTGTTTATAACCCAACCCTGACTGGTGATTCTGCACACCTTTATCCCAGAGTTGTTTTGATAGCTCCTTGGTCTTCATGATGCTGTTTGTTTAGATATGCTCTCAGACAAACTCTAGGGCCAGTGTGGCGTAGTGGTGAGAGTGCTGGACTGGGACTTGGGAGATCCGGGTTCTAGTCCCCGCTCAGCCATGAAACTCACTGGGTGACTTTGGGCCAGTCACTGACTCTCAGCCTAACCTACCTCACAGGGTTGTTGTGAGGATAAGATGGGGGGGGAGGAGGTTTATGTAAGCCGCCTTGGGTTCCTTGCAGGAAAAAAGGCAGGGTATAAATATAAGAAATAAATTAATAAAATAAATAGGGCCTTCCAGAAACAGATGTATTTAATCTGAGATCATGTGGCACTGGAACTGCACACAGGTGGAGTCCTTTCAACTACTTACAGTACAGTATGTGACTTCTGGAGGCAGTGGGTTGCACCAGAGCTTATTTAGGCATGTCACAGCAAAGGGGGGTGAATACTTATGCAACCAATAAGTGCCAGTTTGTTTTTGTTTACTTCACTTTTGTGCCACATAAAAACATTTTGCACCTTCACAGTGTTAAGTATCTTGTGTACATCAAGTGGTAACAATACCAGTTAAATCCATTTCAATTCCAGGTTGTAACACAACAAAATGTGGAAAAGTCAAAGGGGGTGCGAATACTTCTGCAAGGCACTGTATGACTTGGCTGTGTTTGCACATCATGCTAAAACCTTAGTTTAGTGTGACATGAATAAGCAGGAGCAAACTGCAGCAGGCTCTTGAGCTTCCCCCACCCCTCCTCCTGTCTGGGTGGGAAAAGTTTGAAAGCTTTGGTTTCCTACTTTTGATTAACTACAGCTTGCTGTGTTGCCCAGACCATCTGGTTAAGCTTAACTACAGTTAGTTTCAGTAACTATGGTTTGAAGCTGGCTTATTTGAAACTAACCATAATTAATATTAACCACAGTTTGTCAATCTGGAAGACACGGCAAACCACAGTTAAGCAAAAAGTGGAAGTGAAAGCTTCCAAACTCCTCCTCCCGCATGGGAGGAGGAGGGTAAGATGCCAATGTGACACCAGAGCAAATTAGACATTTCTTGCTGGAACATGTGCTTCCTAGAGGCTGTACTCAGGCAAATCATTACTAAGGGCGCAATCCAATGCCCTCCGTGCTCGATGCACATACCAACAGAGGAGGATCTGGGAACAGATTCTGAGTCTGATGGGGCGGAGTAGGAAATGGAGGGGCGGGAACCTGCATGCAGCTGGTTCCCCAAAGCCAGCGGACTTAGAGATAAGCCAAACAGTCAGTGAGGATCAATCAGTATCAAATTCCGTGGGAAAGCAATCTGAGCTCTCTGATCAGGAAGAGGGCGAATCAAGTGTCACTAACCCCCCCACCCCAGCTAAGGAGGATGGACCAGCTGAGAAGTGTCAGGCGCTCCAAGAGATTGGCCCTTAAAAATAAGGAACCACCTTAGGGGTGTGTGTGTAGGTAATTTGAGTCTAGAATGGAGGAGACGTTCCCAGTTTAGAATCAACTTCTCAACAATAGGTCATTCTTCCTTAATGGCTAGTATTCTAACCAAGCTTGTTTCTTTTGTGATTGATTTCTACAATCCACTTCATTTGTACTATTACGCCAGTTTGCTAGGCTTGCATTTTCTAATGAAGCTTTTTGGTTAGAAGCCATTGTTTGGACCTCCTTGGAAGGAGGAGGGGAAGTACGGCCTTGACAGTAAGCCTCCGAACACGAACACGGAGGCTTATGAGCATCCAATGCACGACGCGCGAGTCGTGGTGGTAGCAACCTTCACTGCCTCGTACTCTGCATTTCATCTCGACGGCCATTTTCGGCTGTCTAGATGAAGCTCTTCGGAGGGGGAGGGAAGGAGGCTGGGGTGCCGTTTGGACATGGTGTAAGCTGCTGGCCCCAGTCTCCTCTCCTCCCCGACTCCCCGTGCGCCCCTTTTCTTCCTCTCCAAGGTCGATTTGTGACCTTGGGGAGGCAGCTGGTGCGGTTCTTACCATGCTGGCTGCGAATGGGGTGGGGCAGGGGCTCGGCGTTTGGAGTCCCGGCTCCGAACTCGCAAGATCTCAGAGCTGCAGCTCTGAATAATCCTATGGGCCCCCAGACAATGTCAGGAGGCCATAGGATTGCACCCTAAACATATATTTTCTCTAGAAGTTCAATTTGTTTGATCAAATATCCAGTTCAGAAGTTATATTTAAAAGCAAAGAGCGAAACAGTGTATCTTCACAATAATTAAAAACAGAAAGCAAATAAAATCAGTTGAAATGGTTTTCAGTATTTATTTATTTATTTATTGTATTTATGAATCGCCCATCTGGCCGGCAAACCGGCCACTCTGGGCGATGTACAACATGATAAAATATAAAATACATTTAAAACAGTATAAAATTTTAAAATCTTAACCCACCCCATATTCCCGCCTGAATAGCCATGTTTCTAGTGAGCGGCGGAAGCTCAGCAGAGAGAAGGCATGGCGGAGGTCACTAGGGAGAGAGTTCCACTAGTATGGGGGCCGCCACAGAAAAGGCCCTCTTCCTCGTCCCCACCAGTCTAGCTGCTCTGGCTGAAGGGACAAGGAGAAGGCCGTCTGTGGCAGATCTTGTTGAGCAGCCTACTTGCTGTTGCTGGAGACGCTCCTTGAGATAAACTGGACCGGAGCTGTATAGGGTTTTAAAGGTCAAAACCAACACCTTGAATTCGGTTCGGCAAGCAACTGGTAGCCAGTGCAGCTCCTTCAGCACTGGAGTGATGTGATCCCGCCAGCGGCTGCCTTTAACCAGGCGAGCCGCTGCATTCTGTACCAGCTGTAGCTTCCGAACTGTCTTCCAGGGTAACCCCACGTAGAGCGCATTACAGTAGTCTAGGCGAGAGGAGACCAAGGCATGAACCACTGATGGGAGCAGATTAGGAAGGTGGGTCGCAGCTGCCGTATCAGATGGAGTTGATACAGCGCCGCCCAGCTCACAGCTGACACCTGAGCCTCCATGGACAGCTGGGAGTCTAGAATAACTCCCAAGCTGCGGACCTGGTCCTTCAGGGGTAGATGTACCCCATTCAGCACCAGGTCAACATCCTCTAACCTCCCCTTGTCCCCCACCAGAAGTACCTCGGTCTTGTCAGGGTTCAGCTTCAGCATGTTCCTTCCCATCCAGCCACCCACTGACTCCAGGCACTTGGACAGGGTCTCAACGGCCAACCTTGGTGAGAACTTGAAAGAGAGGTAGAGCTGCGTGTCATCCACATACTGATGACACCGCACCCCAAACCTCCTGATGATAGCTCCCAGCAGCTTTAGGTAGATGTTGAATAACATCGGGGAGAGGATGGAACCCTGCGGCACCCCACAAGTGAGCAGCTGAGGGTCCGAAGCCTCCTCCCCCAGAACTACCCTCTGGTACCTTCCAGAGAGGAAGGACCGGAACCACTGCAATACAGTGCCTCCTATGCCCAACCCCTCCAGGCAGTCCAGGAGGATACTGTGGTCAACAGTATCAAAAGCCACTGAGAGATCGAGGAGGACTAGAAAGGAGCATTCGCCCCTATCTAAGGCCCTCCTCATATCATCCACCAAGGCGACCAAGGCCGTCTCCATCCAGGTTTGATACAGGTATTTTTGAGGATTTATTTATTATTTTTTCAACAATTGGCAAGAACCAGTTATATTTATCTCATACATTCCTGGTATGTTAAAATAGTAGGGAAGGTCTCAAGGATTAGTGTAGCAGGAATAATATCTAAGCTTCTTTTAAACCATATGTATTATAATACATTTAAAACATTAAAACTAGGCCCCTTATGATGTGACCCATCAAGTTGAGCAAATCCTACCAGCCACTATGGGCTCAAACATCTCATATCTGCTACCTGCTGGGACTGTAAAAAGAGGGTGTTAAATACCCAGTGAATCACAATACATGCCTGGTAGTCAAAAGTTGTACAGGCCTGATTAAGACATTCATAAAATATTACAGAATACTTCTGAAAAAATATTAAGAAAAACAGCCAACTAATTGTTGGCTCTCACACATACCTCATCATGCAATTAAAATAACCTTCCATTTTGGAGTTTTTAATTATTTATGATCTACTCTTAGGATGAAGTATTGAAAAAAGATATGAATATTATGACTATTCAGAAAGTATAAATCCTCACCCAACTGTATATGGGGATTTAATACGGAATGTACAAAACAAGCTACAATCTTACCTGGGAGTAAGCCTCATTGAACTCAATGGGACTTACTTCTGAGGGAAAAAATGCACAGGATTGTACTGCAAATACCAAAATGTTACTTACCCTTATGTATCAGTTTCTGAAAAGAAATTGGAACTCCAGTTACTTGTTCAATTAAGAGAGCCATATCACGTACTGTCGGTTGGCTATCTTCTTCTTGAGAAGCAACCTGAAGGCTATGCTTTTCATTACCTGAAAAGAACCATCATGAAAACATATTCACTCAGGGTGAACTTCAACCTGCATTAGAGTCACTACCTTTTTTTAATTGGCCCTGCTTCTGTGCTGCTAATAGCAGCCTGACAATCAGGAATATAGTGGATGACATTTTACCTGAAACGGAGACAAAGCAATAGGGAAAGCTTCACCTACTCAGGGAGCAATCCTATGCCCCCTAGACAGCGTCTGACAGGCCATAGGATATTTCGGATTCCCAGATCGGAGTTCGGAGACAGCGCTCCGACCTCGGAGCTGGGAATCGGAGCTCTGCCCATACCCCCACAGCCAGCAGTCAGGAAAGCAACCTCAGAAAGGGGGAAAGGGGGTGTTCCAGTGGGCAGGGAGGGGAGGAGATTGGAGAGGCCAGGGTACAAGCTATCCTGAGGCCTCCCCAGCCTTCATCCCTCCCTCTCTGAAATGGTGTCGCTAGACCACCTCCACCACTCCTCCCGCCCTGCACAGGATGAGCGTCAGCCTCTGAGTTCAGGAGTGTACAACCATCGCAACAGGACTGTGCCCTAAGTGTCTGTGTGGTAGCAGCGCAACATTGAGTCCAGACCAACACAAAATCTTCTCATCACATGCTAGGACCTCTGCCTGGATCCCTCCCCCACTCTGGAAGTAAGCCCTACAATATACCTGACAGTAAGCATCACTAAACACAATGGGCCTTACTTCTGAGTAGACCTGTATTGGAAGCTATAGGTTTTCCTGCTAACCATGCTTGTACAGGTGCCAGTCTAGCAAAAACCATTTCATATAGCCACGAGAAAAATATATGAAGAGTTTTAAACATTCAACAAGTGTTCAGGACCACTCACATATATTAGCAGCACAATAATCCAATATTATAGACCAACATGATGTTCATAACATACATTTTGGAGAGGGATTGATAGAACTTGCCTAACTGAGTTCATGGCATAGGTAACATTTAGACCATGAACTTACTGAATCTACCCAAGACACTTCTACACATCCAATCTCATTGGGCGGGTTTGCATGTCACGACAACCCACTCTGGCAATAAGCCACGGTGGGTTGGTTGTTCTACAAACAAGCCATGGTGAGCCCATTGTCTGTCAGGCTCACCGTGGCTTGTTTGCTTCCTCCCTCCCACTCCTTCCCCGCAATCCTCCAGGCAGTATCCCAGGGGACACTGTGGCAGGACCGAGTTGGGTCTCCCTCCCCACCGCCATCAAGAGCCATTTTTGGCTTCCCGCAGCCATTTTTGACAGTTAGCTGATCCTCTTTTCTTTTTCTTTTTCCTCTTTCTTTCTTTCTTTTTCTTTTTTTCTTTCTTTTTTCTTTTTTGCCCTGATAGTCCTCAGGGTGATGCACATCTTGCACTTTTTCCTGAGAATCTAGGTGCTCGGGAAAGTGCAAAAGTGCACCCCCATGTTTTTCTGGGGGAAAGTTTTGACAGCTGTCAAAACTCTGGGTCCCCTTTAAAAGGGGAATTTGCAGAGCAATGGGGATTTTTTGCCTGGGACATATGGCTGCATATCAGGGCAAAAAAGAAGAAGAGAATCTTGACACGAAAGGGGTGTAAATCCCACCCACCCCTTTTCTTGAGCAAAGATCACTCACGTTTTTGGTTTGGTTTGACAGCTCGCCTTTTGACAGCTGCCAAACCAAACCAAACCAAAGGGGCAGGGGGAAGCCTCTTTGGACCAATGTCCCGGGTTGGTAGCTGCTGCACTTGGCAGCAGGAAACCACCCCCCAACATTGCCCAACTGAGGCTCCCAGTTTCCCCACTCACGCAACTACTCAAGTGCAGTTGCACAAGTGCAGATTAAAAAATTAAATTAATTTTCACAAATATTTGCAAAAATTAGGGGGGAAATAATTAAAAAAAATGCTTGCCAACCATGGATAGCACCTCCAAAGTACTGCTTGGGAACTTTGAAGGGGCTGTCAGTGGCTGTCAAAACAGGGATTGCAAAAGGTGGCTGTTAAGCTGCCTTTCACAATCTCCAGGGGGGAAAAGTTTAAAGTGCACAAAAACTGTGGGGAGCCAAAAATGGCTCTCTATCGCAGTGCAGAGGGCAGCAAGCCAGTGCCAGCCACCCCCAAGTGCTGCTTGGGCACTTGTGGGGCAGGTGGCACTGGCGGTTTTTGCCACTCTTGCCCAGTGCCTTGCTGGCCACTGGACATTATCCACAGGTTCAGACGACACAACATCCCACCATAGGTAAAACAACCCCTAGAACAGCCCATGGGTTCTCAGCATGGCTTGTTTGGGGGAAAAAACAAGCCACCGTAGGTAACCCAGGCTGGGTTTGGATGACACAACAACCCACCATGGCTCGTTGGGTTGTTGTGTCATGCAAACCAGGCCATTGTGTTTTTTGGTCACACTGAGAGCCAGTGTGGCGTAGTGGTGAGAGTGTTGGACTGGGACTTGGGAGATCCGGGTTCTAGTCCCCGCTTGACCATGAAACCCACTGGGTGACTTTGGGCCAGTCACTGACTCTCAGCCTAACCTACCTCACAGGGTTGTTGTGAGGATAAAATGGAGGGGAGGAGGATTATGTAAGCCTGCCTTGGGTTCCTTGCAGGAAAACAGGCGGGGTATAAATATAATAAATAAATAAATAAATACGTGTCATAGATACGTATATTTCTCATGCATTACTGTCAATTTTTACCAGTAATAACACTTACTTTCTATATTTATACAGGTCCTTTTGACTTTGTGTTTTTGGTTTTTTTATTCCGCGGGACTTGGCCTCTGTGTTAGCTGATGGGTAACATTTAAACCATGAACTTAATGGAATTTCACAGGCAAAGCTATTCTTGACATGGAGATAAACAACAATCAAACCACAGCACTAACTCTTAGTCCACACATGCTCAGAGGCACTCTAGCTTCATCTGTTCCAGGAAAAGGCTCTGGTGCTGGAAACCAATGAATACCTTTGGCTCGGGTAACACTTATCTCTGTTTCTCACACTTCGCTCCGTTCGTCCCTTGATGGAGCACATACAGTGTGACTGATCCACTGAGACAAGGGGAGAACCTTGAGAGGAAGGCGGGGTGTGTGTGTGCTCAGTAAGAATCATAGAATCATAGAAAGGTAGAGTTGGAAGGGGCCTATAAGGCCATCGAGTCCAACCCCCTGCTCAATGCAGGAATCCAGGTCAAAGCATCCCTGACAGATGGCTGTCCAGCTGCACCTTGAATGCCTCCAGACTGGGAGAGCCCACCACCTCCCTAGGTAGTTGGTTCCATTGTCTTATTGCTCCAACAGTCAGGAAATTTTTCCTGATGTTTAGGCAGAATCTGGGTTCCTGTAACTTGAGCCCATTATTCCGTGTCCTGCAAACTGGGATGATCGAGAAGAGATCCTGGCCCTCCTCTGTGTGACATCCCTTCAAGTACTGGAAGAGTGAGGTCATATCTCCCCTCAGTCTCCTCTTCTGAAGGCTAAGCATGCTGGACCAAGGGCGAGGATTGCATGTGGCGAAGGAAAGGAAAGGAGAGACAAGGGATCCAGGCAGAGGCCCCAGCATGGGATAAACGAGCACATGCCTGTGACGGATGCAGATCCACGCGAGCCGAGGCGGCGCCCCGGCCCCAGAGAAGCCCCTTCGGTCCGGCCGGCCTGAGGCGACAGCAACCCACCGAGGGAAGCAGCCCTTACCCGCCCCCGGCTCACCACGCCCAGCAGCCTCCTGCTCTTACCGTAGGTGACCGTCACCGTCAAGGCCGAGCTCCCGCCGGGCACCGCCATCCCTGCTCGTGGCTCGCCTCTCTTCGCTCACAGAGGAGGAGCCGCCGCCGCCGCCGCCGCCGCCGAGTCCGCCTGCTGCCCGGCAGCGGCGCTTCCTCCCGGGCCGGAAACTGCCTGGGACCCGCGGGAAGAGAAAATTTCCGCCAAGCAGCCTCTCCCTTCCCAAGCCGCCACCGCCGCAGTGGGCGGGAGGGGAGCGAGAGTCACGCTTCGAGGAGATCGCCTCTCCTGTGCCAAAAGAACACAATCCGATGCGTCTCTACTCAAAAGTAAGCCCCCTTTCATTCTATGGAGCTTTTACTTCTCGGGAAGTGTGCATAGGATTGCAGCCTAACTGTATGAGTCTGTAAGGCAGCCTTCCCCTACCTGGTGACTACCAGATGCTTTGGATTACAATTCCCAGCAGCCCTATGGCTGGTTGGGGGATGCTGGGAGTTGTAGTCTAATACTTGTGGAGGACACCAGGCTGGGGAAGGCTGGCTGCCACAAGACTCTGTTGTTTTTGCTGCGACAGATTAATACACCTACCCCTCTGGAAGTGCACTAAAAGTGTGAAACATACTGTCTAGGATGGCCAGGCTCAGAAAGCATTTTTTATACGTTTCTTGCACAGAAGGAAGAATTTCACCACATACACTTTTTCCCATCACAATGTTACAAAGGAAAAGATGGCACTAGCGGAATGTTCCCTTCTATGTAACAAGAGGGTATAAGGATTCATTCAGGGGCTGGTTCTCTACAAACCATGGTTTGCATGCCATGAGCACATGGCCCCTCCCCAACACCTCCCTTCTCACCATTAACCATGGCTTTGAATTAAACATGCACCAGCACAAATCATGTGGCGTAGTGGTGAGAGTGTTGGACTGGGACTCGGGAGATCCGGGTTCTAGTCCCCGCTCGGCCATAAAACTCACTGGGTGACTTTGGGCCAGTCACTGACTCTCAGCCTAACCTACCTCACAGGGTTGTTGTGAGGATAAAATGGAGGGGAGGAGGATTATGTAAGCCGCCTTGGGTTCCTTGCAGGAAAAAAGGCGGGGTATAAATATATAAATAAATAAATGTTGCACTGATGTCATCAGGACAGGAGTTTGGAGTAAATGTCCAGGGCCCCACTCTGCAGAATGAGCAGGAGGGTCCCCCCAAAAGCAGGACAGGCTTACCACATTTTCAAATGTGAAGTAACACACACCACACACTACAGAGGTGGGCAACTTGTGGCCTTCCTGATTTTTGGCCTACAACTCCCATCATCCCTCACCATTGGCTATGCTGGCCAGGGGGTGATGGGAATTGTTGGCTAAAATGACCGGAGGGTCACAAGTTGCCCATGCCTAAATATGTGCATGCACTATTAACTATTAACCGCACACTCCTATGCATGATGTGGAGAAAGTGGATAGGGAGGTATTTTTCTCCCTCTCTCATATACTAAAACCTGGGGTCATTGCATGAAGCAGATTGGTGGAAGGTTCAGGACAGATAAAGGGAAGTATTTCTTCACAGAGTGCACAGTTAAACTATGGAATTCACTACCACAAGATTCAATGATGGCCACCAAATGATTGGACAAATTCATGGAGGAGAAGGCTATCAACGGCTACTAGTCCTGATGGCTATATGCTACCTCCAGTATCGGAGATAGCATGCCTATGTCCACCAGTTGCTGGGGAACATGGGCGGGAGGGTGCTGTTGCACTCATGTCCTGCTTGTGTATTTCCCATGGGCATCAACTTGGCCACTGCATAACCAGAATGCTGGGTTAGATGGACCCTTGGTCTGATCCAGCATGGCTCTTCTTATATTCTTACGTCTACTCAGAAGTACCATCAAGTTTACTGAGACTTACTCCCAGGTGTGTATAGGATTGAACCCCAAGTCCAGAGTGCATAATTACCTAACTGCTCCACTGCCATGATATTGTCTTTTTAAGCCAGGTTTGAATTAGATTTGCAACCCATGGTTTCAACGAGAATCTGGTTTGTTACCAATGGCTCATTATGGGAAATGGGGAATAGCTGTACAGATAGGATTGGGGAAAGCACATGAGCTGACCCCAGCTCCCCAATCTCTTAAATCATAGTGAAGTCTATGCCAGGGTTGGTTACCGGTATATCTACACCAGGCCAAGAAGATCTCATTAAGCCAGTACTAGAATCTCAGTTAAAAATTGGCTGGTTTGAGTGGCAAACAGAGACTTCTAAGGTCTGTGGTCTCAGTAAGCATTCAGTATTTTATTCACTGTCATATTTACAAGCAAGTTACAGAAGATTTATACACTTTAATGTGCCTCTATTGTTTCATTTCCCCGTTGAGAGTTTACTAGTACCAAAAGATACAATTTAGGAGCAAAAAGAAATTGAATGTTTTGAGGACAGTGAGATTAAGTACTATTGTGTGGAGAAAGCCAACCTAAAACCCCTTTCTGACACACACACACTCACCAAGGAGGGGGGAAGGAGACCCAGGGGGCAGAGACAGCCAGTCTCCACAGAGACCAACAGGGACAAACAACATCTGCATAGAATCACCCCAGGGGGGAAGGCAGGAAGCATCCCCAGGTTCGTCAATGCTCTCTATATCAGCCCCATCTACATAATACTTGAATACCTTGCGAGAGCAGACATTTCGGCACCCATAAGAAAGGGCCATTCAACACCACAGGATGGGACCATTAAGCAGGTGGCTTCAAGGGGACCCCACCCACCTGAGGAGGGTGGCAACCCACCTGATTGGCCGCCCACCTGAGGAGGGTGGCAACCCACCTGATTGGCCACCCACCTGAGGAGGGTGGCAACCCACCTGATTGGCCGCCCACCTGAGGAGGGTGGCAACCCACCTGATTGGCCACCCACCTGATTGCAGAGGGAGGGGCTACCTGAAACCCAAGGTATAAAACACCCTGCGCAAGGGAACTGAGTTGTTGGACCTGATCAGCAGTCTTGCCCCATGCTTGGGGTAAGGGAACGAAGGGATCGGCAACCCCGGGTAGCAGCACCCGGCGTGCTCCAGCTAGCTGAAATCACTGGCCGCTTGGGTTGACCGGACCCCCGGGCAACCAAGCTGAAATCACTGGCCGCTTGGGTTGACCGGACCCCCGGGCAACCAAGCTGAAATCACTGGCCGCTTGGGTTGACCGGACCCCCGGGCAACCAAGCTGAAATCACTCACTAGCCGCTTGGGTAGACCGGACCTCCGCCGGGAACCCAGCTAGCCGCTTGGGTAGACCGGACCTCCGCCGGGAACCCAGCTAGCAGCATGCGGTTGACCGGGCCTCTGCTGGAGCCCGAGCTGAACTAACTAGCTGAGAGCCCTGAAATCACAGTGTCCTTGAGATTTCTTGCTTGCTACTTTGTGCTGTACTGATAAGCTGTATTGCTGGCGTGTGTCTGGGTTTGTGACGGTCATTTTGTAAATAAACTTGTTTTATAAAAGATACTTTTGTGGCTATAAGTTATCCCTTTGTTCTAGGCTAAGGGTGATAGTCGCTGGGGGACCTCGGAGAAGGCCCGCCCCCAGGACTCGCTACCCCCTTAGTATTGAACCCGCGCAGAAGACCAGGTTGGCGGTCTTCCACTTGGTGGTAGCGGTGGGATAACTTATTAGCCCAGAATATCTCCCAGACCCAAAGTAGCAAGAGCCTAAGGATCACCATGGGCGACCCAGAGCCTGACGGAGCAACTGGGGGAGCCGAGCCACGGCGGCCCCTGCCCGCAACCCCCATCACCCCGGGGTTGGCGGCGCTGATCCGGCTGACGGAGCAGCAGAGGGAGCTGCTGGCAAGTCTGGGGCCGGGTGCCCGACCCAGGGGCCGCCCTATCCCAGTTCCGACAGATGGGAGAGAGGATGTGTGGACCGAGGACCCCGCTCCCCTGGAGCCCCTGGAGCCCTTCGAGCTTCCCTCGGACTGGATGGCACACGAGCGGGAGAGGATGGCCCACGAGCGCGAAATGATCCGGATGCAGATGGAGCTGGCCAAGATGCAGCTTGAGGCGGGGAAAACTCCCCCGATTGTCCCCTCCGCTCCTCCCCCTCCGTCGTGGCACCGCAAGGCGTTCCCCTACTACAAGCCAGGGCAAGATGTCCTGATGTTTTTGCACATTTTTGAAATGGCGTGCCAGGAGCAGCGGGTCCCCGACAACTTGTGGTTGTCCGCCCTGCGAACCCAGGTCAGTGGGGACCTGGCTGACCTCCTCGGGGCGCATCTGCGGAAGACCCCGGCAAGCTACGAGGCGTTCAAGGCAGCGGTCAGACAACACTTCGCCCTCTCCGCCGAACATTGCCGGCGAAGATTTCGAGAGGGTAAACCTTCCCCTGGGACCACCCACGTGGCATGGGCAGCCCAGGTAATGCACGTCTGCGAGTCCTGGGTGGAGGCTTCCCGGGCCTCCACCCTGAAGGAAGTTGTCGAGCTGTTCGCCATGGAGCAGTTCTTCACCACCATCCCGAAGGAGCTGGCCGCTGTCGTAAGGGATCAGAAGCCCCGTACCTGTGAGGCGGCGGGGATCATGGCCGACGAGATGGGGCTATACCGGACGGCCCCATCCACCAAGGGAAGTTCCGCTGCCGTGGCCGAGAAGAACCCGGAGCCAGAAAAGGGCCTGCCCCGACGGCGCGGGGAGGCCCCTCGGACCAAGGGGAACCAAAACCCTCGGTCTGGGGCCTGCTTCCACTGTAATGAGATGGGACACCTGTGGCGGGATTGCCCCAAGCTCCAACCCAAGAACCGGGATGCCCGTCCCTCACCGAGGAAAGTAGGACGCGTCGCGGGTGCTGCAGCCGCTCAGGACAACGACAGCGACGACGAGCGACGGTCGGTCCTCTCCCTCCATGCAAGCATCCCCGAGGATCGCAGTGCCGAGGAGGAACTCCAGGAGTGGGATTCCTACCGTCCTGAACCCCGTGCATCGCTGTATCGCATCGCCTCCCCGGACCAGCTGAGATGGAGCCGCAAGCAATTCTGTGAGTCCATCTATGTCAATAATGTTCCCCGGGTGGGGTATAGGGACACTGGGGCAGATGTAACGGCTCTGCCCCGGGACCGCGTAGAGAGGTCCCAACTTTTGTCAGGACGTACATGTACGATCAAACCCTATAACTCCCCCGACATCACCGTCCCCATCGCCCGGGTCCGGATCAAGTACCAGGGGTGGGAAGGAGAGATGGACGTAATCATCCATCGCCAAAAGGAGTGGGGCATCATCATCGGGAACGACCTCGCGTTCCGGGTGGCCAAAGCTAAGATGGGGGTCGTCACCCGGGGACAGGCAAGGCGAGGGGGGCCGCCCGTAACCGCACCGGTCCCAAAGCCTAAGCCCGTGCCCCCTCCACCACCCGGGGTGACCCCATCCCCTGCGGGGCACCCCGGGGAAAACCAGGCCATAGCGGAGCCCCCGAAGGACGAAGGGTTTGCTCAGATGGCTAAAGACTTTGGGACACAAGCCCAATTCAAGGAAGCCCAGCGGCTGGACCCGTCCCTGCGAGAGTGTCGCGCCCTGGCCAACCAAGACCCCGGGGTATCCCTTGCCACGGAAGGATTTATCTGGGACAATGGAACTTTGTACCGGGAGTTCGAGCCAAAGGGGGAAGTGGCACCGGGGCGCAAGCAGAGGCAACTGGTGGTTCCCCAACGGTACCGCCGCGCCGTGTTGCACCTCGCCCACGACGTGGCATGGGGAGGACACCTGGGGCAAAAGCGGACCCAAGCTCGAATTACAGAGGGGTTCTACTGGCCCATGATCGCCTCCGACATTAAGGCTTACTGTCGGTCCTGCGATGTGTGCCAGCGAGTGGGACACAATCGCGATCACCCAAGAGCTCCCCTTCAGCCTTTTCCGGTGGTGGGGATCCCTTTTGAACGGATTGCTATGGACATAGTGGGTCCCCTGAACCCGCCCACCAAGACGGGGAAAAAGTTTGTACTGACGGTAGTGGACTTTGCCACCCACTACGCAGAGGCTTTTGCGCTCGCCTCCATCTCTGCAGCCAGCCTGGCTAAGACTCTGCTCTCTCTCTTTGCCCGCTTAGGAATGCCCCGCACGGTCGTGTCGGACTGCGGCACCGGGTTCATGTCTAAACTGTTCCAGAAGATGTGGGACCTGGGGGGGGGGGGTTTGACCATGTAACTTCGGTGCCTTACCACCACGAGACCAACGGACTGGTTGAACGCTTCAACCAGACTTTGGGGAAAATGATCCGGGCGTACGCTAGCCGTCACCCGGGAACTTGGGACCAAGCCCTACCCTACCTCCTCTTTGCCTACCGAGATGCTCCGCAGGAAAGCCTCGGGTTTTCCCCGAATGAACTGATGTTTGGTAGAGAACTACGGGGGCCCTTGGCTTTGTTGCGGGAGGAATGGGAGGGGGCTGCCGGCAGTTCGCCCGTGCCGGTTCACACTTTTCTGCGGCGGCTACGGGACACCCTCCACAGCGTTCGCACTTTTCTGCTGAGGAGGTCAAAGCCATGCTAGACCTAGGGGTGATCGTCCCTAGTTCTAGCCCATGGTCCTCCCCGATTGTCCTGGTGGCCAAAAAGGATGGGGGGGTGCGGTTCTGTGTGGACTATCGGAAAATCAACAAGGTGACCGTCCCTGACCCCTACCCCATCCCCAACATGGATGTCTTGCTGGAGAAGCTAGGGAGGGCCAAGTACATTACCACCCTAGACCTCACCAAGGGCTATTGGCAAGTTCCGCTGGACGCGGATGCTGCGCTCAAGTCTGCCTTTGTCACACACCTGGGTTTATTCCAGTTCACCACTCTTCCCTTCGGAGTCCGGAATGGTCCGGCAACCTTTCAGAGGCTGGTGAATGGAATGCTGAATGGGTTGGGAGAATTTGCCTGTGCCTATCTGGACGACATAGCTATCTTTAGCTCCACTTGGGAGCAGCATCTGCAGCATGTCCGGCGGGTCTTCCAGCGGATCCGGGACGCTGGGTTGACGGTGAAAGCAAAGAAGTGCCAGGTGGGGCTAGGGGAGGTTGAGTACCTTGGACATCGCGTCGGAGGGGGGAGCATCAAACCCATGGAAGCTAAGACCGAGTCGGTTCAGAAATGGCCCCAACCCGCAACCAAAAAACAGGTGCAGGCTTTTCTGGGACTTGCAGGGTACTATCGGAAGTTTGTGCCACACTTCAGTCAGCTAGCCGCCCCTCTGACTGATCTTTGTAAGAAGCGCCACCCGAACAGGGTCCAGTGGACCGCGGCTTGCCAGACCGCTTTCGACGGGTTAAAAGCCTGCCTCACGGCAGCTCCCATTCTGCAAGCCCCAGACTTCGAATCCCCCTTCGTTCTACAGACGGATGCCTCTGAGGCCGGGATGGGGGCGGTGTTGTTACAGGAGAAGGTGGGAGAAGGGCTGCGCCCCGTTGCATACCTGAGCAAGAAGCTCCTGCCCAGAGAACGTAGTCTTGCCACCATTGAGAAGGAGTGCCTGGCCGTGGTGTGGGCCATCACCAAGTTGCGCCCCTACCTCTGGGGGAGACGGTTCCGCCTGCAGACTGACCATTCCCCCCTGTGCTGGTTAGATAGAGTCAAGGGCAACAACCAAAAACTCCTACGGTGGAGTCTGGCGTTGCAAGACTTTGACTTCGAAATTGAGCACATCAAGGGTAAGGACAATGTCTTGGCTGATGCACTCTCCCGGGCTTTCTCAGGTGATGGGCAAGTCGATGGGAAATTGGGGTGTGGGACCCCAATGCCATCTTTTCCCCGGGGGGGAGATGTGGAGAAAGCCAACCTAAAACCCCTTTCTGACACACACACACTCACCAAGGAGGGGGGAAGGAGACCCAGGGGACAGAGACAGCCAGTCTCCACAGAGACCAACAGGGACAAACAACATCTGCATAGAATCACCCCAGGGGGGAAGGCAGGAAGCATCCCCAGGTTCGTCAATGCTCTCGTATATCAGCCCCATCTACATAATACTTGAATACCTTGCGAGAGCAGACATTTCGGCACCCATAAGAAAGGGCCATTCAACACCACAGGATGGGACCATTAAGCAGGTGGCTTCAAGGGGACCCCACCCACCTGAGGAGGGTGGCAACCCACCTGATTGGCCGCCCACCTGAGGAGGGTGGCAACCCACCTGATTGGCCGCCCACCTGAGGAGGGTGGCAACCCACCTGATTGGCCACCCACCTGATTGCAGAGGGAGGGGCTACCTGAAACCCAAGGTATAAAACACCCTGCGCAAGGGAACTGAGTTGTTGGACCTGATCAGCAGTCTTGCCCCATGCTTGGGATAAGGGAACGAAGGGATCGGCAACCCCGGGTAGCAGCACCCGGCGTGCTCCAGCTAGCTGAAATCACTGGCCGCTTGGGTTGACCGGACCCCCGGGAAACCAAGCTGAAATCACTGGCCGCTTGGGTTGACCGGACCCCCGGGCAACCAAGCTGAAATCACTGGCCGCTTGGGTTGACCGGACCCCCGGGCAACCAAGCTGAAATCACTGGCCGCTTGGGTTGACCGGACCCCCGGGCAACCAAGCTGAAATCACTCACTAGCCGCTTGGGTAGACCGGACCTCCGCCGGGAACCCAGCTAGCCGCTTGGGTAGACCGGACCTCCGCCGGGAACCCAGCTAGCAGCATGCGGTTGACCGGGCCTCTGCTGGAGCCCGAGCTGAACTAACTAGCTGAGAGCCCTGAAATCACAGTGTCCTTGAGATTTCTTGCTTGCTACTTTGTGCTGTACTGATAAGCTGTATTGCTGGCGTGTGTCTGGGTTTGTGACGGTCATTTTGTAAATAAACTTGTTTTATAAAAGATACTTTTGTGGCTATAAGTTATCCCTTTGTTCTAGGCTAAGGGTGATAGTCGCTGGGGGACCTCGGAGAAGGCCCGCCCCCAGGACTCGCTACCCCCTTAGTATTGAACCCGCGCAGAAGACCAGGTTGGCGGTCTTCCACTTATTGATATCTAAATTAAGGCTGCAATCCTAAACTCTGGGAGTAACTATCTCATTGAGCTCAATGAGACTTGCTTCCAAGCAGGAACTAACAGCTTTCTAGGAAATACTACAACGTCAATAAGACCTGACGTGACCTTTAAGTTTATCAATGACAGGCTCCCAGGCTAGCGCATTTGGATTAGTCAGTTACCTTAGATCAGAGACGTCACGCTAGTCAGTTTCAGCCTAACTCCGGGTCTGTCCGATCCGGGGAAGGAAACAGCTTACTCCAGCCGCCGCTGGAGTGTGGTTCGTACTCAAAAGTACCCTGGGTTCCCAACAACCAACAAAAGGAGGGGAGGGGTTTTCTACCTCTGTGTTTCCCGCTCTCCCACCCCTTAGGTCAGGTGGGGCTATTGCCTGTCCCTTCATGTCAAGTGGGCTTATTCCTGCCCGGGAAGAATGTGACGTATTGGATATTTTACAGCTCTTTGAGACTGCCCTGTTAGGTTGATGGTCTTGATGATCCTTTCCTGGGTTTTGTGGATTACAAGCGAGATCCTCCACTGCTGGAATGCCGGTCTGTCTGGCTGCTTCCCTGTAACCCAATCTCCCCTTCTCGCCCCCCTCCCCTGGAGGACGGAGACTGGTGTGTGCGTGTATACTCGTGTCAGGCTTTCTCCACAAGATCACAGCCTTATTTCCCCCAAAGTATCGATAAAATTTGTATCTCCAAAGTCAAGGAAGCAACATGTTTTTACTACCTATTAAATTTCTTTCTGGAGAAGATAAGAAAGCTTAAGTTAACTGGCTCTCCCCCTATTTTACCTAGCATGAAAAGTTAGTCAATATACAATATTCTAAATAAAAGCATGTTAGGCTATATCATAACTGTGGCACAGGCCTGCCACAGCCCATCGTATGCCCCTGCCTATAGCTAGCCTCCATTCCTCCAAGGCCTGTGGCTCACGCTGGCTCAGCTTGTCTGAGCATGGAAAGCTAAGCAGGGTCAGGCCTGGTTATTACTTGGATGGGAGACCCCTCCTCTAGTTTCCTGCATTGAGCAGGGGGTTGGACTTGATGGCCTTGTAGGCCCCTTCCAACTCTATGATCTATGAATCGATGACTCGCACACTTTGCAATACCATCAAATGCATAATTGGAGAGCCGTGTGTCAAGTCTACCAGCAATAGGTAGAGCAATCTTTTTAATTAGCACCTTTCTTAGCCACATCTCCTATCTCCAAAAGTTTGTACGAGTATTTTCTTGCCTATGTGCAACCCATCTGAATGGTAGAACACGCTGGCCTGTCATCCTTGACTACCCTTAATTAAACAAAGCCAAAGCCACCGTGATCTAAATTACTCACAACAAATCTTATTTCTTTGCATTAATTACAAATTAAAACAGAATAAGCAACCAAGTTCTAATGTGCCTTCCTGTGTAGTTACTTATTTGCATGCCTTTTTCATCTTAACACTGTTGTTTTCACTTATAGCCAACAGGCTTATTCTGTTTGCCATCCTAAAGAAAAAACAGTGGTGGACACAGAAGAACTTGATCCTGCTTGGCCAGGACTTTTGGAAGATACAAGATATGTACATTGTATTAATTTGATTATATTGTTTATTGGTGTATGTTTGAAATTGTTATAAATACTTGAAGGAGTTAACAATTTGGATGTGGATAAAAGATACTAAAAAGTTGTAATTAATGCAAAGAAATAATATTTGTTGTGAGTAATTTAGATCACGGTGGCTTTGGCTTTGTTTAATTAATAGTAATTTCCGTTATTCTCCTTTGTTCTTGCAATCCTTGACTACCCCTGCTAAACATAATAAATATGAAATTGTCCCCATGTCCTGTCACCTTCTTTGTCCATCAGAGGGTGCTGTGTTCTGAATCTATGTGGTGTGTGCATGGAAATTCTCTTCCAAGAGTCTTAGTGTAGAATAGTGAGGCTCTTAACGCTTATTTTATTTTTAGAGTACCTTTCTGCTTTTCCTTTTGCCGTTATTTTTGATTCCTAATAAAACCTGTCCATTTAATTTGGACCTGATAGTTAGTGTTAGTTGGAGACAAACCCAAGGGAATGTTTCTCCACCCACCCCCACTAGCCTAAACTGCTTGGAGCTATGCTACCTACTTTTACCTATTGGGAGAGAAGAGGAAAGCATGCTCCCTGTGCCTGTGGTGATGGAAGGGTATTAGGGGTAGGCAACCAGGTACTCTCCAGATGTATTGAACTATAACTGCCTTAACCCCAAGTCAGCATGGTCAAAGGTCATGGATTATGGGAGTTGTGGTCCAAAACATCTGGCGGACATCAGGTTGCCTACCTGTGGTCCAGCTGGTCATTGCCTCTCCCAGGCAAATAATTATGTTGAAGCTCTGGATTTCCTTCCTGGACAGAATTATAGGAAAAAGGGAGGTGGTGGCAGAAGCCTACTAACAAGATAAGAGTGTGCACAACTGGCCTACCTCATAAAGCAGTTGTGGCACAATATAAACCAGAGGAATGGAGAGACTGAATTAAAGAGCAAGTCTTAACAGCTTGTTCTATGGTTTTCTTGCGCTTCAGTTATTTTATGTATGTCTTATTGATTCTAGTTTAACATTTCAAAGTGTGCATGGTTAGGAACAGGCCTTTATGGAAGAGAATACTTGTTTGATTATGAGTATGTTGCTGACCACCAATGTCAAATAGCTGGAGGTAGAGATGGACAAATCTGTCAATTTCAGTTTCTCATTCTTCTAATCTTAAATTCATTCCTTCCCATTTCTACATCAGTTTGCAATTTTTTTCAGCTCTGCACAAGAATTTGTAAATTGTATGCATCTTTGTACGCATTCTACCTACCATGCATGCATGCGATTTTGCCTAATATTAATGCATTTTCATGTCTTCACATATATATTCATTTTTGTGCACAGTTTTCCCCAATGTATTCATTTTTGTACATATTTTAATTGGAAAACTGTATCACAAAACTTGGAAAAGTGTAAATAGTGAAGGATAACTGTTTTGGCTCACATATTGTTTGGGTTATGAAATGCAAATTAGGTAGGTTTGCATTAAAATGTGAATGGAATTTCTCCCCCATCTCTAAAAAGCCAGCCCCCTCAGGTGCCCTCAACCCAGCTGCAAACCCATTGAAGTATATGGAGAAAGTGGTGGCTCCGACAATGGGACTTTCGGCAGGAGGGGCTGTTCCATCACTGTCCACCTCCCCCCTCAAAGCGTCTCTCCCATAACACTAGCTGCTGACCAGGAATTTACATTCTTCAAAAAATAAGTATGGAACAAAGGCTGGGATGCTTTCTGGAATCTGGACTTTCCAGAACAGAATTACATATAAATAGTTCCCATGCGGAAATGGAAAGAATTATAGGTTTATCACCCCCTTTACCAGCTGGAGACCAATAACATTAAGAAGTTGATAGCTTGGTCTTTACTAGTTATAGAGACAAAAGAAACAATGTCTTAGAAAAATACCACACAATAGGATCAAGCTACCCTATTAATGGTATATAATTGATGTCAAAATGGATTATACAAGGTAATCTCCTTTGCATGGTTTTGTTAAACAGCTACACTAAGGGCTATGGCAAATAAATAGGGTTGATCCAAAGTTAGGCATACTTAGAGTAGCCCCACTGAAATAATGGACTAACGTAAGTTCCACTGATTTTAATGGGTCTACTCTAAGTATGACTACATCTGGATATAACCCATTAGCAATAAAGTTGGAATTGGAGTATTTTTATAAAATATGTATAATCAAAGCAAGCACAATAAAGTTATTTGAAGATAAACCATCACAACCACCCTTTGTTGTCCAGAGAAATCAAGAAAACTATAAATAGTCCCAAATACAATACTTCTACAACAGTGATGAAGCAAAATTTTAGAACTTTGAATGGATCCCTCTGAAGGAAAGAGTAGTACCAATTTCTTGCTGTTAATAGAAAAGCTAGTAATAAAATATGTTCAAAGGAGGGGAATGAACAGTCATCATTCACTCCATATTTTATAACGTAGTGATAGTGAGTGGTACTGGAAAGCTAAGATCTCCACCATCTCAAATGTTTTTGTTTAGAAATTTGTAAGATGAGAAACAGCATTCCCAATGAACTTGAGTTATGTTGCAGGGATCTGTGGCAGTCCAAATTCATCCACCAGTACACCATCCTATGAGAGGGAAAAGAAAGTTTAGTGGTTAATAGTTTCTCCCTCCCCAGACTATTAAGTAGTATAACCAAATATAAAAACAGTGAAGATAATAATAATAATAATAATAATAATAATAATAATAATAATAATAATAATAATTAAAATTATTATTATTATTACTATTATTATTATTAACATTTATTTATCGCCCATCGATGTACACAAGATAAAAACAAGATAAAATACATTTAAAACAGTATAAATTTTTAAAATCTTAGCCCACCCCATATTCTGTACCAAACAGATATGTACCAAACCACTTCTCTCAAAGAGGCTTACAATAACTAAGCATCTGATTGTGCCATTATGTTTGCTTTACAAAGATAATGGAGGGAAAAGTAATGGCTGTAGATGCTTTGCAAGAGAACACAATAAACAGAAGTACCTATGCCATAACCAAAAATAGAATCTGAGGATATCCAAAGGAAGATTTTGTTTTCCTTATAGAAATGTGAGGAAGAATCAAACCACATCTGCTTGCCCACTAAAGGCATAACACACAAACATGAATGTATGAGCAGGGAGTTATTCTGTATATGTTACTACATAATTTTTTGTTAATTAAGCAGCAAATGATATGGTACTAGATGTTATACAATTACATGAAAACTTAAGGCTCAATTCAAACATCACATCAAGCCATGGTTTTCACTTACCATAGTTTAGAATTCAAATGACAGTTAAAGCTTCCAGATATACAACAGGCAAACCATGGTTCTGAGCTGTTTGCTTTTGCTTCCCATTCTCTCATCACTCAGCTTTGTAAATTCATTCCCATTTTCATGGAACAGCAACCTCTGGAGCTATGTTTTGCTAATTCAGACATCAGGCCAAACTAGTGTTGGCCACAAACCATAGTTTGCAAAACCACTTCAAATCAGGGTGCTGTTTCTGTCTTGCAAACCGAACTATGGTTTGCAAATTCAGGTGTCATGCCAAACCACATTTAAGCTTCTTTAACCATTGTGTGGAACCAATGGGAAGCTTTCTTTTGTTTTTTTTTAAGGCAAGAGCAATAAACCAACAAAAATATTGTGTTTTGCATTGATGTGATTTTGGTGGAGGTTCTGTTGCAAATATATTGTGGTTTATATGCAGTTTGCGGTGGGTGGGTGGGAGGGAGACTTACTTTGTTTTTTGCGTCAGTTGGCACACCCTCTGGAATTGATGGAACAGATGCAGCTTCATCCAGATAGGAGCTATCTTCATCAGCAAGAAGTTCATCACCCAGTGCCTCCAATTCTAAAATTGTTGTTAGGACAGAAAATGTGTATTGATCACTGACAGAAAAACAGAGGCTGGGTGAGCTTGCCCAAAAACATGGTATATCTGATTTAAATACAAATAGTGCAGCACTTGTAAAATCAACATTACTGAAAATATGCTTATTTAGCCTGTTTCTATCCTACTTCTCAAAAAAAAAAAAAAAAAGGTCATAGCTTTGTAATAATTAACAGCTATTTATTTAAAGTATTTATACCCTGCTCTTTAGCCAGAAAGACGCCATAATGGCTTACAGATAAATAAAAACAAAACAGTCTCTGTACTTGAGCTTACCATCAAAAAAGACACCAACACAAAAGGAAAAAAGGATGAGGAGGGAAAAGGAAAACAAGAAAACTCAGGTACCAATTCCTAATGTTAGCTATATCTGCTACTTAGAAGACATCATTCAATACAAACATTTCCTTTAAAAAATAAAGATGGGGCAGGAAGTAATTCTAACCCATTAAGTCCTGGCCCTGATAGAGCAGTTAGAACTGATTGGTAACTTACCTGCTTCCAAGTCCTCTTCATCAATCTCTGGAGTTCCATAACTACGCCCCAGTGCTTCTTGAATTTCACTAGCATCTTCCATCATATCTTCCAACTGGTCTTGCAGATCCTGAAATTTATTATAAAATATAAATCCAAACGCTGGCAGGCAAGAGACCTACTTGATAGTTAGACTTTTGCCACTATTCATTAGGGCTTATCCATTGATTGAAATGACTAAAGCCTTGCTGGATAGCTTGTTAATTAACTTGGGTGGTATGCAATGCAGATTAAATTGGATTTAGATGTAGTCATACTTAAGAGTAGACCCACTGAAATAAATGGGATGATTAACTTAAGTTCAATAGATTTCAATGGATCTACTCTAAGCATGACTAAATCTGAATCCAACCCATTGTCCTTTCTCATTCCTACCCACAAAGAGTTTTAGCCTCAAAAGTGGTTTGGCTAATACAAGGTACTGCTTACCGTATATTTTGTATTCCTTGGAACTGACATAAAAATAAAGAGGGAAAGGGGATGACATTACCGAGGCATAGCAGAAGTGATTTAGTTCAGTATTTAAAACAAAAATGTGCTTGTAGATTCTTGAGTCATTATGGTTCATTTGTACATTATTGGGTGTGTGTTTTTAACAAACACTACAACTCACCTCAATCTGATCAATTTTTACTTCCTTGTAAGCCTTTTTCATTTCCTTCACTCCCAGTTTCATGGCATCAACCTAGAAAAGTAGCCAGATAAGGTATTTAGATCCACTATCACACACACATAATATACCATAAATTGAAAAGAAAATGAAAGTTACCGTTGTTTTTGTATCTTTCAGAGACTGGATGGTATAATTGGCTTGTTCCATATTGAAAGATTGCTGGGCAAGGTTATCCCGTTGGTTTTCATACCTATGTTCAAAACATATAGCTTTTAGACACTGTGCTATAATAAGTCTCAAACTAGTAGTGTCTGTCCTTCATTCCAGAGATCTAGATAAGTATTACTTATCCAATAGTGCACATCTGAGGCCCTGTCCAAAGGTTGGGGCAGGGATGGACAGCTGGCATGTAGCTACAGCTCCTGTAGCAAATTTATCTGGCCACCGGTGGCCCTACCAAATTTTAAATCACATCTTGATTAAAGGTTTGTTCACAGTTCTACTGGTAATGAAAAGTTAGTTGTTTTCAAGTCATAAGAAACAGTTTATCCCTTAGTGTTACATCTCTCTTTGCATGTAATCACCTACCTATGCCTGAGCAAATATGCACCTTAACTAAGAAGCCCATGCTACTTGGTAATGCCAACTGTATTGTGGGCCCTCAGCAGTTTGTAGTTCTTTAATCACTGCATGATGCTAACAGCTGAATGCCGAGTAGAGTGTCCCCAAGGAATACTCCTAATATGTCCAAGGAACTTGGCTCCTTCTCCTGCTCTCTTCATCCTGGTAGCTTACCCTGCCCCTCTGGTGTGCACCTCCATGTCTCTCTGCCATCGGGCAATGGTGCAACTAGCCAAGGCTTCCACAGCATTCTCTGCCAGAAGTGGAAGTACTTGGCCGTGACTAGAGTCAAGAAGCATTACAGGCAGGATGGAGAAGAGACCCCCTCCTACCCCCAAGTTCTCTGCATGAGCCAGAGATCTTGGGAAGTGGCTGGCTGGTGGCAATGCTGGTCTGGCTACAAGCCAAAATTTGAGAACACCTCTTCCCACTCCCTCTAAATTAGTACTCTGATTTAAAAGTAAAGATTAAGGAAGTTTCAAACTTACATTCGCTTCTGTTTTAACACCCTCAGGGCTTTCTGCTTTACCATGTTCTAGAGAAGAGGTAACAATCAGATGTCGATACCAATAAGGATTAACCACTGAATGCAACACTTATGATTCTTTATTTTAAAGATTTATATACCACCTTTCTGCTATAATACCCATGATGGTTTACAAACACAAATGAGAATGTTCTTTGGTAGCATTAACAGTCATATCTACAGTCCATAAACCACTTAGGTAAATAAGCCTAAAGAACTCCCAAGAAGTATTTTTTATCCATTTTTTTAAAAGCCACCCCTCCTCCATGGAGCTCAAGGTACATGGTTTCCATCCCCACTACTCCCTTTTATCCTCATAACCACCTCAGGTTATGACTGCGTGGAGTTTTAAACCTGGGTCTCCCCACACTGAAGATGAATACTGTCTACTACACAAGTTCCTTAGCAAGGACTAAGGTAGCTGAAGTAAAACTGTTCATATTATATATTACAACCTGAGTGAGTTATTACTGGTAAGAAATTATCTAGCAATATTTAAGAATTGCTTAAATATTGTTTTATCTGTTTTATCTTTTTATTGTTCACCGCTTTGGAATCTGCCTAGATATTATACAAATACAGTAAATCTATATATATAAAAGGCCTGTGGCTTACGCTGGCTCAGCTTGTCTGAGCGTGGAAAGCTAAGCTGGGTCAGGCCTGGTTATTACTTGGATGGGAGACCCCTCCTCTAGTTTCCTGCATTGAGCAGGGGGTTGGACTCGATAGCCTTGTAGGCTCCTTCCAACTCTATATGAAATCTATGAAAATCTAAGGTGTCCTGACTGACTGACTGACAGGTCTCATCACCTGTAGACTCTCAGGATTAACCTGATTTTTCTTTAAGATCAGATATTTCTGTCCAGCCTAAACGTTACACTTTCAGTCACAGACACTGCATCTTTTCCATTGTACCAAATCCTAAAATCCACGAGAGCGCAGCTGCGGGCAACAGCTAGTCTATATATATAAAAGAAGTCCACACTGACTGACTGACTGACTCATCAACGCCCAGCTCTAACTGTTTAATCTAGGAACATGAAATTTTGAAGGAACATTGCTTTTATGACATAGACACCCACTAAGGAAGGATTTTTGGAAATTCCGTCCCTAAGGGGGTGAAAAAAGGGGGCAAAATCACCCCACTCTCATATCTCCTATGGACAAAACAAAAGGGGAGCAGTTATGCAAGTCGGCCTCACCTCATAATTGCTGCAGGAGCCAATAGAAGCAGTTATGCAAATAGCCCATACAACACTTAGAATGTTCGTATGAATTCCTGCAGGGGCCAATAGGGGTGGGTATGCAAATCTCCCCTCGGCCATTTAGAATGTTCTCTGAGGGGGTGAAAAGGGAGGGAAACTTTTTTAATGACTGAATGACTGTCGTGTGTGGGGCGTCGTCGCATAGGCTGCACTCCATCACATTTTGACGGATCTACCCCAAACTTGGCATGGTCACTCTTCATCACCTGTAGACTCTCAGGATTATATTTCTATCAGAAAAGTTTTCTGCTGCCAGCACCCAGCCTAAATGTTACACTTTCAGTCAGAGACACTATATCTTTTCCATTGTACCAAATCCTAAAATCACGTGAGCGCAGCCGCGGGCAACAGCTAGTCTATATATATAAAAGAAGTCCTGACTGACTGACTCATCAACGCCCAGTTCAAACTGTTTAATCTAGGAACGTGACATTTTGAAGGAACATGGCTTTTGTGACGTAGACACCCACTAAGGAAGGATTTTTGGAAATTCCATCCCTAAGGGGGTGAAAAAAGGGGGCAAAATCGCCCCACTCTCATATCTCCTATGGTCAAAACAAAAGGGGAGCAGTTATGCAAGTCGGCCTCACCTCATAATTGCTGCAGGAGCCAATAGGAGCAGTTATGCAAATAGCCCATACAACACTTAGAATGTTCGTATGAATTCCTGCAGGGGCCAACAGGGGTGGGTATGCAAATCTCCCCTCGGCCATTTAGAATGTTCTCTGAGGGCGTGAAAAGGGAGGGAAACTTTTTAAATGACTGAATGACTGTTGTGTGGGGGTCGTTGCATAGACTCCATCACATTTTGACGCATCTACCCCAAACTTGGCACGGTCAGTCTTCATTACCTGTAGACTCTCAGGATTAACCTGATTTTTCTTTAAGATCAGATATTTCTGTCAGAAAAGTTTTCTGCTGCCAGCACCCAGCCTAAACATTACACTTTCAGTCAGAGAATGACTGCTGTGTGTGGGACGTCCCAAATCCTGTGTGTCCGTGTGTATGGGCGTTTGCATGCGTCGCATAGGCTCCTACACGGTTGGACAGATCTGCCCCAAACTTGGCACGCATACTCTCCACTACCCAAGGACAAAGACTGGCGGGTTCAAATCTCCAAAAAAGCCATCACTGCGCCTGTACGGCCCAAAATAGATGATAGCCAATGGCGTCACTTGGAATGTTCACAGGGGCCATTCAGGAGTGGTTATGCAAATCACTCCAACGACATTTAGAATGTTTGTATGAACTGCCGCCACTGGGGCCCAATCAGGAGCGGATATGCAAATCTCTCTGACGTCAAAACAGAATGTTCATATGCACTGCAGCCGGGGCCTACACTGGGGGGGAGGGGAGCTGGGATTACATTGTTGGCTAGTCCCGAGGGGGAGGGGGAACAGGGATTTCATTGTTGCGTAGTCCCGGGGGGGGGGGAGAGCAGGGATTTCATGGTGTAGTCCCGGGGGAGCAGGGATTTCACTGTTGTGTAGTCCTGGGGGGGGGGAGCTGGGATTACATTGTGTGGTCCCTGGGGGGAGCAGGGATTTCATTGTGAAGTCCCGGGGGGGAGCAGGGATTTCATTGTGCAGTCCTGGGGGTGGGGGGGAGCAGGGATTTCATTGTGCAGTCCCGGGGGGCGGACAGAGATTTGATTGTGTAGTCCTGGGGGGGGGGGGAAGCAGGGATTTCATTCATAGATCATAGAGTTGGAAGGAGCCTACAAGGCTATAGAGTCCAACCCCCTGCTCAATGCAGGAAACTAGAGGAGGGGTCTCCCATCCAAGTAATAACCAGGCCTGACCCTGCTTAGCTTGCCACGCTCAGACATGCTGAACCAGCGTGAGCCACAGTTCTGTACAGTCCCGGAGGGGGGAGCAGGGAATTTATTGTTGTGTAGTCCTGGGAGGTGGGGGGAGAGCTGGGATTTCATTGTTGTGTGGACCCGAGGGAGCTGGGATTTTACTGTTGTGTAGTCCCGGGGGGGGGGGGGGGAGCAGGGATTTCACTGTTGTGTAGGTCCAGGGTGTGTGTGCAGGGATTTCTTTGTTGTGCAGTCCCGGGGGGGGGGGGCAGGGATTTCACTGTGTAGTCCCAGGAGAACAGGGATTTCATTGTGTAGTCCTGGGGGAGCAGGGATTTCATTGTGCAGTCCCGGGGGAAAGGGAACAGGGATTTCATTGTGTAGTCCGGGGGGGGGGGGGAGAGCAGGGATTTCACTGTGTAGTCCTGGGGGGAGGAGCAGGTAGTCCGGGGGGGGAGCTGGGATTTCATTGTGCAGTCTCGGGGGAGCTGGTAGTCCCGGGGGAGCTGGGATTTCATTGTTTAATCCCAGGGGAGCTGAGATTCCATCATGTTTCTTTTCAAAACAATTGTACCAAATCCTAAAATCCACGCGAGCGAAGCCGCGAGCAACAGCTAGTAAATAATAAGATAAAGAACTGTGAAGCAGTGTGCACTTAATTTTATTCACCTGTACAACAAAAT
Organism: Shinisaurus crocodilurus; assembly: GCA_021292165.1. Lineage (NCBI taxonomy): Eukaryota > Metazoa > Chordata > Lepidosauria > Squamata > Shinisauridae > Shinisaurus > Shinisaurus crocodilurus. The sequence continues at coordinate 89,866,001 of CM037880.1, read as the reverse complement.
ATGTGAGGGAAGCTGCTATTGGCATTTACAGACTGGGAATTGAGGATGAGAGATAAGCTAAGACTTAAAGCTCCTCTCAGCATGACACCAATTCTATCTATTAGGTATTTTCTGAACCCTGGGACAGGTCTGAGATACTGAGACAACCATTACAGGAAGAACATTCAGCAACACTGCTAAAAACCCAGAGAACTAGTTATTATATGGTGTGGTATGAGTCACTTCACCAGAAATTGTTATCATCTTACCTTTGCAGGCCCCTCCCTCATTTTCTTCATTTGATCTTTATACTTCACCAGTTCTGCGTCAAGCCTAGAAATTTTCTTGTCAATAGACTCTGCTCTGCCATCCACCTTGGCAAGAGGAAGGGGAGGAGGGAAAAGGTCCTGTTTACTAATGGCAAAGGCAACTGAAGACTCTGAAGCCAGTCAAGGTACGTAATTACAGCAATTCTTAAAGAGATTCAAGTACAGTATGCCACATAGTGTTAACTCAAAACACCAAACATGCAATCTACAGCAAATTACTGTACTTATCATTTACTATCAAATTACTAAATTACTTTTCCTACCCATGACAAGCACTGGCAGTTGCCAATCTGGAGGCAAAAGAAGTGAGGATAAAATAGTATTTATGGCAAGAGAATTTGACAGCAGGCCACTTGAGGTTGGGATGACCATCCTCACTCATTTCTCAAAGAAAAATAGTTGCTATACAAACCAGGGATATAGAAGAATGTAAACTTTTGTTTACAAAAGTAGTAATTTCCATTTATACTTATTCCTTAGTAATTCTGAGTGCACAGGCTAACAACAAAAACAACACTTGGGCACTAAGACACAGAGCGCCATGGCTAGAAAATATATTCACCCAGTAATCTTTGCCATGCCCAATTCTTCTTTGTGCCTCTAGCACCACATCTAAACATAAGAAAAGCATCATTTTCATCCTGAAGTTTTCCCTGCATGTTACATCCTTTGTCCCCCTCTTGGCTGGTATCCAAAGGCTAGCTACCCATGGCAGCTTTGGACTTGTGTTTCTCAAGCTTGCATCACCTCTTGTGGTACATAGCAAATGGTCTTTGAAACTGAGGGAAATTTCAAAAGCTGTTTGTGACATGACATGGGGTTTTATTGGTCAAATAATTAATACTTCACTCGGTATACCCATGCCTTTGGATGTACCTAACTGTTACAGTTCTAAACTAAGATTTCAGATTTAGGGCGCAATCCTATCAATTGCGCCCTTGATGCTCGTAAGTGAGGCTTATAGGCTTCCAGTGCAGAGCGCGAGGAGCGGTGGAGGCGATCTCCACCTCCCCGCTGCTCCTGCTCTGCAATGCAGCTGCAGTACTTCAGAGGGGGAGGGAAGGAGGCTGGAACACCATCAGGATACCTCATATCCTGGTGGCTCCAGTCTCCTCCCCTCCCCGCCCCCTTCGCCCCCGCTCCGAGGTCAGTTGACCTCGGAGAAGCAGCCAGCACGGTTCTTTTCACGCTGGCTGGGGGGGGGGGATCAGGGTGTGGATCCCCACCTCTGAGGTAGGAGCTCTCTTTCCGAACTTGAATCTGGGAATCCAAAGTATCCCATGGTCCCCTAGACGCTATTTAGAGGCCATAGGATTGCTTTCCCCATTGTTTTCCCTTTTGGTTGACAATTGCCTACCTTAAGAGTTGCTTTCATTTAAGAAGCACCTCTTAGACATCTAAAATAACCTTATTAGGTATTGCAGTTACAATGCACTGTTAACTTGAAGCAGTATATAAAGGCTGCAATCTTATGGTCCCTAGGAGGGCTTCTGGGGGATCATAGGCTAGTTTGGCTCTCCCCTTCTGAGGGCAGGGAGACAAGTCCAACTTTGGAAGGAGAGATCTGACCCCTGATGCTCCTTCCCTGCCCCACAGAAACCTCCACAGCCCTTACCTTTCCGATGTTGGTAGCAGCCAAAAGGGGGTAGATCGGGGGTCAGGGGAGAGCATATCATGGGTGGATTGGGGAGAATCCAAAGCCTTCCTGGTCCCTAGACACACCCCTGACACAGGGGAAATGTACAGCAGCCCTAGAGCTACTGTACATAATTTCTCTCCCATTCGTTGTAATGGGGAGAAAATTGTTTTAAAAAACAGAAGAGGGTGGAAGGTGCCATTCCTCCTTCCCTTCTGCCAGCTTTGTAAATCTGAATATGATGGCTGGGGGGCTTTTTATGGTGTTTATTATTAAATTATGATGGATTTTTAAAAAATATCTTCTGCAATTTAAAAAGTTTTTTTCTTACATAAGTCACTTTGAGCTTAGGAAATATGTATTATGGATGTCTTAAATTAATAAAATTAATTATAAAAAGCATCAAAATACCCATGGTCCATTGGTAATTATTTTTAAAGTAAACTACTACGGCTGAACTTTGTCCACCTCTGATTTTTAGAGTGCCCGGGTCTAGAGAGATTTATGATATGTTTTTGCCTGCCTGTGTAGATTGTAGCAGAGGATTGATTTTACACTTCCAGTCTACTTTTGGTTGTTGTTGTTGTTGTTAACTAGAATTCCCATGGTCCATCAAGTGCATACTTGGAATCTATTAATGCTCAGCTAACCTGTGTTCTGTAATCCCAAGTATGCACTCTTGCTTGGAACATAAATAGTGCAATTCTGGCTACATCAAAATCTATTGAGTCCAGCATTCTATCTATCATATTAACCTCCTAAGATCTATCTATTTATTTATTTCATTTTTATACCGCCCAATAGCTGAAGCTCTCTGGGCGGTTTACAGCAATTAACAAGACAGTCCCTGCCCGCAGGCTTACAATCTAAAAAGACACGACACACAAGGAAAAAGGAATGGGGAGGGAAGAAGGGGGGAGGTCTGGCTCTGGGTTCCCTCAGGTTCAGAAGCGAGGTGGGTGGCTACCAGACATAACAGCATCTCAGCTCTTAAACTCGCTCCCCTAAACAACAGGTCAAAATTGTTCTGTCCTCCAGGATTTGAACATTGTTTTTACTGCTGCTTTTAACCTTTTACTGCTGCTGTACTGTATTACTTACTATTTTATTATTTATGTCTATGACTTTGGGGCTACAATCCCACACACACACACCATGAAGACTCCTCCTAGAACATAAGAAGAGCTATGCTTGATCAGATCAAGGGTCCATCTCATCCAGCATTCTGTTCACACAGTGGCCAACTAGATGCCTGTGGGAAACACACAAGCAAAACATGAGTGCAACAGCACCCGCCTGCTCGTGTTCCCCAGCAATTGGTTTCCATAGAAATACTGCCTCTGATACTGGAGGTAGCATACAACCATCAGAACCAGTAGCCATTGATAGCCTTCTCCTCCACGAATTTGTCCAATCCCCTGTTAAAGCCATCCAATTTGGTGGCCATCACTACATCTTGTGGCTGCAAATTCCTTAGTTTAACTATGTGCTGTGTGAAGAAGTACTTCCTGAATCTCCCACCAATCAGATTCTATCCTGAATCTTCATATACCAATTAGCTTCAGCTCCTCCCTCAACTGTCACCGCCACCAGCCATTCCAACAGGCTGTAGTGAGGGGGAAACAGGGTCATTCCACCAGTGCTGCTGAAAGACTTAGTTTTTCTCCTCTTCCCTCCCTATTCTTTTCCTTGTGTGTCATGTCTTTTTAGATTATAAGCCTATGGGGCAGGAACTGTCTTCTTTTACTGGTTATTTGTAAGCTGCTCCCCTTTCTGGCAGAGGAGCAGGATAAAAATACTCTAAATAAAATTTTAAAAAATTAAAAACCTAGAGTTCAGTGTCATTGAACTCAAGGGGGCTTACTTCTGAGGAGACCCTTTTGGATAGCACTGTAACATGAGGCTGTAGACTGCCTTGCAAATCGAAGATTGTCCGGATTAAAAAAAAAAAAGTCAACAGATACCACAGTGGCCAGCTAGATGATCCCGCCTCTGGGAATCCCACACATAAGCAGCAGGCACCGGGTGCTCCATTGCTGGACTACGGTCTACTTCTTGCCCACCCCTAGATTATAAGGAACGGTATACCAGGGCTGGAAGGGGGCTACTCTCGGGAAAGGCCCAGAGAACGAGCGACAGCCTTCCCACGGGAAGGGGGGCGGTTTCCTTGGCAGCGGGGGATGCCGCCACTGCCCTCCGCCTCACCCTCTCGCTAGCGGAGACCCACCGTGCCAATGCAGTCCGTCAAGTTCGGAGGCGGCGCCTTGGGCTTCGACTTGCCAAACAAGCGGTTCATTTCGGCAGGTGCCCGAACGGAGGCAACCAGAACAGGCGGACAAACAATGGGGCTACCAGGAACTTTCCACCGAGGAGAGCGCTTCAGACCCGGAAACTACCCACTACGCCTGCGCGACAGCCTCACTCTTCCAACACAGCAGCCAATCAGCGGGCCGGCAAAGAGGACAAGTGAGGTTTTCGTCAAGAGCAGCGAGGTGATGGCGGAAGGAATCGTGAATAGGCGAACTCTTCCGCCTTGGCTTGGGCAGGGAAGTTAGGGCAGGGCTCTGGCTTTGGGTTGTACTAAGAACTCCTGACGTTGGGAGAATGAATATGATGCTCACCAAAGTGGGCGGGTATATAACTAGCAGTGACGAAACAGATTCATCCTCTGCTTTTTGTACCACCTAGCCCAGTGTTCTCCAACCTTGGGTCCCCAGATGCTTTTGGCCTACAACTCCCAGGGGCATGCTGGGAGTTGTAGGTCAAAAACATCTGGGGACCCATGGTTGGAGAACACTGACCTAGCCTGATGAAGAGTTCTGGAGAACTCCAAAGCTTGCACATTTTTGTGGTATTTTAGTTAGTCCTACTAAAGTATTGCTCATGTTTGGTTTTTCCATTTGTGTGAGTTGTTCATTGCCTTCAATGAAAAGATATTCGTGAAGTAGCCATCTCAGTTTGAAACGCAGCAGGTAAAATGCACCCCCACTAGGGCAAACTGTTAAGGTTGCAAACCTATACACAGGTACTTAGGAATAAATAGCATTGAATTAGAGGCGCAATCTTTCGCATGGCTACTCAGACTACAATCCCATACATACTTAAGATCAATTGAATGTGGTAGATTTGCTTCTGAGTAACCATGCACAGGAGAAGACAATACTAAGAGCTATGTTGATTTATTTCATTTAAATTTATAATTTTTCTTTTAAAAATAAAGGATCTCATAGAACACAACACCCAGGAAAAACAGTTCAAACTACTAAAATCAGTTTCATACAATAAAACAAAAAGCATGAAGCAGTTCATCACAAAAACAGACTAAACCTACATTAAAAGCTCTTCAAAATTAAAGTCTTAGGAGCTTGCGTGAAGCATAAAAACGGAGCCAACTGAGGGAAGGAGTTCCACATCCTCGGCAACACAATAGAAAAGGCTGTCTCACATCCCAACAAATTGTGCTTCAGAAAGTGGTGGAGAGTATAGCAGTGACTGATGTTGAAGGCAGTATGATAGGATTATATAGGAGGAGACAGTCCTTCAAACGCCCTGGTCCCAAACTGTATAAGGCTTTGCTGCCAAGTACTAGTACTTTGAATTGTGCCTGGAAGTGAATTGGAAGCCAGTGCAGATGAAACAAAACTGATATCACAATCAGCAAAGTAGGCTCCAGAAATCAATCTGGTGACCACATTTTGCACCAGCTAAGGTTTCAAAATGCTTTTCAGAGGCAGCCTCATGCAGAGCCTATTATAATTCAGTCTGGATGCATGGGAATGACCCAATCTGCTTCATGCTGGAAAGGGTGTAGTTAGTGGACCGGCCAGAGATGTGCAAAAGCCCTCCTAGCCACAGCCTCCACCTGAGCATCCAGTTTATTAGACCACATCCAATCCATTGTTGCACTTGGACACCAGTTCAAGACTTCCAGTGCTTCCTGATTAGGATGACTTTAAATCTTCAGGGGATGGCAGTGAAATCCCAGAAGACAGCATGACACCAGCTACTGGGGATAAGAGTATGAATGTGTGAAGGATCAACAACAGGATCCTTTGCGTGAGTTCGGCGCTTAACGGGTTAATCGGCACTGAATTACAGCCCGTCCGAGCTCTAGCGACCACCCGCGAGGCTTTTACACACAAAAGGAAACCGCAGCTCTTTAAATGCCCAAATAAGGCTTTTATTTGTTTATACAATAACACAGAACGGAACTAACAGCTCTTCAGGAATACTATACTGTCAACACAACCTTAGTTGACCCCCGCCTTACCCAATCAGCAGGCTCCCAGGCTAGCGGACTGAATCTAGTCGATTTCCTCAGACCAAAGACTTTAAGCCTAGTCAGTTTCAGCCTGGCTCCGGGTCGGCGATCCGTGGATGAGAATGGCGTACTCGGGCTGCTTGTTTGGAGGATGGATCTGGCCCCGAAGTACCCTTGGTTCCCAACAACCCTAAACCGGAAGGGAGAGGGGTTTTCTACCCCTGAGTCCCCGCTCTCCCTGCCCTCCAAGTCAGGTGGGGGCTTATGCCTGCCCCTTCGTTTCAGGTGGGCTTATTCCTGCCCAGGAAGAAGGTGACGTACTGGTACTTTGCAGCTCTTTGAGACTGCCCTGATAGTTTGATGGTCCTTCCTGGACTTTTGTGGATCTCCACCGAGACCCTCCTTTGTTGGGGATGATGACCTGTCTGGCTGCTTCTCCGGTGATCTCATCCCTCCTCCCTCGCCCCCTCCCTTAGGGGAAACTTGTGTGTGTGTGAGTGCAGACTTGTGTTTGGGCTTTCTCCACACCCTCCCATTTGGGGAAAGATGGCATTGGGGTCCACCACCCCAATCCCCATCTAACTGTCTCCTACTGAGAAAGCCCGGGACAACCCATCTGCCACGATGTTGTCCTTACCCTTGATGTGCTCCACTGAAAAATCAAAATCCTGCAGGGCTAAACTCCACCGCAACAGCTTCTGGTTGGACCCCTTCACCCTATCCAGCCAGCACAAGGGGGAATGGTCGGTCTGCAGCCGGAACCGGCGGCCCCACAGGTAGGGGCGAAGCTTGGTCACTGCCCACACTATTGCTAGGCACTCTTTCTCGACAGTGGCCAAGTTCCGCTCCCGAGGCAAAAGTTTCTTACTTAGAAAGGCGACTGGGCACAGCCCTTGCCCCGGCTGCTCCTGCAGCAAGACGGCTCCCATCCCCGCTTCCGAGGCATCCGTCTGCAGGACAAAAGGGGCTTCAAAGTCTGGGGCTTGCAGCACAGGGGCTGCCATCAGGCAGGCTTTCAGTCCTTCAAATGCTGCCTGGCAAGCGGCTGACCATTGGACCTTAACGGGTTGCCGCTTTTTGCACAAGTCAGTCAGGGGGGCGGCTAGCTGGCTAAAATGGGGCACAAACTTACGATAATAGCCAGCCAGCCCTAAAAAAGCTTGGACCTGTTTTTTCGTCTGGGGTTGGGGCCAGGTGCGAACCGACTCTATCTTGGCTTCCAGGGGCTTGACACTACCTCCCCCCACCTTGTGTCCAAGATACTCCACCTCCCCCCGCCCAACCTGGCATTTCTTCGCCTTCACCGTCAGCCCTGCATCCTGAATCCTCTGAAATACCTGGCGGACATGTTGCAAATGCTGCTCCCAGGTGGAACTGAAAAAACTATGTCATCCAGATAGGCACAGGCGAACTCCCCCAGCCCATTCAACATCCCGTTTACCAGCGTCTGGAAGGTAGCCGGACCGTTTCGGACCCCGAAGGGGAGGGTGGTGAATTGGAACAACCCCAGGTGGGTCACGAAAGCAGACTTCAAGGCAGCATCCGAATCGAGCGGGACCTGCCAATAACCCTTTGTCAGGTCCAGGGTAGTAATGTACTTGGCCCCCCCAAGCCTCTCCAACAGCACATCCATGTTGGGGATGGGGTAGGGGTCAGGGACGGTCACTTTGTTTATTTTTCGGTAATCCACGCAGAACCGGACACCCCCATCTTTCTTGGCCACTAACACAATCGGGGAGGACCAGGGGCTCGAGCTGGGAACAATGACCCCCAGGTCCAGCATGGCTTGGACCTCATCGGCGATGACCTGGGCATGGGGCCCCACCACCCGGTAGGGTAGGGACTGTATGGGGGGGCTATCCCCTGTATCAATGGTGTGTTGTGTGAGTGTGGTGCATCCCGGACGGTCAGAGAACATAGGCTGAAAATCCTCTAAGACCTGGGTAATCTGTCGCCGCTGCTGTTCCGACAGAGAGGGGGACAGTTGGATCTCATCCATTCCTCCCCCTTCCCCCCATTCGGCCAACAAATCTCCGTCAGGGTTTCCCTGTTCCACACATTCTTGCACTCCCCCCACCTTCGTTCCCCGTTCCACATACAATTTCAGCATATTTACATGAAATACCTTTTGCCTCCCCGGCTGTCCAGGGAAAGCTACTTGATAGTTCACCTCCCCCGACCTTCCAATCACGGTCCCTGGGCCCTCCCACTTCAAGCACAATGTGTCCGTTTTTTGGGGGCGCAGTACCAACACCTGGTCCCCCACTTCAAAAGTCTGTGGCACAGCCGTCCTGTTGTACCACGCGCTCTGCCGCTGCTGTGCTGCTCCGAGATGCTGCTGCGCCGTCTCCCGCACCTCCCGAAGGACAGTTTGGAGGTGCTGCATGAAAGTATGCACAGGCATGGAAGATTCTGCGGCAACCCCCTCCCATTCCGCCCGTAACAGAGCCAAAGGTCCCCTGAGCTCCCTTCCAAACATCAGTTCGTTGGGGGAGAATCCCAGGCTTTCTTGGGGGGAGTCCCGGTAGGCAAACAACAAGTAGGGGAGGGCTTGATCCCAAGTAAGCCCTGATCATTTTTTCAAGAGTCTGATTGAACCGTTCCACCAGCCCATTGGTCTCGTGATGGTATGGCACCGAAGTCAGATGCTCCACACCCCCCAATTCCCACATCTTTTTAAACAGTTTGGACACGAATCCCATGCCGCAGTCCGAAACCACCGTGTGGGGCATTCCTAGGCGGGCGAAAAGAGAGAGGAGAGTCTTAGCCAGGCTGGTGGCTGAGATGGAGGCTAGGGCAAAAGCCTCGGCGTAACGAGTGGCAAAGTCAACAACAGTCAGTATAAACTTCTTCCCCGTCTTGGTGGGGGGATTCAAGGGTCCCACGATATCCATCCCTATTCTTTCAAAGGGGATGCCCACAATGGGTAGGGGTTGCAAGGGGGCTTTCGGATGGTCCTGGTTATGCCCCACCCGCTGGCAGACATCGCAGGACCGGCAATATTCCCGCACTTCATTCGCCACCATGGGCCAATAAAACCCCTCTGTCACCCTGGCCAATGTCCGTTTCTGTCCCAAGTGACCTCCACACGCCACATCGTGGGCCAGCTGTAGCACAGCCTGGCGGTACCTTGCAGGCACAACTAATTGCCTCTTTCTTGGTTGGGGACCCGGCTCAGTCTTTGGGCAGAATTCTCGGTAGAGGGCTCCTGCCTCCCACAAAAACTGCTCTGACTGGTCCCCTGCCCCGGACCCTTGACTGGCCCGATCCCGACATCCTTGGAGGGATGGGTCGCTCTGTTGCTCCTCCTGAAACACCTTCTGAGTCCCAAAATCTCGGGCCATTGGCGCAAACCCCCCTTGGTCTTCTTCCCTCCCCAAAGCCGAGGGGAGCGGCGGGGGACGGCTGGCTGTCTCTGCCGGGGTCACTTTACCGCGACCGGGATGGGAGACCGGGGACCTGAGAGGCTGCGGGGCAGGGGCTTGCTTGGCCTGACGCCGTGTCACCACCCCCACCTTGACCTGGGCAGCCCGGAACGCAATGTCGTTCCCAATGATGATCCCCCATTCTTGTTGTCCATGCACTATAACATCCACCTCCCCTTCCCATCCCTTGTACTTGACCCAGACCCGGGCGAGGGGAACAGCTATGTTGGGGGAGTTATAGGGCTTTATGGCGCAGGTGCGCCCTTTTAGCAACTGTCTCTTCTTTACCTTACTCCGAGGTAAAGCAGTTATGTCCGCCCCGGTGTCCCTATACCCCACATGGGAAACATTGTTCACAGAGATGGACTCACAGAATTTGTTCTGGCTCCAACGCAGCTGCTCCGGTGAGGCAATGCGCATCAAGGATGCCTGCGAGATGGCCCCCAGGGAATGCTGTCCTCCGCTCCTCAGGGACCGCGCCGCGTCTTCCCTGTCTTCCTCGAGGGACGAGCTGGACTGCTGATCCTCCTCGTGTTCCTCCGGTTCGCGAAACTCTGGAGCAAGCATCCTCCCCACCTTGCCCGGGGATGCCTTGGCGTTACGGTTCTTCGCGAGGAGCTTGGGGCAACTCCTCTTGAGGTGCCCCGGTTCTTTGCAATAAAAACAGCCACTGGCGCTGGGGCTTTCCTTGGGTTTGCCTAGGGCTCCCTCCCGAGGTTTGGGGTTGCCCTTTTCTGTGCTCCCCTTAGCCCCGCCACGATTGAGGTTGCCCCCCTTTGTTCCTTTGGGCTGCCGATATAGTCCCATTTGGTCGGCCAACTTGCCCATTTCCCGACAGTTTGGGGGGTCCCGATCCCTCACCGCCGTAGCCAAGTCCTCCGGGATAGTGGCACAAAATTGCTCTTGAATCATGAGTTCCCACACCTCCGCCAAAGTGGTCTTCCCGGTGGCCCCGATCCATGCGTCCCAAACCTGCCCCAGGTGCGCCATCCAGGAGGCATACGTGTCCCCTGGGGTAGGCTGTCCGTAACGAAATTTACGGCGACAATGTTCGGCGGTGAGGGCAAACCTCTCTCTCACCGCTTCCTTGAACGCCCCATAGTCCAAGGGGGCAGTTTGGGTGTGAATACCCAGGAGATCAGCCAGCTCCCCGCTGACCTGAGTCCTTAGGGCAGACATTCTTAAATTGTCCGGCACCTTCTGCTCCAGGCAGGCAGCCTCGAACAGGGTGAAAAAGATCAACACATCCTGCCCAGACTGGTAGGTGGGGAATTGCTTCCTGTCCCATTTAGGGGTCGGGGTGCCCCCACTCTGGGGTGTAGGGGATCCCCCTTGTCCGGCGCCCGCGGTCAGCCTGGCCAACTCCAGCTGCATCTGCAGCGCTGCTTGTTGCTGCTGGAGCATTTCCTGTTGATGCCGCATCAACTCCCTGGCCTGCTGCCAATTAAGTTGGGGAAAGAGGGCATCCAACCCTCCTCCCCCCATGGCTCCACCAGCAACCCTTCTGTCGAGGTCTTCCTCTAACTCAGGGTCCCTCATCTCGCTTCTCCTGACGCTACTTGTAAGGCTGGGGCTACCCCACTGCTTGGGTTCCCGCCCTACTAACAAAGATGAGGGGGCTCCCCCCCCTTCCTGCTTTGCAGTCTTCGGCCGCACTACCCACTCCATTGTGGAGGTCTGGGTTGGGGTCTCTGGGCTGCTCACTAGCTCCAACTGTTCCTGGCTCAGGCTATTGATTTCTTTGGTCTGAGTGCTTTCCAGCAATCCACTAGCCTGCCCTAGACCCTGTTAGTTCCGACTGTTAAATGTGGTTTCCAATTGTCCCGTCGTCTGCCACCATGTGAAGGATCACCAACAGGATCCTTTGCGTGAGTTCGGCGCTTAACGGGTTAATCGGCACTGAATTACAGCCCGTCCGAGCTCTAGCGACCACCCGCGAGGCTTTTACACACAAAAGGAAACCGCAGCTCTTTAAATGCCCAAATAAGGCTTTTATTTGTTTATACAATAACACAGAACGGAACTAACAGCTCTTCAGGAATACTATACTGTCAACACAACCTTAGTTGACCCCCGCCTTACCCAATCAGCAGGCTCCCAGGCTAGCGGACTGAATCTAGTCGATTTCCTCAGACCAAAGACTTTAAGCCTAGTCAGTTTCAGCCTGGCTCCGGGTCGGCGATCCGTGGATGAGAATGGCGTACTCAGGCTGCTTGTTTGGAGGATGGATCTGGCCCTGAAGTACCCTTGGTTCCCAACAACCCTAAACCGGAAGGGAGAGGGGTTTTCTACCCCCGAGTCCCCGCTCTCCCCGCCCTCCAAGTCAGGTGGGGGCTTATGCCTGCCCCTTCGTTTCAGGTGGGCTTATTCCTGCCCGGGAAGAAGGTGACGTACTGGTACTTTGCAGCTCTTTGAGACTGCCCCGATAGTTTGATGGTCCTTGATGGTCCTTCCTGGACTTTTGTGGATCTCCACCGAGACCCTCCTTTGTTGGGGATGATGACCTGTCTGGCTGCTTCTCCGGTGATCTCATCCCTCCTCCCTCGCCCCCTCCCTTAGGGGAAACTTGTGTGTGTGTGAGTGCAGACTTGTGTTTGGGCTTTCTCCACAGAATGAAACTGGAATGGTGCAGGTATTCACTAACATGCAAGGGGAAAAAAATAGTAAGGAAGCAATCAGGGTGTACAACCCTGTACAGGGTATACAATCTGGATTGTACAAGGTGAAATCAGGGTTTTCAGTGTTTCTATACCAATCCAATGAGCAAGAAAATGGGAGGCATCTAAAGAAACTGGAGTAGCTGCATAAGCAACTTTCTGATGTGTTCAGACTTAAAAGGGATGTGTATAGGAAATGGGAGAGGCACACAACCATGAATACAAATGAGTAGCCAAAGCTCATGGGAAGAATGTCAGAGGGCTAAACCTCAGAATAAAACAGGGGTTGGGGAGCTATATTTGGAGCAAGACAAGAAAGCTCTGGGCCCCGTGTGGAAAAGAGAAGAGAAATATTAGCACCTAACAGAGAGAAGGTGGTGGAACTGCTCAATTCCTACTTTTCCGCAGTCTCTTCCCACAGAGGAAACTGCACTTGGGGAGAGTTGCAGCCCAAAATAAGTAAACAAGTTGTATAGGAGCACCTAGCCAAATTCATTCATGTTTTCAGGGCCAAATGGATTGCATCCTAGGGTACTAAAAGAACTTGCAGGTGTGATCTTAGAGTCTCTAGCCATGATTTTTGAAAATTAGTAGAGAACAAGGTTGTCCCCATCTTCAAAAAAAGGGGTGGCGGGAGGAGGATCCAGGAAACGACTAACTGGTCTGCTTGAAAGAGCTAGCATGGATTTCTCAAGAACCCCATCTCCTTTTTTTGTATCTCCTAACTATCTCCTTTTTGATAGAGCCACTAGCCTGGTAGATCAGAGAAATGCTGTGGAATATCAAGTATATCTTGATTTCAGCAAGGCCCCACATGATATTCTTGTTGACAAGCTGGTAAGATGTGGGCAAAACAGTGCTAGTGTTAGGTGAATTTGAAGCTGGTTGATGGACTATTCCAAAGAGTGCTCATCAACAACAGCTCCTTTTCAACCTGGAGAGAAGTGATCTGAGGGTTCTGTCCTGTTGTTTAATGTATTTATAGGTGACTTGGGCAGAGTACAGGGGATGCTTATCAAATTTGGAGACAACACCAAACTGGGTGGGATAGCTAATGCCGTAGAATATTAATACCTTAGACAAATATTAATACCTTAGATATTGTCAGGATGGAGAACTGACCCAAAACAAAGTGCATTTCAACAGAGATAAATGTAAAGTTCTAAATTTAGGCAGAAAGGATCTGATACAGAAAACAAGGGTGGGTGACACCTGGCTTGACGGCAGTACATGTAAAAAAATCTAGCGATTTTAATAGAACATGAACTGAACATGAATCAGCAGTGTGATGCAGCAACTAAAAAAGGTAATTTAATTCTAGACTGTATCATGAACTGCAGATGAGTATTAAATTGGACAGTTGGAACAATGCACCTTCTCAGAAAAAGTAGAATACATTTTCAGTATCTAATGTATCTTTGTGTTGTTAAACATGTTTCTTGATTATGGTACCAATTTAGCTTCTCCAAACAACTTCATCTGGTTCATAAAATTGTATGTAGAGTAACCACAGAAGTTTCTTTTCCCTAGTAGAGACAAGATGTTGACTTTTCGCACATTGTTGTTTTTATGAATAGAGACAGCACTATACCATCCAACCTTGCAAGGAACAGTTTAGAGAGGAAAAAACCCATGCTGACTCTAAGCAAGATGAAGCAGTATCAATTTTTTAAATATTTGCAGTGTACCTGAAGTTATAACATTGCTGCACTACCATGGAAAACACCACCTCAGATAAAGAACACAAATACTGGTTTCATAACAATTGCAGACAACAACATTGTTTGGTTTAAACAATTTATTTTTTTGTTTTGTTTGCACCACTCTTGTTAAGATTACTTAGGACCCAACATATCTTCTGGCTTTACCCACTGATCAAATTGTTCTGAAGTAAGAAATCCAAGCTTGATAGCAGTTTCTTTTAACGTCGTCCCTTCTTTATGTGCTGTTTTGGCAATCTTGGCTGCCTTGTCGTAGCCTAATGTAAAAGGAAAAATCATATGAGATATACAGCACAATCCTATGCATGTCTACTCAGAAGTAAGTCCCAATGACTTCAATGAGGCTTACTTCCAGGTACAGGATTGCAGCCTTAATCTACTTGGTCATTGAGAAACAATTCAAACGACAAAGTCACTTCTGCTTGCTTAGCCAATTAGAAACTCCTACTTTATGTTAGTAAAGGTCTACATTATAATTTTATGTAGCAGGAAGATGTTTAGTCCCTTTTTAATGTACCGTATATATTTTTATTACATACTTTTCAGACATCTGTTGCAAGGAAATTCCAACTCAAAACAAGATTCCCCCTCCTAGCCTGGTTGTAAGCATATAGATGCATACTGGCAGGAGTTTTGCTATTGGTTCTGCCTCTTGGTGATCACTATTCTTGTAGGGGGGGAAAGGAGTGGTAAACTAAATAAAATACTTAATAAAGTTGACAGGGAAGCACTTTAGATGCTTTAAGAACTTAACAAAGAAACAAAGGTATGACAAATAGGTTAAGGGAAATAAAATTCAATACTGTTACCAGGAAATTAATTTTGACCATGATCTGAAGTTGAGCACATTACTTCTCCCACTGATTTAAATGGGAGAGGTAATGCTTCACTCTCCTATTAAAATAACTGAGTCTTAAGAGTGCTTCATTTTGGCCAGACCATGCCCCAAATGCTTAATCATTCTCAGCATTCCAGCTCCTCTATAAGGTTGTGAAAAGTTGCCAAGAATGCAAGAATTGAGCGACTTAAACAATGAGATAAAAATGTAATCAAAATTAGGGTATGCATTTTAAAAGGTATAAAAAATTGGGGGAAAGCACAGCCCAGGATTATCATCTTTAGCTTCTGCAATCTAAGGTGCATATTTTAATCTAAAAAATATATTGACTTTTCACATTAGGAAGAAAATGGGGTGTACATGCATGAACAACCTATTGTGATCCATAAGAAGAAATGCTATTCACATCAAAGAAAGTTACAGGATGTTTACCACCTTTTCCCCTCAGATCTTTTCATACAACAATTTGTATGGTAAGAATTGATGTTTACAATATTTACCCAAGAAGTACAAGGTACAGTGGAGGAGGATTCCATTAGAAACAAAGATATAGATATATTTGATATCATTAATGTCACTTTTAATATTGAAAAGGCTCAATATAAGCTATTCTATAGATAGCAAGCAGATATATCACACAGATCTCTTTAAATGTTGCACGTATCTGTCCACTAAAGCAGACCTTTTTCATTTATAGTGAGACTGCAGAAAAGAAAAGCAATATTGGAAAACTAATCTTTGGGTATAAATAGACACTGGACTCTTATGACAGTTTTATTAATAGATAACTAATTTGAGGAAAAATATATT
This sequence comes from Shinisaurus crocodilurus, assembly GCA_021292165.1. Classification (NCBI taxonomy): domain Eukaryota; kingdom Metazoa; phylum Chordata; class Lepidosauria; order Squamata; family Shinisauridae; genus Shinisaurus; species Shinisaurus crocodilurus. The sequence goes on along the minus strand of CM037880.1, from coordinate 89,850,345 downwards.
AACAAATGTGTTGGTGGCAGCTGAAATTGTATGGGCCGGACATTGGGAAACAGACACTATCTCAAAACAGTCGAGAGAAATGTCAGAATTGCTAAAATAGAGAAACTAACTGAAAAACTGTATGCAAATAAAATAATGGACACACAGTTTATGATTTAGTGGGAAAGTGGACTTCATTTATTGACTACTGGAATATTCACTATAAAGGAATATTAACCAAATGTCCTATTTTATTATTCTTTAAATACCGTATTTTTCGCTCCATAAGACGCCCCGGGCCATAAGACGCACTTAGTTTTTAGAGGAAGAAAACAAGGAAAAAAAGATTCATGTGCAGATTATTGGAAAACTAATGACAAGAGAACAAAATAATATCTCCATAAATTTATTTATTTATTAACTGCTTTTTTAACCCTGCATTTCTTAAAAACAATCCAAAACAGGTTATAAAGAAGAATAAAACACAAATTACAATATCGCTGCGGGGATGGGAGGGGCGATATTGTAATTTGAGTTTTATTCTTCTTTATAACCTGTTTTGGATTGTTTTTAAGAAATGCAGGGTTAAAAAAGCAGTTAATAAATAAATAAATTTATGGAGATATTATTTTGTTCTATTGCTATTAGTTTTCCAATAATTTGTACATGAATCTTTTTCCCCTTGTTTTCTGATAACTATTACTGCTTTCACGCAGGCCTACCTGCCTCCTCGCCTGCTTGTGCTCTCCGCGGCGAGCCGGCCGCGCTGGTCCCTCGACGCGCTGGACCCCGCGCTATGTTTTTGGCGGGGGGAAACCAGGGCAACAGGGCTGTTTAAGCCCTGTTGCCCTGGTTCCCCCGCCAAAATCATGGCGCGGGGGTCCAGCGCACCGAAGCAGCTGGATGTGACGCGGCGGCGGCGGCTTCAGCGGCTCCGGCATTGACTGCAGTGGCAGCAGCGGCGGCAGCTAGAGCGGCGCGGAGAACGCTCCGCGCCGCTCAGAAGAGCGAAATCGGGCCGCCCCCGCCAACAGAATCAGGGCATATGTGAGGCAGCGGCAAAGTTTTTTGCAGAGCAGGCAGCCTTGTCCTGCTCTCCTCTCTTCCGCTGCCCGCCTGCTTGTGTCCCTGCTGCTGGGGGGTGCCGCCGCCGCGCCACGCCAAAATTTTTGGGAGCGTGCAGGAGCCTGCCTCTCTTCTGCCGCTCACCCGCTCGCGTCCCTGCTGCCCGGGGGGGGGTGCCGCCGCCGCCGCGCCAAACTTTTTGGGAGCGTGCAGGAGCCTGCCTCTCTTCCACCGCCCGCCCGCTCGCGTCCCTGCTGCTGGGGGGTGCTGCTGCTGCCGCGCCAAACTTTTTGGGAGCGTGCAGGAGCCTGCCTCTCTTCCACCACCCGCCCGCTCGCGTCCCTGCTGCTGGGGGGGGGGGGTGCTGCCGGCGCACCAACGTTTTTGGGAGCGTGCAGGAGCCCTCCTCTCTTCCGCCCGCTCGCGTCCCTGCTGCTGGGGGGGGGGGTGCTGCCGGTGCACCAAAGTTTTTGGGAGCGTGCAGGAGCCTGCCTCTCTTCCACCGCCCGCCCGCTCGAGTCCCTGCTGCCAGGGGGGGGGGGTGCCGCTGCTGCTGCCAAGTTTTTTTCCCTGCAGGAGCCCTCCTCCTGTCTTCCATGGAGGCACACAGAGGAAGGTAGGGGGGGAAATATTTGGGGTTTTTTTCAGCATTCAATCAATAAGACGCACAGACATTTCCCCCTCCTTTTTGGGGGGAGAAAAGTGCGTCTTATGGTGCGAAAAATACGGGTATGCTTTTTTACTTGTATTCTTTTTTCCAAATAAGTACATAAGGAATAGCTTCATGAAACTGAATTTCACTAGTGCTCAGAATTCTGAAGCAACATAAAATATTTTTGACCCTTAATACATACATCCCACCAAATAGTAGCAAGAAAGGTGAGGGAAGGGAAACTCCGGTCTTTGCCACCATCCAGAGGAACAAAGGCCACGGGGAGGTTGTACCCCATCCCTCTCAGGGGGATCACCATGGCAAGGAGAAGAGCAGTCTGGCCACAGAGCAAGCAGCTGCAGCAAGCTTGCTTCCCCAATCCCTGCCAGAAAAAATTCTTCTCCAACTCCCTGGAACTGCAGAAGTGAGGGGAAAGGCTGCTGGGTAGGGATTTTTGGTACTATTAATCTGCTGTAAATTACATTGGAGATAATTTGATTAAAGGGCAAGGTATAAGACAGTGATGGCGAACCTATGGCACGCGTGCCACAGGTGGCACGTGTGGACCACTCTGCTGACACGCGAGCCATAGGTCACCACCAGCCATAGGTCACGAGTGGCGGCGTGAGGCAGCGTCATGCTGCGCGCCAGGGCTCAGGCCGTGATGTGGCGGGTGGGGCTGATGGGCCTACCTGCTGCCTCCGCGCCGGCTGTGCCGGCCGCACTGGACCCGCCGCCGCCCGTCGCGTCATGTCCTGCGCGCCGGATCCGCCGACCGTCGCGTCATGTCCTGCGCGCTGGATCCCCGCGCTCTGTTTTTGGTGGCGGGGGGGGGGAACCAGGGCAACAGGGCTGTTTAAGCCCTGTTGCCCTGGTTCCCCCCCTGCCCCCCCCGCCGCCAAAAACAGAGCGTGGGGATCCAGCGCACAGGACATGACGTGACGGGCTGCGACGGCGGGTCCAGAGGCGGAGGAGGCTTCAGCAGCGTGGAGAATGCTACGCGCCGCTCAGAAGAGCGACGGGCGGCAGCAGCAGCAGCTTGAGCGGCACGGAGAATGCTCCACGCCGCTCAGAAGAGTGACGGGCGGCGGCAGCAAGAGCAGCTTGAGCGGTGCGGAGAATGCTCCGCGCCGCTCAGAAGAGCGATGGGTGGCGGCGGCAGCAGCAGCTTGAGCGGCGCGGAGAACGCTCCGCGCCGCTCAGAAGAGTGAGATCGGGCCGTCGCCGCAGGAGCCCAGGTAAGGCTCGTCTTACATCCCTGCCGCGCGTTCCCATGCAGCCGCCTCATTCTTGCCCCCCAGCCGCCTCATTCCCTCCTAGCCAGCACCTCCTCCTCCTTTCCCCACATTCTCCCTGGCTTCTTCACAATCCCCCCCCTCTTTCCCCCAAACGTATCTAAATTACCTTCAGGCTATGTGTACAATGTAGTACTATTTAAAAATTTTGAGTTGATGTTATTTTCAATAAAAAACTGTATCATTGAAAGCCCTGTTATTGTGTTTTTCTTTTAAGACAAAAGATGTTAATTAGTTCAGACAACTGTATGAGTTGTTTTTACTAAACTAAAACCCCAGTATTCAGGTTTAATTGCAGTGTTGGCACTTTGAAATAAATAAGTTGGTTTTGTGTTGCAGTTTGGGCACTCGGGCTCAAAAAGGTTCGCCATCACTGGTATAAGACTTTAAAATAAAACCAATATTAGCTACTACATTAACGGCCTTTTATGTACTATGCAGAACATGGAAATTATGCTATCTAGATGTCTTGTCTATCATTGAAAGTCTAATCTAAGCATATGTGCAGCATGATTCTAAGGATATTTACTGAGAAGTACGGTAATAAACCCAACTGAAATGGGACTTACACACTAGTAAGTCCCATTTGTATGTTGTCTTTCCATTTTCCACTTGTCAAGAAATTCTCCTGCCTCTCTTTCAGACCTAGCAACATATTATTCTAGGTCTATGAAATCAGCTCAAGCAATTTGTCTAATACCTATATTTTAAGCACCACATATTCAAGACAGGCATTGGCTAGAGACTTACCTATGTGGGGATTAAGGGCAGTCACCAACATCAGTGACTCACTCATTAGTTTGTTGATCCTCTCTGTATTGGCTTGTATTCCAATCACGCAATTGTCAGTGAAAGAAACACAGGCATCCCCTAGAAGCCTTGCAGAGTGTAGCACATTTTTAATCTAAACAAATTAAAAATAATTAGAAGTTTGATAGAAGCCCATTGATCAGGCTGCCGTGCAAAACTTTCACTACTAGTTTGGATACCAAACTTTTTGAAGACTGTTATGGTTTTACAATTGGAAGTGTAACCACAAAGAAGATTTTAAGAGACTATTTGTAAAGCACTTAACTGTTTTCTAAATGTAGAGGGACTGCTATTAATTTCAAATTTTTCAGCCCTTAAGTTTTGAAAAGTAGATTGTTATGGCACACAGATGTAGAGATGGAACTCTTACTAAATCCTGAGAAAGCTTCCATCCTTTTTGTAGCTCTCATAGTGTAAGCTCTCATAGCTGTAAGCGTCTAAGGGGGTACTTAATAAAATGATACATTTCAGAACCCTTGGCTTAGGATATATAATTTTCAAAATGCAATGACATAGGCTGAAAAAAGCTCAGGTATCTAAACATTTTTATACTAGTGCCTCAGCATTTAATCAATCCTTTGCAAAACTATTAAAAATGTGATATTGCAACCCAAAAGTCTTAATTTTCCACAAAAAGTGAATATTTGCTTATTTTGCATAATTTACTCTGCATAATTTACTCATTGTGTGGTAAGGAGCAAGCAGCTATAAAAAGTAAAGAAACTGCCACCTCTTGACCCTGGACATCCTGCAGTTGTGAGATTTTCCCAAACATTGCCCACACTTTTTAAAGGTTCTCTCTGAGGCTCTAAGTAGTGATTCTAAGGATGCCAGTTTTGCACCCAATATAAAATACTGTAATTGTGCAAAATCCACAGAGTTCTGCTAATAATCCAGGGTTGCTTTTTAAACATTGATAAGCAATGTAGAAGTGAACAGCGAACCAAGAGAAAGAGCCAAAATAAGAAGTGTACTTTGAGCACCAGAGGGAATAGATGAATTGCATGCTGAACAGTAGCTCTGATCCGCACCGGCCAGGTGACTGATACCTAAAGGCTGTAGTGGAATGTTAAGGCCAAAATTTGAAATGAGCTTGTGCATATGAAGTGACTCCAACATAATTCAATTATTCACTACTATTACACTTCTTTAGCCTCTCTAACATGCACTGATATTATCCCCAAGTGCTATCAAGGTTATATTATCAGAGTCTCATCAAACTTACAATCATGGGCTTAAAGACATTCAACTCAAAGTGGCCACAGCTGCCTCCTACTGTAATAGCAACATGATTTCCCATCACCTGAGCTGCAACCATAGTTATAGCTTCACACTGAGTAGGGTTCACTTTTCCTGTAAACAAAAGGTGGGGGGGAGGAGGAAGAAGAGTCATCAGATTAATTTATCAGTCTTTTTTGAAAAACAATTTAAAACTTTTTAAAAACAATTCTTTTCTACCTATTTATTCCCTCAAGGGGAACTTTTGCAAATGAGTAACTAAAGCATTATTTAAAGAAATTAAACAAGGAGGCCTGGGTGCAAGCATGTAGCATCCTGGACTCATTTATGTGATTGGCAGAATCTCAAAAATTCAAATGAAAGCAAGAAACCCAAAATCATAATGCTTCAAAGGTGGATTTAAGGCCCTATTTAGCAATAATTTGAGGATGCAGTTACAGTAAGATAAATACTGTGGGCCTACCAGATGTAATTTGGCATCTATGAGTTCACTAAAAATCCACGCAATTTATGGTATTATGCAAATTATGTTAATAGCCTGCAGCTAAAATTAATTGGGCTATGCCAGCTAATAAGCACACCTGATACAATATATTGAAACATTTATCTTCCAGAATTACTGAAGACTTAATCATCTATTCCTTAATCTTAACCTGTTACCACAAGCCTGCCCAGAGAACCTAGACGTTCAGGAGCAAAATTTCCTTTTTTTTGTTTTTTTGTTTGGCGTTAGTCTTTCTGTCACTCTGCTCCAACTTATTCCCATATATTGGCAGCAGAAAAATAGTATTGCTTGCTTGCTTATTTGAAGAAAAAAATAGATAAACATGTGATGTTGTAATAAGTCACAGTAACTTTAAAATATATGGTAAAAGACGCTATCTCAATATCTAGTAACACAAAGCTCACAAGAAAATTTGTTCTTGGCTATGCTACCTGGCATAATGCTGCTTCCAGGTTCATTTTCAGGCAGGATTAGCTCCCCTAGACCAGACCGTGGTCCAGAACCAAGGAAACGGATGTCATTAGCTATCTTCATCAGGCTGCAAGCCACAGTGTTCATTGCCCCGCTCAGTTCAACCAGGGCATCATGAGCAGCGAGGGCTTCAAATTTGTTTGGAGCAGTAATAAAGGGCAAGCCTGAGAAAGAATACAATTTTTAAAAAATCAGTAAAGCAGCATTAGCATTTATTTATTTATTATATTTATGAATCGCCCATCTGGCCAGACATCCAGCCACTCTGAGCGATGTACAGTCCAATAAAACACAAGGGGGGGGGAACACACACACACACACAGTATAAAACACAATTAAAAACAGTACAAAACTTAAAAATCCTAACCCACCCTATTCCAGCCTGAAAAGCCACTTTTTTAATGCACGGCGGAAGCTAATCAAAGAAGGGGCATGGCAGGAGGTCACTGGGGAGAGAGTTCCATTAAATTGGGGGCTGCCACAGAAAAGGCCCTCCTCCTAGTCCCCACCAGCCTGGTGTCTCTGGCTGATGGGACAGGAAGAAGGCCGTCCGTGGCAGATCTTGTTGAGCGGCCTACTTGGATGTTGCTGGAGGCGCTCCTTGAGATAAACTGGACCGGAGCCATACAGGGTTTTAAAGGTCAACACCAACACCTTGAATTCGGCTCAGCAAACAACTGGTAGCCAGTGCAACTCTTTGAGCACTGGGGTGATGTGATCACGCCAGTGGCAGCCTTTAACCAGGCGAGATGCTGCATTCTGTACCAGCTGCAACTTCCGAACCATCTTCCAGGGTAACCCCACGTAGAGCGCATTACAGTAGTCTAGGCAAGAGGAGACCAAGGCATGAACCACTGATGGGAGCAGATGATTAGGAAGGTAGGGGCGCAACTGCCGCATCAGATGGAGTTGATACAGCGCCGCCCAGCTCACAGCTGACACCTGAGCCTCCATGGACAGCTGGGAGTCTAAAATGACTCCCAAGCTGCGGACCTGGTCCTTCAGGGATAGATGTACCCCATTCAGCACCAGGTCAACATCCCCTACCCTTCCCTTGTCTCCCACCAGAAGTACCTCGGTCTTGTCGGGGTTCAGTTTCAGCATGTTCCTTCCCATCCAGCCACCCACTGCCTCCAGGCACTTGGACAGGGTTTCAACAGCCAACCTTGGTGAGGACTTGAAGGAGAGGTAGAGCTGCGTGTCATCCGCATATTGATGACAGCACACCCCAAACCTCCTGATGATAGCTCCCAGCGGCTTTCGGTAGATGTTAAATAACATTGGGGAGAGGATGGAACCCTGCGGCACCCCACAAGTGAGCGGCCGACGGTCCAAAGCCTCCTCCCCAAGTACTACCCTCTGGTACCTTCCAGAGAGGAAGGACCGGAACCACTGCAATACAGTGCCTCCCATGCCCAGCCCCTCCAGGCGGTCCAGGAGGATACCGTGGTTAACGGTATCAAAAGCCACTGAGAGATTGAGGAGGACTAGAAAAGAGCATTCGCCCCTATCCAAAGCCCTCCTCATATCATCCACCAAGGCGACCAAGGCTGTTTCTGTCCCATGTCCAGGCCTGAAGCCCGACTAGCATAGATCTAAATAATCGGCTTCACCCAAATGTGCCTTCAACTGAGCCCCCACCACTCGCTCAATCAGCTTGCCCAGAAATGGCAAATTGGAGACTGGGTGAAAGTTGTTCAAATCTTGGGGATCTAAGGAGGACTTCTTTAGAAGCGGTCTTATTACTGCCTCCTTAAGGGCTGATGGCATCACTCCCTCCTCGAGGGAGGCATTCACTACCGCCCTGATCTCCCCACCCAGTTTTTCCCTGCAGCTCATAACAAGCCATGACGGGTAAGGATCAAACAAGCAGGTGGTCAGCTTGTCTGAGTGTGGAAAGCTAAGCAGGGTCAGGCCTGGTTATTACTTGGATGGGAGACCCCTCCTCTAGTTTCCTGCATTGAGCAGGGGGTTGGACTCGATGGCCTTGTAGGCTCCTTCCAACTCTATCATCTATGAAATCTAAGAAAGCACCTTGTCCACTTCACCAGAAGGAAGAAGCTGGAACTGATTCCACAAAACTGGACTGCCACTGGCCTCCTCCCGTTCACCCACTGTGTCCACGACGCACGGAATCCCACTCCTAATCTGATCAATTTTATCTGCAAAGTGCTTTGCCAAAGCCTCACAGGAGGCTTTAGACTGTTCCAACAGATCCGGAGCAACTGGACCGACCAGGCTCCGGACCACTTGGAACAGCCTCCTGGGCCAGCACTCTGCAGACGCGATGGAGGCAGCATAGAAATTCTTCTTTGCTGCCCTCACCGCTGCCTGATAGGCTGAAGATGTAGCTCTGACCTGTGTCCGATCGTCTTCAGAGTGGGATTTGCGCCATCGGCGCTCTAACCTTCTCACCTCCCGCTTCAGAGCTCGCAGCGATGGAGTAAACCAAGGTGCCGTGCGAGCTCTGTTCAGGTGAAGAGGGTGCTTCGGGGCCACTCGGTCTAATGCCCTAGTGATTGCAGCATTCCAGTCATTCACCATGGTCTCGACCGAGCTACCGTTTGCGTGCTCCAGGTCCCCAAGCGCGTTCAGGAATCCATCCGAATCCATAAGACGCCTGGGGCGGACCATCCTAATAGGTCCTTCACCCCTGCAGAGGGGTTGTGGCACCAAAAAATCCAGCCCTACCAGAAAGTGATCTGACCATGACAAGGGGGTGGTGGAAATACCCCCGATTTCCAGATCATTTCCTCCCTCCCCAGAAACAAAACCAAGTCCAGCGCATGACCGGGTACATGGGTAGGTCCAGTTGATACAGGATACAGCTCCCAGGAAGCCATGGTCTCCATGAAGTCCCGAGGTGCCCCCATGATGGCAGCCTCCAAATCTATGTTGAAGTCCCCCAGCACCAATAGCCTGGGGGACCACACACGCACATCAGAGACCACCTCTAGCACCTCGACCAGGGAGTCTGCTGTGCAGCGGAGTAGACGGTACACGAGCAGAATCCCCAGACTGCCCTTTGGGCCCAACCTCCAGTACATGCACTCGATAAACTTGGTCTCCCGGAGAGGGAGTCCGGCAAGGACCAAGGACTCCCAGTAGATAACAGCCACTCCCCCTCCCCCAGTCCTCGGTTGCTGGGCATACGTAAACCCAGGCGGACACAAGGCCCCAAGAGTTAGAGCAGCAGCCCTGTCCAGCCAGGTTTCCGTAATACATGCCAGGTCCGCAGCCTCATCCAGGATTAAGTCATGGATTAAAGATGTTTTTTGGGTAACAGACCTGGCATTACACAACAGCAAACGCAAGGCAGAGGAAGGAGACACGCATCCCCCAGTTATCCCTTGGCTCTGAGCAGGCCCAGAACAAGGGATAGATATTAAGCATCTATCCCTTGTTCCCCTTACTTGGCGTGGCCTGCCCCTAGCGCTTTGCCAGCGCCTGCCGCTCAACATTGGTACTCTTTGCCCCCCAGAACTCCCCCCACTATCTCCATTAGATAAGCACATGCCCCCTTGCTTCTGCCGATCAGGTGGGAACCCACCCCACCCCTTCCTTGCCCTAACAATCAGGGGGAAGGGCCCCCGCCCTCATGCCACCCCCAAAGTGGCTCCCCCAAAGGGGCGACCCCCCCTTCGGAGACGTCACCGCCCCGCTCCGGGCCGGCAGATGAAGGCCTGCGGAGTGTCAGGCAAGCCAGGTGGCAGGTGCTACCAATCAGGCAGGCCGGGGTGGTGGTGTTGCCCTCCTCCTGTTGGCAGCAGAGCTTCCCCCCAGGGAAGGAGCCCCAATCCAGCCAGCAAACAGCGTCAGCCAAGGCAGGCAGTTAGGCCACGATTTAAAAATGAAACTACTGGTATATTGATTTACATGTATAGCCCACTTTATGGGCTCTGAGTAAATATCCATAAAGTTACTGTTAGACAATCTCTGTTTTCAGGCTAATAATTAAAGGACAAACAAAGGAAAAGTCAGCTGAGGAATTAAACACAAAATAAGGTTGAAAATATCCAATTACAATATACACACTGAATCTAATGCTTTTATACAGCCTGAAACTTGAGGTGTCAAGAAGACATTGTTATAGCTTGACCTTCCAATGATGCAGAGCCCAACCTTCTTATGCAACCCACCCCCATGTAGGGTAGTTTTCCTTTAGAAGGGACCATATCCAAAGATTCAGAATAAATTTCTAGCTTTGACGACTGCTCACTTGACAGCCTTGTTGACCTTGGAAATAGCAGGTTGACAAAGTTTCCAACTTTGCTACTGCAGGACCCTGATTTACAAAGAACCTTAGTGAATGAAACACAAAAGGAGGGGACTAGAGAGCAGCCCCACTTTTTTCATGCTAGAAAAGATAGTCCAGTGTTCTCCAACCTTGGGTCCCCAGATGTTTTTGGCCTACAACTGCCAGCATGCCCCAGCCAGCTATGCCAAAAACATCTGGGGACCCAAGGTTGGAGAACACTGAGGTAGTCACTGTCTCATTTATTTTCATTCATTGTTCCCATGTGACATCGACAGTTCTCTTCTCATAAGCTGGGACCAAGCTATGAGGGTAGTTTCTTCCATGTCCTCTCTTACTTGTGAGTGCAGCCACCCTTGCAGCCACCTTCTCAGCAAAACCAATTCTTGTATTCAGTCCTGTGCCAACTGCAGTGCCACCAGCTGCCAGCTCATAGACTCTTGGCATGGCCGATTTGATCCTAATGATACCATTTTTTACTTGCTGCACATAAGCACCAAATTCCTTTGAAGGGGTAAGAGGAGACACAGACAGGATCATATTATTAGCTAACTTATTCTCATTTCACATGACAAATACTTAAAATAAGTGATTTTATTTTAAACAAGTTTAAATAAAATAAGTTTTATTTTAAAACAAGTTTGTTCCCTTTGAGTGGGAACAAACTATTAATGTTTGCAAAGGTCCCACCAGAAGAAGATAATATTTTTATATGAGGTTAAATTGTCAAATGATTTGTACCTGCCCCAGGGTAAGGGGAACTGCATCCTGTGTATGAGTACGTCCAATTTTAATTATTTTGGAAAATTCTTTTGACCTGGCATCGAGGGCATCCTGAAGCTTCTGCAGCCCTGGCAATAGCACTTCATGAACCTCCTGTGCAGCAGCAATATGCATTGCTGTCGGAAATGTGTCATTTGAGCTCTGTTAACATTCAAACACAACAAACTTAATTTAACATTTCTTTGGTAACCAACAATCTGAACATCTCACAAGAATGGAATCCTTGACTGTACAATAAAGTAGAAAAACACTCTGAGCTATATATGAGAAACTGGGCACCTGGTCCCCTGCCCCCCCAATTTATGACGCTACTCATACCATTAGCAAAACCAGGAGCACAAATAATAAACGTCACAGTCCCAAGTGACACGCAGTTTAGGGAAAGCAATTCCATATAGGAAATCATGGAGTAGATTATGTACATGCATTATTCGGTACTAGAAAGTCGTGGTCAATTAGTGATACCTATGTCAGCATTTTTATGCAGCAACGCAAAGAGCAATTCGGCATGCCAAGCAAGCAATCTGAAGAGTTTTAAAGACAGAGTCTAACAGTTCATTGCTTATTTTGTTCAAGTGTGTTTTGGAAATTGGCAACAAAAACGCTTCCCATGCGGCATGCCAAGAATTGAATATCCCCCCCCCCCCCGAAACATCCTGCATATTTGATACCCAGCCACACAAGATCCATTTGATAAATATTTTGACCTTTTAGGACAGACTCTCTAATGTAAAGGTAGAAAAAATGTTTGGAAAAAGCACATAGTGACCTGGCTTTTATTAACATGGTCGTTAGGATGCACTGGATCCTTGCTGCCCAGTTTACCACCCAGTATCTCAATGGCTCTATTGCTGATGACTTCATTAACATTCATGTTGGTCTGAGTTCCAGATCCGGTTTGCCACACCACCAAAGGAAAATGATCGTTTAATTTACCTTCAGATACCTACAAAACAATGCACATTTATTATCGTTACTCATTGTTTTCACAGTGCCATTAATGTATACGAAACACTACTGAACTTAAAGTTAATGGAATGGTAAAACTGAACAAATATTAATTACTTTAAAGCTCAGATTTTTAAATCCATAATGCATAGTTCCTGGTATTCAATTTCTTTGATTAACTGTGTTTAGACCAGTGTTCTCCAACCATGGGTCCCCAGATGTTTTTGGCCTACAACTCCCAGCATGCCCCAGCCAGCGTAGTTGGCTGGGGCATGCTGGGAGTTGTAGGCCAAAAACATCTGGGGACCCATGGTTGGAGAACACTGGTTTAGACTATCCTACTCCCACTCATTATTGTAATACAAAACTTGTATCATCATAGACCTCTGCAATTTATCAAAATAAGCAAGAATGGGCACAATGATTCAATCCAGAGAAGCTGGGTTGCATATAATACTGTATTACTGTGTAAGACTAATTTTGGGCTGAGTGAAGTACTAGTCAAAGTAAGTTTTAATAAGTTTAACACCAAATTAAGATTTAAACTTAACAACAGGCAAGAGGCTTCAATAGAAGAAAGCTAGACCCACACAGCACTCACGAGGGTTGCCACATCCCAAACACCAATACTGGCAGGACTCTGACAGTTTTTCATTAGTTAAACAGCTGTCAGTCAAGGGGCGGGTTCGCACAACATGCTAAGCCACCCTACGAATAAGCTATGCAGTGTGGATTGTTCATGGAACAACCCATGGTGTGCCTGAGAAGATAGGGCTCACCGTGGGTTGTTCTCCCCCTCCTTGGTCCTCCAGCCAGTATCCCAGTGTCCCTTGCAGCACAACCCATCTTGTCTCCCCCGTCGCCGATCTGATTGCGATCCCTTTCCATTCGCCACCATTTTTTCCCCAGAGCTTCAAAAAAGCACAATTAGGGTTGTATTTTTTATTACTTTTTCGGCCCCAGAAACGTGCGCCTTGTTTCCCCCTCCCCCACACCATGGCTTCTTTTCCTTCCCCAGTCGTGTGAACCCAGTCACTGTCCTCTTATATCCATGGATCTGTTCTTCGTTGGAGATTACAGAGAGGCAAGCAGAGAACTATTATAGCGTTTCCCTGTGTTTAGTGATACAAGTTTTTCTTCTTATTTATTTATTTATTTATTTAATTTACAGCATTTTTACTCCACTCTTCAGCCAAAAAAGGCTCCTAGAGCATCTTACATAGATTAATATTAGAAAATATCACCCTAGTTCCCAAATATCAATGTTAAATGCAAAATTTCAGGAAGCCACAGATGGCTCTTTTATTTATTTACAACATTTACATACCACTCCACATCCAAACAGACTCCGGAGCACTGAACAATAACAGATATAAAGAATCAAACATTATATTAGAAGTTTTTAAAAACAATACCAATAAAAACCGTGCCTGGTCAGTCATGGAAGGCTTCTTGAAATAACAACAGGTTATTAGCAGGTGCAAAAACAACATAAGGTTTTTACTACTGTAAGATCCTTTCTAATTTAGTTCATGTGTGCATGTTCCCTCTTACCTCATCTGCTGCCTTTATAATAGCATTAGCAATCTTTGGCTCAAGACCATAATCCTGGTTTACTTCAGCAGCTGCTCGTTTTAGGATACCAAAAGCTCTTATTACTTGGACCTAAGATTTAAAATAAGAATAATCTTAAGAACTGTGAAACTGTACATACACATAAAATATAGAAAGCCATTTTAATTGCTTTTTTCCTTCTAAACAGGTCCAACTCACATAGCTAAGTGTGGTTATCCCTTCCCACCTTGCATTTCATTGATGGGACCATGTTCACATGATAAAGCCTTACCCAAAACAACTGATCTCTTGATAGCAATTTCACAGCAAACTACCAAAGAATTGTCACTCTTAGAAGAGAAACTTGTTCACGTGAATCAAAACCACCATATTATCCAGCAGAGAACAACATTAGGGCAATATGTTCCCACACCAATCTCAACTATCTATCCATGTTGCTCCCCCAACCCACCAAAATAAGCAGTCCTAGATGTATTTTTTACGGAGTGCTAAATTTATCTAACATTGATGGGACTTTGTTGGGTCATTTTGAAGCATATAGGTAGGAATTATGTATATTGGAAAATATTAAAGACACAAACAAGCTTAGGTCTGGTGCAGATAACCTGGATCAGCGATAAGGGATTAAGAATGGGCTGCAGCCTGCAGGTCTGTGCACTGTCCCATTCTCTCATGCATTCCCCTACTCGCCTCTACTCAGGTTTGTGTATGAGCGGCAAATGGTGTGAGAGGGGCCCATTTCTAAGCGTCGCTCCCAGTTCCTTAATTCTGGGTAACATTAAGTTCTAGAACTTAAGCTTGGTTTCAGAGAATAAATTCGGGTCTGAATTACTTACTGGCATTCGTTCAGTCACACCACCAATCTTAAAATTCATTGTGGATCTCACAGTCTGCGCACCATAATACTTGTCATTTGGAACTTTGAGTTCGCCGAAGGTATCATATTCTATTCTAAAAGAGTTTTGACTAGCCTACAGAAGAAGAAAACTCACAGTTAAAATGAAGACGCCATTTCCCCAGCAAATCAGAAAAACACCAAAGACACAAGTAAAACTGCCTTGAGCACCATTTCCTCGGTAGAAAGGTGGAGGATAAATCAAATAAATAAATAAATACACATTAGCACAGTTTACTAGAACATTTTTAAACTACCTCATTAAAAAGTTATTAATGTATTTAAAATTATTTTTAGGTCACCTTTAAGGGAACAACTCTCAAAAGACACATGTGCCCTAATAAAAGCCATAGTTCAAATACTGTGGATCTACTAGAAGAAACAGAACCAAAAATAGGGCAGCTACTGCTAGGATCCAAAGTCCTGTGGTGAAACTAGTTTCATGAGCCCAACAGTGCTAGCAACCTGCCTACTGACAAAGCAATCTGCTTTTGAAACTGAAGGGAATTTCAGAGTTCACTATAGCATAGGGTTCTAATGGAAAAAAAGTCAACAATTCTAGGAGGATAGTA
The DNA here is from genome assembly GCA_021292165.1 of Shinisaurus crocodilurus. Lineage (NCBI taxonomy): Eukaryota > Metazoa > Chordata > Lepidosauria > Squamata > Shinisauridae > Shinisaurus > Shinisaurus crocodilurus. The sequence continues at coordinate 89,835,301 of CM037880.1, read as the reverse complement.
TAAGCTCTTCATCTAAGCAATTCTAGGGATCCCAGCCAGGTTATGGAAGAGTTCACTATTATAATGCTTTATTTGTCATAAAATGTCTCTAAATAAATAAGTGACTCTACATCTCACCTCAGAAAATAATTGAACTATACTTGGCTACCGGTACATCAATGCTAGTCTCTTGGGTGTGTGGTTAGCTACCAATCAAGATAGCTACTTAACCTGAGAGTTCTTTATCATGCCGGAATAAAAAGAATGTGAATACTAGCCTTGAGGATTAAAACAAAGTGAGTTTAAGAAGTGAAAGGGCTAAAATTGCTCCAGCCCTGATGGCTTACAATCCACCCTGTAGGCCCGTCTGCCTACGTGGATTCAGCAGAGCGTGAGATGGAAGATATAGCCTTTGTCTCGTGTGTGTAACTGGCCCATGTAGTTCACACAGAGATTCAGCTTTCCCTCCTCCACGCAGCATTTCCAAGCGTCTCGGATTACAGCCAACTTGCAGCTTGCTAGTCCTGTCAGCTCAACTGTAATTAGGAATGACTTCCATAGAATCCACAACAGGGTTTTTACTACCTGTTTATTCTATATCAAAGTAAATACAATCTCCTAAGTTACAGTCTATATTGCAGATTATAATGCATAGCCAGTGCATAGCCAATCCAGTCTAGCACACTTCATTACATGATTGCAATAAGTCAGAGAGAAGAGACAAGAAGAAGCACACAGAAAGCAATCCTTCTCTCTACTACAATGGTTACAGGAAACGAAACCTAACAATCATACTACGTCATCAGAAAGTACAAACCATGTGATCAGCTCATATTTCTTTCCCACCTACTTTTCCCATGAGAATAGTAGTGTCAGACTCAACATGATTGTTTTTCTAGCCATCCTGTACCTTTCCAAATGAAAACACTTATGCCACAGCTGTTGTTTTGTTACATGTCCCAACAAGAAGGTGGTAGGATGCAATTAAAGTTGCCCACACAGAAAGAAATAAAGAAACTTGTTGACCTATTTTACACCAGGAAAGCATTGAAAGGCAGTGTCTCAGTGAGTGGCAAGTCAGGGCCCCAAAACAGCAGAGGTTGGAAAGAGGGAGAGGACAGCGTCACAGCAGTGGAGGCCACAGGAGGCCTCCTTTGAATGGGCTGCAGTGCTGAAACCATATAGATATAGATTGTTTGTTTGATGAAAGTATTTTAGGGTGACAAAGGCAATTTCCATCCCAACTCATGATAAATATGACTGAACACAGACTGGTGCCCATTCTAGGGCCTAATCTATGGCAGCAAAAGTGGCAAAGAACTCTCCCTTTTCTACCATAATCACATACGCTCAGTGTCATCCAACAGAGTTGTTCTGAGTGATGAAGGATTTGTTACATCTTGGGCCGCAGAGGGTGATTGGGGAAGCCCTCAGAAGCCTGCTTTGACCAGTTTGTGAAGCATTTTACAGTTAAAAGCACTCATGTCTGTTCTGACTTGGACTCCACTTGTTCTGGAGGCTACTGTGGTTCCTTCTTGTCATGTTTTGATGGATACCTTTCAGCTTGTTCAGCCTAAGGATATGGACAGGTTTCTTGGAAAGATGTGCACTGTGGCCAACCATGTGCTTGCTTCAGCCTTCCCATCCTGGCAAATTAAGATGGTTAGGATAGGGCTAAATGTCTGGATGGTAGGAATAGCAAATGCTTCATTAGGAAAGGATCACATTCCATCTAGAAATGTGAAGGGCCAAGAAAAAAACTGGGGGAAAGGGGAGGAATATTTTTTGTTTTAGACATGTGAAGGCCCAGAAAATAGCTAAGAGGTTTCCTCCAGCATCACTCTAGCTGTCTCCCTTTTTTGCTTCATCACTCCCAGCTCTACGGTAAGACAACAAGCCCCACAGGCTCTCCCAGAGGAAAGAGGGTGCTTGGGAATGATTGTGCAGCCTGCCTGAGTTCAACAAAATCACTGACCATGCCTGCAGAAGATCTGCCAGAGGCTGTCAGAAAATCAGCTGGATCCAGGGATGAACCATTCTGATCAGGTTATCTCTAGTAGAGTTTACTTATAACTATCCAGTTCCTAGAGTTTACCTTTCTAACTCTTATAGCCACTGATTGTATTATGAATCTCTTATAAACTTGCTCTTCACAAGCTCAGGGAAACTACACCAAACAGATAAAAGTTTCTCCAAGATGCATTCTTGCCAAGACAACAAGTTCAGTGTTTAAGCAACTTACTCAACCATATTTGTACTTTTGCCTTTTAAAAGTTAGCTGTGTCAATATACAGGATTGCACCACAACACTACGTCACAGGAGAAGATCAAGGCTTATTGGAAAATACAATAGCTTCAGCTTAGCATTCAAGTATTTATTTACATTTTAGCAGGTTTTTGAATATTTTTGTAAAAACTGCTAATTCTTCTCTTCTACAACACATACACAAATCAAGATTACATCCGTATGAGATAGTCAGAAATACACATCTTGCAGCACCCATAAGAATATCTCTCACTCAGTTGTGATATGTAGTTTAGCTTTAAGACAACAGAATGGTAGAATGAAATACTGATTCATAGTATATTCTGCCAGAAATCTTCGCTGCCGCCACCACCACCAGGCTTTAAAGCACTTTTAAATGTAATAGTGCTATTAAAAGTTTGAAAAAAAGTCTCCTCTCTTGTGACCTAATAATAGTGTGACAGCAGGGAAGCAGAAGAGACACAGATCAAAGACCAAGGTTCATGTTTGTCTAGGGTGATTATATGCCAAAGGTTGGGGGGTGACTTTCAAGAGACACAGTTTCTTCCTGACCAAGCTAACGTTAAGGGTTTTAAAAACAGGATCTTAAGCAGCCCAGGATACCATTTAGGAATATTATTTTCTGCTGTTATGTGTTTCTAATTTTCCTTTCAGATAGTAATGGGCAACATAGCTTCAGAATACGTGTATCTACCACTGTATGCATGCCACAGCCTTAATGGTAGCCAAGTATTGTTTGGTTATCAATGGAAGATGTAGTAGTTTTTCCCAGCACCCAATGGTGGGAAACAGAATTAAATGGTGAACATAGTTCTGTCAACTGGACTATAACTCTTCTGAATAGAACCAGGTGGCTAGAGCATCATCGGCCACTGGCTTGTCCATAGGCCAAACCTAGCCCTCATCTCTCCCAGCAAAGTAGGGCAGAAGGTGTTCCACCACTGCCTTGTTTTACCAAAGAAGAGTTTCCATTTCTAAAAATACATTGTTTCACAAAATTCATTAGTAATATAATGAATGGGTACAATACAATTCAAATGGGTCGTTTCAAAGTTGTAAATAACTTTTTTTTCAGATGACTCTACACAGCAAATATCCAAAAAAATCTAATACAAAACCCTTTGGCCTGTTAAAAGTAGTATGTTAATAGTGTTGTGTGCTTTATTATTTTTCTTAACATTTAAGCAATGAAAGGGAAGTGCATTTTTATTGAATTCTCATGTCTTAAAATATTTACAAGTATTCAATAAAAATAATGTCCAAGTAAACTCTGTGCTTGTCTGACTATAACAAAGAATAAAGTGTCAAGTCTTTCATTTCAGATACATTTGGCTACTGGAAAAATATTGGAGATACATATGAAACATGTAAGATTAGTAACATGGTGTACATTTTTAGTTTTCTTACGAAACACAAGTCTCATAAACATGCTCAATCAGATCCAAATCAATTTAGGGCACTGGAAAATTTCCAGTTTCCTGTAAAATTTTCTGAGCTAAAATTTCCCAGAAAACTCAAGTCACTGATCCCTTTCAGTGCCAGGTTAGAAGTGGCATACAAGTCTCTGTCATACTCTGCTTTGAGCCTGGACAATGTTCCTTTCAAAGGAAGCAGTGCTGCCCAAGCCAAGAGCAGCACATGAAAGACTTGCACATGGCTTCTACCCTAGCAAGAACCTCACCCACCATGAAATGGTTGAGGCAGACACCTGTGAGAGCACCCACCCATTTTGCATGGAGAAAGGGAGGGACAGCCAGGTTCTCCTACCTCAGGGGCTCACTCTCCTTACAAGCTTAGTTGCTCAGAGTCCATGATAATATTATGGTAGGGGGACCAGATTGAACCTAGAGGTTGACCAGTTGCAATGCAAAAAAGGAAGATTGGTGCTCCTGTACCTTGGAACCAAGGATTCCCCTCCTCCCTTTCAAACTTCAGCTCTTCCACAAAGGCCCAGTTTGCATAATCATGGCACCTGGAAAAAGCCACCATGGCTTGTTACAACTGCTGCATGTGCTGGCTGAATTTTCCTAATTACAGACATTGGTGCATCTTGCCTGGGCACCATGGATTGTTTGGGATGGGCAGCAACCCTCATATAACCCATGGGCTGCTTTTGGATAATTTGAGGGTTGTTGCCCACCCCAAACAAGCCATGCCATGCAGGAGTGGATGCCACGGCAAGCTGTGCTAGTGTGGGTAATTAGGGAAATCCAGCCAGCACGCACAGTGGCTTGTTTCAGCTGCCATGATCATGCGAACCAGATCAATGTCATGGCTGATTTGTACAACCAAAGTAAGCCACTGTGGCTTATTGAAATCATGGTGCATACCAGGTGCACCGCTAGGGTGCAGCTTGTCATGTCGTTCAAACCCAGGCAGAATGGCTTTTTGGAGAAGGAAACAACCCTCCAAGCCCATGGCTCATGCTGGCTCAGCTTGTCTGAGCGTGGAAAGCTAAGCAGGGTCAGGCCTGGTTATTACTTGGATGGGAGACGCGTCCTCTAGTTTCCTGCATTGAGCAGGGGGTTGGACTTGATGGCCTTGTAGGCCCCTTCCAACTCTATGATTTATGAATCTATGAAACCCTACAACAGCCCATGGATGGAGGGCAGGGATCCTCTATTAATATCTCCTCCTGATGTCCTGCCCTTTTCCCAAATAGGTCTGTGCTTTCTAGGTAATGGGGATCCTTCTGTGCTCCTTCCATACCAGTCAGCAGTACATGGTGCATTCTTACTCCTATCCTCAAGTGGATGTCACTGCTAATATCAATCAGCAGGAATTTATATATTGGGAAAACCTAATGCTGAAAGGGGCTTTTCCACTTGGACACACATGGTTGTATCCAATGTTAGTCCCACTTAGAGTAGACCCACTCAAATGAATGGAACTTGTTAGACTAAGGTTGTTGTAAATATTGTTTAATGTTATATTGTATTATATATGCATTTCAATATTTTTGTATGTAAACCACTTAGCAATATTATATTAAGAGGTAGACAAGTATTACTACTAATAATTAACTCCAGCTCAAGCCATCAGAGGGAAAGGAAGCAGCAGCCCTTATCTTCAATGCTGCATTTTGTAACTAAGGATCTAGTGTGCCTGAATTTGCTTTTTTCCTCCTCCCTCCTAATTCCTTCTTTTGTGTCATGCCTTTTAGATTGTGATCCTATAGGCAGGGACTCTTATTTCTTAATTTTGTAAGCCACCTTGGGAGCTTTTCTGGCTAAAGGGTGAGATTAAAATGCTACAATAATACAAAATAAATAATTTGATACAATCCGATGTTATGGACCCTGCAATGCATCTGATGAAGTGGACAGTGTCCACAAAAGCACAGGCCATAACAATTTTTTTAGCCTTTAAGGTGCCACACAAGACTCTTGTTTTTGCTGCAGCAGACTAACGGCTACCCCCCCCCCCCGCCCGAGTTACGGGCAGCATTCAACGTGATGTGTGGCGTAGTGGTTAAGAGTGTTGGACTGGGACTCAGGAGATCCAGGTTTTAGTCCTCGCTCAGCCATGAAACTCACTGGGTGACTTTGGGCCAGTCACTGACTCTCAGCCTAACCTACCTCACAGTGTTGTTGTGAGGATAAAATGGAGAGGATTGTGTAAGCCGCCTTGGGTTCCTTGAAGGAAAAAAGTGGGGTATAAATATAATAAATAAATAACCGGGTCTCCCCACCTCCTCTATCAGCCAGAGGCTACGTCCGCCCACACCACCACGCCTTCAGCCCCTTATTTCCGCCATCCGGGTGAGGTGCGGGGTGGGGTGGGTGGAGATGCCGCCAAGGTGCCCTGAGAGAGCATCTGTGGAGGCCGTTCAAAGTCACCGCCCAGCGTTCCTTTCCCCCTCCCCTTCTGGGCATCGGAGAGTCCGCCACGCGCTCACCATTCTTCGTTGCTGGGGGCGACCACGCGGGCAGAGCAGCAGGGCGGCGCGCGGGGGCAGCTGGTGCGCGTGCTGGACACCCCTCGCGCAGCAAAAGCGCTGGAGAGAAGGGAGCGAGCGGTACATGGTGGCTGGAGGGGAGACAGCTGACAGGAGGGGCCAGAGAACGGGGCGGGACGAAAGAAGAAGAAAAAAAGCCCTCGTTCAGAAACCGCCATAGCCCCTGTGCCCTCACGAGCCAATCGACAAAATGGAGCGGGGTGAAAGGGGGCGGGTTCTAACGAGGACAAGCCAATTAAACAGCAGCCAAAGCAAAAAAAAAAAACCACCACCACTACCAACGTGAGAGCGGGGCAGGGCTCGAGCGATTCGGCTCTACTTTTCTGCTGCACTGCGCATGCCCCAACGAGCTAGCTCGCGCAATAATCACTTCAGGCGTCATCGCTCCTCTAGCCTGTTTTACATGTTGCAAAAATTGTGTCCCCACATCGGAAGTCAGAGAGCCATTTCTGGCTTCTTAGCGGATCGGGTAGGAGTTGCCGTCTTTCCCTACCCCCCCCCCCCGTAGCGGCCCAGGCTAGAAACTGAGGCGGCGTTAACTCTTTGATTTATACCCTGCCTTTCTACCTAAAAATGGCACTCAAGGCGGCGAGTAGTTAGGCTCGGCATCCTGCGGTTCAGGCCGAATCTATCACGTCAAGTAGAAAATAGCAACAGGGCGTCCAATGGCCCCGCTTGTTAACCGTCCCTGAGATGTGAGGAACCGGAAAAATTGGGGAACAAAAACATTCAGGGGAAAAGGTTTTGGATTTTTCTGTTTCCCCCCCTCCTACTACATTTTTCCGGGTCCCCCCCCCCCCCAGGTCTCCACATCTCCTCTCTGCTAAAGACCGAATAAGCACGCGGTCATTCTTGTTTTGATGTTATGCTAAAGCTATTTGGAAAATTCCGTATATCCTGTGCTATTCAGAGGGAATCCGTGTATTCCAACAGCCATTCGGGCAATGGTGTAATAGAGGGAGAACGCAGCTCCGGGGCGTTTTTATTTATTTATTGCATTTATACCTCGCTCTTCAGCCAGAAAAGGCTCTCAGAGTGGCTTACAAAGATTAATAATAAGACAGTCCCTGCCCTCAGGCTTACAATCTAAAAGACATGACACAAAAGGGATTGGGAGGGAGGAGGAAGAATGCAAAATTCAGGCACCAGTTCTTAGTTAAAAAGGTACTTCCAGGGTTTTTTGTTTTTTGCATGGAAAGGGTAAAACAAGCTCCCTTCAGCTGCTCCCTCTCCGGCTGATATATGGGGCCAGGTTGGTCTCCCCGTTGCTGTGATGTTACTCCTGGGAGGCATGGGGTGCCCAGTGGCCCTTGGTTCTCTGACCGACGGATGAGGCCAGAGTCTGCCGCCCCAGGGAACTGTCAGTTGGAGATGTATTTTCAGAGCAGCATCTGTCAAAGTGCCAAGGCAATTGACAGATCTTCCTTGCTCTGACAAGTGAATATGGTAAGACTCAAATTTAAGGGCGCAATCCTGTGCAGGTTGGCTGGGGAATACTGGGAGTTGTAGGACTTTTTTCCGTCTAACCATGCATAGGATTGAGTCCTAATTGTTCGTGACAGATTACCAGAAGCCAGAGCAGGCTGGGTAGTTCTTTTTCTTCAGTGGGGTTACTTCACCTTAGCAGTTTAAATGGTAACATTCGTTGCAAGTTTGCTTGCATTTCTAATGAAAACTTAAGGGTTGCATTTTGGCTGGTTAAAGATCTTTTGTTAAAGCTCAGTATGTTTTAGAAATCAGAAGTAATCTGATTATAGCACTATTCTTTATAATGAATAGACACCACTGAGTTCAGTGGTGCTTACTCTCAACTATTCAGAGGAATGCAGTCATGCGGATCCTAATAAATTGGATATACAGCTATGTACTGCTGCTGTATGTGTAACATACACACATGGCTTGTTTATGTCCCACCCCCACCCCAGATTTTGCCAATGGAAAACAAAATATTTAGGAATACTGAAAGAAAACCTCCCATGAAATATTTTCTCTTCTGGAATGAGTGAAATGCTTTTGAAGACAAAGTTTTAATCACTCAAAATATCTAGTCTAAAGATCATCATACAGTATAAGACAATCTACAGCATTAGAGAATAATTCATACGCATACTGTAGGCATATTCAACACTCAAATCCAAGAGGCATTTCTATGAGAACATACAGGGCCTTTGGTTTGTGTATTGCTGCTTGCCCCCTTCTGAACACGTTTGATCTAGTTTATAGATACTGGGCTGGATCCAGACTTGCATATATTTCAATTTCCCTCAATGTCCATCCCCCCACCCTCCAACACTGAAAAAAACAGACTTTTTCCATGGCTTCTAAATTTTTAGCAGTTTTATATCTCTGAGGCTTGCAGAACTGAATGGTTTTCTTCTCATAGGACAATAGCCAGTGCTGTCACAGCAATAGCATAATATTGTACTGGTTGTTTTGCATAATAAACCATTAGCAGGATTCAATATATTTTGCATAGATGCATAAAAAACCTCAAACCCTTGCACAGACAAAAGTGCAAGAGAAAGAAAACTAGGCGCGCTCACCCAGTGATGGCCAGTAGCAATTTCTATTTTAATGTTTTTCTTCTTACAAGGTTAATATTTGAAACCCAGCACTGCCCTTCCAGCAGGGACACATTTGAACATGGGTAATGCCCCATTACCGTGAATTCTAAATTTTCTAACCCAAGCTACACCACATATACCTCAATCAACACTAACCCATGGTAAAATCCTAATTCAGGAGAGGCCTTAAAATCCAAATGCATAAGGAAACAGGATTTCTATGAATTTTGAGGCATTTTCCATGTATAATGGTTTCCCCACTCACCAAAATCCACTGAGTAAATAGCCTAACTTCTCTTTTTCACCATAGACTTAGGAAGCTAAGAAGAGGTATGGGCAGGTTGACACCATCCCGTTTGAACAGTTGAGGTTTGGAAGGAGTGATTTAGCAGATAGTTTCCTTGGAAAATACATGCAGCATAAATGTATAAATACAGGAAAGAAATCTCTCAGTGTGGCTGCATTCAAACATAACAGTACACCAGTATTATTTTTTAAATTCTGGCTTGTTGTGAATGAGTAAGCATGCTGGCACACACTGCTTGAGCTCCCACTTTGCTCCTCTTGGCTTATGACTGGGTTGTTAGGAGTACAACAAGCCAGAGTTCCTGGTCATGCTTAACAAATCAAGGACAGAGTCCCAGGCTTATTGAGATGCTCCCACTGGCAGGAGCCAATCAGGAGCAATCAAGCAACATATACCCAGCTTGGTAGCTTGATCATGGTAAGCCAGAAAAATTCTGGTTTAGTGTGATGTCTGAATGCAGCCAGCCAATGTGTGTATTTATTCACAAGCATTAGCTGCAAATACAAAAATGCTAAAAAATACCTGGAAGTCAACACCCCCCAGGTATTAACTGTAGAAATGATCACAAATGGTATGAAATGTTTGCACCTATTCATGAATGTATATGTTCATATATAAAACAGGTGAGTTGACTAGCTTCCCAGTGATTTTTCTGAGATTTAGCATCTAGAAGGGTTTTTTAAGTGTCTAGCGTGAATTGTACACAGTTAAGATTAATTGTATCTTTATCCCAAAAAATGTCTATGAATCTTTATGTTTGGAGCTTGTACTTGTGAACCAACACATTTATAGTTGACAGTTTGGGTTGCATCTAGACTACATCCCATTGATTTCATTACATCTTCTCTTTGGATCCAACTGTTTGTGTATAATACACTTTTATCTTATACTACTTCTGCAATGTTCTTGGTTTTTGTACTTGGGGGCCCATATCCTCTCCCAGACATCTTCAAAGACAGAGAGGTCATGGAGTAAGATTTATTCTGCATATGCCACAATCCTAATCACACTAGGAGTACTCTGTATAGCCTGAAAACACACACACACACACACACACACACACGTTCAAGAGAGTTAAGGATGAAATTAATCTAATTGTTTGAGTGATGACACAAGCTAACTTATTCTTTTTTTTAATATGCTGATTTATTTATTATTTTACAAATACAGAGTAAATTGAGACCAGTAATAGGTATGTATATCCATGTAATCAGGATGTACTTATACAAGACCTTGAAACATACTTTCAAACTGAACTTCAATTGTTATTGATACTAGAGCATTGATACAACTGATCAAGAATATCTATCTGTAAGATCTGGCCCTGGTCAAGGATACACTCAAAACAGCCCCTCTTTTATAATGAATGTCAGTATTAACATGACTTTACATTCATGTTCCTGGTATAAACTCCCAATGGCTTTAACAACAGTGTGTTAATCAGTGCCTCACTAAAGATAATTAAAAGGAAAAAGATATGGATTCTTTAAATCTTTAGTGTCTGCCAACAAACAGAAAAGTCCTACTGAGCATTAATCCATCTGCTATGGTTCTCTTTTTTAAACTTCACACTATTAATAAATTATAGTTGCAGCTACTATGATTTTGAAATAAGTAGGCGTGAAATGGAGATGGTAGAGTTATAAAGGCCATAATACAATAGTTAAGTACACAGAAACCCTTTAATTCAGTGGGCATATAAGCATTTATTGGATTATGCCCAAAATCAGGGGTGAGCAACTTATGGCCCTCCATATGCTTTGGTCAAAACTCTTATCAGCCCTAGCCAGCACACATTCCTGGTATAAAATGGTGAGGGATGATGGGAGTTGTAGGCCAAAACACCTGGAGGGCCGCAAGTTGCTCCACCACTGCCCTAAATGCTGCAGTTTTTCTTAGCTATATAAACTATAATTTTCAATCACTACACTGCATTTACCTTCTTAATGTTTCACTCTAAGAAAATAAACTGCAGAGTCAAAATAAAGGTAATACATACAAATCATGTGCAGAGCTCAAGCTATTCAGAGAAAGCTAGAAGCTGACTTGCATACAAAAACCCTTTGAGATTACTTTGAGGCATGAGTTCTGCATTGCCAAATTTATCACAACTGAAGCAAAGGGCCAGAAAGGGGCTTCCTGAACCCTACTGCAATGGAAAAGTCAATGTGTTATAACAGTTGCCTAGTGAGAACATGTTCACATCTGTACCAAGAAACTTCCAGACAACATAATAAGTTGAATTAAAACCACTAATAGGAGCGAATAGCAGGTGGAACTGTGGCACAGTCTTCTTCATTCAGGGTTTTGTCGATTACAGGTCTGTACTCCAGAGTAACCTTGAAAAAAGGAGAGATGGTCCTGTTAAAAAGCAGGCACCCCAAAAGTCAAACTATTATTTTGCACATTCTTTCATTCACCTCACTGCAGCCCCAATGAGATATTTCTTTATGTTGATATTTATGTAAAATAAATATTTAAGTAATATTTAGGTGATGAACAGAAACTAGACTATGGAGGAAATACCCATTCATGCTCAAATCCGATTTTCTATTTCTGCAAGTCAGAGTTGCTCAAATTCTTGGCCTGAGAAGTCAGATATTCCTTAACCCTCAGGCTGAGAACAACATTCACTAGAATTTCAACACTAATAAGTTATACCTATTTAGGCTCATAGTGCAAAGCAGCCTGATAATAAACATTTATGCACCTATATCCATGCAGAGGCACTTCTGTAAATGCATCTCTAGCTGGCTGGGAAGCTACATATGCAGCTAGATGCTGGGCATGCTGTTCCTTTCTCTGATCCAGGTGCTGGTGCTGGATCAGAGAAAGAGAACAGCATGCCCAGCATGCTGGATCAGTGGATCAGAGAAATTTCCTGTCAGAGCAATAAGACAATGGAACCAACTACCTGGGGAGGTGGTGGGCTCTCCCACTCTGGAGGCATTCAAGGTGCGGCTGGACAGCCATCTGTCGGGGATGCTTTGACCTGGATTCCTGCATTGAGCGAGGGGTAGGACTTGATGGCCTTGTAGGCCCCTTCCAACTCGACTTTTCTATGATTCTGTGATTCTTATCTAGTCCTCGTCGATCTCTAAGCGGCTTTTGATACCATTGACCACGGTATCCTCCCGGACCACCTGGAGGGGTTGGGCATGGGAGGCACTGTACTGCAGTGGTTCCGGTCCTTTCTCTCTGGAAGGTACCAGAGGGTAGTTCTTGGGGAGGAGGCTTCTGACCCTCGGCCGCTCATTTGTGGGGTGTTGCAGGGTTCCATCCTCTCCCTGATGTTATTTAACATCTTCCTAAAGCTGCTGGGAGCTATCATCAGGAGGTTTGGGGTGCACTGTCATCAATATGCGGATGACACGCAGCTCTACCTCTCCTTCAAGTCCTCACCAAGGTTGGCTGTTGAAACCCTGTCTGTGGAAGACCAGCAACCGGGTCTTTGGCGTGAGTTCGGCACTTCACGGGTTAATCGCGGCGGAGATATAGCCCGTTCAGTGCAAGTGAAATTGACTAGACTCTTATGTGGTGAGAAGAAACACTCCAAGCCTTTCAATGCCCAAATAAGGCCTTATTTACTAGTGGTTAAATGGAGCGGAACTAATAGCTTTCTAGGAATACTATGCGTCAACACGACCGGAGCGTGACTTCCGACTTTATGAATGAAAGGTTCCCAGGCTAGCGGATTGAGGGAAGAAGTTACCTTATGTTCAAGACTTTACGCTGGTGGGTTTCCAGCCTGGCTCAGAGTCCTGTCTGATCCGGGGAAGAGAACAGCTTGCTTCAGTCACAGCTGGACGGAGTTGATGTTTACGCACCCGTGTTCCCAACAACCCCTAGGGGGTGCGGAGAGGAGTTTTCTACCCCGGTTTTCCCGCTCTCCCGCCTGGTCAGGTGGGCTTATGCCTGCCCCTTCGTGTCAGGTGGGCTTATTCCTGCCTGGGAAAAGATGACGTGTCGTGGTTCCTGGGGTACTTTACAGCTCTTTGAGACTGCCCTGCCTTCTTGATGGTCCATACTTCTGTTTTGTGGATTCCAGCCGAGGTGCCCTATTGTTGGTATGCCAGATCTGTCTGGCTGCCCTCCCTGTATCTCCGGTGCCTCTCCTGCCCCCTGGGGAGAGATTATGCAGACAGGGAGGGTCAGGGAAGTCGTAGGTGTGTGTGAGTGTGTGTGTGTGTCAGGCTTTCTCCACACTGTCCAAGTGCCTCGAGGCAGTCGGTGGCTTGATGGGAAGGAACATGCTGAAACTGAACCCCGACAAGACCGAGGTACTTCTGGTGGGAGACAAGGGAAGGGTAGGGGATGTTGACCTGGTGCTGAATGGGGTACATCTACCCCTGAAGGACCAGGTCCGCAGCTTAGGAGTAATTCTAGACTCCCAGCTGTCCATAGAGGCTCAGGTGTCAGCTGTGAGCCGGGCGGCGCTGTATCAGCTCCATTTGATACGGCAGCTGCGCCCCTACCTTCCTAATCATCTGCTCCCATCAGTGGTTCATGCCTTGGTCTCCTCTCGCCAAGACTACTGTAATGCGCTCTATGTGGGGTTACCCCCACGTAGAGCACATTACGTTTGGAAGTTGCAGCTGGTACAGAATGCAGCAGCTCGCCTGGTTAAAGGCTGCCGCCAGCGTGATCACATCACTCCAGTGCTCAAAGAGTTGCACTGGCTACCAGTTGTTTGCCGAGCTGAATTCAAGGTGTTGGCGTTGACCTTTAAAACCCTGTACGGTTCCAGTCCAGTATATCTCAAGGAGCACCTCCAGCAACATCAAGTAGGCCGCTCAACAAGATCTGCCACGGACGGCCTTCTCCCTGTCCCATCAGCCAGAGAAACCAGGCTGGTGGGGACTAGGAGGAGGGCCTTTTCTGTGGCAGCCCCCAATTTATGGAACTCTCTCCCCAGTGACCTCTGCCATGCCCCTTCTTTGATTAGCTTCCACCTTGCATTAAAAACGTGGCTTTTCAGGTGGGAATATGGGGTGGATTAGGATTTTTAAGTTTTGTACTGTTTTTAATTGTGTTTTATACTGTGTGTGTGTGTGTGTGTCCCCCCCCCCCCCCGCATTTTATTGGATTGTACATCGCTCAGAGTGGCTGGATGTCTGGTCAGATGGGCGATTCATAAATATAATAAATAAATAAATTAGAAAATGTGGTCTATACCAGGGTGTGTTACGCTTTTGGGGTTACTGATGTGACTCACAGCATTTCCTGCCTCACTTCACATTAATTACTTAACCATCTTCAATGTGTTATTGCAAGGATTGGCTGGGTGGAGAATTTTGATACTCTGGTTTATGCACTGAAAGTGGCTTGATGTTCTAGAGAAGTAAAATTCAGAGATTCTGGGAAGGAAAAGTTACAATTACTGAATTACCTGTTTTTGCAGCCATTTCCCCCCATATTGAAAGAAGCAAATTCAAATTTATTTTCAGCTAATCCTCTTGCCCTAATCCAATTGACTATGCTCAAAGCCTTTTTATAACTATAAAATTCTAGACAGTGGCTGTATGGGTGGCGGTGTTTGGGTGGGGATTGAATGTAGCCCCCGTTCCTGCTCAGAGGGCCTGGCCTTTTTAAGAAAAGCTATGTATGTACAGTGCCTCCCATGCCCAACCCCTCCAGGTGGTCCGGGAGGATACCGTGGTCAATGGTATCAAAAGCCGCTTAGAGATCGACGAGGACTAGATAAGAATCACAGAATCATAGAAAAGTCGAGTTGGAAGGGGCCTACAAGGCCATCAAGTCCTACCCCTCGCTCAATGCAGGAATCCAGGTCAAAGCATCCCCGACAGATGGCTGTCCAGCCGCACCTTGAATGCCTCCAGAGTGGGAGAGCCCACCACCTCCCTAGGTAGTTGGTTCCATTGTCTTATTGCTCTGACAGGAAATTTTTCCTGATGTTTAGGTAGAATCTGGGTTCCGGCAACTTGAGCCCATTATTCTGTGTCCTGCAAACTGGGATGATTGAGAAGAGATCCTGGCCCTCCTCTGTGTGACAACCCTTTAAGTACTGGAAGAGTGCTATCATATCTCCCCTCAGTCTCTTCTTCTGAAGGCTAAACATGCCCAGTTCTTTCAGTCTCTCCTCATAGGGCCTTGTTTCCAGGCCCTTTATCATCCTTGTTGCCCTCCTCTGAACCCTCTCCAGTTTGTCTACGTCTTTCTTAAAGTGTGGTGCCCAGAACTGGACGCAGTACTCAAGATGAGGCCAACCAGTGCCAAGTAAAGGGGAATTATCACTTCACGCGATTTAGAAGCTATACTTCTATTCATGCAGCCCAAAATAGCATTTGCCTTCTTTGCAGCCACATCGCATTGCTGGCTCATATTCAGTTTGTGATCTACCACAATTCCAAGATCCTTCTCACTTGTAGTATTGGTGAGCCAAGTGTCCCCCATTCTGTAACTCTGCATTTGGTTTCCTCTCCCTAGGTGCAGCACTTGGCATTTATCCCTATTAAATTTCATTCTGTTGTTTTCAGCCCAGCGCTCTAGCCTATCAAGATCTCTTTGAATTTTGTTTCTGTCTTCCAGAGTATTAGCTGTTCCACCCAACTTTGTGTCATCTGCAAATTTGATAAGCATTCCCTGCACCTCCTCATCCAAGTCATTAATAAAAATGTTGAAGAGCACTGGGCCCAGGACTGAGCACTGTGGTACCCCTCTCGTTACCTCTCTCCAGTTTGAGAAGGAACCATTGATAAGCACTCTTTGAGTCCGATTCTGTAGCCAATTGTGGATCCACCTGATAGTTGTTCCATCTGTCCCACTTTTAGCTAGCTTACTAATCAGGATATCATGAGGCACTTTGTCGAAAGCTTTGCTGAAGTCCAGATATATTATGTCCACCGCATTCCCATAGTCCACAAGGGAGGTTACCCAATCAAAAAATGAGATCAGATTAGTCTGGCAGGATTTGTTCTTGACAAATCCATGCTGGCTTCTAGTAATCACTGCATTGTTTTCAAGGTGCTTGCAGACTGACTTTTGTATAATCTGCTCCAAAATTTTCCCAGGGATTGATGTCAGACTGACTGGCCTATAGTTCCCAGGTTCCTCCTTCTTGCCCTTTTTGAAGATGGGAACAACATTTGCCCTCCTCCAGTCATCTGGCACTTCACCTGTCCTCCATGATTTCTCAAAGATAATAGACAGAGCATTCGCCTCTATCCAAAGCCCTCCTCATATCATCCACCAAGGCGACCAAGGCAGTTTCTGTACCATGTCCAGGCCTGAAGCCTGACTGGCATGGATCTAAATAATCCGCTTCATCTAAATGTGCCTTCAACTGAGCCCCCACCACTCGCTCAATCAGCTTGCCCAGAAATGGCAAATTGGAGACTGGGCAAAAGTTGTTCAAATCAGACACATACATGCCATTTCTTCAAATAAAGTTCTCTCTCTTCATTATATTGTAAATAAAATCCTGCACTACTAAGAATAGCGTGCAGGATAGATAAAATTCCTAATTTTAAACGTCAAAGGGGAGGAGGCTTACGTACCTTGCCAGTCTTGCCATCAACGTAAGAGAGGGTATGCTTTCTCCAGTGCTGCTCAAATGGTTTCTTCTGTTGTCCTTGGATTGGTTTAGAATAGTCATATTCATCTACTCTAACCTAAGCAACACAACATAAGCGTGAGATTATAGCAACAGCCTGAAGCTCCTGTGGAGAAGACAACATTAGCCATGCTTCAAAACAGCATTAAATATTCTGGAAAGTTCTAAAAAGCTGGCTTCACTTAGGAGTTTACAAAAGCTAGATCAGAATGAATGGATACTACATATTCTTATTGAAATATGGGCACATATTAGAAGCAATGTAATTAGCATCACTAACATGCAGCTGTTTTGCAACAGTCGTCATGAACTGAGATATAGATGTGCTGTCCCTCTCAGGATTGTGGGTTTATTTTCTTTAAAAAGTGCAGACTGCACGACTGCATCCACCCCACTTACAAAATTTATTTGGAAGAGATCTCAAATGAGGCACTGGACACATCTTCATGAAACTGTGAAATAGCTGGGGTTGTGGCAAAGAGTTAGGGAAGTATCTATGGTGTGTGGGTAGTTACAGTATGTGCAATTCTGCTTTAAAAAAACAAATTGGCTCCAATAATAAAATTGAAGTTTGACTGGGCAGAAGTGTGCAAGTACTGCTTTAAAGTTACATTTTTCAAAACATTTTGATGAGAGCTCTCCCTTCTGAACTTTTTATCTTGTGCCCCCTTCCCCCAACCCAAGTACGTATGTGTTGCTCAGGTTAATGTATAGATTCTTATGTGTAGTTGATTCTGTTGCTGCATGTGAGGATTTGTGAAACGGTGTTTATTTAACCCACACAGCATTAGAACTGTAACAGGACATCTCTGACCCCCCCCCCCTCCTCCGTACAGAGGGAACTATCCTTGGAACAAAGCAACAGCCCTTCCTGACTTGGTTTGATGGGATCACTAGGGATGCAGTCACACACTAAGAACCACTTTATTTATTTTATTTTATTTATACCCCGCCTTTTTTCCTGCAAGGAACCCAAGGCAGCTTACATAATCCTCCTCCTCCTCCTCTCCATTTTATCCTCACAACAACCCTGTGAGGTAGATTAGGCTGAGAGTCAGTGACTGGCCCAAAGTCACCCAGTGAGCTTCATGGCCGAGTGGGGACTAGAACCCGGATCTCCCGAGTCCCAGTCCAACATGCTAACCACTACGCCACAGTGACTCTCTTTACTCACACTGACACACTTTATGCTTCATTTTTATATTTTTATTAATACATTTATATCCCGCCTTTTTTCCTTTTGCAAGGAACCCAAGGTGGCTTTTATGGTCTCCTCCCCTCCATTTTATCCTCACAACAACCCTGTGAAGTAGGTTGGGCTGAGAGTCAGTGACTGGCCTGAAGTCACCCAGTGAGCTTCATAGGAGAGTGGGGACTAGAACCTGGATCCCCCAAGTCTCAGTCCAACACTCTAACCATTGCACCACACCAAAAGTAAAAGGCTTTGGTGATGAAAAAGGAAAGGCAGAACAGCAGCCAAAGTCATTAAATGTAAGCAAGGGTTATCACAGGCACATACTTCTTTAATGCCATTGTGGTGTAGTGGTTAGAGCAGGGCTCTCCAACCTTGGGTCCCCAGATGTTGCTGGATTACAGCTCCCAGAATCCCTTGCCATTAGCCATGCTGGCTGGGTACGCTGGGAGCTGTAGGCCAGCAACATCTGGGGACCCAAGGTTGGAGAGTCCTGGGTTAGAGTATTGGACTTAGACTGGGGAGACCCGGGTTCCAGTCCCCACTTGGCCACTTTGGGCCAGTCACTGACATTCAGCCTAACCTACCTCACAGGGTTGTTGTGAGGATAAAATACAGAGGAGGAGGAGATCCCTGGAAGAACAGGTGGGATATAAATGTAACAAACAAATAAAATGATGGAGTATTAACTTTCAGTTGAAGAAACAAGGAAGAGAAATACTGATCAGGGACAGGATATGGGATGAAGTATAACCTGTATGAGTTCCTTTCATGATTTCAGTGACAAATGGTAAGCAAACAAGTTGTGCAGGCATTTCCAAACACAATTAAAATGCAGCATTATTATTCTGATTAATTACATAAGCAAATGTATTGCTTTCTTCAGGATAGTCAAATTCTATGAACCACTGTCAGTCTCTCCTAAAGCAAGGATTCCCAAATCCTAACTTAGGAAAGCCTCAGCTAAAGGAATAAATGAATTTATTTATTACATTTATATGATGCCACTATCACAAAACATTCTCAGGGTGGCTCACACAATAAGGCAGGTTAGGTCTGGAGGAGGATGGTTCAACAGAAAAGAGAAATGTGTATGGCTATCTTGTCAGCACCAAGAAAACACGCTCCGCTGATCTTAAAGGATCATGGTGGCACCTAAAAGAGGAGGCAGCTTCTAAAGTTACATATGCATACCTTATAATCCTCCCTCGCATGAGCACCACGTGACTCTTTCCGAGCTTCTGCACCAAAAATAGTTTGTAAAGCACAGAGCATCAGGTTTTGTAGTTCCAATGTCTCCACCAGGTCAGTATTCCAGACAATACCTAGGGTACAACAAAAGGTTTGAAAAGAGCTTTAGAAGGTTTAAGAGAGGTGGCAGTTTAGCCAATTCAGATTGTGCTACCTTTCAACAGAATTCAACAGTACCAGCACACGAAATAGACAGAAATACAGCACTGCTTGTAGACTCAGGCTCCAATTCTATGCATACGTACCTGTGAGTAAACACAATGACTGGGTTCAGACCACAACATAACCCACACTCAAGGTTGAGTATGGGTTGTTGTTGAACTGTGGGTTGTTGAAACATGAGTTATCATGTTGTCTGAACCCAGCCAAGATAACAACCATGGTGAATAACTGACAGTTCACAATCCAACAACAAACCATGAGTTCTCTTCATGAGTTGTTCATGGTTAACAAGCCATGGCTTGTGAGTGCAGCTGGGTTCAGACAGCACGATAACCCACAGTTCAACAACAACCCACACTCAACCCTTCAGTGTGGGTTATCATGTTATCTGAACCCAGTCAATGAGAAAACATACACTGGACTGAACTGTCAGTGTGTTTCAGTCATGGCCTGCAAAGCTGTCTGGCATATAGCATAGCATCTTATAGCCAATTGCACCAGAGTGTCATCAATTGGAAGTTTGTACCACTATCATTTTTTAAAAAACCTTATTACAGGGGGAAAGGACAGCTTTCTCTCCGCCTCTCTCGCACTTTCCCACCAAATTCAGAAAACATTCAGCAAGTACCCAAAAAACAAAGTGGCCACTAATTCAATTATACCATAACTTCTATAAAATCAAATGGAATATCAGTACTTGTCTGACTGATCCACCAGCTTGAAAAATAGACTTTCCAACAGGGCAGCACGTATTGCATATAAGTGCATAAATAGCATTAAAAAAATTGGGCACAAATCAAATTTCTGTTAAAACCAAATTATTAGACCTTATGTTTACAAAGAGAGGCCTGACAGTATGTAGGCAATGCCTGATTAAATTCCAAAAGCCCCAAAGGGTGATTAAATGAGACTTCCAGTGGTGAGGAGAGAGGTACCCTACATAGCAACTGAAAAAAGTCCAGGCCTGTAAGCAGACAAAAGGAGCAGGAGCTGCAGAATAATTTATTATTTATATTTATTTATCGCCCATCTGGCCGGCAACCAGCCACCCTGGACGATGTACACAGATAAAAACACAAGATAAAAACAGAATAAAATACATTTAAACAATATAAATTTTTAAGATAATTAGCCCACCCCATATTCCCGCCTGAATAGCCAAGTTTTTAATGAGAATAATGCCATTGCTGTGGAGCAGGCCAGACTGGAACTGTGCATTTTCCTCAACAGAAAATTAAGTCTCTGCAATGACTGACATGGCCCATCTTGTAGAGAAAAGGGGAGGAGGACCGCGTCTCAGGATAACCTCCTTCACTGTGAAACAGAATTACATAAAATAAGCAAATAAAGAAATCCAAATCTGCTTACCGTATTTTTCGCTCCATAAGACGCACTCCCCCCCCCCCCCAATAGGGGGAAATGTCTGTGCGTCTTATGGAGCGAATATTGTAAAAAAATGATAAAATTTTTTGTTGCCCTTGTTTCCCCCGCCAAAAACATAGCGCGGGGGTCCAGCGCGACGGAGCAGGGTCCTGTTGTGTCACTTCTGCCGCGCCAGAAGTGCCGCGACGGGACAAGCATGGGCGGCGCGGGCGGCTAAAACAGCATCCTATACAAGGCAAGTCATCCAGCTTTTTCTTGCTTGCCAAGATGGAAACAATCCTTTACTATAGCTTTTTGCTAGCACAAAAGGTGTACTAGATGTAACCCCGGGGGAGGTGGGGGAATAATACACATCCTGTGTGGGGAGCCCTTAGAATTTGGCATAAGGGGCCCTGCCCTCAAATAGCATCTAGTACGGTAACATCCCGCTGGCCGTCCTTGGCAGGCTGGAGACCCCCTGGATCTCATCCAGCGCGGCAGCAGCTGCCAGAGCCACCGCCCCCCTCAGCTGCCCCCTCCTGTCCCCGCAGCGATATTGTAGGTAATTTGAGTTTTATTCTTCTTTATAACCTGTTTTGGATTGTTTTTAAGAAATGCAGGGTTAAAAAAAGCAGTTAAATAATTAAATAATAAATAAATAAATGTATGGAGATATTATTTTGTTCTCTTGTTAATAGTTTTCCAATAATTTGCGCATGAATATTTTTTCCCCCCTTTTCTTCTTCTAAAATCTTAAGCGCGTCTTATGGAGCGAAAAATACGGTGATTTGCTTACATCGTCATAATCCCAGAGGTCTGCCTTTCCTGGCACAAAAGTTATTTTACCTTAGTGTAGAATGTTCATATTTTTCTAAAAAGAATACACAGGACTTTAAAGCAGTGGTTTTCAAAATATGTTTTATGAAAACCTGGGAATCCTTAAAAGCTTATCAAAGGTTCTTCAGTGAAAAGATCAGTAATGGACTAGCATCCAGGGCTTTTTTTCTGGTGGAACTCACCGGAACTGAGTTCCAGCACCTTTTCTTCTATTAATTGCATTACAATTTAATCGCCATCTACTCCCGAGGAAATGTAATCCAAGAGTTCCGGTACCTTTTTCTCCAGAAAAAAAGCACTGCTAGCATCTATTTAAAAACAACAACTGCCTACTGTTACCAATCTTTCCTTGCAATGTGAAATTGCTAGGAAATGTTCTAGGATGCACCTTCAGGCCATATGGGGCAACAGCAAGAACTAAAATGCCTGCCTCCTGGCCCACATGAACTGAGGATGCACCCTCAAACATACATCAAAAGCCAAAATAAGCAAGTCAGTGTGGAAAATATTCCTGAAGAAAGTTTGAAAGCCCATATGTTTGGTATTTGTCAAACTGATATTTAGAAATGGTTAGCCCCTGATATATTTCTCTATAAATCTGTTGTCTCATTAGTTTTTGAGTCAAACTAATGTTGTATTTCATAATAGCCAAAGGTATCTCAATTTAGCACATCCATATCTATTGATAGGTATCTCAAAATTTGGAAATAAATGCTTTTGTGGCAACTACAAACCCCACATTAACAATGCTACAGAGAGTGATATTCTACATTCAAATAGCCTACCTCTGTCAAATGTCTTCAGATCATCCAAATCTTTATAAAGGCTGATCATTTTCTCACAACCTTCCTGTAGGACAGGGCCTGTACGGAACACTGCAGCATGGCTTTGCATTGTCTATATACATCAGAATTGAGAAACAGTCCATTTATTGAAAGTTTCAAGAAAAGCCACAAAGTGTTTTAACGCCCCATAATTGCCAAAACATTTATAACCTATTGTGTCAAAATACATCTGAACATCCGTTTCTCCTAGCACTCAAATCCATAATCATGTTTATTTCACAATCTCCTGCAGTTAATTAATCCTGTCTCTGAAGTACTCTGGTCTCATATGCCTGGTAAGCATCTCTTAGTGACTTCATCAGTTTCCATAGAATTTACAGTGGCTGCATTATGTGGCCACTAACATAACAACACTGCTAACCTGCTACCTCTCAGAGTCTGTATAAGACAGAAATCTTTCTCCAATATTCATCTGAAATACATTTACATAGTCAGCAAGCCCCTAAAAATAAAAAGTAGGAAGAGAGGAGTGGAATGTTATGTTGAGGCTCTGTGCAAGAAAGCAAATTTATCTTGTACAGTGCATTATTTATTTATTTAATTTATTTATTATATTTTAGCATTCAACGGGGGGGGGGGGAGCAGCATAGAAGTAGCTTCTAGTTGCAGAGAAAGATATTTTGTATCCTGCAGTTCCTCTAAGGAACAATCCTGTGAGGTAGGTTAAACTGAGAGATAAGAAAGGCTAGTTAGAGAACGCTGTGGCTGAATAGGGGTTTCAACTTAGGTTTCCGATCTCCAAACCCAACAGCCTAGTAGCTCTCAGTCATTTGACAAGATTTGGGTTATAGAAGGATAGGAATGCTATCTAGAAAAGACCAGAGCAGAATATCTTTTAGAGTGGGGAAAATGGTTTTAAGAGGTTCAGAAATTCAAACATAGAATAGATGTCATGTCGATACATTAGACATCTACTCTATGTTCACTTTACATTTTATTAACAACCTGGACTCTAATCAAAAGATTTCTTATTTACCTTTTGCATATTAAGCCTCAGTTCTGATGTTCTTATGTTTCCATTAGCAAAGCGCAGTTTGTCAAGGTTTGCTACAGATTCTTCACCTGCATTTGGTTTAATTGATGGAACTGGTTCTCCTAATCAGAGTAAAAACAACAATTATTTAATTCTGCAACATTAGTGGTTTTGAGGGACAAGTTACATGGGGAAGGCAGTAGAATCATAGAAAAGTAGAGTTGGAAGGGGCCTACAAGGCCATCGAGTCAACCCCCTGCTCAATGTAGGAATCCAGGTCAAAGCATCCCTGACAGATGGCTGTCCAGCTGCACCTTGAATGCCTCCAGAATGGGAGAGCCCACCACCTCCCTAGGTAGTTGGTTCCATTGTCTTATTGCTGTAACAGTCAGGAAATTTTTCATGATGTTTAAGTGGAATCTGGGTTCCGGCAACTTGAGCCCATTATTCCGTGTCCTGCAAACTGGGATGATCGAGAAGAGATCCTGGCCCTGCCTCTGTGTGACAACCCTTCAAGTACTGGAAGAGTGCTATCCTATCTCCCCTCAGTCTCCTCTTCTGAAGGCTAAACATGCCCAGTTCTTTCAGTCTCTCCTCATAGGGCCTTGTTTCCAGTCCCTTTATCATCCTTGTTGCCCTCCTCTGAACCCTCTCCAGTTTGTCTACATCCTTCTTAAAGTGTGGTGCCCAGAACTGGATGCAGTACTCAAGATGAGGCCTAACCAGTGCTGAGTAGAGGGGAATTATCACTTCACGCGATTTGGAAGCTATACTATTAATGTAGCCCAAAATAGCATTTGCCTTCTTTGCAGCCACATCGCATTGCTGGCTCATATTCAGTTTGTGATCTACAACCAGGGATGGGGACTCGGACTCGACTCGTGAGTCGAACTGAGTCCCCACTCGGACTCGACTCGGACTCGAGTTCCAATATTTTTAATGGGACTCGAGACTCGACTCGAGACCAAGGACTCTTCAATATCCCTGGGCTGTGCCAGAAGGAGTGGAGAGGAGTGTGATTGCCAGCGAAGAGCGCATGGAAGTGAGGTGTGCCGCTGCTCGGCCACTATGGATGGCTACCAGGAGTGCAGCCCCAACAGTGTGTCAAGATTTATTTTGATTGATGTGTTGCGTACTCGGGAGAGGCAGAAGAAGGACCTGAGATTACTCTGTGTGGCTGCTCTGAGTGTGTTTCTGGTTCCAGCAAGTTCATCACCAGTGGAGCGGGTGTTCAGTGAGGGTGGAATTGTGATGAGATCTCACCGTTCCAGAATGGGGGCGAAACATTTAGAAAAAATCATGTTCCTCAAATGCAACATGGATAAGTTTTAGGAAGTACAGCAAGTTTATTTTTTAAAATCATTTTTCTAAAATGCAACCTTTCAGACATTTTGGGTTTGGCTGCCTCTGCCTGCCTGTCTGGGGTTCCCAGCCTCCTCTGCCTGCCTGGTTATTTTGGGTTTTTCTGCCTGGTCTGTTCTTGCCAAAATCAGTTGCAGAGTTTTGAAATAAAAAGGCACACTTGTGCCTAGAATTTATTTAAACCACACATCTGAAGTAGCCTTATTTTGTTGGGAAAACCCCCCATTGATTTTAATAGGGACTTGTGGAGTCAGCTTTGGGAGTGACTCGTGAGTCACCATTTTGGACCAAGGACTCGGACTCAGACTCTAGACTCGGGTCCAAAGACTCGTTACTCGACTTGTGACTCGAGACCAAGGACTCTTCAACATCCCTGTCTACAACAATTCCAAGATTCTTCTCACTTGTAGTATTGTTGAGCCAAGTGTCCCCCATCCTGTAACTGTGCAGTTGGTTTCTTTTTCCTAGGTGCAGCACTTGGCATTTATCCCTATTAAATTTCATTCTGTTGTTTTCGGCCCAGCGCTCTAGCCTATTGAGATCACTTTGAATTTTGTTTCTGTCTTCCAGAGTATTAGCTGTTCCACCCAACTTTGTGTCATCTGCAAATTTGATAAGCATTCCCTGTACCTCCTCATCCAAGTCAAGGAACCATTGATAAGCACTCTGAGTCCAATTCTGTAGCCAATTGTGGACCCACCTGATAGTTGTTCCATCTAGCCCACTTTTAGCTAGCTTGCTAACCAGGATATCATGAGGCACTTTGTCGAAAGCTTTGCTGAAGTCCAGATATATTATGTCCACAGCATTCCCACAGTCCACAAGGGAGGTTACCCGATCAAAAAATGAGATCAGATTAGTCTGGCAGGATTTGTTCTCGACAAATCCATGCTGGCTTCTAGTAATCACTGCATTGTTTTCAAGGTGCTTGCAGACTGACTTCTTTACAGTCTGCTCAAAAATTTTCCCAGGGATTGATGTCAGCCTGATTGGCCTATAGTTCCCAGGTTCCTCCTCCTTGCCCTTTTTGAAGTGCTGATAGTACCTATCAGCACTTCCATTATCTCCTAGTAAAGTTGCCAGTAAAGATACTGTCTAACCCCTTCCATTCGATTTGGGAGGGGGGGAAACCTATATTTTATTATTTACTTATTATATTTATACCCCGCCTTTTTTCCTGCAAGGAACCCAAGGCGGCTTACATAATCATCCTCCTCGTCCTCTCCATTTTATCCTCACAACAACCTTGTGGGGTAGGTGAGGCTGAGAGTCAGTGACTGGCCCAAAGTCACCCAGTGAGTTTCATGGCCGAGCGGGGACTAGAACCCAGATCTCCGGAGTCCCAGTCCAACACTCTCACCACTACGCCACACTGGCTTCTTGAAGCTTCTTGAAGCTTAGATTATTATAAAGCATCCACTACGTTGTGCCTTCAAAGCTAAAGGGGCTTGCAGATCCCAGTGCTAACCTGTTGCAACCCTTTATCAAGGTGTTGGAGCATCTAACTCTCCTTTATTCCTTAACACTTTTCACCTGCAACTGGACTGGTATTGGCCACTGCTGCTCTTAGGCAATGCTTATCAACCAGTCTCGCAAGAGGCTACCTGTGTCCCCTTTTTCTGCCACTTCCAATCCCCCAGCTTGCTGGATTGAGTGCCTAGAAGTGAATTGTGTAGGGTACTTCCCCACTCCAACTGCTTTTAGATCCCACACACACACACCACACCCTGGGGCCTCTCTCAAATGTTTCTTTTTACAGGATCCTGCCTCAAGGCGAGCTCTATTTCCTCAGCTCCTTATGACCCAGCTGGGAGACATCTCCATCAATAGCTTAGAATCTACCTCTCCCACGCATTGGAATTCTCAGGGTTTGCTATACTTTGGGAGAGATGGTAGCTCAGTGGTAGATTAGTAGCTTTGCATGCAGAGGGTCCCAGGTTCAATCCCCAGCTTCTCCAGGTGAGGCTAGGAAAGAATTCTGCCTGAAACCCTGGAGAGCGGCTGCTAGTCAATGTTGACAATACTGGGCTAGATGGACCAATGGTCTGACTAAGGAAGCTTTCTATGCTTAGAATTTACACAAGCTCATTTCAATCAACTGGACTCAGAGCTGTAGCACAAGGTGAACGTCGAGGGACAGTGGGTGAACACTGACATCAGCTTTGAATTGTATGGAATATATTGGCTGCAGGAGCACAACTTCAACTTGTTCTTCCCAGATGCTATCCATCAAAGCTAATGAAGCCACACAGAAGAGAAGGCTGCTGCTCTCCATCCCTACAACTCTCACTGGCCACTATATAGAGAAGGGTGGAGAGCGGACTGTAGGGCTGCCCATATCTAGCCACAACGCTACTGCTTACACTTGGCGCTTTTGATGCACAGTTACTAGGGGCCTTGGCCAAGGACAATGCTGAGATACTATGCAGCTGCTACAGGCTCTGTACCTTTTATTCTTTTGACTTTATTAGCGTTATTCAGCTGGTGCCGAGGACAAATTATCAATTTGCTTGTGCTGGTGGAAGTGGCAGCAGCTATTTTATTCAGGACATAAATATCTCTTAAATAAGATCAGGTTATAAATGTATCTTGTCTTGCATCACGTTTATGGCACTGCCTTGCCACCAACAGTACATGTGTCAGAAAGGAGAGCGAGACTGAGCAGGCAAGAGGAGTGCTGAGCAGGAAAGAGTAAGTCCCAGTTCATACATTGGTGTGGAGTTGGCTGCCCCCCATCCTGCACACACACACACACACGCAACATGCAAGACAAGAGACTTTTCCACAATAACATAGGCCCATGTGGAGGCACAGTTCACATGACCTCTGCATGATCAACTGCCGTGGATCATTCAGCTTGCATGTTCTTTGAGGTGGAGGGAAGGGTTTCCCACCAGCTCTTTCACTATGCAACAGCCACTGTCACCAATGTACCAGGTTTTTTTGAGGGGTGGCCAGGGGAGGAAGGACGAGAGGAAAAAGTCAGATGAGAGAGAGGCATACAGCATTCAAGGTGGGGAATTCCCACAGACTGTTGATTGGAGAGAGGAGGGAAGGGAAGGGTAGAGGAATTGTGTGCCAAGATATTTACCAGCCAAAATGTTAGCTGTAGACCTCTAGTCTATCACTTAAAACAGCTCTGGAGTTTACAGATCTCTCAGAGTTTTTGTACTGCAAAAGGGGTTCCTTCCCATACATTTTTCAAAATCACATTTGCATTCTGCATTGCACTTTCATGCATCTTTAGACACAAATTGATTCCTGGGCATGCATCTGGGTTTTTGCATAGACACAAGAGAAGCATTCCTAACTTTTAAGACAGTTACAGAGCTGCAGGGTAACAACACTGCTTATGGCAGGGATGGAGAACTTATGGCCCTCCAGATATTTTGGCCTACAACTCCCATCATCCCTCCGCATTGGCCAATGCTGGCAAGGGCTGATGGGAGTTATAGGCCAAAAGATCTGAAGGGCCACAAGCAGCCAATCCCTGGCTTAAGGCACTGAAAAAACAAACAAGGAGACCTACCAGGTTTGCAGGATTCTGCAATACTAAGAGCACATGCACGGCCAAAGACTACCAAGTCCAAGAGAGAATTTGCTCCAAGACGATTAGCACCATGAACCGAGGCAGAGGCTGCTTCACCACAGGCATACAAGCCAGGTACTACTTGATCTCTGCCATTTACATGTATAATCACCTGAAATTTATCAATAATAAACATTACATAAATAATAATAAATATGACACTGCTTCTTGCTTGTAGTGAAGACAAAGCTATTTGCTAACGCTAGGAGAGAATATATTTTAAATGGTAAGCAGGACCCCCACCCACACAGCCCCCCAGTATTCCATTAAATACCTCCTATTTGAAAAAAATTACTTTAGAAAAATTACCTGTCCTTTGTAGTTCGTAGGGACACCTCCCATGTTGTAATGCACGGTGGGCAGAACAGGAATAGGTTCTTTGGTGACATCCACGCCAGCAAATATCATAGCAGTTTCTGAAATCCCAGGAAGACGCATTGCTAGTTGCTGAGGTGGCAAATGGTGCAGCTGCAAGTACACGTGGTCTTTGTCAGGCCCACATCCTCTGTTATTTTGTTTAAAAAAGGCTTTTTTAATGGAGATACAAGCATTTTCACAATTCTACCTAGATGCAAACATTTTAAGTCTTCCCCCTGTCTGATGATGGATGCCAACAAGCACAGCAGCACAGCAACAGGAATTGGTCAAATGTCTTTCAACCTACATTTCAATTTAGTAAAGCTTAAGTACTTGCATCTAATTCCTTACAAATAGGACTAAGGTGTGGAAGCCAGTTTGGGGCTTGTACATGTGCCCTTCTTTCCCTCTCCCTTTCCAGTTTGTAGGTCAAACACATCCCTGCCTTGGTACCCCAATCTGCACAATCCAGTCACCTGTGTTTTGTGGGGAACAGACTGCATTGCCAGGAGTTCATGTTTAGTGCATGCCTGATCACACAGCACTAGTTCAAGCATAAGTAGTTAGAGCAGAGGTGGGGAATGTGTGGCCCTCCAGATGTTGGTGGACTGCACCTCTCATGAGCCCTAGATGGCATAGGCAATGGTGGGGTATGATAGGAGTTAGTACATCATCTGGAGGGCCTCATGCTACCCACCCTGAGTTAGAGATTTGCTTCCACATCTGACTGAACATAGCCTGCAGGTCAGTGCATGAACCAGCCCTTTTTAAAACTATCCTCAGAGAAATCATCTTGTTCTTCTTCGTGGTCTCTGTGCATCACACACATGGGCTCTGCGCCTGCGCGGAGGCCGCTTCGGGAAGATTCCATAGCTGAGGCAAATTTTGGGCGGGAACCCCTCCCCCCCTGCGTCTCTACTGCGCGGGTTCCCGCCCTCTCCCCCAGTTCCTCTTCGACCGCCATCGCGTGTGGCTGTTCTTCGAGAGGTTCTTCGATTCTTCACAGAATCCAACTAGAAAAAGCTGAGATTTCTTCTTCTATCTTCCCCCGTTCTTCGTGGGATCATCTAAAAGTAATTATGGCTCCGAAAGCCCCCTTCCGCAAATGCGTGAGGTGCGGGACCAAGCTTCCCCCGGCGGACGGGCACTCGCTTTGCCTTGCATGCCTTGGAGAAGGCCACAACGTGGACGCTTGCCATCATTGCCAAGCGTTCACCAAGCAAGCGAGGAGACATAGGGCGGATAAATTGACGGCGATCCTTTACAAAAAAGCCCTCCAACCGCCCGCGGAAAAGCCTTCCTCTTTACCAAGGCCTAGTACGCCGCCTTCCCACACGGTCTCCTCAGCGGACGCTCAGGAGGCCTATATGGCCACTATGTTATCTAAGAGTAAGGCCAAGAAGGCACGCAGAGAGAAGGAGGAGGCGAAAAAGAGAAGCAAGGAACGGAAAGAAAAAGCGAGGAGATTGGCGAAAAAACTGGCTTCGTCCCTCTCGGGATCGAGATCGACGCTAGTTATGGACCCGACGGACGTCGCGGCCTCAGATCGCCCGGCTGGGCACAAATCTCCTACTGCTTCGGTTCCCTCGGGCTCGAGGGACCCGCCTCCTTGCTCCGCTCCAAAAGCTCCTTCGGGCTCGAAGGAAGCTGCTCAGGCCGTCTCGTGTTCGGATGAAGAGATCGTGGACTCGCCGTCGGACCCGAGACCCTTGGCACAGACCTCTGCCACGCCGTCATTCGCCTCACCAGCTCGTGGGGTGCGGGCTCGTACCCCACGAACTCGATCCAGGTCTCTCGAGATCGAGGAGGTTCTGATCACCCGGGACCGGGCTTCATCCAGATCCTCAGTTTCGAGGTCACGGGATCCCCAACGCTACAGGGATAGATCCCGCGACTCCAGGGACTCGAGATACTCTTCGAGATCGCGAGACACCTACCACCGAGGACGTTCTCCGGTGTCCCATTATAGATACCAGAGAACTTACCGATCCCGAGATAGATCCCCACCTAGGAGACGTTCCCCACCAAGGCGGGAGAGATCACCCGAGAGCTCTAGGAGGTCTCCAGCGATTCGTCTCCTAGCTCTGCCGGCACGCAGTGAGGTGAGAGAGGATCGGCTTACCGCCTACTCGCCAGAGGCAGCCACACGATCCCGTAGATCGTCGACCCCGGGCTCACCTATCTCGAACTCGGATTCGATCATCTCTCTCTCTCCATCCTCCACGTCACCAGACCAACAGGTGACCACCCAGTCGGGGGTGTCCCCCTCCGAAGATATGGGCACCTTCCAGGAACAAATCCTCCGGATGGCCCAAGCCCTCGGCCTGGAGACGGTGGTTGAGGAGAAAAAAGCGGTGGATCCTCTATTTGATGCCGTCTCGAAATCCTCTTCGGGCCCCACACTGCTTCCAATTACTCCTACCATGTTGGAAACGGTTCAGGGTTCTTGGGGCTCCCCGTCCACAGCTCCTCCCGCGGCTAAACGCCTGGACGCGCTCTACAAGGTTAGACCGGACACAGCCAAGTTTCTCTTCTCTCATCCTACTCCAAATTCGATGATAGTCGAGTCGGCGCAGTCCAAGTCGGGCAAGCAGCACTCCACTCCATCGGACCCTGAAGGAAAAAAGTTAGACAACTTCGGACGAAGAGTCTACACTTCGAGCACCCTGGGGATCCGGGTCGCCGGGTACCAAGCTACAATGGCGAGGTACCAACTCTTCCTTTGGGAGAAGATGAGTGGATTGATAGACTATCTCCCGGACGAGAAGAGAGACTTGGCTAGGGTGTTCCAGGCCGAAGCGTCGAACACTTCCAGGCAACAGATCCACACTGCCAGACATCAGGGGGACTGCCACGGGAGATCCCTGGTGAGCGCAGTCGCTCTCCGCCGACACGCTTGGCTACGGTCCTCAACCTTAACAACGGAGGCTAAAGCCAAGATCGAGAACTTACCCTTCGATGGAGTCGGTCTCTTTAATGACAAAACAGACGACTCCCTCGATGCGGTCCAGAAAGCCCGAGTGAACGCTAGGAAGATGGGACTCCTTCCGATGCAGCCAACTCGATCTTTCAGACGCCGAAGGTGGACCCCATACTTACCACCTATAGCCCCAGCCCAACAAGAACAGCACCAGCAGTGGCAGGATAGCCGCACTCGTCCACAGCAGCCCCGGGCACCGAGCCGTCATTTCCAGCAACAACGGTACCGGGGCTCCCGTAAAGGAGGTGACTCTCAAAGGCGACGGGTTTGACGGGACCCAAGGCACGACCGACAACTCCAATTCGATCCTCTTGACTCCGATTCCGGCTCGACCTCAGTTTGGAACCCGACTATCCTTCTTCCTACCATCATGGAAGAAAATTACCACCGATCGTTGGGTTCTGAACATTGTCCAGCACGGCTACAAGATCGAGTTCGCCTCCCTCCCACCCTTCCTTGGCACCCGCACGACACAACCATCTCGAGCGCTGCAGGAAGAGGTCCACTCCCTATTGCTCAAGGGGGCCATTGAGACAGTTCCCCCACGCCTCGCTCAGGACGGCCTCTACTCCAGGTATTTTACAGTGTCGAAGAAGGATGGTGGGCTCCGGCCGATCCTGGATCTTCGCTCGGTGAACTTCTACATTCCGCCCAAGAAGTTCAGGATGGTCACGCTCCAGTCGATCCTGCCTCTCCTTCGCAGGAACGACTGGTTTGCATCCATCGACCTCCAGGACGCTTACTTCCATATAGCGATCCATCCGGACAGCCAAAAATACCTGAGATTCAAGGTCGGACCCGATACCTTCCAGTTCAAGGTACTCCCATTCGGACTCTCGACGGCACCGAGGGTGTTTACCAAGTGTATGACGGTAGTGTGTGCCTATCTTCGGACTCAAGGGGTAACGCTCTACCCCTATCTGGACGATTGGCTCATTGTAGCACCCTCTGCACAGGAGCTTCAGAATGCACTACACGTAACGACCAACACTTTGAACATCCTCGGACTCTGTCTCAATACAAAGAAATCCACGCTTGTCCCCACTCAAAGGATCCAGTTCATCGGAGCATTATTGGATGCTACTGTCGGTCGCGCCTTTCTACCAGAGGACAGGACTCAAAAAACAATTACCCTCGCCTTGAAAATACACAGGGCGACCTCGTGCACAGCCTTCTCGGTCCAACGACTTCTCGGCCTCATGGCCTCGACCATATCAGTCGTCCCTCTCGCTCGACTCCACATGCGCCAGCTCCAAAACTGGTTCATAAGGTCGTTCGATTCCGAGACGAATGCCCATCGAACCCGCCTGTCGATCCCGTCTACAGTACGGCAGTCGCTTCTTTGGTGGACGACTCGTCACAACTTGGCAAAAGGCCTGCTGTTTCAACCCATCGTGCCCTCGATCACGTTGATGACGGACGCCTCTCTCCTGGGCTGGGGAGCTCATTGTGGGGACCACACGGCTCAGGGTCAGTGGGGCCCACACGACCGAGGAAAACACATCAATGTCCTCGAACTCAAAGCGGTATGGAACTCCATGAAGTCCCTCGAGCCCATACTCAAGGGCAAGCACCTACAGGTGGTCACCGACAACACCACGGTCGTCGCCTACTTGAACAAGGAGGGAGGTACCCGCTCGATACGGTTGACGAACCTAACCCTCCGTATGTTCAACTGGATGATTCCCCGCCATATCTCTGTGAGAGCCATCCACATCGCGGGGAAAGACAATTATCTTGCAGATGCCCTCAGCAGAATATCCTTCGATTCTCACGAGTGGCAACTGGAGGACCGAATTCGTCAGTCCCTCTTTCGACGGTGGGGGACCCCGGAGGTGGACCTCTTCGCAACGGCAGCCAACGCGGCGTGTCAGGTCTTCTGCAGCAGAGCGGGTCACGACAACTTATCAATCGGAGATGCGTTCCTGTTAACCTGGTCAGGGACTCTATTTTACATGTTCCCTCCGATCCCGTTGTTAACCAAGGTCATTGCGAAGATCCAGTCCGACCGAACGAACTGCATACTCGTGACCCCGTGGTGGCCGAGACAAGCCTGGTTCGCTCCTCTTCTCAGATTGTCCGAGGGGGAGTACCTACGCCTTCCGAGCTCGACGCTCCTCTCTCAAGACCGAGGCTCAGTTCTCCACCCGAACCCGTCCATCCTGCAGCTTACTGCCTGGATGATCTGATTCCGGACTCGCTTCCACCTGAGATTAAGCTTGTGTTACGGGAAGCCTGGAAACCATCCACCAGGGCATCCTATACAAGAAAGTGGAAAACCTTCTGTGAGTACCTTGGGGAGATCGAGGTACCCTATCCGAAGGCTCCTATTCATCGTATACTGCAGTTTTTACTTCACCTGCAGCTCAAAGGGCTCAAGACGAGCTCGTTGAAAGTTTACTTGGCGGCGTTGTCAGCATTCCACGAGGGCCGGGATGGATATACATTGTTCTTCGCATCCCTTAGTCAAGCGCTTCATGAGAGGTCTGAACAACATTAACCCCACGTTCAAACCAGTAACCCCGGCTTGGGATCTGCAGCTCGTACTCCAAGTACTTATGTCTAAACCCTCCGAACCTATGGCGACGTCAGACCTTCGTTTGTTAACTCTTAAAACGGTGTTCCTGGTCGCGATTACTTCTGCCCGCAGGGCATCGGAACTAACGGCTCTAAGGGTAGACCCTCCATACTTTGTTCTTCACAGAGACAAAGCAGTACTACGCCCAGACTTGGCTTTCCTTCCGAAGGTGGTCTCTTCTTTCCATCTTAACCAGGACATTGTATTACCAGCGTTCTTCCAAAGTCCGTCGACTCCCCTGGAGCGACAACTCCACATGCTGGACGTGCGAAGGGCTCTACTGTTCTATAAGTCCCGCACTGAGCCCATCAGGAAGTCTCCCCGTCTCTTCGTCTGTTACGGAGGACACTCCAAAGGCTTGCCCGTATCGAACCAGCGCCTAGCTTCATGGATCGTAACCTGCATCAAGCTAGCATACGATCTTAGGAGACAACCCCTACCGAACTCGATTCGAGCCCACTCTACCAGGGCCGTTTCAACCTCGACTGCCTTTGAGAGGGGTGTCTCCCTGACAGATGTCTGCAAGGCGGCAGTGTGGTCGACGCCTTCGACGTTCGTGACACACTACCGTATCGATGTCCGATCCCGAAAGGACAACGCGTTCGGCAGAGCTGTCCTTTCCTCGGTCCTGCAATGATACCGACACCGTCCCTCCACCGGTAAGTCAGCTTGCTACTCTGCCCATGTGTGTGATGCACAGAGACCACGAAGAAGAAGGACAGGTTGCTTACCTGTAACTGTAGTTCTTCGAGTGGTCATCTGTGCAGTCACACAACCCGCCCATCCATCCCCGCTACGGTGTCACTGTCGAGTTCGATGGTGTACTGGACCGGGACCCTTGGGCGCACCATCGATACCGTACGGCACCATCGAATTCGACTGTCGGTATTGATGTCCATAATAGGGGAATTATCCTATGTTCTTCCTTAGCACTGGGATCGCGATGGCGGTCTCAGGGAACTGGGGGAGAGGGCGGGAACCCGCGCAGTAGAGACGCAGGGGGGGAGGGGTTCCCACCCAAAATTTGCCTCAGCTATGGAATCTTCCCGAAGCGGCCTCCGCGCAGGCGCAGAGCCCATGTGTGTGACTGCACAGATGACCACTCGAAGAACTACAGTTACAGGTAAGCAACCTGTCCTTCTTTCAGATATACTGGTTTGGTCGAGTTTAACAAACAGGGTAATCCTAACTCTACATCTTCTATAATCATCATAGAGGAGACAATTATGAACAACTGGACTTGCCTTCCTTCACGGATTTCAATAGTCATAGAACGAGACACAACGTCTCTTGAAGCTAGATCTTTGGCAACTGGTGCGTATCTCTCCATAAATCTTTCACCTTCGCTGTTAATTAAAATGCCTCCTTCACCACGACAGCCTTCTGTAATAAGACAGCCAGCTCCATAGATCCCTGCAAGACAAGAAGTCATCATGTTATACACTTTTTACAATGACTACATTTCACAGATGTTCTACAGTATCATAGAACTAGGATGAGACACCAATGCTTTAAAAGCTGGTGTAGTATAGCAGCTAACAAAGTGAGCTACAAGCTGAAGATACTGGCTTCAAATCTTGGCCTGGCAATTACTAACTGAATGACCTTAGGCAAGTCACTATTCTCTCAGCCCCACATCTGCAATATAGAGACAACAACTCTACATACGGTACCTTACAGGACTCTTATAAGGACTATTGAGAATGTATGCAGGATGCTTCTTATTAATACTGCATTTAATCTTCTAGCAAAAAATTGGTCATAAGCCTCCACTGAAATAACTGAACCGGTTTTCCATCTTTCTATGAAATGCCATTTTATTCTTAACTTTAATGGAAGCTACCTAGAGGTTGATGGTATTTCATTACATCCCAGAAAGAGGGCAGAACATGGCACAGAGCATTTCATAGAAGCATAGAAAAGAAGAGTTGGAAGGGGCCTACAAGGCCATCGAGTCCAACCCCCTGCTCAGTGCAGGAATCTAGGTCAAAGCATCCCTGACAGATGGCTGTCCAGCTGCACCTTGAATGCCTCCAGAGTGGGAGAGCCCACCACCTCCCTAAGTAGTTGGTTCCATTATCTTATTGCTCTAACAGTCAGGAAATTTTTCCTGATGTTTAGGTGGAATCTGGGTTCCTGTAACTTGAGCCCATTATTCCGTGTCCTGCAAACTGGGATGATCGAGAAGAGATCCTGGCCCTCCTCTGTGTGACATCCCTTCAAGTACTGGAAGAGTGCAATCATATCTCCCCTCAGTCTCCTCTTCTGAAGGCTAAACATGCCCAGTTCTTTCTGTCTCTCCTCATAGGGCCTTGTTTCCAGTCCCTTTATCATCCTTGTTGCCCTCCTCTGAACCCTCTCCAGTTTGTCTACATCCTTCTTAAAGTGTGGTGCCCAGAACTGGACGCAGTACTCAAGATGAGGCCTAACCAGTGCTGAGCAGAGGGGAATTATCACTTCACGCGATTTGGAAGCTATACTTCTATTAATGGCATGACACCTGGCATGATGCGCTGTTCTGCTCCAAGGCAGAGGGTGCTTGTATATTATTGTCATTTTCCTTATAATCGTTATATTGTCATGTGGGCTCATAGATTTCCATTGACTGCTGTACCTCTTCAGAGTTATCTGTGGGTGCCCCATTCGCTGCCAGAATGTTTAACATCTGTTCCTTCAGGGAATCAAATCTCCTTACTATTTCATTTTGTGCAATCCGTGGGAGAGCACCAAAGGATTCTAACAGCAATTTTTCCTCGGTATTGAAGAATTTCTCTCTCGTGTAAGCTGTTGTCCTAAGTGCTTGCAGTCCAGCTGATTCAGTCAGGTCCTGCTCGTGAGTCGCTAGATTATAAGGAATTAAGGGGTCTTCTAAGATGGTGTCTAGATCAATCAAATTCCTATAGATATTTGCTTCTGCTTTTTTACATTTGATGCAGGGGGCCAAATATACACAGGAGGGCCTGGGGGGGAGCTAAGTTTTTGAAAAATCTAGAAACCATTATGCCCTTGTGTGCAAATTTGATAAGCATTCCCTGCACCTCCTCATCCAAGTCATTAATAAAAATGTTGAAGAGCACTGGGCCCGGGACCGAGCCCTGTGAGAGCTGGACTAACCCGGGTTCAAAAGCTCCCCTAGCCAATGACCCTCAGTCCCAGTCACGCAGGCGGAAGGAGGAGATAACAGCAGTTAATAAAGATTAAAGAGTTTATTTGTAAGACCCAATTACATGGGATTAAGGCAATCAATGCATCTCTACTCACTACATCATTGCAGATACAAATCCAATACCCCAGTGGTAAGGCTAGATGAAGTGAAGTCCAGGAGACATGTCGAGTCGAGACGAGCAAGCCAGCAAGTGGAAGAGAGCAAGCAAGTGTGCTAGCTTTATACCACCTATAAATAGGATATTACTCACCCCAGTTGTATAACCTATTCATCAACATGTTGATCTGCTAAACCTGTTCAAGGTTGCTGAGTCACATCACCTCGAGACCATGTCTCGTGACCAAAGGCCTTGTGTACTTGAACTCAAGTGACACCCACCAGGTCAGGTGATAATCTCGATGTCAGGTGGTAATCTCGTTCTGCCTATGCAAAACCCAACACCCCACTCGTTACCTCTCCCCAGTTTGAGAAGGTACCATTGATAAGCACTCTTTGAGTCCGATTCTGTAGCCAATTGTGGATCTACCTGATAGTTGTTCCATCCAGCCCACTTTTAGCTAGCTTGCTAATCAGGATATCATGAGGCACTTTGTCAAAAGCTTTGCTGAAGTCCAGATATATGATGTCCACAGCACTCCCACAGAGTCCACAAGGGAGGTTACCCAATCAAAAAATGAGATCAGATTAGTCTGGCAGGATTTGTTCTTGACAAATCCATGCTGGTTTCTAGTAATCACTGTGTTGTTTTCAAGGTGCTTGCAGACTGACTTCTTTATACAGTAATCTGCTCCAAACTTTTCCCAGGGATTGATGTCAGACTGACTGGCCTATAGTTCCCAGGTTCCTCCTTCTTGCCCTTTTTGAAGATAGGAACATTTGCCCTCCTCCAGTCATCTGGCATGTCACCTGTCCTCCATGATTTCTCAAAGATAATAGACAATGGTTCTAAGAGTTCTTCTGCCAGTTCCTTTATTACTCTAGGATGCAGTTCATCAGGCTTTGGAGATTTAAAATCGTTCAAAGTAATCAGGTGCTCCTTGACCATTTGCCTATCAATCTCAAGCTGCAATCCTGCCCCTTCAGTCTGCACTTCAGGTTTGCCAGGGGGGACATAAACTCTCTTTTGGGAGAAGACCAAGCCAAAGTAGGAATTGAACACTTCTGCCTTTTCTTTGTCTTCTGTTATCAATTTGCCATCCTCACCGCATAGTTGAACCACCATTTCTTTCCTCTGTCTTTTACTATGCATGTATCTGAAGAAAGCTTTCTTGTTGTTTTTAGCATCCCTGGCTAGCCTCAGCTCATTCTCAGCTTTAGCCTTCCTGACACTGTTCCTGCAGTTCTGTGCTACCTGCCTGTACTCTTCCCTTGTAGCCTGGCCTTCCTTCCACTTCCTATATGTGTCCTTTTTTGTTTTCAGGTCATCTTTGAGTTTTTTGTGAAGCCACATTGGCTTCTTCTGTTGCCCTCTACCTTTTTTCCTTGTGGGAATTGTTTGCAATTGTGCCTTTAGAATTTCCTTTTTTAAAAACTCCCACCCATCCTGGGCTCCTTTTCTCATTAGAGTCGCTTGCCATGTCTCTTAGGACATTATATTGCTAATCCTAAAGTTGCCATACTTCAGTGGGAGGCTCCAGCATTTAGGATTTGGGTTGGATCTCCCATTACATGAAGTAACTGTCCCTCTTTAGACATTATTGCTATAATTCTTGGCATGCTAAGTTATCACCAGTGGCGGCTTTGGGAAGTAGACTGCTTATCTGGGCATACCTCTT
This sequence comes from Shinisaurus crocodilurus, assembly GCA_021292165.1. Classification (NCBI taxonomy): domain Eukaryota; kingdom Metazoa; phylum Chordata; class Lepidosauria; order Squamata; family Shinisauridae; genus Shinisaurus; species Shinisaurus crocodilurus. The sequence goes on along the minus strand of CM037880.1, from coordinate 89,796,225 downwards.
CTTTTGTATATATTTCATCTTGTATACTTTTGGGCGCTGAACAGAAAATGACACGTCTTTTGCCTTGTGCATTTCACAATCTTTTGGTCTCAAAGTTCACCAGCTTTTCTCTTCTCCATATATACACCCACCAACTTAGGATGCCGCTTCATGCATCTGACAAAGTCAGCACTGACCCACAAACGCGTATGCCATAATAAATGTTTGTTAGCCTTTAAGGTGCTATGGGACTTTGCTATAGCAGATTATGGCTGCTAGCCCTCTGAAATTTGATAGAATCTTCAGCACAGAAGGACAACTAGAAACTGGCAAAGGTAGGAGTTTCACTCTTGAGAGATATAACAAGTGAACATCTGAACAGCCTGATCTTGACTGATATCAGAAGCTAAGCAAGGTTGGGCCTGGTTATTACTTGGATGGGTGACCACCTTGGAATACCAAGTGCTGTAGGGAGGGACCATAATAGCTCAGTGTGATAGAGCACATACTTTGCATGCAGAAAGTGCCAGGTTTGATCCTCGGTCTCCAGGTAGGGCTTGGAAAGAATCCTGCCTGAAACCCTGGAGAGCCGCTGCCAGTCAGTGTCGACAATACTGGGCTAGATGGACCAATGGTCTGACTCGGTATAAGGCAGCTTCCTATGTTCCTAAGTGTCCTTGATTATATTCCCAAGCCTGCTTCTCATTTGTGCAGGCATACAGCATCTAAACAAGCTTCCAAGACAGCCATAATAGATAGTCAGCACCTTCCAGTAACCATTTCTCATCTGGTTTTCCAGTGGGGACTTATCATCCAAATTTCCCACAGATATTAACAAGGCATAGCTGGATTATACCTTAAACAGGCAGCAAAACAGGCAGAAAACTTCCAACTGTTGTAAGCTGGGTATATAAAAGACAACTCTCCAATAAATCAGACGGCCAAGCTTATATAAATATTTCTCATCTGCTGGAAGATTCCCTAACTTAGTAACTCTGCCGACTATGTGAGAACTGTGTATGCCACAAAAAAGGCAACATTTTAAGGATCCTAGAGCCCAAAGTACCCAACCACAGAGAAGACTAATCACCACATGCTGCACAACTTAATGCTCTGAGGTGTGCCCCTTTCCAAAAGAGAAGGCATTCCTAGATAAGAGGCTCATGCAGAAATACAGGGCATGGGATTCTTTAAAGGTGGATAATTCTCCTGTATCTCTGTATGGGACATACCAGATGCAGCGGAATTACGCAGAGGAGACTGATTGAAGAGAGGTAAGGCCACAGCAGTGAACCATGCAGAGAACCTGAAAGCAGCCTCCTCTGTGGGTAAGAACTTTTGCACACATGAAAGCATTTAATTACTGTTTTTTATTCTCTAAAATAAACTTTTTCTGTGCAAGAGTAGAACATGGCTCCAATTTTCATTCAGAAAAAGAAGTGTGGCTCAGCTATCAAAAGCTCAGGAAACACCTTCCTAGCATTTATTTTCCTGTCTCTTCACATCAAGTACTATACCAAAAAATAGAAGTCAACAATTTGCATGTGCTTGGCAAACATCAAAAGGCTGCAACCCTAAGCACACTTACCCGAATATTATTTCTAACATTATATTAAGATTATAATAATTATAATTATTTCTGGTCTGTTGACAGCAATAAATTATTTCATTTCTAATGGAGTATACAGACAGGATATACTGAAGAACCTGGTTACTTTACTATGGTTGTGTGTTTCTCCCGAAGAGCTTCCAATAGAAGAACTAACTAAAAAAGCTCTCACACCAAGCCTTAGGGGGTCTATAACAGTAGAGGATAACTTTTACCTGTGGGATGGAACTGCACAAATTCCAAATCCTGACAAGGCAGGCCCGCCCGCGTAATCATTGCTGTCCCATCGCCAGTGCAGGTGTGAGCAGATGTACAGCTGAAGTACGTACGGCCATACCCTCTAGGAAATGGTTCATAATTAGTATCTGTCCAGCACATTTTCCACACACAAAGCAGAAGGGCAAAGGTTTCATGAAAACAACGGCCCCAATCCATGCAGCATGACCAAGTAACAAAGTATATCCCCTGAAATTGCTAATGTTTCAAGAATAACTAGTTCGCTAGTTCTCAATCACATTAGTAATAATGGTTTACCATGAGATTTATCTATTTTTACTGTTGAACATAAGCCATATGTAACTCAGCAATCCCAAAGCCACACTGAACCTCCAAGTTATCAGCTCACCCATTTCCCTGTAGGGAATCCAAAGAGGAAAACCCACCTGGAGAGTCTGTTTGGAGTGAGACAGCTCATGCGCAATATAGCTGCAGGGCGTGACCATTCTGCTAAGCAGAGGACTAAATTAGGGCCAAGTAGATGTAACAAGGAAAACACAGGGCGTTCAAATTCATGTTTCCCTCAATAAAATAAAAAAATCTGCCATTTTCCAGGGAAAAACCAAACTGAAAAAGTAGCCTTTTTTGTTTTGTAATTTAATACCTTATGCAAGGCTTCTAAGTTAAAAATATGAAATAGTTTAGAAATTCTGGGTTGAATCCAGATTTAGTCATATTTGGAGTAGACCCACTGAAATCAACATGACTTAAGTCAGTCATGACTAATTAAAATTCCATTAATTTCAATGGGTCTATTCGAAGTATGACTTACTCTGGTCTAACTTTAGCATGTAAAGCATTCTTAGAATGAAATTCTGCCTTTATCATCTCTGTAGATGGCCCCCATCCCTGCACTCCTTTTCATCTTTGCAAATGAACTGTTGGGACCACACATTTGCTGAAATGAAATCTAGTCTGGCCCTCAGGCTCAATTGGAAGGAAAGGAATGCAGAACATCTTTCAGCCCAAGGGCCAAATTCCATTTCAGAGAAATTCTAGGGGACCACATTCCACTGGCAGGCATAGCTGAAGGCAAAAGGGGCAGGGCGAAAAACCCAAATACCAGCATATTGTAGCTTAAAACTCTTACTGCTAGTAACTAAGCCTTAGGAGAGGCATTTCAACCTTTCAGAACAGGAAAAACTACACAAAAGCTGGGAAACCACCAAATGACCAGTGGTTTGGGGAAGGGGGTGTGGCCTTCTGGGGACCCCCAGAGGGCCAGATTGTGATCCCTGGATGGCTGGATTTGGCCCCTGGGCCGGAGATTCTGCACCCCTGGTTTAATGGGAAGGGCACAAATTAGGGTATAAAGGGGCAAGGAAAATAACCCAAGAGGAGGAGAGTTTGGGAGACTTCCCAGTGAGTGTGGGTGTGAACAATTTGACCACCAAGGATAACCCTGAAAAGTGCTGGGCTGGACTACTCTATCAGGAGGAAGAAAGGAAGGTGTTGGAGTACACTAAACTCCTGTCCACTCTAGTCTGAGGCCAGAATAAGGTCAAGCAAGCCCAGCAGCACATTCACATTTCTTCAATACAATTATTAGCATATTACCCAGTGGCAATAACTGTGTTCTTTGCTCTTAAACGATGTATGGTGCCATCTTCTATACAAAGTGCAATAACACCACAGCATTCTCCATTTTCCATAAGGAGGTCGAGGGCAAAATATTCCACAAAGTAACTGGTGTCATATCTGAGAGACTGGAGGTAGGGGAGAGGAGAAAGAAAAAAAACGAATTTCTACAATTGTTACAGGATACACAGAGCAATGTTAGATATTATGGCATGGAGTGTTTTGTTAGACTGAAAGCCTGCCAAAAGGGCTTTGCTAATTTTATCTTTGTACAGAACCTACCTATTTTAGGCACTTTATAATTATTATTCCAGTATTTTTAGAAAATGTAAAATGATCATGATAACTTTCTAGGAAAAGCTGAATTTAGCTTTTCTTTCTTGGTTTGTAACTGAATGCCTTAGAGCAGGACTCTCCAACCTTGGGTCTGGCTGGGAGTTGTAGGCCAAAAACATCTGGAGACCCAAGGTTGGAGAGTCCTGCCTTAGTGGTTATAGAAATTACATGGTTTATGAAATCCTGCATTCAATATGTAAAATATTGTTAGGATGTTTATGGATGCTTGTGCGTGCAACTACTCCATGTCAAATGTTATTGCTGTCAAACCAACAGACACTATACAGTCTCAATGCTTGTGCTGGTAGTGATTTTCAGAGCAATGGGAACAGCTTGCCTCTTCATGCTATGACAATGCCAGCCCTAATCCTACAACAGTCTAAGAAAAAAAATATATAAACAGAACGGAGGGCGTGGGAGCCTTGCTGCAGTAGGTATAGCCTGCAAGTGGGGGAAAACTGGTTTGTTCCCACTCAGCCAGCCATGAAGCTCACTAGGAGACCCAGGGCCAGTCACTGCCTCCTGGGGAGGGGCTATAGCTCAGTGGTAGAGCACATGTTTTGCAGTCACAGGTTCAGTCCCCAGCATCTCCAGTTAAAGGCCTGTGGCTCATGCTGGCTCAGCTTGTCTGAGTGTGGAAAGCTAGGCGGGGTCAGGCCTGGTTATTACTTGGATGGGAGACCCCTCCTCTAGTTTCCTGCATTGAGCAGGGGGTTGGACTCGATGGCCTTGTAGGCCTCTTCCAACTCTATGATCTATGAAATGGTCAGGAAGCAGGTAATGGGTGAGACCTCTGCTGGAGACCCTGAAGAAATAGCTAGATCAGCGACTAAATGTTATTTTTGTGGCTTTACTGATGTTTTATGTATTTTGCCGCTTGGGTTTTTGTTTTTATTTTTTTGCATTAGTTTTGTTTTTTGTTTTACTGTGTATACCCCTCTGGGTGGTACCTAACTGCAAAGAAAGCAGCTTATAAATGTTAAATAAATAATAAATGAGAAAACCAGTTTGTCAGTGATCGTGAAGCAGAATAAAAGGTGTGCACTGAGCAGTGTAATTCATGAGTGCGTCTGCATGAAAAAGTATATCAGTGGTACACGCCTCCTGTTTATTTTGCCTGGCTATACAGAAGACACATAGACATGCCAGCAGAGAGCTTTCATGGGTCAGTTGCTGACATTCTAGCAAAAGCCACAAGCAACACAAAACTATCAATCTTAAAAGTGATCCTGTTAAGCATGAACTTAGTGAGCTTCATCCCCCCCCCTCACAATTTCTTACCCGGCCATAGAGTGTGTGCAGCAGAGAGTGGCCTGTCCTGTCAGCCACACAACAGCATCGATGAGCCTGTCCCCCTTTCCCAAACTTAAGGCTCTGCCCCCCAAAAGCACGCTGGTAGATCTTCCCATCTTCTGTCCTGCTAAATGGCATCCCATAGTTCTCCAGCTGAGGAATCCAAGCAGAGATAATTAGCCATTTCACTGTCAACATGAAAACAAGGAAAGCTAGTAGGTGACAACTGTTAAGTCTAGAATGATTTCCATTTGTGAAAGGAATCTGCAAACATAAGCTATAATAGGCAAGGCAAAGTTTTGATCTGTGTAATATGTCCTGGCTTCTAGAAGCTGAGCTTTATGAGGTCTTAGGCGGTTCGGAAGAGGAGATCAGCTAGGTCAAAACAGGAGATCTACATCAGTTAAGAGAGAGATATTTACACCTTTTAAGCTACTGTCAGAAACAAACAGCAAATGCAGTTTGGTCCTGCCAACTCCTCTTCCTTCTGGGACAATTCTGTCGAGGCACAATGTATCCCCACAAAACACAGCTGTCCTAGCATGTTCACCACTGTAATGCAACCCCATAGTCTGCCAGAGCACCAAATTCTGTAGAATAAAGTAAAATCTGTGTAGTCTACTGTGCCTAACCTTGCTCCGTGGCAATATAATCCTGTAAATTTACAGAATCAGAAGAGAGTAGAATTTTCCTTTTCCAACATTGAAAAGTTCACTATTTCTCCCCATTTATGATGCAAATTAAAGAAATGAGTTTCTCCTCTTAAGATAATTGGTTTTGCACATAGCCCAAGACATTTATTTTAATTACTAGCTTTTTTTACCCGGCGTTGCACGGGTCGTCATTTTCCTATAGGCACTATTTGTTCGAAATTCCTTAAGGTAGCTGTCCGCTGTTTGGAATCCCAGCTCCCCCGGGACTCCCAGCTCCCCCGGGACTACACAATGAAATCCCTGCTCCCTTTCCCCTGGGACTGCACAATGAAATTCCTGCTGTCCCGGGACTGCACAATGAAATCCCTGCTCCCTTTCCCCTGGGACTGCACAATGAAATCCCTGCTGTCCCGGGACTACACAATGAAATCCCTGTTTCCTTACTTTTACACACACACACACTCACACGACTATGCAACAATGAATTCCCTGTGTGTGTGTCCCTGGACCACACAATGAAATCCCTGCTCTCCCCCCCCCCCGGGACTACACAATGAAATCCCTGCTTCCCCCCCCCCCCCCGGGACTACACAATGAAATCCCTGCTTCCCCCCCCCCCCCCGGGGACTATGCAACAATGAATTCCCTGTGTGTGTGTCTGGCCCACACAATGAAATCCCTGCTTTCCCCCCCAGGAATACGTAATCAAATCCCTGCTTCACCCCCCCCCCCCGGGACTGCACAACAATGAATTCCCTGTCCCCCGCCCCCTGTACTACACAATGTAATCCCTGCCCCCCCCGGACCACACAACAATGAATTCCCTGCGGGGGGCCCAGGAGCACACAATGTAAGCTCTGCCCCCCCCCACTGGACTACACAATGGTGTTGCACAGGTTGTCATTTTCCTATAGGCACTATTTGTTTGAAATCCCCCCCCCCCCATGTAGGCCCCGCCCCGGCTGTGGTTCATGTGAACATTCTGTTTGGACGTAGGAGAGATTTGCATATCCACTGCTGATTGGGCCCCTGAGGCAGTGCATACCAGTATTCTAAATGCCGTTGGAGCGATTTGCATAACCGCTCCTGAATGGCCCCTGCGAGCATTCCAAGTGACACCATTGGCTCTCATCTATTTTGGGCCATACAGGCGCGACGAGGGTTTTTCGAAGATGTGAACCCGCCAGTCTTTGTCCTTGGGTGATGGGGAGTATGCGTGCCAACTTTGGGGCAGATCCGTCCAACTGGGTAGGAGCCAATGCGATGCACGCGAGCCGTTCAGACACACGTACACACACACACACACGTAAAATTGGAAATTTGGAAATCGTAAATCAGAAACATTGAAATGGAATCGTAAAATATTTAGTATAGCGTGTGTTGCCTTTACGTCCACCAGATGGCGCTGTTTTTAAAAAAAATGTTTTTAGCTGTCACAAGTGTGACATCTATATAATAGGTAGATAAAAACACGTGCAACGTTGTGTCAAAATTTCACATTTACATTTTTATTTATATAGATGATGACAATCAATCATGAAATATTTTTCAGGGAATCACATTCAATACATTACTACCCATACCTCGACAACAGAAGCAGGGGCCTGCTCTGTCATGTAATGAATTGCATCCTGGTCTCCCAGCCAGTCAGAGCCTTTCACAGTATCATAGAAATGCCATCTCCAGTTATCCTCTTCCATATTCCCCAAAGCAGCATTGATCCCCCCCTAGAAATTAAACAAATACATATTCTCCACATGCAATGTTTAATAATCAGTTCCTTTGAATTTCCACTTAACGTGGAGATCATCTAATCTGACTGTTTTTGTGGCATATATTTCATATAATTTACAGGTCATTTTCATTGACATGGCAGGTATTATTGCAGATGACAACCATTTTTATTAAAATCAAGGAGATTTATTTCCAAGTAAACATGTTTAGGTTTAGGAACCAGAAGAGGTGATCAACCTCACATATTTGTGCTTATTTTGGTTATAGTCCATTTTTGCAGTATTTTGAAAGTCTCCTCTGCAACCATGGGATCTGGGAATGTGGGCTTATTTTAAAAGAAATATCATTCTGAGGCCTAGTTCTTACCAAAGTGGTGAAACTGTTTCTGGGCTGTATTACTTCAGGCAGCAGATGGAGTTCACATGAATGAATGTCACTATACACAACATTTCCTGCAAAGTGCAGCCTGGGAAAGCTCCCTCCCAGGTATTAAATTAAGTAGAAAGCACAAACAAAAACAGAACTAATTTAACTAGAAAAAGCCTTCACTACAAGTAAGGAAATGTTTTTCTTGTTTCTTTTCTTCAAGCCACCAGTCTAACTTATCTAGCAAGTGGTTTTCATATGTTCTGTGGTGTTACCCATTTTAGTTTTCAACTGGTGATATTTTGCAGTGGCCACATTCAGATGGTCATATTTCAGCACAACAACCCAAGACAATACTGAACTTTGTGGCCCAAAATACATACAGCCACTTCCCTTCTCGGTACACCTGAATGCAATGCAGAACTCTGCAATTAACCATGGTTTCTCATTTCATCCAAACCAGGAAATGATGGTTACCAGCTTCAGAACAAGCCAGGATCCTAAACCACAGTTTGCAAGCCAATTAGGCTTTAAAAGTCAACACCATCACTTTGAATTGGGCTCAAAAATGGACTGGAAGCCAGTGCAGCTGATGAAGCACTGGCGCCACATGATCCTATCAGATGCATAAAGCCAACTGAGTTGTATGTTGCCCATCACACTTTAAACAAGAGTATCAGTTTATGCCCAGACGTAGCAGACATTAGCACTGATTCTACACAGTGTCATCAGTACACAACATCCAAATCTAAATAGCTTGCAGCTTGCTCCACTCACCTTCCCCAGTCTATGAAACACAAGCTGAGATCAAATGGCTTCTTACCTGAGCAGCAACAGTATGGGATCTGGTAGGGAACAATTTTGAAACACATGCTGTATTAAACCCAGCCTCGGACAATCCAAATGCAGCTCGTAAGCCTGCACCACCTGCACCCACCACCACTGCATCAAATTCATGGTCCACTACAGGATACTGTGTTGAAATCTGAACAAGGAGATATAAGAAGGAACACCCATATAATTAGCAACACTCAAGAACGTAAACCTCTACAGTGTAATCAGAAGGAATTATACATGCACACTTGGAGAGCATCCATCTAGGCCAGTGTTCTCCAACCTTGGGTCCCCAGATGTTTTTGGCCTACAACTCCCAGCATGCCCTAGCCAGCTATGCTATGCTGGCTGGGGCATGCTGGGAGTTGTAGGCCAAAAACATCTGGGGACCCAAGGTTGGAGAACACTGATCTAGGCATTCAATACTAAAAGGATATCCAGAAATGTGTAGCTGGTTTCTAACTAATAGTATCCATCACTGAATTGTGGTCCTCCATGGTGCAGCCTTCCCCAACCTGGTGCTGTCCAAATGTTTTGGACTACAAACTCCTATCAGCCCCAGCCAGCATAGCTAATGTTCAGGGGTCATGGTAGTTGTCATCCAAACCATCTGGAGGGCACCAGGTTAGTAAAGACTGGTTTGGCAGATCGTAAACAAGTGACAAGGTCATGCTCTGCTTTCCCCTTCTCTCACATTACTTAATTATTTATTCAATATATATACCACTTAAAGGAATTTACCAAAGCAGTGCACCGTACAAAAACAGAATTACAAACAACATAAAACACAATATAAAAACAATAAAGTGTCAATTTCAACAAATATATATTTAAAAGAGTAACCAGCAGCATACCCAATTGGCAATAATTAAGCTAGAAAAGCTTGGGTGAAAATTACATAGACGACTTCTTGGTTTCCTCAAACCACAGTTTGTTACGACACCAGAAGCAGCAAACTGTGATTTGAGCGAACCCTCCAAATAGGGATTATAAACAAGAATCCTCCACAGTCTGGAGAAATGGGAATCTGATATCTGAATGCAGCCTTAATTTCTTATAAGTGCATACCTGATAATGAATTATTGGCTTCCTTACTGTTTTCTTCAGATAACACCCAAGAATGGGACTAAGAAACTAGACAAACGATATACAAATAAGAACTTACTGAATCGGATACTTTGGCAGAGACATTTTTCTTTCCATAAACTGTGAAGTGAAAATTACGAGAGAGTGCCTGGCAAGCTGCTGGTCCCTGCTGAAACACATGACAAAGAAAGCATTAAAAACTCCTGATGCAGTAAACCTGAAACATTCCCTTTCAACAACAGTTCTCATTCAAGATTTTATTTTATATATATCTTTAAACTTGTAATTGGAATTTATCACCTTTTTTTCTGTTCCTTCTGTAGCTGCATGGCATGCAGAAATTCAACTGGTACAGCTTTCTCCACAATTGTCAAAAAATCTTGAAAAGGGAGATGGTAGGAGTGATAAGGACAGCCACAAGTTTACTTCAATCACTCTTTATTTCAACAAACGCTTACAATTTTAAACATTGAGATTGCCCAGCTAAAACTTGCATGCCTATATAATTGCTACGCTTAAGCTGGAAAATATAGATCTATTACTGGGCAACTTCTAAGCCAAAATAGCCTGAACAAAATATATTGTAACACATAGGATTCCTTTGATCCAAAATCTCATTTCATAGATAGTTTGCCATTATGTTTTACGGTATCATTGTATTTGTTCAGATAAAGTTAACATAACTTTACTTTGTTTTATTGCTTGCCATAATTCACAGTACAGAAAAGAAAATCAAGGGCAGCGCGATCCTATGAGGCTGCCCATAACCCTCCAAACCTGCAGGATTTGGGGCATCCTACTGAGGGCAGGAGGAGTGCAGCGGATAGGATATTCGCCACACTCCCCTCACCCTCAAAAACATCTAGATCACTAAGACAGTGCCTTCCTCGCTGTAAGACCAACACACATTTCCACTCAACTCAAAAACTAAGTCCAGAAAGATCCATAGACATCTGCCACCTTGTGGCCTTTTAAATACACATTCTAGAGCTACCTTTTCCAGAGGGTAGCAGACAGTATTAGTCTACTGCAGCAAAAGCAACAAATTCTTGTGGCACCGTAAAGACTAACACAGTGGTTCTCAACCTTTTTTGCTCCATGCACCCCTTTCACCATATTTATTTTTATTTATTTTATTTATTACATTTATCAATCGCCCATCTGGCCGGTCACCCGGCCACCCTGGGCGATGTACAATTAAAATACAATAAAACACAATAAAATATAATAATTAAAACAATATTAAAAAATTCTCATTAAAAACCTAACCCACCCCATATTCCCGCCTGAACAGCCATGTTTTTAATGCACGGCGGAAGCTCATCACGGAGGGGGCATGGCGAAGGTCACTAGGGAGGGAGTTCCATAATGTGGGGGCCGCCACAGAGAAGGCCCTCTTCCTAGTCCCCACCAGCCTGGCTGCTCTGGCTGATGGGATAAGGAGAAGGCCGTCCGTGGCAGACCTTGTTGAGCGGCCTACTTGATGTTGCTGGAGGCGCTCCTTGAGATAAGCTGGGCCGGAGCCGTGTAGGGTTTTAAAGGTCAAAACCAACACCTTGAATTCGGCTCGGCAAGCAACTGGTAGCCAGTGCAACTCTTTAAGCACTGGCGTGATGTGATCACGCCGGCGGCTGCCCTTAATCAGGCGAGCCGCCGCGTTCTGTACCAGCTGAAGCTTCCGGACCGTCTTCAAGGGTAACCCCACGTAGAGCGCATTACAGTAGTCTAGGCGAGAGGAGACCAAGGCATGAACCACTGATGGGAGCAGGTGATTAGGAAGGCAGGGGCGCAGCTGCCGTATCAGATGGAGTTGATACAGCGCCGCCCGGCTCACAGCTGCCACCTGAGCCTCCATGGACAGCTGGGAGTCTAGAATGACCCCCAAGCTGCGGACCTGGTCCTTCAGGGGTAGATGTACCCCATTCAGCACCAGGTCAACATCCCCTAACCTTCCCTTGTCCCCCACCAGAAGTACCTCGGTCTTGTCGGGGTTCAGCTTCAGCATATTCCTTCCCATCCAGCCAGCCACTGACTCCAGGCACTTGGACAGGGTTTCAACGGCCAACCTCGGTGAGGACTTAAAACAGAGGTAGAGCTGCGTGTCATCCGCATACTGATGACACTGCACCCCAAACCTCCTGATGATAGCTCCCAGCGGCTTGAGGTAGATGTTGAATAACATCGGGGAGAGGATGGAACCCTGCGGCACTCCACAAGTGAGCAGCCGAGGGTCCGAAGCCTCCTCCCCGAGAACTACCCTCTGATACCTTCCAGAGAGGAAGGACCGGAACCACTGCAATACAGTGCCTCCTAAGCCCAACCCCTCCAGACTGTCCAGGAGGATACCGTGGTCAACGGTATCAAAAGCCGCCGAGAGATCGAGGAGGACTAGAAAGGAGCATTCGCCCCTATCCAAAGCCCTCCTCATATCATCCACCAAGGCGACCAAGGCCGTCTCCGTCCCATGTCCAGACCTGAAGCCCGACTGGCACGGATCCAAATAATCGGCTTCATCCAAGTGTGCCTTCAACTGAGCACCCACCACCCGCTCGATCACCTTGCCCAGAAATGGTAAATTGGAGACTGGGCGAAAGTTGTTTAAATCCTGGGGATCCAAGGAGGGCTTCTTTAGAAGCGGTCTTATTACTGCCTCCTTGAGGGCTGATGGCATCACTCCCTCCTCGAGGGAGGCATTCACCACCGCCTTGATCCCCTCACCCAGTCTCTCCCTGCAGCTCATGATGAGCCAGGATGGGCAAGGGTCAAGCAAGCAGGTGGTCGGCCTCACAGATGAAAGCACCTTGTCCACTTCATCAGAAGGAAGAAGCCGAAACCGATCCCACAAAACCGGTCTGCCATTGGCCTCCTCCCGCTCACTCCCTGTGTCCACGACGTACGATATCCCACTCCTAATCCGATCGATTTTATCTGCGAAGTGCTTCGCTAAAGCCTCACAGGAGGCTTTTGACTGTTCCAGTGGGTCCGGAGCGACTGGACCGACCAGACTCCGGACCAGTTGGAACAGCCTCCTGGGGCAGCACTCTGCAGACGCAATGGAGGCAGCATAGAAATTCTTTTTTGCTGCCTTCACCGCCACCCGGTAGGCTGAAGATGCAGCTCTAACCCGTGTTCGATCGTCTTCGGAGCGGGAATTTCGCCATCGGCGCTCTAGCCTTCTCACCTCTTGTTTCAGAGCTCGCAGCGACGGAGTGAACCATGGCGCCGCGCGAGCTCTGTTTAGGCGAAGAGGGCGCTTCGGGGCAACTCGGTCTAATGCCCTGGTGATTGCAGCATTCCAGTCATCCACCAGGGTCTCGACCGAGCTACCGTTTGTGTGCTCCAATTCCCCAAGCGCGTTCAGGAATCCATCCGGATCCATAAGACGCCTGGGGCGGACCATTCTAATAGGTCCCTCACCCCTGCAGAGGGGTTGTGGCACCGAGAAATCCAACCCCACCAGATATGTCAGAATATCATTCCCCCCTTTCCAAGATTGTCTGACTTAATCTGTGCCATACAATAAAGTGTGATGTCCTGTAGATTATGTACAATCTGTAGAATTGTAATTTGTAGAAAGATCAGTATTCCAACAGTTTGAGTCTGTGGTCCCAATCCCCCTCCAACCCTAAAATCCCCCCCTTGGGGGGAACCCCTGGACTAACACATTTTTTCTGACATAAGCTTTTGTGGACCATAGCCCACTTCATCACATGCATGGAGTATTGTCCAGAGTACAGAATATACTGGGTGGGGAGGTGTAAAAAGTGAGGTCAGAAGGAAAGGAAATGTAGAATGTCACTGTCAGTCTATCACATTATGTGATCAATTACAAAACTGTGGCTGTGGATAACACAAACATTCTGACACTAGTTGCTAGGTAAGCCAAATCACACATATAGTGTGATAAAAATCATTTATCCCGATTCAAGCCTCTGGAGCAGGATAATGGATTTTTCAGCTTCAGTCCCTTAGGAGAGATGTATTGCTATTTGCATTTGATTAACAGGGCTCTCCAACCCTGGGTCCCCAGATGTTGCTGGACTACAGCTCCCAGAATCCCTTGCCATCAGCCATGCTGGCTGGGTCTGCTGGGAGCTGTAGGCCAGCAACATCTGGGGACCCAAGGTTGGAGAGCCCTGGGTTAGAAAGATGAGATCTGTTTGTATCTGTCATCTTGGCACCCTGCTTCTCCACAATCAACACAGTCATTCTAGGACAGTTACAACACAGTTAAATTGCAGAACAGATCTTCTATCACATGGGTTCTCAACCAGGGGGGAATTCCCCTGGCCACATTTAGATGCAACACTAAATATCAGGTCTTGTGTTACATGAATGACCCTATGCAAGCCATGGGCTCTTGCACTCCACACCCCCTTTTCCTGCTCTGGGTTCCCACCACAGTTTGTGCACCTTCAATAACTATGTGACAGGGAAAAGTTCAACAGGTACAGCTTTCTCAGCATGGAGATAAGATGGTGGGGAATCCAAAATATAGGAACCCAGCTTAGGGAAGGGGCTTACCAAATCAAAAGAAGAAAATAACTTTTGGCCTAATTTGATTCCCACAATTTCTTATCCTGACTTGCTTTTAAGTTCACAATGATATACAAAACCCAACACCCTTATCACCATGCTTTCCTGATAATCAGAAGCAAGATGATCAACAGGAAGCAGTAGCCAAAAAGCCAGGTGGAGCCAGCCTAATATAAGGTAAAGTAGCAGCTAGGAAGTGAGGCCATGAACTGCTAAGAAGCCAGCAGTCCTTCATATGGCTTGTGCCTCTGCCAAGGACTCACTAATTGTCCCTTTGGCAAGCTGTTCTCTCTCTCGGCCTCGGCCCCCCCCCATCTACCACATGGCAATACCCACTTACATTAAGAGGTCTGTTGCAAGGATTACATATACACTGCAAGCCACTGTGGTGTTTTGGACACAGTACTAAGGATGGCCTGGGAGATAGATCTAGGTTCAAATCTCCAATGACCATGAAGCTCACTGGGTGACCGTGGGCCAGTCACTCTCATCCTAGCCAGCCACACACTGACTGAGTTACTTGGAGGAAGGCACGGATCAAAATGTAATACAAAACAAAAACAAGACAACAAGATAATGTATGCCAGCCTTACCCAAACCACTGCCCTACAGATGTATTGGACTGCAGCTGCCATCACCCCCAGCTACTGGCCATGTTGGCTGGGAATGATGGGAGTTGCAGCAGTCCAACACAGATGGAAAGCATCAGGTTGGGGATGATAGATTCATATGTAAAAATCACTGTAAATCTCGTAATCATCCTCCTCATAGCACGCTGACCGTCCTCGACCTCGACCCGCCCACGAAGGTGAACCGCGGTTCCTCCGCCGGTGACCGAAGCTCGAAATCCCACCCTCGAGCCTACGAGAGGTGCGCGCGCGCACACCGTTCCCCTCCCGCGTCATGCACTTACAGGGCGGAACAGCCGCAGGAACCGCAGTCTCCGTGAAGCCGCCGCCACCGCCATTTCACACCGGACCGGAGAGGGCGGGAGGCTGGGCTACTGCGCGTGCGTAAAGGACGCACGCGCCCTGAGAGGGCGAGTGTCACAATGAGACAAACCAACCTCGGACGTTTCAGAGGGGTAGCCCCCGTTGCAGCAAAGACGAGCAAAGCGTGTGCCCCCTGCCCCCATATAACTTGTTAAACTTTAAGGTGCAACAACACTCTTTGTTGTTTCAACCTGAGAACAAATAGAGGCTGAGATAAGGATTCGCAATGCTTGGAAGCACGGCAATGGAAAGGCTTTTTCTAAGGGGGGGAAAAACTAAAATGCATTACGTCCAAGATAGCAAGGACGCTTCGTTTCCAACAGGTCTGTCTGCCTTACTACTTTTGTTAAGTCTATGCTTGAGCCTCCGAGGAAGAGTATCTTACCTTCTCCCACCGCGATGGTTCATTCCGAAAAATGGGCGAGGCAGAAGACCAGCGCTAGGCATGCGCAGTGAACCCGCGGCGACTGCTTCTGGATGGAAGCTCCCTCTCTCGAGACTTCTGGTGCGTCCCTTTTGCCTCCTTTCTCTGTGCCGCGTGAGCACTTATTGGCGTAAATCTGCATGTGTGTGCGGTTAGAGCGGTTCTTTTAGTTCGTAAGTAGAAGGCTTTTGGGATAAAAACCGTGGTTGGTGGCTGCCGCTGGGGTAGATCTTTGTGGGCCCTGGGAATCCTGGACTCCCTGGAGCAGGTTGCCCCGGTCTGATGCCCTCCAGAAGTTTTGGACTTCAGTTCCCATCGGTCCCAGTCAGCATGGCGAATGGTCAGGGATGCTGGGAGTTGCAGTCCAAAACGTCTGGGAGTCTACCAGCTTGGAGACGGCTTCCCTAGAGGCCCCCCTTCTCACTGAGATGGTGAACCGGTGTTCGGCCGGTTCGGCTTCACCTGCAGGATCCTGCTTTGATGGGGTGGTTGAGTCTTAGAGCAGCGATGGGAAACCTCCGGCCCGCGAAACCAAATGAGCCGCTGCCTCGAGGAGCATTTCGTAAGGCGCTGGCCCAGTCTGCTTCCCTCACCCCTCGCCTTTCCCGATTGGCACATGCAGGACAGGAGAGAGAGTGACACACACATACCTGTGTTGGGGTGAATAACAATTGATTTTTGGGGGGAAATTGAAAATCAGATTTTATTTAAATCTGATTTAAAACAAAAAGTACTACTAAATTTCTCACTTAAAATATATGACAATTGAATTTCATCATAAACATGCTAAATGAATTAATAGATCTGTCACTTTCATCTCATGAAAATGGTTCTGTCCAAACTACCTACTAGCTCTTGCTTCTTGAAATTAATCTGCAATTTGAATTTCTGTTTCTCCAACTAAAGTCATATATGCAAAGGCACAGAACTGATTCACACACAATGCTAACCCATGGTATGGGTTGTTGTATTCTGAATTGTGATGTGTAAACACAGCCATACTAACAAACCATGGTTAACCACAAACAGCCCAGAAAGAGATTTATTTATTAGATTTATACCCCGCTTTTTTCCCTCTTGCAAGGAACCCAAGGCGGCTTATATAATCCTTCTCCTCCTCTCCAATTTATCCTCACAACAACCCTGTGAGGTAGGTTAGGCATTGTTTGTTGTTGGATTGTGAACTCTGGATTGTTTAAGCCATGAGTTGTTATGTGGGAACCCAGAACCATGGTTGTTTTACTGGGCTACAGAAGATGTGGGCAAAAATGGTAAAAACAAAACAAAAAACAACCCAGCCCAGCAGTATTATTAGTTCCACCATAAAATACGAACTCTTATTTACCAGTTACCTTTGTTCCCTATAGTAGCTCCTTATATTCCCTCCAGCCAGGACCCTCCTGCCAATCAGCTCATTTTGGGGTAGAATTCCCCACCGCCACTGGCTTCTAATAATGGACCAATAGATTTGAATACAATGTCCACAAGTTAACCGATCATATCTGATCACATATTGATTCCACGCTCCAGTATAAAAACACAAGAACCACACAGACAATAACAACGCCACTTTTTTGGTAATCTCAAGCAACACAATGGCTGCTTATCAGTTGGAAGATAGCCAAACATTGAAACTTTGTATTATTTTTCTGGCCCTGGCCAAAGTAAAGCATCCAATTTCCCTTTCTTCACAGTTAACCCTTCACACATAAGTCACTGTTTCGAAACAAAACACATGAACATTTGTAACGATTACCTCAGGTAAATAGTTTTTTCACAGTCTGTCTGTCTTTGTCTCTCTCTGCCTCTGTGTGTGTGAGTGCACCATCACAAAGCTAACATTGCCAAAAAAGCTTTTATATAATAATAATAATAATAATAATAATAATAATAATAATAATAAATCATCTGATGTCACCACAAACACCAAAGTGCTTTTCCATAAAATCCGTTCAAGCATTCAGCAGTTACTCACTGAGTTAGATATTTTGTTCTTCGTTATATTGGTATAAATATCAGTGCAGGTCTGTGGGCTTGCATTGGAAGGAACTTAGGTCTCAGTATTGGATATCTGTGTGTGTGTGTGTGTCTGTGCGCGCGCAGTGTGCGCACACACACACGTGCGCGTGCTTTTTGCTTTCTTTAGCAGATGATGGACTCTGTCACTTTTACCAAGTAAAAGTTCTCTTTTAAATTGCTAAGGGCCCAATCCTATACATATTTAGACAGAAAAAAGACCTGCATCTCCCAGCCTACCCCAGCCATGCTGGCTGGGGCAGGCTGGGAGTTGTAGGACTTCCTTCTATGCAAGCTTCCATAGGATTGCTCCCTAATCTAGTATTATAGTATCACAAAATAAAAATACGTTATTATTTTAAAATGTGTATTCACTTTTTCTTTCAAAACAGGAACTAAAATGTGTGTTTTATTTTATTTCTAGGATGGCTTTGATCAAGAGGCTTCTCCCTCTATTTTCTGAGTGATCAGATTTGCTTGACTGCTAAAGAGGAATTCAAGGTAAGGATTTATTCCTTTCTGTCTTGTGGTCTTGTCGTTGATGTTTATTTAACATATTACTGTGACTCCTCAGAAATATTTAAATACATGTAAAGCAGCCTTCCCCAACTTTGTGCCCTTAGACCATGACTCCCAACATTTATTATTGTCCATGCTGATGGGAGTTGTAGTCCACCAGGTTGCAGGAGGCTGATGTAAAAGGTACTACATGTTTCTGTTTTAACTTTGGAAAGGAGCTGCCTAAGCATTCTTCTATATCTGGGGTGGGGACTCTCTTTTAGCCCATGGGCCAAATTCAGGTTTGGAGAAGCTCTCAGGGACCGCTTTCCAATGGTAGGTAGGGCCAGAAATACCCAAATATATTTAGCTTAAAGCTCTTACTGCCAGTAACTAAGCCTTAGGAGAGGCATTTCAACATTTTAGAAGGGAGTGGGGGAACTGCACAAAAGCAGGGGAGCCACCACGTGATTGGTGGGTTGGGGGAAAGGGGGGGCCACCTGGGGACCCCAAGCCTGAGGTTCCCCACCCC
This sequence comes from Shinisaurus crocodilurus, assembly GCA_021292165.1. Classification (NCBI taxonomy): domain Eukaryota; kingdom Metazoa; phylum Chordata; class Lepidosauria; order Squamata; family Shinisauridae; genus Shinisaurus; species Shinisaurus crocodilurus. The sequence goes on along the minus strand of CM037880.1, from coordinate 89,777,483 downwards.
TGTTCTATATAATGTTTCACTTTTGTGTAGATGAGACAAAGTAATGTGGTACGTGTTAGGGAGCCTGCATTTTTTTTTCACCCAGGAGAAAAGCCTTTTGAATGACACTTTCTCCTAGGAAAATAAAGCCACAAGACCAGCAGCTAGAAAGCCCGTTCTTTTCCCCATCTGTGCCTATTGCCGTGATAATTCCCACAGGAATGTGTAAGGCAATATGTCTGTATGGAAGGGGTATATATAACTGAGTGAAAACATGAAGGAAAAAGAAAAAGGAAGGAAAACTAGGGTAGGGTTTCAGGGGCAGGAAAGGAGTAGTAAGTGGAGAGCAAGTGAAGGGGCCAATGAGGCAGCAGATAGAAGGTAGGGAGACAAGGGAAGGAGAAAGCGGGGGCAAAGGGAGAGGATGGTGGTCAAAGCCAACGCCCAGAAGGGATTCTGAGGCTGGCCTCACCCTCCCACTCGCTTATTGCCCGTCTCCATGGACACATTTCCATATGTACTCTTGCCATCTGTTGGGCATAGTGCCAGTTCTTTAGAGCATTGTATCGGTAGTATGTAAGTTTGCAACTAAAAAGCTGACAGTGTATTTTATGACCAGATAACTGCATACCTAAAAGCTTATTTCCTCTCAATTTTCAGGTTTGTCCATGAATAATTTAAATGACCCTCCGAACTGGAACATCCAGCCTAATGAAAGGAATGAAGGAGGCCATGGAAGCAAATGGAATTATGCTTTGCTGGTTCCAATGGTGGGGCTGGCTGCCTTCCGTAAGTGACGCTCAAAACCGAATGAGAATGTTCTTACCTTGCAGTTTATGGGCTGCATTACCTTGGCAGGAATTAGTTCACACTGGGTTGAGCTCTTTAGTCTAGCAAGACTCTTCTGGAACCTTAAAGGCTAACAAATATATTGTGGCATAAGCTTACTCCAGTGCAGCAGATGTATGAAGTGTTATCATAGTTGTGGGGTACATAGTTGTACCCCACAACTAAGTTACACAACTATGTAACTAAGTGTTACATAGTTGTGGGGTAGGGGTGGATTAGTAAACAGTGAGGTCAGAGGTGCCACAAGAACCATCGCTGTTTTTGATGCAATGCTTTAACGCAGCGACCCCTCTGGAATTTAGTCTAGCAAGTTGCCATTGGAATGGGCCTGACTTAAAATGGAATTAAGTCAAACAAGGCCAGTATAGATGAAGGAAAAGTACTGTATGCAGACATGCTGACACAAACAATTAATGGCTTTGTGCATAGCTATTTATAGCGAATGTGAGAACCTGGGGTTTGCTGTGTCAGTTATAGATAAATGATTCTGTTCCTAAACAACGTACTTCTCAATGTGTGATACTGTGGCTGTGTTCGCACAACATGGCAACCTGTCCTGTGAATAAGCTACGCAGTGTGGGTTGTTCTGTGTACACAACAGATTATCAGGCTCACTGTGGGTTGCCCCCTCACCTCCTTCCCCATCGGTCCTCCCACCGGTATCCCAAGGGACTTGGCAGCTGAAGTCATCTTGTCTCCTCTTCCTGCTCTGCTTGCGACCCCTTTTGCGGTTGCTGTGGCTTCTCCCCCTTTTGGGGGTGGCATCACTTTTTATAATCCCTGAAGTGACAGCTAGTGACAAGCCCCTCCAAAGTACCCAAGCGGCACATTGGAGTGGCCGTCACTGATTTGCCACTTTTTTTTCTTTTTTCTTTTGCGCCAGAAATGGGTGCAAATATTTTCGTTAATTTCCCCACCCCACCCCGTAATTTGGAGTTGTGCAAGTGCACCACTCCAGCTACCCTAAATGTGAAGCCTTGCCTGGTCAGTGTCCTGGTAAGTGCCTGCTGCCAAAACAGGCACCATCCATTGACATTGACAAAAGCAGGTTTCAAATATGTGGCTTTGCTTTCACTTGACAGCTGTCAAATGGCAAGCTGTCAAGTGCAAAGCCAAGGCATGAGAAGATCTTTGCTTGCGAAGGGGGGTGGCAGCTACATCACCCCCTTCACAGTGAGATCCTCTAGGTTTTAAGTTTGGACCTGACAGTCATCGGTGTCCTCCACCTTTTCAACCCTTTTCCGAGACTCTAGGGAAAGTGGAAAAGTGCAGCCCACCCCATTTACGGGAGCAGTTACTTTTATCTGCTGTCAAAAGTACGGGTTTCTTTTAAAACGGGTTTTGACAGGACAAAACAGGGTTTTATGACCGGGACATATACAGATTTCATGGCTTGGGCACTTGGTGGAGTGGCTGTCACTGGTGGTGGCTCAGGCAAGAACGGCAAGGGGTTTTTGCTGCTCTTTCAAAGCAGCTCGCTTGCCACTTCCGTGGACCCACGATGGGGTCGGTCACCTGGGTTTGGATGACACAACAACCGATTGTGGGTCCAACAGCCCCTAGAACAAGCCATGGGTTGTCAGGGTGGCTTGTTGCCCCAAAACAAGCCACCCTGCGGAAAGTGGTCCAGGTTCACACGACATGACAACCCATTGTGGCTAGCTACCCACGACAGGTTGCTATGTCAAGTGAACCCAGTCATTATATTTATTTCAAAAATAGAAAGTGCACCTTTTAGAGCTATACCTTTAAAAACATCTAATCACTACCACTATTTTTTATGTAAGGAGGGATATTTTAAACTAGTGGCTTAAATCCAAAGAACACCACAACTCATTCCTCACATCCAGGGGGTTTGGCGCTTGTGTTTTTGCCAACAGCAGCTTTTCATGTCATATGGCAAACAACTTTTGAAACTGGGGAGACTTTCAAACATGACTTGTGCTTTCAAAAGCACATGGGCTTGCCCTTTAAAGTAAAAAAAGAAGAGAAAAAGATCCCATTGGGCATGCCTAAGGTGGATTTTTTTTTAATCCCTTCATAATATTTTATGTATCTGCATCTCTATTTCAATAAAAATAATGTGATCATGCATGTTTCTCCCACAAACACTTAAAAAAAAAAAATTGGCCAGTTGCCTTGGTTGGCAACTAATTTTTAACAAGGACCATATTTGGAATCTAGTAAGAGCCAGGAACATTTGTTCAACCTATAGCCTCATTTTCTCGTGGACAAAGATACTAGCAAAGGGCTCTTTAACCCCTTTCTCCCCAGTGGGAAGATCAATAGAGACTTTGTCAGTTCTGAGTGTAATTTACTCACCAAACCATATATTTCTCAGTGGCTCTGTGCATGTGTGTGTATGTATTAATTATGATTGAGTTTTGCAGTTTAATTTTATACAATCATGTGTTGCAGGTTGGATCTGGTCCAGAGAGTCACAGAAAGAGATAGAAAAAGAGAGAAAAAAATTCTATAGAAAACTTCTGTTAGTACAGAAAGAGCTCGAATCTAAATATCGTGACATAATCACAGAAAACCGTCATACAGTTGCCCACTTAGAGCTTGAGTTGGAAAAGGCACAGAACAGAACAGAAAGCTATCGTAAAGCCCTAGTCTCTCAGACGCATAAACTGGTGGAAGAGAGAAGAACTCTGGAACAAGAGCGTACAAAATTAGAACAAGAAAAACAGATTCTGCAGCACTCTGGAGCTGTTGGTGCTTTGTATCAGAGTTGCTTGGAGAAGGAAGAGCAATGGCAGAAGAGAGCTACTGCTTTGCTAAAAGACTTTGAAGAAGCTCTTACAGAAAGGCAGAACATCTACTGCAGCCTCATGCTCCCAAGACGCCAGCGACTGGAAATGGAGAAAAAATTGCTAGTTAGAGCAGCAACTGATCCAGTTGCTTTGGATTTGGGAATGGAGACTGGCTTAAGAGATATTTTTAGGTATGATACCTCTTGCAGTAATTTGTTAAACACCAATAAACGTCAGAATGGAAAGCTAATGTGGCTCTACCTTCGATACTGGGAATTATCTGCCGAACTCAACAAATTCAAGAGGGCAGAGAAGGTCATGTTGGGAAAAAGTAGTGGCTAAAAACAGCACCCATCCATACATTACACATTTTGGGTATGGGTGACTTCCTCTGGGCTGTATATCAATACTCTTAGCTTCCCCACCACATCTGTACTGGTCATCTAATAATGTCTTAACTGCTTGATGCCTCTTTGACTGGCCAATGTGAATGCTGATTGAGTGGTACCATAATGCTCAATGTCAACTAAACATTGTATGTTTTTATTAGCAGTAAAATCCTATGTATGTTTACTCAGAAGTAAATCCCACTGTGTTCAATGGGGTTTATTTCCAGGTAAGTATGTTTTAGGATTGAAGCTTAGGTCAGCATTCTGGACTTAAAGGAGATGACTTCAACTTTGACCACTTGCATGGCAACCCCTTTCTGCAAGAAATCTTTCTACACTACTTAGAAGCAACTGTCCATAAGTAGTGTTCTTTCTGTTTTCAGCCTGAGTCTTTTTAAGGCTGGGAAAACACCACTCTTGGATGTTGACATGTATAATCAAGTTCTCAAATTAGTCACCTTTTTGATCTAGACTAGGCTAGTGCAAGCTGTCTGCTTGGAGATATGTCACTTCACAGTGATTCAGGGGAAATAAAAATAGATAAGATGACTTAATTGAAAAGTTGGTGCATGAAGCACCTACCTGATCAGGGATTAGTTTGAGCCAGTGCTCAGCTCCTACTGAACTGATTTTCAGTGCCGGCACACTACTGTGGAGCACATGAAGCAGTAATCAGGAAGACAGTGCCCCAGAGCAAGGGTAGAGTATGTCTCTGCATGAATTAAAGACGTTTCTAATATCATTCTTGGATATGTTTCAGTTTCAAATTTTGGTTTTAGAAGTTACAATTTACTTAAAGCTCATTTATTATCTGATATATGGCTGTAATGCTGTATTAGTGCATTTATCTCTGTTGACACATGTAAGTTGTTAGGCAGTGTTTTTAGCAGAGGTGATTGAACAGGAGGCAAATTGGGGGAAAACCCAGAGAGTCCAAGAAAGTTATCTTGTAGTTTTCCTCCCATCAGCACTCTTAAAGTGCGTGAGTATTACCGTTGAAGATTGTAAATGTAAAGCATTTAAAGAAGAAATCAAATCATGTGCTTAAGTTCAGATAAAATGAATTTTACCTTATAAATATTGTTATTTGTTCTCATTCCAGTGAAAGGATCTAAGCCCCCTCAGGTGGTCTGCACTGCTAAGGTGTCTTCAAAAAACAAAGCATAGGTACAACTATAGATGAGGGAGTTAATTTTATACTGTGCTATGGAGTGAGTTATACTATGAGACATACAAATTGTATTTTTTGGAAAGGGAAGCAAATTCATGTAATATACATAGGAAATCACTGGGAACTTGCACATTATTTAGGAAACATTGTTGGCCTTAAGTTAATTTCTGCCGCTGGTACTAATAAGCAATCTAATTTGTACATTGATACTTAAATATATGTCATCTCACTTATTGTCACTTATTTTCTAATGACATTTATGTTACACTGAAAAAGGTTAAATGTAGGATAATAGTGAAGGTAAAGACTGTGAACTTTCGAAGAGCACTTGGAGATTTAGGGGGGCATGCTGGAGTTGTAGGATTTTTTCTGTCTAAACATGCGTAGGACTGTACCCTTAGAAACCTATATTTCCTACTGGCTTTGAGTGACTTCCCCTTTGCTTCCGATCATCATTGCATCCTTCAAAATGTTTGCCTCAGTTGCCAAAGTGTTGTCATAAGACCCCACTCTTTACATTGATGCTTGATAAAGTTAAATTATTTGTTTGAAAAGGCTATCAGATTTTTAAAGAAGAAAACATGAAAGTATTTTTTGCTTGGCTTTGGCCTGCTTGCCCTGTACATATTATATATGCATTAAATGGCGGCTAATGAAAGCTCCTGTAAGTTTCATGTTTCCTGGTGCATGAACACATTTAGGTTTTCAGGCCTAGGCTTGAGTTGTCCATGGCTGCTGCAGTTCTCCATACTATAGCCTCACAGCCATCTCTGTTCATCCACATTACCCATAACATGCCAGATCCTCTGATCCATTTGTCCTTGAGTGCCTTCTGAAGCCTTCACTTTCTCATACCTAATGGGAATGTGGAGAAAAATCCCTGTCCCTTTAAAAGTCTCCCTCTGTCTCCAGCCCCATGATCTAAAATTGCCATGGCAGAGCACCCTTTCCTGTCTTATAAATTGATACACAGGTTGAGAGCTCCCTTTGATGAGTTCTCTTATCACTACTAGAGAGAAATTGTTTCTCCCATTCTCTCCTCTTTTCCCTACGTGGATTGGAGCAGTGCTGACTCTGCCCTGTAAAGCTTGCTGACTGGCCATGCTGTCAAAGCTACAGCGAAAGCCCATCAGATACTGGTCACAGCTGCTTGGTTGGTCCTCCTCCACTGTCAGCCCCCTCCCCTTCAATCTGCAGTGATAAAGATTAGGTTAATGCTGTTTTAAAATGGCCATATGTTTTCAGTGCATGGTGGGCGGTGCTTGCTTCAAATCTGCACATTTGTAACCCACGAAAGCTCATGCTAATTTATTAAAATATCTGAATAACTAAAATGGTTATTTTAAAAGGTGAAACTCTCCCCTTATACATGAGGAAGAAAGCCCCATTGAACTCAGAAAGACTTAAATAAATAGTAAAGCACAAAACAGATTTGTGGCACAAAACAGCACCAAAGTTTGACACACATTTGGAGGTGGTCTGAGAATGTGGGGTTTTTGTCTGTGTTACTCCCGCATTTGATGCATCAGTACACAGTTGTGAGTGGTGGCACAAAACTCTGCTCTACTCACAGAAGGTGCCTCCCCCTGATCTTTGAGAATCTGCCGCACCCACCCCATTCAAAAGCCCCTCGTGTAGCATTTTAAGGGGCTGGAGGAGCAGTTGTGGGGAAGAGAGGATGGGGAGGTCTGCTTTCACCAGCCCAGTTACAAGCATAAATCTGGATCCAACCCAGGGTGATTTCTAATTATGTTAGCCAGAGTTCCAATGCGAGAAACAGGAGTGGTGATAATGAGCAGCCCTGCTTCATATCCCTCAAGAGCTTTATGAAGGGAAGGAACATTGTAGGACTTTTTTATCATCATTATCATCATCATCATGTGTCGTGTAGTGGTGAGAGTGTTGGACTGGGACCCGGGAGATCCGGGTTCTAGTCCCCGCTCAGCCATGAAACTCACTGGGTGACTTTGGGCCAGTCACTGACTCTCAGCCTAACCTACCTCACAGGGTTGTTGTGAGGAGATAATGGAGAGGAGGATGATTATGTAAGCTGCCTTGGGTTCCTTGCAGGAAAAAAGGTGGGGTATAAATATAATAAATAAATAAATAAAAATAAAATAAATATTTGTATACCACTCCATATTGAATAGATTCCGGAGCAGTGAGTGACCAGTAAAACAACTGCTCATTTTTAATAGCATAAGAAGATATGGTAATGCCACCATATCAAAAGACTGAAGCATTTAGACACACTGACTGGGTTCACACATCACGATAAGCCACAGTGGGTTGTGAGCCATATCAGTGTCAGCGTGGCTTACTGTCAATCTAAACCTGGTGTGGGTGATTCAGCGAGGGTTGTTTTTCATGAACAAGCCACCCTGAGAACCCATGGCTTGTAGTAGGGTTGTTGAGGATAGCTTGTTCTCAGGGCGGCTTGTTGTTACATCCAAATCTGGCACTGCAACTTGTGCCAAGCAGTGCCAAGAGGCTACGGAGCAATCTCCCCACCACTGGTGCCCAAACAACACTTTGGAAGGACCATCACGTGTTCAGCACCTTTTTTAAAAAGTGCTTCAGAACTGTGCACATGGGGTTGTTTTTTGTTTGTTTTCCTGGTCTTTCACAAGTGTGCAAGAGTGCAGTTCCAAGGACCAGGGTGGGTGGGGGAGAGAATAGTAAGGATAAATTTACACAAATTTAGAGGCTGGGAAGTAAATAGGAGGGAAATTTGTGCAAATCTAGAGGTTGGAAAGTACTAAACAGAGGGGAATTTTGTGCAATAGTAGTAATTACTCTGAGAAGGGGCCATCAAAAGGGGGGCAGGAAGCCAATAACTCCCCTTTCTGCACTTGCTGGAGGCTCGGGAAGTGCTGAAAAGGAGGAGGAGACTGGCAAGTGTCTGCTCAAGTACTTCAATAGCAGAGGATTACATTGCCAAGTGAGAGACATTGCCTTCCCCCTTTGGTATGCTTACTTCAGCCTTCCCCCCTCCTTTTTCAGTGCTTCTGAACTGCGCAAATGGGCTCCTCCTTTCTCTTAATATTATCCCCCCCCCCCAGTCCTTCATAAGTGTACAAATTAGCCTATATACAGTCATGTCATGTCAATTTGCCTTGTATGTTACCACTTAGGTGCTCCCTTTCACACCTGAAACATACAAGGAAATTGACATGACAAGACTACACATGTCAGATGGCTGAATCTGTGCTCTTGAGCACTTAAAAAAGACGGGGGGGGGGAATAATTTAAAAAACAACACCATTTGTGCAATTCTGAGGCACCAATTTATTTATTTTTAAGGTGGTGAACTAAGTAAGTGCTCCGAAAAGGGATAGAGATTGGAGTGGGGAGGGGGCCAGGATGAGGAGACAAGATGGGTTGCCACCCAAAGGACACTGGGATATGTGCAGGAAGCAGGCTGGAGGACCGAGGGGGAAACAAGCCACAGCAAGCCATGGAATGTCTGTCAGGGAGTAACAGTGGGTCGACAGGCAAGCCAACCAACCAACCCACTGTGGCTTATCCTGAGTGTCACTTATGCATCACAACACACACTGAATGTGTGAACTGCCTTCCTGGGGATGAATCTTGTCTGGTCTTTCTTTTGTGTAGCTCTGCACAATGTTACCAGTGCTTTTAGCTAGCACTTCTGTGAATAGCTTGGACTCGTGATTCAATCGTGCAATTGGCCTGTGCAATCCCAGAAACAAACAATCCCTAATTTGGGGATAACAGTGATCCCAGATTGCTTCCCACCACCATTGAGGACAACATGGAATAATATGGTGGGCTAACTTTGCCAATCCTGAATTTGCCATTTATTTGTTTTTTAAAGAAGTAATCTAAGCAAGAGATAAAGTTCCATGAAGAAAACAAAATACATACTAAAATAGCAAAGGACAATACAAATGTTCTCTTTATTATTCCATCTTTAAAAGAGATCATACATGGTAATGTTTGCTTAACAAAACTTTTTAAAAAACTATTTAAAGAGTGTGTTATTTAAAGTATTTAGTTCCATGTAAATTCACTGTTTTCAAAGTAAGGGGCACACCTCCCTAAGGAGGTGCAGACACTCTCCAAGACTGCAATCTGATGCACACTTACCTGGGAGTCGGTCCCACTGAGTTTAATGGGGCTTACTTATGAGTAGACATAGGGTTGGACTGTACGGGAGGCTAAAGGCCCCCACTTTCTCCCAGCCCAGTTTGTGTGGCCCCTGATTGACAGGGAGGCAAAATCCCAGCCTCCTACACAGACAGCTATGGGAAGCTCAGCACGAAGAAAAGTGTTCAGACTTATTTTGCCTTTACTCGTGGCAGTAGGAAGAAATGGGGCTGCATTCACTGAAGTGTACAATTCTGAGTCTATTTCCATAGCTACACAGGACTGGAACAAATTGTTTTGCAGAATACTTATTAGCTTTCTCAGTCAGCACATGCTTCTGCCAGGCATGGAAAGAGTCAAGAAGCAATGAAATGTTCCAATGCTGCTTGACCACTGGAAATCTTACTCGGTCACCCCTCTGGCTTTCAAGTCTATCCTTCACATAGGACTAGAAATAATGGGTTGGATTCAGATTTAGGTACGTGCAACTGGGCTGGTGAAGCAGGTTTTCCTGGCCCCTCCTCTGCACAGCAACCCCCTGAAAATGCATCCTCCCCCCCAAATTGAAGAGAGGCAGAGCCCAGATCTGCCCTTTTTTTTAACGGCGAAGCTAGGATTCCACCCCCCACGTTAGGGTTGGATCCAGGATCTGCCTTCCGTAAGAGAAAGGGCTCCACTTGCAGAAGGTCCCTCCACCCAATTTTGGGGGATCTCCCTGCCCGCCACAACTCACCCCATTCAGCACCGCAGGGTTTCCTGACTCTCTGCATAGGATTTTCAGGAGTCTGGCGGGGCTGCTGTGGGGAGGAGGGGGCAGGGAACTGCCAGTGCAGTTGATCCAGCTGAAATCCAAATCCAACTCTCTGTTTACATACACTCACAACACACTCGCAATCCTAAGGTGTTCAGCTCAGTAACAGTATGTTTGGGGTTTTAAGTTTTTTGCAACTGACAGTCGATCACGTTGAGAGTGTTTGGGTAGTTAGAAAACGTGTGCTGTTGTACTTGTCGAAGTATAAACTAATTCTGCTTCCAGCAGAGCAGAACATGTCTGAGAACCTCTGATGTAAATGGTTGTATAAATGTATTTCTATCCTTACCATCTAAAAATACTCCCACAGTCCAGCCTTTCCCAACTTGATGCCCTCCAGGTGTGTCCGATTACAACTCCTTGTCACTCCCAGTCAGCATGGCAATTGGCTGGGAACGATGGGAGTTGCAATCCAACACATCTGGAGGGCATCAGGTTGGAGAAGGCTGCTGTAGTCTGAACATATTTACTTCTTCAAGCACATTCACTTTTGCCTTGGAGGCCAACTGAAGTATGTGCTAGTAAGACATTTTGAAAAGGTCTGCCATAAAAATGAATTTATAATGCAAGACAATAAAATAAATATGTACAAGCACGATCAGCATAGTTTGTACATTTTTTTCATTTGTACACATGCTTTCTGCATTTACAGGATTTCCAAAAAATATAGTAACATCTACATCTCAACAGCTATATATAAAAAATTAGGTCCAAATGAAAAAACATGGAAAACTATATTTGTTGCATACAAATAAGGATACATTTCTTTCTTGGAAAAACAGAAGAATGTCACCCAGAACCAGCGCTGCAGGTGCTGGATGGTTCATGTTTCCATCATCTTTATTATGTACTCTGCACCAAATCAGCCTGGAGAATGACAAAAGTTTATCTTGTAATTCAGAAGTTAACTTGACAGAGTTTTGGAACAAAATAGCTTATGAAAGGAAGGAACAAAGGTTTCTTTCTAAAACCTGGGCTCCAAGAAGTTGGATAGGATTGCTCAGAGCATGGATGCTTCCAGACTCCAGGGCTCCTAGCACTAACAATCAAACGGGATTGTGCAGCTAATCCGTCTTCATTAACTGATTTCTTAACTGTAGGAAAACATGGGAGGGCAACAAACTGAAGATGACATCATCCAGACTCCCCATAAAGTTCCATGAAAAAGGCAGTGTGATTGTACAACATATGCCTCATGTGGAAGCACCCATAATGAACTTGAAATAATCCCCAATATCTCAATGAACGCTTCCTCTTTGGGAGGAATTGGGCGGAAGGGGAACGGCTTCTAAAAATTGTAATCCTAACTCTAAAAAAAAAATTAAAAAAGGCACAATCCAGCCAGGCTGTGGTGAAGAAATTCACCTGTGTGCATTTCCTGTATTGGATTGGGATGCCAGTGGCATGCATGCCTGTCCCCAGGACTCATTTATGTTTGTAAAGGCCTCCACTCCCTATCCTCCATGCAAAGGTCTGGATTTTGCTCAGTATTATGGATTTGTCATCTTTTAAAATTTATAGTTCCTTGGCAGAAATCTTATCTTGTTGGCCAAGTGCATTATGTACTGGAAGTTTGGCTTGGAAGATCTCTATTCAAGTCCTGTTCCCCCATGGCCTTTGCCAGGCTGCTTCTCATTGGCGGAACAGGATTACCAATGCACTTCCTCATAACACTGTTGTGAGGATGAATGATACAGATACAACATTTCCCTGATACAGACACTTAAAAATCTGCAGTGCAAGGCAAACCATCATGTGCTGGGGCTTGACTTCCAGGTAGACATTATGCCAGTGCTCTTGGAGCTTCATTCACTGGGCTGGATCCAGACTTAGACATACTTAGAGTAGACCCATTGAAATCAATGGGACTTATGTTAGTCATACTATTGATTTCAATGGGTCTACTCGAAGTATGTCTAAGTCTGGATTCAACCCACTTTCTGTAGACTTCTAGAAATAATTGGAAGTGCAGTTGTTGACATATGTAATCTGCAATTATGTGGGCCTATGTAATTAAGACATCACTTTCTCCCATGCCCCACTTGCAATCATGATGAAGACCAAGGGTACAATTTGTCAGGAGGGTCTCCTATGCAAGTCCATTGAGATGCATTACATGAGTTTTTGCAGGAGAATTTCTCATGGATTGTGTCTTTTCCCCCTAAGGATTATGATTTTTAAAATATATTATTGGACCAATATAGTAATGTTGCCACCCAATGCTGTAACATTGCAAGCACACATGTAGAATCCGGGGGGGGGGGGGGGCGGGGGAGACACAATTGTTTGGATGATGGAGAGAGATGGGTCATTTCTAGAAGAAGGGAGAGTGACAGGGGAAAATACCATTGTAATAAAAGTTAATATTCAGTATCTTCTCCAATTATATTAGAACATGCAAATCAGTTTTCAAAAATTATCTCATGATCCAGTTTGATTGGTTATGTTTTTTTGTTTCTGTTTTTAGCAAATTAAGATGGATCAGTTTATCAGAAAGCTGAGAAAAACCCACTTACTTACTGACTGTATTGTCTGTCAAACCATGGTTGAGATTGAGAGGCCTAAAATATGAGAGGTTTTGCTCTGATAGAGAAGGGAAGGAAAGTTAATCTTAATCAGCATTAAGAATAGTCTGTACCCTGCTTACAGCTACAATCCATTTTCTTCACCTTTGTCTACTTCGTAGTATTTGTGGTATTTCCTTTACTAAATATCTTTGCCCTAGAATTTACAGAAAATAGATGATCAAACATTTTGATTTGAGGCAATAAAGAACTTACCCTTTAAGGCCATCTTTGCAAAGCTTTGCCAACATTTTAAAGAGAAATAATAAAAGACAGCCCTCAAATATGCCCTTTATCCTCTTAATGAGGAAATGCAAGGAACTAATCCTCTGCTGATGGCTCCATCCCCTGTACTGAATGCTGGAAGAAGGCTACAGGCTGTCTTCTTCTGGTGGCCAGGACACATGGCCAGCTCCTGAGGATCAGTTCCAATATTTGCCTCTCCATATGGTGGATTGCCAGGAACTTGTTTTATTAAAAAATAAAATGGAGGCACACTATGCTGTAAATAAGCAAAGATAATGTGGGAGGGGAGGGAGGAACACACCTAGTGTGCTTGCCACAGCCAAAATTAAGCACTTTTGAGTCTTATTTATTTCAATGTGTTTAGCTCTCCTTCTAAAATCGCTGAGACTCAGCACTTAACTTTGTTTCAGCGCTGAACCTTGGGAAACCTGGCAACTCTAATCCAGCCAAGTCGAAGAGGACAGAACCTGGGAGCTAAGGGGTGGTACCTGGCAGACTAGGGGGTAGAGCATGATGGGAGAGTGGCACCTGGCCAGTCAGAGGAAGAGTTTGTCTGTGCTTCGTGCCTCAGGGTGGAGGGTGAAGGACATTGGCTGCTGGGGTGGGGGAGGAGTAATGGCAGAACCTCTCAACACAAGCCAAGCAGAAAATGGAAAGTAGTGTATTACTTTGATTCTGTTTCTTCACCCTGTTATTTCCCTGGAGATCTTGAGAAGAAAGCTAATTGAGATCTGGTCAAACTGTGAGACCATCAACCCTAGGCTACATTGTGCCAGTGTTCCTGGATGGCCATTACCACCAGCCACGTGATGTCTCAATGACTGGCTTGTGCTTCTCTCCGTGAATGCAGGAACAGCACACCAGGGCTTTTGCTGCCTTGTCTCAGAACGTGCTGGGAATCTTCCAACCCAATTATGAAGTGCCTTGTAGGGCCTATTGTGAATTAGTGACTAGCACAGTTCCAGCAATGCAACTGATTTTTTTGACTCCTTCGGAAGGGGCGGGTGCCAAGGGAGAAGTAGTAGTGATTAAGGAGAGATGGCCAGGAATCGGAAGGAGGTTACAAAAATGCAATTTATAACTTCTTCAAGGTTTAACATATGTAAAAAAAAAAGAGGTGTGTGTGTGTGTGTGTGTGTGTGTGTGGTTTTCAAACAGTGTTCTTAGAAATCCTGGGGTTCTTGGAATTTTATTGATGAAAAAAGACCATAATAATGGATTAACTTTCCTGGAAAATATATGATGGCCACCACTACCAATCTTCCCAAGAAATGTACAGCTGCAGAATTCTATGTTCTAGGGCAAGGAGTGCCAACACACAGCTCACAGCCTGCGTGTGGCCCCCTGACCTTTTTTCGCAGCCCCTGCTGCCCCCCACCCCACCTGCACTGCTGCATTTGCTGTGGCGGTGGCAACAGCAAAATAATTGCCCATTTGCCACTGAAATTTGGCAGTGTGTCAGTGGCAAAAATAGGTTAATTTAAAATAAAATGTGCAGGGAGCACACACACCCTTGTGCTCCTGGAAGCCTCCCAGGAGCATGATTTCCCTTGAAAACAAGGCACACATTCTCTGCAACACCTTGCAAAATCACCCTTTTTTCTGCTGCCGTACTGCAGCAAAATCAGCAGTAGCAGCAATTCTGGGGAGGGGTGCAGTCACCACAGGGTTCTGTGGGGGAGAAATTGGCCCCTGGACCCACGGACATTGCCCACTCCTGTTCAAGGATATACTCCCAATTCACAGATGGTGGTGACTCTGCGAAGAGGCCTGGCCGGTACCAAGCCCGCCCCCCCCGGGCACCAGGGGGTGGGGAGGGGAGGAGGCTGGGACCAATGGCGTATCCCGTATCCAAAGGGTTCCCCAGCTTCCTGCCCTCCCCCTTCAAAGAGCTTCATCTAGACGGCTGTTTGGCTGAAAACAGCCGTCTAGATTAAATGCAAGGCATGAAGCACAGTGGTGGTGAAAGTCACTGCCGCTGCGCCGCGCACCATGCACTGGATGCACATAAGCCTCCAAGTACAGAGGCTTATGTGCATCGAGGGCGGAGGTGATAGGATCGCGCTCTTGCCTACTTATGAAGGTACTTACAGCTGATATATACTGACTGCTGGTTTTTGGTCTGGGGCTCTTTTCTGAGAGGGCAGGAGATGTGCATTGCAATGGAGGCTTAGAATCTGTGTCCAGAAATGTCTCGGTAAGGACTGGAGAGAACCCAGACTGGGTAGGGCTGCTGAAACCACTCGCACTCTCACTTGATGTACACTGGGAAGACTCGGAGTTCTCTGTAACTACAGGAAGCAGGAAGGAAGAGAGTGTTGCTATTAGATGCTGCTGTCAGCCCATTGTTCAATAGGAATTCCAGTGACACATCTAAAAGATAACCTTACCATCTGTAATCTTTAAAATTATGATTCTTTGTAAACTGCAACACACCAGCTGCTAGGGGCCAAAATGGACATGACTTTAAATCAGTATCTAGCAGCTATGTTATTTCCTTCCCTATGTTTACTCTAGAGTAGGCACAGGGCCACCCCAATCGGGGGTGGGGGGAGGAAGCTACATTGGCAGCTTCATGGCTGTGGGTGGGCTTGGCTGCATCACTGGTGCTCCAGATGACAGGTCACTCTGGGAGTGATGCTATGTTTGTGGGCAGGGCCGGCGCCATGGGTAGTCATGGTTGGGCACCTACTGAGGGCCCACATCCCAGCAGGGGCCCACTGGCAAGAGACCCCTGAAGTTGCTCCTCCTCTTCATCACTGCAACCTGCTTGATCATTCGCCTGTTGCTCTGGTCCAGACAACGGTGGTGGTGGTGAGGAGGAGCAGGAGATGCCACTGCCGACTTGCTCATTGGCTCTCTGCCTGTCAAGCAAGCAAGTGGTGGCAATGACGAGAGAGGATGAGGAACCCCTATGGAGGATGTCTTGTCCAAGGCCCCTCAAAAACCTGGAGCTGGTACTGTTTGTGGGAAGTTAAAATGTCAGTCAGCAGGCTGCCAGGCACTTAGCGAGCAGGGGGAAAACAAATGTACACGAGGGCCCAAGGCAAGCATCCACAGTAAGTCCTGGCAGGGTGCTGGGGCCCTGGCAGCTACCTAAGGATACTCACTCATGGAGGGCTGGCTTCCAATTTCCTGTTCCAGCTCGTCTTCCTCAATACAGGTTCCAACATCGTACGACCAGTGGTAGAAGGGTGGCCCTACCAAGCCCGGATGAGATGGGGTAGAATATACATGTAGGTTTAGTGAACCCAGGATGGAAGAGGAGGACTGGCTACTCGAGGAAGATGTACTGCTGTTTGAGATGGTGGAATGGGGCCTCTTAAAAGGTGCGGAGTGGTCAAATGAAGAAACAGCAATGGAGGCCCGAGACCTTGACTCTGGTGAAACAAACAAAAATCAAGAACAAAGGACAGAAAGTAAAAAGGGACTTGGCAAAAGTCAATCTTAAGTAACAAAGTTGGGAACAAGGATCTTAAGTAACAAAGCTGGGAAAGACCTCTGCTGGAAACTCTGGAGCACTGCAAGTCAGGATCAAGGCCTGAGTCAGTATAAAGCAGCCTTCCGCAAACTGGTACCCTCCAGATCTGTTGGACTGCAACTCCCATGATTCTCAGCCAGTATGGCTGATGAAATCATGGGAGTTGCAGTCCAACACATCTGGAGGGCACCAGGTCAGGGAAGGCTGGTATAAAGTAAAGGCAAATAGAAGTAGTAGTTTATTATTTATGGTCTACCAACCACAGACATACAGAATAAAAATATGCAAATCTAAAATACACATTGAAAAATATAGAACATAAACGTTTAAAAAAAGAACCATGAAACAATCATAAAGAGTCTAATACAGATGGCTACATTAAAAAAATTAACCACTTGCTCAGTAATTGAAATGGTAGAACCTTCAAGTAAAAGAATCAGCAAGGACTCCAAGGATCTTCCAGGAAAGTATTGTGTAATAAGATAAATCAAAGTTTCTCTAGCCCCTTGATTAAAAAAACAATAACCTACAACTGAAGGCGACATGCAGCACAGACTCTGCCTCTTCATTGTTCCAGGGGCAACATTAACTAGAATTTTTTACTATCTACCATCTAGAAGATTAGAGGGTAGAACATTGCACTGAGTCAAAGAAAAAGCTGAGGATACACAGCCAGTTTAAGTAGGACATTCCATTTTTGAAGTTTGGGCCTGGAAAACCCAACAACCCCAAGGAGAGAATGGACCCTGTGGCATTCTGCAGAGATCTTAAAAAACAATATCCATTAGCTTCTGTTTAACAAAGGCAAAGTATACAGTACTTATAAGGACTCAGTATAACAAGGGTGCAGAACCTCAGGCCCAAATCCAGCAGTCGAGGGTTCCCGAGATGGCCATGCCCTCTTAGATTTCATAGATCATAGAGTTGGAAGGAGCCTACAAGGCCATCGAGTCCAACCCCCTGCTCAATGCAGGAAACAAGAGGAGGGGTCTCCCATTCAAGTAATAACCAGGCCTGACCCTGCTTAGCTTTCCACACTCAGACAAGCTGAGCCAGGGTAAGCCACAGGCCTACTCCTGGCCCTACCTACTTTGCCCCGACCACTGATCTTTTGGTGGTTTCCTGGCTTTTGTGCAGTTTTTTTCCCCTGTTCCAAAAACTTTGAAATGCCTCTCCTAAAGCTTAGTTGCTGGCAGTAAGAGCCCTAAGCTAGAATATGTTGGCATTTTGGGCCTGCCCCTTTTGCTTTTGGCCCCACCCCACCACTGGAATGCAGCTCCCGAGAGCTTATCCGAAATGGAATTTCGCCCTCGGGCTGAAACAGGTTCAACACCCCTGCAGTATAAGGTACTTTCAAAGGACCAGTCTAGATAAGCCCAGCCTAGATAAGCTGCTCACTCAGAGAGGCTGATTTTTGAATGTCTGGAAATGCTTGTTCTTGGGTACTCTTGTATGGCCATGCTCACAGTTTAATTGGTCTGACATGCTGTTCTAATTCCCTAATCATGTCATAATGTACATGGCATAATGGCTGCTGGATTACAGATGCACATTAGATGGGGCCAAGGATAATTCTTGAAGTACAGATCGATGAATATTTTATTTATAAAACTTGTACACTTCTTTTCTATTTGAAAACACCCAAAGTAGTGACAATCATAACGTGCTTGTGGCTATGAAGCCTTTTGTCATGAGAGCAGATGCATGACCAAGGGTGCTTCCAGATGGAGGGCTCCTACAATCTGAAGGCATCATGCAGCAATTCCGTTTTAACAGATTTCCCTTAACAGATTTTCCACGGTAAGTGAAAAGGGAGAAAGAAGCGGAGGGAAAACGGGAGGGTTACAAGTCATCTGGACCCCCGTAAAATTCCATGAATGAGGCAGGGCGATGGCACAATAAAAATCTTGTCCGGAAGCACCCCAAGGCAACCTGATGTTCTGCCTACCACCTCCTCCTTCAGCTGGGGGCAGGATGTGAAGTGCCTGAGAAGGGAGGAGGTTGACAGGGGAAGTCTGTGGCTCTGTGGCAGAGCACAGGCTTTGCAGGCAGAAGGCCCCACTCCCAGTCGCCGGCATCTCTAGATAGGGCTGTGGGAGGGTGGGGAACCCTATCTGAAAACCTGTAGAACTGTTGCCAGTAAGTACTGAACTGAATTAACCAATGGCCTGACTCAGTAAAGGGTAGCTTCTGGGGCTGTTTCTTCCCTTCCAGAGATCCCGCCCTGTGCAAAGTGAAAGGATCAGGATCATTGGCTTCCTCTCCACTGCGTGTGCCAGAGAAAAGAGGGAAGGATATTATCCCTTTTCCCTTGTGTGTAAGGCTGCCAGAGAATGAGCAAGCAGTACAGTTCCCTCTGTTCGCAGGCACCCATGCAAGGTGAAAGAATTCTCCGGGATGGAAAGAACGACCTTTAAGTGCGCACAAAGGGCTCTGGAATGCCGAGGGCAGCCTTCCTCACCCTGGTGCCCTCCAGATGTTTTGGATGGCAACTCCCATCAACCCCAGCCAATGGACAGGGATTATGGAGTTGTAGTCCAAAAATTCTGGAGGCCCCAGGTTGGGGAGGGCTGGCCTCATGGGATCTTCACTGTTCAAAGAGAATACACAAGACTCCTCTCAAAAGCAGTTTGCCTTGTGGCAAGAGGAGAAACACTCATCCAAAATTCCCTTCATCATGCAGAACTAGCTGCATGATTTTCTTTTCTTTTTTGCATCTAGGAGAAATCCAATAAAACCATTTTTGTAAGAAGCAAACAAGATACTTAAGAGTCACCAAAGGAGCAAGGGTAAGTGCCAAACCATACCTGTTCCTCTCATTATATAGTCTATTGCTCGATCACTTATGGCTGCATCACTGGGTTTGATATCCATGAATGGTTTATTCCCTATGCCCATAGACACCATTTCCTGCATTCGGAGTTCTAAAAAGAAGCAAACCAAAACCACAAGAGAAAGAATGATCAAATAATTGCTTATATAAGTGTTCTTTGCCAAGGGAACTCAAAATTGATGCAAGGTTCAATGCTTTTAATGCACACAGTGCAAATAAGAACTGAAGAATGTTACTTTACTTGTTCCGGTTGTGAATACTGTTGAGCTCTGTAGGTTTTAATGGTACCCAAGTTTCTTTTTACCTTTCGACATAAAGACTACCAAAGTGAAGATTATTTTGTACCAAAGAAAACATGGTGCAGCCACACAATTTTGTGGGCTTTTGTTTTAGTGAAAACAGAACATTAGGCTTGCTGTGAGTGTTCCTTCTACCTGAAGATGGGAGTCTTGATGGGAGCCCCTGCAAATGGCTTCTGGAGGCAGGGCTAAAGTTCCTGCCTTCACTGGTAGGGAGAAACTCCTCCCAGAGTGAGGCAAAATATTTATTTATTTATTTATGATTGATTGTATTTTTAAATTGCCCATCTAGCTGGTACCCGGCCACTCTGGGCGATGTACGCAATACAATAAAACAAAACAGATTAAAATACACTTAAAACCATATAAAATGTTAAAATCCTAACCCACCCCACATTCCTGCCTGAAAAGCCATGTTTTGTTTTTAATGAACGGCGGAAGCTCATCAAAGAGGGGGCATGGCGGAGGTCACTGGGGAGAGAGTTCCACAGTTTGGAGAGTTCCACAGAAAAGGCCCTCTTCCTAGTCCCCTCCAGCCTGGCTGCTCTGGCTGATGGGATAAGGATAAGGCCGTCCATGGCAGATCTTGTTGAGCGGCCTACTTGATGTTGCTGTAGACGCTCCTTGAGATAAACTGGACCAGAGCTGTATAGGGTTTTAAAGGTCAAAACCAACACCTTGAATTCGGCTCGGCAAACAACTGGTAGCCAGTGCAGCTCCTTGAGCACCGGAGTGATGTGACCACGCTGGCGGCTGCCTTTAATGAGGCGAGCCGCTGCGTTCTGTACCAGCTGTAGCTTCCGAACCATCTTCCAGGGTAACCCCACGTAGAGCGCGTTACAGTAGTCAAGGCGAGAGGATACCAAGGCATGAACCACTGATGGGAGCAGATGATTAGGAAGGTAGGGGCGCAGCTGCCGTATCAGATGGAGTTGATATAGCGCCGTCCGGCTCACAGCTGACATTTGAGCCTCCATGGACAGCTGGGAGTCTAGAATGACTCCCAAGCTGCGGACCTGGTCCTTCAGGGGTAGATGTACCCCATTCAGCACCAGGTCCACATCCCCATACCTCCTCTTGTCTCCCACCAGTAGTACCTCGGTTTTGTCGGGGTTCAGTTTCAGCATGTTCCTTCCCATCCAGCCACCCACTGCCTCCAGGCACTTGGACAGGGTTTCACCAGCCAACCTTGTTGAGGACTTGAAGGAGAGGTAGAGCTGCGTGTCATCCGTATATTGATGACACCGCACCCTAAACCTCCTGATGATAGCTCCAGCAGCTTTAGGTAGATGTTAAATAACAATGGGGAGAGGATGGATCCCTGCGGCACCCCACAAGTGAGCGGCCGCGGGTCCGAAGCCTCCTCCCCCAAAATTACCCTCTGGTACCTTCCAGAGAGGAAGGACCAGAACCACCGCAATACGGTGTCTCTCATGTCCAACCCCTCCGGCGGTCCAGGAGGATACCGTGGTCAACGGTATCAAAAGCCACTGAGAGATCGAGGAGGACTAGAAAGGAGCATTCGCCCCTATCCAAGGCCCTCCTCATATGATCCACCAAGGCGACCAAGGCCGTTTCCGTCCCATGTCCAGGCCTGAAGCCCGACTGGCATGGATCTAAATAATATCTATTAAAAGTCCTTGAAAAAGTGAGGGAAAACACCCAACTGGGCCCAAGCTCTGGAAGCAGCAAACATGAGAGTGAAACCCAATGTGGTGCAAGCGGAAGTCTGCTCGCGCAATGGGGCTTTCTCCTTCTCTCCTCACCCTGCCCTGGTGAGTTCCCCAACCCTCTGTAGCAGATTTTAAGGGTATGCAGGGGCTGCAGCAGGATAGATGAGGCCCCACCACACCAGCATAGTTTGTATGATCATACACCCATAGGTTGCAAGTCACGGCAACAGGACAATGACTGCTTCCGGGTGCAATGTCCAGTTACCATCCCTTGCAGCCTGAATGAAGTCCATCAGGATCTCCTCTACCATCCACGTGTCAGCTGTCCAGACAAGAAAGTTTGTCACTATGTTGAGCACTGGCATTTTGGGTAAAAAGGCAAAGAAAGGGAGAGAAGGGAACAGGAGACAAACCCAGCCAGTGGAAGTAATCCCAAGGCCCCTGAAGGGTCAGAGCCCTGCATAAACTCTTCTCTCTTAACTTAGATAGGAAGAGAATTGGGAGGGGTTTCTCCCCACTGGCGAAGACAGAAAGTTTACTTGAGCCCTTCCTTCAGAAACCGATGAGTGGATCACAGGATGTTGTCCCACTCCAAGGGAGAAAGCTCTAAATTTTGTATCAAGTATACCTCAATTCTGCTACAAGAAACCTCAAATGTCCATGTTATTTGATCATTCATAGGCCACAAACCTTACTCTTGCAGACCAACTCCAATAAGGTATATTCAAATAGTTTAGGTATGACATGTTATTATATAATTTCACTGGATTCCAGGCCAAGGTCTGACAAGACCCAAACACAATGTACATTGGGGGACAGGGAGATGACTGCCAATTTCTCCTTCCTACTCATCCCTTGCTTCTCATGGAATGCTGCTGCACATTCATTTTTGCCCTAGTAGAAGGGGTGCTGATGGAAGCAAAAGTCTAAAATGCCACCCCTTCACACATAGTAAATAAGCCTTCCCCGACGTGGTGCCATCCAGATGTGTTGGACTGCAAATCCCATCATTTCCAGCCAGCATGGCCAATGGGCACGCTGGCTGGGATTGATGTGAGTTACAGTCCAACACCTCTGGAGGGCACCAGGTTGAGGAAGGCTGCTTAAAAAATATACACATACACACAATAAATGAAACCATCAGTATACATGGTGGTTTGCAGGGTAACATAAAGAAAACATGTCCCCGACCATCTAGAATCCAAATGTAGGCAGGGAGGAAGGCAAAAAGAGGAAAGGAAGGGCAGAGAAAAGGGTAATGGGATGGATATACACAAAGGCTATTAAATTCACAAAAGTTTAATTTCAGTATAAGTGTGAGGACTGTGGAATTAAGTCAGAGGCACATGAAAGGTGATTTTTTATGAGGGATTTGAAGGAAGGGACAGGAGCCATCATGTTGGTGTTCTAGGAGGGAGTTCCAGGCTTTGGGGCAGCAAGGGGCAAAGGGCAGATTAGTTTGGGACAGAAGGATCCCTCTGGGCATCTCAAGGCCAGAGGAGAAGGGAAGTTCAAAGGCAAGTAGAGGTATATTGGAATAGACTGACCAGAAGATTGGAGAGGGATAACTAAGGCTTGCCGTTTTAAACTTCAATATACTGAAAATCTTTCCTCTCACCGGCTGAGATTTGTGGGTACTGGTAGTGTAACTACTGTAAGAACATTGCTTGTAAGAGCTATTATGATGGAAATCTGTGTTCACAGCAGACCCAGCTGAATGTGTCATTTTTTTTCTTTGCAGAACCACAAAAGAGCTGCCCAAAGAGCCTGTTGACTTTCGTGGATAATGCTGCAGGCCTACCTCGGTTTCTCAAGGCTTGCCTCCAAAGAATCTTGCCTATGATGTTTGTCCACACAACCTTAGTTTCTGCTGAATTTGCTTGAAGGATGTAGGTGTCCTGGGATTTTCTTCTCCTTCGAAACCAGATTTCAAACCGCAGGCCGCTATCTCCAACATTCTCTGTCATTCCAATCTCTGCTGTCTACAAGCAAATATGAGAAAACGAAACCTGCAGAACACTGCTTAGTAGCAAGAAAATATATTCGTCCTGCTAAATAAAGAGTTGTATATGGATCACTTGTATTAATATGGATTTTCAACTACAGCAGCATAATTTTGAGCAATATTGATTAAAGTTGCAGCAACCTCTACGGAGTGACCGTACAAGCTGCCTTGGGCTCTCCTCAGTGGGACTGAGAATCAATAGGACTGGGGAAAAAGTGCTTGAGCTGTATCGTGTTTCCAAGTTCAACATCACATTTGATGTATGTGCCCAGTGGAACTGGATGCAATTAAAGATACACAAAACAAGTGTGTGGCACCAAAGGTGAATATTACCAGGAACCCCAGTTAACCTCCTCCTGCCTTGAGGTGCCCAAAAGGGACCCCAATTGAGAAACTGCTGTGTGCGCCACCACAAAATGGCTCCCATGGAGGATGTGGCTAGTGACATAATGGCTACTTTGAGGTACCCAAAGTGGACCCCAATTAATCAGTTAGGCCCTGATCCAGGCAGGTGCTTACACATGCTTCCCCCTCCTCCTGAGTCTCATGTGCTGTTAGCTGGGCACTTCGTTGACAGCCCTCAAGTTCCTGCAGATATCAAGATACGTAGTCAGAACGTAAGCCTGTTGCTTCGTTGGCCAGACACATTGGCTATGATCCAGCCAAACCTAAGCACTTTAAAGTCACCTAAATTTCAGTGGGAGAGATTTAATCATGTACTTAAGTCTTCCACTGAAGTCAATGGGAAACCAATGGTTCCTGCTGAGTACAATCCAGTACAGGGGGATCTTATTACATGTATATCACACCTTTCCTCTCATGAGTTCAAGGTGGTGAGCATACTCATCCCACCCTAGCACTGACCAGACCTAGATCTGCTTAGCTTTAGATGCATCATGCACCATCAGGTGTTCCTCTGGGCATGCAACACCATAAGCTTTCAAACATCAAGGACTGACTTACCTTAAATGACTGTTTGTACATGTAAATGTCGTATCCCCCATCAATCTTTTTTGTTTTACTGAACAAGATGAGGTCTTCAAACAGGAAGACGTGTCTTAAATACTTCTTTCTGCCACAGCATACGATAAACTCATCTTGACACCTCAGTTGACCTTGTTCTTTCAGATTGACCTGATTTAGAGAAAAGAGAGGCATTTTTCCCTCAGTTAGGTTGGGTTAATTTAATTAAACCAGAGGCTGGGTTGGGCATTTGTTCTCTCAACAACATGAATTAAATAATAATAATTAGATTTTATGTAGCACTGTCTAACTACACAGTAATCATTACAAACCTAGTGCAGTGATCCCCAAACTGGGCCCCTTGTGCTACCCTGAGGAAGATACAGATGGGGAGGAAATACCAGCAGCCCCATTTGGTAGAAGGACCCCCAGCACCTCCTCTTGGGCCCTTCTGGCCTAAGGAAGTGCTCTTCCACCTTCTTCAGACTCAGAAAATGAGCCCCCAATAATACCCCAATCCCCTCCACAGCGCAGAATCATACATAGTGCTTGCAGAATCATACAAGGGTCCTTTGAGACAGCATAGCCAGCTCCTACAAGAAGGCAGGGCCAACCACATTACAGGTCTTGCCTGCCTCAGGCTCAGCTGTCTGCTGAAACCACATTCCTCCAGAGCTTACCAGCAGAGCCCATTGGCAGCTGCCCAGGGTCCCGACTCCCGTTTAGAGAGACCTGCCTTGACCTGACGTGCCTAATCTGATTTGACCTAATTTTGCCTCACTTGATGTACCTGGGAGAGTTTCTGTTTGACTGCTTCCCCTTCCTCTTCAAGCATGAGCCCCAGTGGACCAGGATACCTAACCTTGTAAGATAGGTATTAATTATTGTTGTGATGTGTTATCACTACAAACTGCAGACAGTTGTTTACACATTGCTAAGAAACAGCATGGCTCTGTGAACAGGGCTGTTATGTCTGACGGGGAGTCCGTTCTCATGCTCCAGGCTGGGAAACAAATGTTCTCTGGGAATGAAACAAGCCAGCAGTCACATGTTTGTTGGTTGTTCTATGACATACTGACCTGTTCAGGTAGAAGCCATTTCAAGGGGGTTTTGTTCTAGTGTTTTTCTTCCTTTGTTCCTGCAACTGCAACAATGTAATGCTTTTGCTTAGGTGGGGTGAAGCTCAACTTCTCTCCACTGGACTAAATGCTTGCTATGCATTTATACTCTGCACATGAACTGTAACTAGGAAATGTATACTCTGTAGAACTTACTTTGTATAAGTAAATAAACAGGTAGAATAGACCTGTGGTCTCACAGAGTGTTTCCTGAGTACTGGATTAATCTGCAACTGGGGAAACTGGAAGCTAAGTCATAACAAGGGCAGGCCAGGCTGGAACTGCACGCTGCGCTGTGGAGGGTTTACTCTGCAAGATCTGTGTGTGGAATACCAGGCTGCTGTTAGCACACAGATTGGATTACAAATCTCCTCCAGCGCTAACAATTATATGTATATTGCAGATGTGGGGCTGAAAGAAGATGGCTTGCCTAAGGTGAGATTTGAACTGTGGCCTTCCTGGCTCATAATTTAGCCATTATGCCGCACCAGACAACTATAGCTATAAAAAATAAAAGTTGCCTGAAAGGCACAAGACGGAGTTGGAATCTGGCCGTACTTACATCGCATCCTCTGATGGCATCCATTGCAAGCAAATCATTCCCATGGCGAAGCTGAAACTTGACCATTTCTTCAGCAGCCCGGAGGGTGCTGAGTTCCTGCTCTTGACCGGCCGAACACTCCTTGATCAGATCCTTCAAAAGGAGCGCATATTTGCTCATTCTTTGGATAGGTTTCAGCAGATAAGAAGCCAGATTCATTTTATCACCCAATTCCTGTTGCTTATTCTATGAAAATATTATAGGCACACATAACCATTAGGTGGCACAGCACCACAAAAAGTCAATAAACTCTACAGGCACAATTAAAGTTGGACAAAAGTGGTAGTTACTTTAAAGAAGGTATTTCCATGGCTTATTAGCAAAGTGTCTGACTGCGGCTTGTTCTTGCTGTACAATGCATACATCCCAAATTGTTCTTCCTGAAATAGTAAAAGATACAGTTTTGCCATTTAATTTGTTAATTAACAATGATGCAAATCAAGGTTATTTTGTGACTCCAATAGTGTTATGAATATTTTATTTATTTATTATATTTATCAATCGCCCATCTGGCCGGCCACCCGGCCACCCTGGGCGATGTACAATTAAAACAATACAATAAAATATAATAATTAAAACAGTATTAAAAATTCTTTTAAAATCCTAACCCACCCCATATTCCTGCCTGAATAGCCATGTTTTTAATGCACTGCGGAAGCTCATCACGGAGAGGGCATGGCGAAGGTCACTAGGGAGGGAGTTCCATAATGTGGGGGCCGCCACAGAAAAGGCCCTCTTCCTAGTCCCCACCAGCCTGGCTGCTCTGGCTGATGGGATAAGGAGAAGGCCATCCATGGCAGATCTTGCTTGAGCGGCCTATTTGATGTTGCTGGAGGCGCTCCTTGAGATAAACTGGGCTGGAGCCGTGTAGGGTTTTAAAGGTCAAAACCAACACCTTGAATTCGGCTCGGCAAGCAACTGGTAGCCAGTGCAACTCCTTAAGCACTGGCGTGATATGATCACGCTGGCGGCTGCCCTTAATCAGGTGAGCCGCTGCGTTCTGTACCAGCTGAAGCTGCCGAACCATCTTCCAGGGTAACCCCACGTAGAACGCATTACAGCAGTCTAGGCGAGAGGAGATCAAGGCATGAACCACTGATGGGAGCAGATGGTTAGGAAGGTAGGGGCGCAGCTGCTCCCCTACCTTCCCTACTGATATAAGAATATCAGTTTTCTTACTTTTTAATATTTTTACTTTTTAAATATTTATTTCTGACCAGACAATGCAAAAACAGCAAAGAATAACATATTGTAACAAGAACATGCATAATAATAATAATAATAATAATAATAATAATAATAATAATAATTCTATATTCTACAGTATGTTCCATGACGTACAAATTATTCAGCTTATATCAACTTTCATTCTCTTGTCAAGTAATGGCATCTCTCAAAAATGAAAGGTGATGCTTTGGCAGTCTCAACACAGAAGAGTCTTTGTTTACATGAAATTTTCTTACTTTTATGGAGTTCCAGTTCAAACCAGTAACATAAATTGACTGATTATTCTTTAATTGGGGCCATACATGAAAGTATAAATGAGAATACTTTATGTAAAATATTAGTAGCTAAGTAAAATGCTTACAGTGAGGAAATACAAACAAAAACTATGAAACTATGCAGTGACATCAAAATGTAGAGTGAAAGAACAAATTCTGGATATTTCTCAAGAAAATGGCATACTTTAACACAACTGGACAAATAAAAATCTGCATAATAAATCCTAGCAAACTGTTTTCTTTTATAATTGTATTGTTTACATTATTATGGTTAAATATGATGCCACTATTCTTAAATTGTTAAATTGTAAGTAGCAATATATATTGTTGTTTTAAAATAACATATAAATAAATAAAACAAAGAAAAATAGACGGGACTTTTCTTGGACCTGTTGACTTTCACATTTAACTCCATTCTTGAATTACATTAATACAGAAGGTGGCTGTACGGCTGACTTTGATCTCTCTTGCTATTTGTAACACATTAGAATCTGACTAGGGATGGATTTGGTAGGAGTGAACTGGAGAGAGCAGGTCCATTTCAACTCTGTAAAGTAACAGTTCAGGATGCCAGAATTTTTTCAAACAGTAGTTGGCCAGTGAGCTGCTGGTGCAGCAGATAAGAGTGTTAAACTTTAATGAGGGAGACCTGGATTCAAATCTTCCCTTAGCCACAAAGCTCATTAGATGAGTGTGGTCTGGTCACTCTCTCTTTGCCTAACCTACCCTAGGGGGGTCGCTGTGAAGATAAAGAGGAAACCATGTAAACCACCCTGCATTCCTTGGAGGAAAGCTGGGATAAAAATGTGATCATAATCAACAACAACAACACAACCGTGCTAAGGAAAAAGTGTAAATAACTATTGCTACTGTGAAATGGCCATCTTTTGTGAATCAGTGCCATGTGATGACATCACAATGGCAAAGAGCAAAATGACCTCATCAATCTCTGCTGTTTGGAATTCTCCTCTTGTTTCATAGCAACACAAACAGAGACCCTGTGAATGGTTAAGCACACTTGAGGGAAGATGGGATCTGCTGTTGTACACACAACAGATAAAGTATTGGCTTGATTAATGGAGACTCGACAGAGAAAAATGAGTTAAAAGTGGAGGGTATCAGGGTTCAGCTCAGACAAAGCAGTAGTAATAGATATTGCAGGAAAGCAGGGCTAGCAATAGTCCCTTGCTTTTCTGGTCATTAACAATAGACAGGATTTCTAAAAGCATTTTATGAGCACTAATTAATACTTACAGCACCTCTGTAGTTAGAGACATAATAAAATTCCAACCACTTCCTCTTAGCCAGTAGAGAAAACTGCAGCTGTGTCACCAGGTGAAAGGTTTAAGGCAGTGACTGAGAACATTTAGCTTTAAAAGACCCCACCCTAATATGTGGGGCATTAACTATACAGGGGAAAACCTTTTGTGAGGGGCGCTTAAGACTGGGCACTTCCAGCCCAAGTTAAGCACTTTTAGTAGGTCCCATTGTTTTAAATGGAAGAGGTTTCAGAGGACATACCGTACTTAACTCTTCAATGGAAATGCTTAAATTTGGATTAGGATAACCTTTAAAAGATGCATTTAAATTTATCTGCTTGTTTTTCTCTCTGGGTGACATTATTAATGTCTCCACAGTGGCTTTCATGCGCATTAATGGAAATCAAACAGATATTTTCTATGTGTCGGTAGACAGGTGATATTTGAAAACTAGATGTTTGGGCAAATTAGGGGACAGTGCCATGTATAGGAACTTGTGTGGGATACAATGAAGATGTAGGAAATTATTTAGATAATGCTCAGTGGCAAGAGATCGGGGAACAGCTGTTTAAAACTATTAAATCTTTTGACAGGCAATATAAAGAGGAATGTAGTACAAGTAGTGGGAAAGAGTTTAATTCTCCTAAATCTGCAAGCTGAAAACAAATCGTTATTTAAATGCACACCTTCATCAGTAGAAGGTATTTAACTGGAATGAACTCTGTGGAGCTATCCCTGTTGGGGAGGGGACCCATTATGAAGTGAAACTTGGCAATCCTCTGTATAAACATGATTGGTAGAGAGAAAACAATGCAAAACTATACAGTTTAATGAGGAAAAAAGATAGCGATACGTCCCAGTTGTATAATTTTGTTGCCAATACAACAAGAAGATATTTGACAGTAACAACACACTCCTCCTTGGAAAAGAAGACTTACATGTCTGAGAAAACAGTGGCTAACCCGCAGTGGGAAGTCTGTACAGTGTTCCAGTTCTTTCAGGAAATAGTGACAATGGAAATCGTAGAGTTTTTCCAAATTTCCAAAGATGATGTTCCGCTTCCCTCGCAAATCCTGAGGTAAGTCATCTCTTTCCATTTCTGGGAAATAGCTGTCAATGATATACCCTAAGGATCTGACATATTCTCTTTCTGTTGTGATCATCTCGTCCATTATGTGGTTCACTTTACTGTTGAAAGAGGCAGAAGAACTAAATGGAACACAGATTGACGATAACTTAATTAGCAGTCACTTGATAATGGAGGGGTTCTTAACAGAATGACTTTGGAGAACCAATCATATATATACATGCCAACATCTTGATGACAAAGTATACATGCAATTGGTTTCCAGCCAGATCTGTGAACTGCCAACACCCTTCTGGAAAACTGTAACACATGGATATCCTTTTGCATATTACTCATTCTGAGGACATATGTCCATCTCTGGACATGGAAATGATTCCCACAGGAGTAATCCTGTACATTTTTCAGCTATAACTCAAGAAGCAGTCCATGGGTGAACTTTGTCAAAAATCACGGCTGCCTCGCTGCCCACTAAATACTTATTGCAGTGTGTTAATTTTGGTAAACAAGAAGTACCGTATAAAGATGGTAGGACTCTACACCATTCGCAATTATAGCAGCCAATCCTACATCTTGCAGGTTTCAGACCCTTGTCTGCTGAACTAATTTCTTACTCCAACACTTCCTCTGATAAAACAGGGCAGGGTTTACTCCCAAAAGTCAACATAAGCTGTACAAGAACAATAACTAGCAAAGAAGACAAAGTAATTTTGTTATTTGAAAAAGCTTTCCTTCGTAGTATAGAAATGTCTATTTCGTCTGCAGAACTACCAAGCCCTTTTCTTGTTTACATTTGGTTGGAAAACGGAAGAACATTCCTGAGATGATGTACAGCTGCTTTCCCATGAATTTCCTTTAACAATGGAACCTTCAGCACACAGGGAGTTCCTTTTGGAAAAGCAGTTGAGGGATTGAAAGATTAAAAGGCAAGCAGTGAGAGCCGACAGAAGAGTTATGAGGGCCAGGATCCAAATAACTACTGGCATATCCAGTGAGATTAGTGACTTTTTCTCCCTTTGAATACCAGACTCCATTACAAGCTACCTTTGAAACTCCCCCTTAGTTTACCATGTGGCACATTGTATGCAAGTTTGTGTGTGTCTGTGGGAGGGAGGAGCTGCCATTTAAGAAAGTCCAAAGCCTTTTTACTATGACGGTGACGGGGGGTTGGGGGGTGGCGTATGGCGGCGGGGAGGCGCCGCTGTGTGCCTGCCTATTCAATCTACTGTCCAGGTGCTAACTGAGGATGAGCAACAGTTCTTAACGTTCTTAATGCTCTTTATCTTTACACTGGGCTTGGACTGGAAGTCTCTTCAAATAGAAGATGCCTCCAAACAGAAGATGGTCCTCTAGCAGCCCTTCAAATAGAGGACTCTCTTCTGTAAGAGATGACACATGGCTGTCATCCAATTAAAGCAATTGCAGCTGATTGCAGGAAGCGGGGCTGATTGCATGGCATGGCCTGGGAGCTCATTCTGTTCCTGACTCCCAGCTGAGCAGAAGCACAGGAGAGGCTCCAGCTGTTTGGCGGGCTGTATAGGCAAGCAGGCTCCCAGAGAGTGAGCAGAGAGCGAGCGAACAGGCAGGGCCGGCGCTACCGCTAGGCAAACTAGGCGGTTGCCTAGGGCGCGCGGCTGAAGAGGGTGCGGAAACGCTGCGCTCCTCTTCGCTGCCGCTGCGCCTCCCCCGCCAGGCCTCCGCCGCCGCTGCGCCCTCCCCCCGCCCCGCCCGCTCCGCCGCTGCGCCTCCCGCCGCCATCGCCACCCCCCCCAACCCCCCCGTCACCTACCTTCTCCGCGTTGCGTCGCTTCCGGAGCCCCGCCCGCGTTGTTTTGGCGGGAGGAAACAGGGCTTAAACAGCCCTGTTGCCATGGTTTCCCCAGCAAAAAACAGCGCGGGGGTCCCGTCGCGTCGCGTCACTTCAGGAGGAGGAGGAGGAGGCAGCAGCAGCAGCAGCCGCCGCAGCCAGGGCGGGGGGGAAGGTAGGTTGGTGGTGGCGGCGCAGGGTT
Source organism: Shinisaurus crocodilurus (assembly GCA_021292165.1). Classification (NCBI taxonomy): domain Eukaryota; kingdom Metazoa; phylum Chordata; class Lepidosauria; order Squamata; family Shinisauridae; genus Shinisaurus; species Shinisaurus crocodilurus. The sequence goes on along the minus strand of CM037880.1, from coordinate 89,745,781 downwards.
TTTTTTTTTTGCTGCTTTGGAGGGGGGGGGCTAAATATTATTTCGCCTGGGGCGCCAAACTGCCCTGCACCGGTCCTGCGAACAGGGAGAGCAAACAGGAGTTTGGCAGCGGAGTTCAGCAGGGGAGGTCAAGGGGAAGGTCCCTAAGAAATTTTCTTGATTGTTTGTTTTTGTTCTAGTAACACACGCTTATAGACCATTGTTGTTAACATTTAGGGAAGGCAGGACAAGGCACCGACCATTCCAGTACGAAAAGAAAGGCAGAAACATAAAGGGAACAGAGAACTATGGACGGAAAAGACTCTCCAGTGGTGGTGACCTGCAATGTGTGTGCAATGTTTGTTTTCCTGCCTGAGATCAACATGGCCTACACGTGCAACAAGTGCAAGCTGGTCACGCTGTTGGAAGAAAAGGTCAGAGGACTGGAGCAGCAAGTGTCAACCCTCAGGAGTATAAGAGAAAGTGAAGAGTTCTTAGACAGAATGGTGGATCTACAGCAGCAAAGCGTAGAACAGGAGCCAGAAGGGCAACGGCAGGATGAGGCGGAGTCGGAGACTGCTGAGGCAAGGGAAAATAATGTAAGGGGAACTCCCTGGAAAAGGGTGACTGTTAGGAGCAGAAGAACTAGAAGACATTCTGCACCTGTGGAAGCAGTGAAGCTATGGAACCGCTTTCAGGTACTTGAGGATGAGAGCAGAGGACAGCCTGCAAAGGACAAATTACCTGGCACCCAATGCCCACTGACACATTCCTTTCTTCTCATCCACATGGGTACAAATGATACTGCCAAGCGGAGTTACAAAGAAATCACGGCAGACTTTGAAGAGTTGGGATTGGGAAGGGAACTCAAGAACTTTGGGGCCCAGATAGTCTTCTCATCCATCCTTCCAGTACTTGGAAGAGGCATAGAAAGGGAAAGAAAAATGCTCCGAGTGAATGACTGGCTACGGAGGTGGTGCTGACACGAGAGATTTGGATTCTGGGACCACGGGCTACACTTCCTGGAAGATGGACTGCTGGCAAAGGATGGGTTGCAAATCACAAGGACTGGGAAGTATGTGTTTGGCCACAACATGAGGAACTTAATCAAGAGGGCTTTAAACTGAATCCAACAGGGGAGGGAGACATAAACTTGGGGGTAACAATGGAAGAAGGCCTCTGTGCCACAATGGAGAGAACAGCTCCAGCGGTACCCAATGATAGTCTACTACAAAATGTAGGAAGAAAGTCGGACTATAAAGCACATAATGATGTCTCTATACCAGTGATGGCGAACCTTTTTGAGCCTGAGTGCCCAAACTGCAACACAAAACCAACTTATTTATTTCAAAGTGCCAACACTGCAATTAAACCTGAATACCAAGGTTTTAGTTTTAGTAAAACAACTCATACAGTTGTCCGAACTAATTAACATCTTTTGTCTTTAAAGAAAAATACAACAGAGCTTTCAATGATACAAACAGTTTTTTGTTGAAAAAAAAATCAACTCAAAAAATTATTATAGTACTACATTGTACACATAGCCTGAAGGGAATTTATACAAACTTTTTAAATAATTAGGCACATGTATTTTTGGATAAGGGATTCTTAACTTGTAATATGATTATATGCCAGACTGAAATTGTATGGGGCAAGCTTTACCCCGGGTCCTTTCCCTGCTTCTACAGGTGTCGGATTAGTAAAAGTAAAAGTCAACCTGTACTAGGATGAGCAAGATAAACAAGAAAACTAAACGTGCTTAACACATTTTAAACACTTTATGTCTTGGACTGCAAACACTGCATTAGGTAAAAGTTTGCATTGGGCATGCTTTTGCACAATTAATGTGATTTTTGCTATTGCATGCATGCTGATAATTTGTCAAACCTTGGCTCATACTCCGTTAGTTTGAGAGCAACAGATGCAGCACTCGGGTCAACTGTTAGGGCTTTACATCCAAGCCATGCTCTGTGCATCATTCTTCAAAATCTTTTAAATGTGATAACAATGTAGAAAATAATTCTGTAACAGGAATTCTAGAATAAAATCATTCTGTTCCACACTGTGAGAAAGAACAAGATCATTAGTGTTTTGCAGAAGGTCTTTTCGTGATCTGATGACCAATGGCTCGAGTGCCCACAGAGAGGTCCCTGCGTGCCAGCTGGGGCACCCGTGCCATAGGTTCGCCATCACTGCTCTATACTAATGCCCAGAGTATGGGCAACAAACAGAACGAACTTGAACTCTTAATTACATGAGGGCAACTACGACTTGATAGGTATAACTGAAACTTGGTGGGATGACTCCCATGGCTGGAATACAGCAATTGAAGGATATAACTTGTTCAAAAAGGACAGAAGCAACAGAAAGGGAGGTGGAGTTACGCTGCATGTTAAAAATACGTATCTCTACACAGACAGGAAGAGGAGCTTGGCAGCCCCATTGAGAACATCTGGATTAAAATAAATGGGGCAAAGAATAAAACAAACATGGCGGTTGGAGCCTACTACCGACCACCCAATCAAGAAGATGAGGATGAAACTTTTGAAAAGCAAATTACCAATGTTTCAAGGGGGCATGATATAGTAGTGATGGGGGACTTTAATTTCCCTGATACCTGTTGGGAGACAAATTCTGCCAAACATTACATGGTCCCTCCAAGAAATTCCTGACCTGTGTTGCTGATAACTTCCTCCTACAGAAAGTGGAGGAAGGAACTAGAGGGGCGGCAATCCTTGACCTGATTCTAACCAACAGAGACGACTTAGTGGATAAAGTGGAAGTTTCGGGAACTCTGGGGGAAAGTGACCATGTTATACTTGAGTTCTTGATTCTAAAGGAAGCAAAAGCTGAGTGTAGCCAAACAGGTACCCTGGATTTTAGCAAAGCCAATTTTAATAAACTCAGAACAATGATAAGTAAGGTCCCATGGCAAGCGACTCTAATGAGAAAAGGAGCCCAGGATGGGTGGGAGTTTTTAAAAAAGGAAATTCTAAAGGCACAATTGCAAACAATTCCCAAAAGGAAAAAAGGTAGAGGGCAACAGAAGAAGCCAATGTGGCTTCACAAAAAACGCAGAGATGACCTGAACACAAAAAAGGACACATATAGGAAGTGGAAGGAAGGCCAGGCTACAAGGGAAGAGTACAGGCAGGTAGCACAGAACTGCAGGAATAGTGTCAGGAAGGCTAAAGCTGAGAATGAGCTGAGGCTAGCCAGGGATGCTAAAAACAGCAAGAAAGCTTTCTTCAGATACATGCACAGTAAAAGACAGAGGAAAGAAATGGTGGTTCAACTACGCAATGAGGATGGCAAATTGATAACAGAAGACAAAGAAAAGGCAGAAGTATTCCATTCTTACTTCGGCTCGGTCTTCTCCGAAAAGAGAGTTTCTGTCCCCCCTGGCAAACCTGAAGTGCAGACTGAAGGGGCAGGATTGTAGCTTGAGATTGATAGACAAATGGTCAAGGAGCACCTGATTACTTTGAACGAGTTTAAATCTCCAGGGCCTGATGAGCTGCATCCTAGAGTATTAAAGGAACTGGCAGAAGAACTCTCAAAACCACTATTATCTTTGAGAAATCATGGAGGACAGGTGAAGTGCCAGATGACTGGAGGAGGGCAAATGTTGTTCCTATCTTCAAAAAGGGCAAGAAGGAGGAACCTGGGAACTATAGGCCAGTCAGTCTGACATCAATCCCTGGGAAAATTTTGGAGCAGATTGTAAAGAAGTCAGTCTGGAGGCACCTTGAAAACAACACAGTGATTACTAGAAGCCAGCATGGATTTGTCAAGAACAAATCCTGCCAGACTAATCTGATCTCATTTTTTGATCGGGTAACCTCCCTTGTGGACTCTGTGGGAGTGCTGTGGACATCATATATCTGGACTTCAGCAAAGCTTTCGACAAAGGGCCTCATGATATCCTGATTAGCAAGCTACCCAAAAGTGGGCTAGATGGAACAACTATCAGGTGGATCCACAATTGGCTACAGAATCGGACTCAAAGCTTATCAATGGTTCCTTCTCAAACTGGGGAGAGGTAACGAGCGGGGTACTGCAGGGCTCGGTCCTGGGCCCAGTGCTCTTCAACATTTTTATTAATGACTTGGATGAGGAGGTGCAGGGAATGCTTATCAAATTTGCAGATGACACAAAGTTGGGTGGAACAGCTAATACTCTGGAAGACAGAAACAAAATTCAAAGCGATCTCAATAGGCTGGAGTTCTGGGCCGAAAACAACAGAATGAAATTTAATAGGGATAAATGCCAAGTGCTGCACCTAGGGAAAGGAAACCAAATGCAGAGTTACAGAATGGGGGACACTTGGCTCAACAATACTACAAGTGAGAAGGATCTTGGAATTGTGGTAGATCACAAACTGAATATGAGCCAGCAATGTGATGTGGCTGCAAAGAAGGCAAATGCAATTTTGGGCTGCATTAATAGACGTATAGCTTCCAAATCGCGTGAAGTGATAATTCCCCTTTACTCAGCACTAGTTAGGCCTCATCTTGAGTACTGTGTCCAGTTCTGGGCACCACACTTTAGGAAGGATGTAGACAAACTGGAGAGGGTTCAGAGGAGGGCAACAAAGATGATAAAGGAACTGGAAACAAGGCCCTATGAGGAGAGACTGAAAGAACTGGGCATGTTTAGCCTTCAGAAGAGGAGACTGAGGGGAGATATGATCGCATTCTTCCAGTACTTGAAGGGTTGTCACAAAGAGGAGAGCCAGGATCTCTTCTCGATCATCCCAGTTTGCAGGACACGGAATAATGGGCTCAAGTTACAGGAACCCAGATTCCACCTGGACATCAGGAAAAATTTCCTGACTGTTAGAGCAATAAGACAATGGAGGGAGGTGGTGAGCTCTCCCACTTTGGAGGCATTCAAGGTGCAGCTGGACGGCCATCTGTCAGGTATGCTTTGACCTGGATTCCTGCATTGAGCAGGGGGTTGGACTCAATGGCCTTGTAGGCCCCTTCCAACTCTACTCTTCTATGATTCAATCTTACTTCACATTTATTTATTTAATTATTACATTACTATGCCGCCCATTAGCCGAAGCTCTCTGTGTGGTTCGCAAAACAAACTTAAAAGCATGACATAAAATAACATAGTAAAACATAATATAAAAAGCATAAGTTTAAAAGGGAATACAAGCAAATGTAGGAAACAAGATAAAAGCCAACAGCAGTGCAAAGATCTAAAAACGCTCTAATACAATTTTAAAAACTGAAGGGCTAAAAAGCCTGGGAAACAAAGAGGCGCCAGAAAGACCACAACATAGGCACCAGGTGTGTCTCTCTGGGGAGGGCAACCAGCGACCTAAGGACACTAATCTTATAGCCTTTACTCAATAAATTAGTTCAGTCTGCGTATGACTAGGAACAATAGTTCTGAAGCAAAAAGTATACTTGCTTTGTTCTTAGATGATACATGCATGTGTCAGCACAGGCATCATCTTAGAAGAGTTATTCCCTCCTGTGCAAGAGAAAAGGGCCAATGCCTCTTTTTGGATGACACCAGCTATCTGCCATATTTATAGGTATGTACATTTTTTAAAAAATAAAAAATAAAATCTGCTGCCTGATTAATCAGGGCACCTTTTGATTCTACCAAATCTTTTATTTAACAGGATTAATCCTATGAGTCATTGACTAAACACTGCAGCCCTGCTCCCTAGGAAACAGATGCACATGCAGAAATAGTTGAACAGCTCTTTGGAACCTGGCCAATATATTCCAGAAAACTAAATTCTAATGCACAGGTGCAGAACCTCAGGCCCGGGGACCATATCTGGCCCACCTGGGGTCCCAATCCAGCCCGCTAGGTTTCCCAGATGCACACACCCCTTCCCCCTGACCACCAATTGTTTGGTGGTTTCCCAGTTTTTGTGCAGCTTTTTCCCCATTCTAAAAGGTTGAAATGCCTCTCCTAAGGCTTAGTAACTGGCAGTAAGAGCTTTAACCTAAAATATGCTGGTATTCTGGGTATTTTTGGGCCCATCCCTTTCACCTTCAGTCCTGCCTACCACTGCAATGTGGCCCCCGAGAGCGTCTCCAAAATTGAATTTGGGCCTCAGGCTGAAAGAGGAAGGAAATAGACGGTTGGGTTTTTCTAATATGCTTTCGCTTATAACATTATTTGAACTCACACAGGTTATTAAAAAAATTAAGACAATTTTATATTGTAAGAAGTCTAAGGCTGCAAGCCTATGCATCATTGAACACAGTTGGGCCAACGTTTGAGCAAACATGTATCAAATTGCACTGTGATACTGCAATATCCTTCATATTCATTCATTCCTTTTCTTATGCTTGCAAATTACTCTATATTCCTCTAATGGCACAAAGGGGCACCAGATGGCATGGCTAGGATCTGCGTAAAATCCAGCCAATCGGGCACCCCTACACCTTAGCACACCTTAGCTCCGGCACACAGTTTAGTGACATTTGGTTTATGCCAAAGTGGGTGGCTGACAACCATTTAAGGCAGGGCTCTCCAACCTTGGGTCCCCAGATGTTGCTGGACTACAGCTCCCAGAATCCCTTGCCATTAGCCACGCTGGCGGGGAATGCTGGGAGCTGTAGGCCAGCAACATCTGGGGATCCAAGGTTGGAGAGCCCTGATTTAAGGTGAAGGTGCCACCACATCTATCTTTTCTCCCCCTGAACACATGCTATGTTGCACCTTTATGCAATATCACCTCTCCCACACACTGGACCAGAGTACCGCTCTACCACTCAGGACAACTGCTGCACCCAAACTTAAAGGTCTGCCTCTCAATGCAGCCGCCTACGACAGCAGCCCTTCTAACTTCTTTTAAACGTTTCTCCAGTTTCTATAACAGGCACAACAAATGAATTTAAAAATAGTAGAAATATTGCAGGTCATTTAAAAAAAAAAAGAGGTGTATGTGTTAATCTCATACATCTAGAGCACCAAACCAAGAACCAATCAATGCAATAAATTTGTCACAACAGGGAAATTCCATTGAAGAGAGCCGATTTACAGAACACTAGATAAACAGGATGTAACAGATATTAATACAGATACCTTTTTTTAAAAAAACCCTCAAAGTGTATCAACTTGTATCTTACATTTTTAGTTAAACTCAGGTAGGAAGGAGAGCATGATTTGAGGAAAGATGTGGCAGTGCGGAGGGGTGTACAACACTACAATCTCCTCCCCTCCCTCAGCCACTTTTCCCTGTCTCTCGTTCCCAGACACAAGTTTGCCATGGCTTCTGAGAGGAATTTAAACTTAAAACTCCAGCTGCATTACATCTGAATTTTGGGCTTCGGAATATTTGATGTCAGGCCTGAATGATGTAATTTTGAGTTCAGTAAACACATGCATGGTAAAAATTAAGAGCACATGCCAGGGTTCCAGTCTCAAATGTAGCCCTATTCAGGCTGTACTGGGATGAGGCTGTGCATGCTGGCCCCGCCCCCTACATCTCCGTGCACGTGGGCCCACCCCACTCAGTTCAGACCTCGCCGTGTTCAACTGGCAAGGTCTGAGCAGGAATTCTTCTAGTATTCGCTTGAACATGAGTAGAACTTTCCATGCGATCAGGAACCCTGATAAGGCATGTTGAACTTTGAGCCCTCATGTGATGAAGGGAATACCTGAATAGGGCTTGTGACATTTGGGTATCTAGAAGAAAAGGGGAGGGGTCTTTCAGAAGAGTCAAGACCATGAATTGTCTCTGCCCAGTGGTAACTAGAACAATAACAATGAGATTGCTAGACATGGTTCTCAGTGAATTCCCTGTTTCTCATAGGAATATAATGACAATGCTTAGTTAGAAAGTTCCTGCTAAAACAGAAAAAATATGCATAGAATACCCATAGAATGATGTTACCTTCAGAGAGATGGAAGAAATTTAGATTGGCAGCAGAAAGTATCTTGTTGAGACAGATCAAGTCTAGAAGAGCATGCAATCTTCTTGCTTGGCCATTGCATAGAAATTTGATATGTGATTTGCTGTAGAAGTATGTCAGTAAATGTAGGAAACGAGTCCTACATTTCCGTGGGATTTTTAGTAATTCAATTATGGTTCATTTTTCTCCCGTTAGATTAGGCAGATTATGAATATTGATGGTGGGCAACTTGCATCCATGGCAAAGTAGATTTATTTTAAAAAAACAAAATGGTGCATTAGGATTAATTTAAAAGGCATGGTGTTGTTGTTTTTACTGAAGTCACACACCAGACACGGGTTTTATGGTATCAAATGAAATGCACTGTTGCTACAAATTGTGCAAGAAATGGTTTTTGGTTCAATAAATGTGAAAAAGTGGTATTATTGAATGCAAAACAATATTTTCACTCTGACCTTTATGTATAAGTGATAGCACTGTTAGATACTGTGGAGGAAGGGGGGGCTGGCTGGCCCGCCACACCCCCACCCTTTCCTACTCCAAAGGAACCAAGACCCCCTGAGATCTCAAGGTACCAGATTGCCAGCCTCAGCTGTCTGCAATCCTGCTTGGATCTCTGTTCAGGGACTCGCCTTCAATTTCTGTAACCTGGATTTAGATACTGAACTCACAGAGTACTACAAAACCCATGTGGGGTAAAACCAAGACAAGGTTTATTCTGGTAGCATTTAAACAACAAGATTAGGGAAATGAGAGAAGCACACAAAATAAAGAGAGAGACACTTTAGTACACAGTAAAGCTGCAAAACAATAAAACCTGATTCCTTAATATCTCTCAGGCACACACCTGTTACCTGAGGGTATTCTCTTCAAGGGTTAAATCCAGCACAGCCTTGCCGCCCGAGGAGAACTACTCCATCTACCCGCAGGTCTGAGATGGGTAAAACTCCCACCAGGCTTGCCTTCACTAGAACCCTCATCCAGCTCATTTCACCAGGAGCTAACTGGGGTCGGATCCTGATGCCCCCCCCAAAGGCTTGGGGCCTCTCTTTGGCTTGCCGCCATCCCCAATAGCCAGGGTAGCCGGTAGCCACGCGATCCAGGACAAAGACCAAAAAACCACACTTTGGGAAATATACCTTTTCCCCCCTCCCCTCCTCTGCTGCCTCTTAGCCAATTAGATTGAACTTCACCTGGCCAGTCAGGATGAGGGAGGCTCATGAGTCATACCTCATGGCTTGAACTATTTACATATGAAAGCCCTAGGCATCTAGGCGCCGAGGCTTTCGTTTCCTCCCAGCCCCCTCAACTGGCCTCACTTGGTTACACATGAGGAGGCGTGTGCGTGTGTGTGTATGTAGGAACCCCAAAAGCTCCACAGATATGTTTTTTCTTCTGCTAACAGACTAGGTTACATGTTTCAGTTTGATTTATATAAATTGTAAAATGTGTGATTGATTTTAATTATTTTTGAATTTTAAATATTACTTAATGTTAAAGTAATAATATTTCTATTCCAGAAAATTTGGATTTCATTTGGATAGTTAGAAGAGAGACTTACATCTCATGTACTACCTAGATGACTGGATGAGGACAGTACTGATCATGAAGCCACCGAATTCTACGAAATATGCAGATTTCTGCACCAAGAGGAACAGGTGATATAAAAGCATCTGGCTTCTTATTTAAATTTTCATAAGTAAAAACACAGTGACAACCATTTATGCTAAACATTGTGGGTGAGGGGGTTGCAATTTGCAATACTAATTTTGTATATTTAAAAGCCTATCTAAAAATGGTAAATACTGCAAACACTCTTTTTTTTTTTAAAGCCAGATCATCTTCTGATTTGGAAAGCATTTTCTTTTTAGTTAAATAAATAATTTCAGAATCAGATAAAATCTATCACTATATTCAAGTCTGCCGGTGGTAGCTCATGCCCAGTGGGCCTGGTGTGGCAGAGGACAGGGCAGCTGACTCTAAGCAGAGCCAAGGGGTCACAGTAGGCAGAGCCACCTAGATCGAGTTCTCTCTCTATTTTCCTCCCTTGCAAAGATGGTAAGGATGCCTAACAATCCATTAAAATTACAAAGGATCTAACTAAACTGAAGAATAGTATCTTACCTTGGTTCAGAAGGGTTGAGTGCTGTCACACTTGGTTCTGTGCTGGCAGAAAAATGTATGTGGCCTCCATCCATCCCCACTATAGCCAACCCAATCCTCCAGTTAACCATCTAACTCCTTGAATAAGGAGTTTTGCCCCAGCAAAACAGCCTTCATAAAGGTGTTTAGAACAACAACAGCAACGGGTGGGGAGAGAAAAGTGTGGAGCAGCACATTTGGTTCTGTGCTGGGACAAAAGGTGTGTGGCCTTCACACAACTCCTTACAACCACCCCAATCATCCAATTAGGCATCCAATTCTTGAATGAGGCAAAATCATGGTAAAATCCATTGTACTGCAAGGTTGCAGTCCCATTCACACTTACATGAGAGTAAGTCCTATTGAACACAGCATGAATCAGGGGAGGCTGGTGACTCCTATTTTGGTGGGGCTCCTAATCCATTGCATCTTTTTGTTTGAGCTCTATCGGAGCTACCCATGGTGCTGAACTCCAGTCCCTAAATAGGTTCACCACCATGGAGCACCATGGATAGCTCCTATAAAGCACCAAATAAAAGCTGCAATGGATGAGGAGCTCCACCGAAATAGGAGTCACCAGCCTCCACCGGCGTGAATTACTTCTGAATGAAATGCATAGGAATGGCAGGGAGGGGGGATCCTAGGAGTGGACCTCAAAGACAGCCCAATGAAGATTAAGGATGCCGTTATGCTGGCTGACTGTTGGAGGGGGAGAAAGCCAGAAGGGGGTGGGATGTGTTACCCTGGAAAAAGGAATGCCTGGCTTGCTGGAACACTGAACAGAAGCACTCCACACTGCAACAATTTGTTGCAAGGCCCACTGATCCAAGAATAATAGCTCAACCAGCTAACTAAAATGTTTGAGACAGAGAGAGAAGAAAAAGAACTCTGCTGCTCCCTGGTAAACTTGGGAGAAGGTGGGAGCAATGACCATGTTGTATTTTACGGGGGGGGGGGCTGCCTGTGTATCTGTATGTTTGGGGCTGGGGGTAGGGTAGTTCTTGTGTTTGTGTCTTTTTGGGGTAGTTTGGGGGTGCATGTATGTTTTGGGTGCTAGTTCTGCCTGTGTGTATTTGCGAGATGGGGGTAGTTTTAGGGTGTTTGTACAGTCATGCCTTGGATTGAGAGCATAATTCATTCCAGAAACGTGCTTGTAATCCAAAACACTCTTATATCAAAACGAAATCCCCCCAAAAAAATTTGTAGAGATTTTTAATTTAAGCCATACTACAGTACTTGTATTGCAAGATGTCGCTTGTATATCAAGTAAAAAAAAATTAAATAAATATTTAAAAATTTGCTTACCTTGCAAAATGCTCTCAAACCAAGTTACTTGCAATCCAAGGTATTACTGTATTTGGGGGGATAGTTTTCCCTGTGTGTGTGTTGTGCCCGTGTGTGTAATTTGAGGGTAGGTTTGCCAGTGTGTTTGTGTTTTGGGGGGTGGGCGTAGTTTTGCCTGTGTATGTGTGTGTTCTGTTTTGGGGAGAGGGGCAGTTTTGTTTTTCTCTGTGTATTTGTTGATGGGAAAGGGGTTTCTGTCAACATTGCCACTTTCCCTTCAGTGAAATTGGTATTTTGTTTGTAGGAGAAAATATGTTTTTTGTGTTGGAGGCTCAGACCCCATCTCCGTCTTGTACTCAATTTCTTGGGCAAGTGACTCATCTCTGAGCCTCAACAGTTTGTCTTTTCAGTTTTCATTGTATGAAATGGGTGTTTAGTTGTGCTTTGTGGGGTCAAATGTGTAGTTTACTATTTGGGGGGTCAAACTGAACCTCTGACTTATACTCAATTTCTTGAAGAAGTTACATATCATTTGTGTCTAGACTCTAGACAGACCCCTACAGCAGCCATTTTGTGGTGGTGCCCATGACACTATACCAGCTTTCTAAATATGCCCACAGGCCCCTGCACTAGCCACACTGAGCAATATTCCTGTCCCCTTGTAATGGAAGAGAGTTAGTTTTGCCCTGCTACAGGAAGATAGCATTTTTTCCATATTGCTGGAGAAGTTTGATGTGTGAAAGGTTGAATGCACAGCCTGAGCTTCTGAAAAGAAACAGGAAAATGTAGCTTGATATGATTGGGCATTCACAATGGCTTAGGTAGGAATGGAAGGCATTTATGACGTGCCTCAGTGAAGTTACAGGCACTAACCAATGGGAGCCTGAGAAACTGAGGCAAATAGTGGTGACAAGGGATGACATTCTAGACCTTATTGACAAACTGAAAACAAACAGATCACTGGGTCCAGATGGTTTCCATCCTAGAGTTCCTAAAGAACTCAAATGTGAAATTGCTGATCTTCTAACAAAAATATGTAACATGTCCCTAAAATCAGTCTCTGTACCAGAGGGCTGTAGGGCTGTACCAGAGGGCAAATGTAACACCAATTTTAAAGAAGGAATCCAGGGGGATCCAGGTAATTACAGACTGGTTAGCTTAATGTCTGTTCTGGGTAAATTGGTGGAAAGCATTATTAAAGATAAAATTATCAAACATATAGAAGGACACGTCTTGCTGAAGGAGAATCAACATGGCTTCTGCAAAGGTAAGTCCTGTCACTGACCTTGTAGAGTTCTTTGAGAGTGTCAACAAGCATGTGGTTAGGGGTGATCCAGTAGACACTCTTCACTTGGGACTTTCAAAAAGTTTTGACAGTCCCTCACCAAAGTTTGCTGAGCAAACAGCATCATGGAATAAGGATCCTCTTATGGATCGGTAACTGGTTAAAGAACAGAAAGAACAGGAATAAATGGACAGTTCTTGCAATGGAGAGATATAAAGAATGGGGTCCCCCAACGATCTGTAGTGGGACTGGTGCTTTACACTTGTTCATAAATGATCTGCAGTTACGGGTGTGCAGCAAGGTGGCCAAGTTTGCTGATGGCACCAAATTATTTAGGGTAGTTAAAACAAAAAGGAACAGTAAAGAAATCCAAAAGAATCTCTCCAAATTGGGGGAATGCATATTAAAATGGCAAATGCAGCTAAGTATAAGCAATTGTAAAGTTAAGCACATTGGAGCAAAAAATAATAATAAAATCCCAACTTTACAGAAATGTTGAAGTGGTCTGAGCTGTGACAACTGACCAAGATCTTGGGGTCGTGATGGATAGCTTAATGAAAATGTTGACCCCATGTGTGGCTGCTGTGAAAAAGGTGAATTCCATGTTCATAGATTCATAGATCATAGAGTTGGAAGGGGCCTACAAGGCCATCGAGTCCAACCCCCTGCTCAATGCAGGAAACTAGAGGAGGGGTCTCCCATCTAAGTAATAACCAGGCCTGACCCTGCTTAGCATTCCACGCTCAGACAAGCTGAGCCAGCATGAGCCAGAATCATTAGGAAAGGAATTGAAAACAAAACTGCGAAAATCATTATATCTTTATACAGATCTATAGTGTGACCACAGTTGGAATACGATGTAGTTCTAGACACCGCACCTCAAAAAGGATATCAGCGCTGGGGAAAGTGCAGAAAAGGGCTCTGAAAATTAAAAAGGAGCTGGAGCAACTATGAGGGAAGGTAACAACATTTGACTTTTTAGTTTAGAAAAACTAAGAAAAAGGTGGACATGATAGAGGTATATAAAATTATGCATGGTGTGGAGAAAGTAGATAAAGGTTTTTCTCCCTCTTTCATAATGGACGGATTATATCCATGGGGTCATCCAATGAAGCTGATTGGTGGGAGATTCAGGACAGATAAAAGGAAGTACTTCATTCAGCATATAGTTAAATTATGGAATTCATGACCACAACATGTAGTGTTAGCCATCAACTTGGACTACTTTAAAGGGGATTAGACAAATCCATGGAGGATAAGCGGGAATATTAATAGGAGAGTGCTATTGCATTCATATCCTCCATGTGGTTGGCCACTGTTGAGCAGAATGCTGGACTAGGAAGGCCTTTGGTCTGATCACCATGGCTCTTTATATGTTTTTAAAACAAGGTTGCTTACCTGTAACTGTTGCCGCTGCTGCTGCTGTTCTTCTTCTTCAAGAATGCCCCCCAATTAGGCTAGTTGGTGGTAAACCCTTCCAGAGAAATATCACATTGGTCTGGGGGCAACACTTCACATTTGTGGCAGGTCTTTATCAGCAGAGAGTGATCTTCCTGTTTTTTCGGGAGGTCACTATGGCTACACTGGCAAGCATCCTGATAGCATTTGCCTGCTTTCTGAATCAGTGAGGTCCTTTTGTTCAATGCACTGGTGTATTTGCATGACATGCTAAGTCACCCTGTGAATAAGCTACACAGTGAGGGTTTTTGCGGAACAACCCATGGTGCACCCAACAGATGAGCAGTAAGTGCTCTGAAAAGGAACCACAAAAAGTGGGGGAGCCAATATCTCCCCTTTCTGTAGTAGCTGGAGAGTCAGGGAAGTGATGGAAAGGTGGAGGGCACTGAGAAGTGTCAGTTCAACACTTAAAAGCAATAGGATCACATTGCCAACGGGGAAATATTGTCCCCCCACTTATGGTACACCTACTTTTGCCACTTTCCCCTCCTTTTCAGTGCTTTTCAATTGACAACTTGGCAACTGTGTGCAAATTAGTCTATATGCCATCTCGCTTTATCAATTTTTATGTATGTTATCTACTCCAGGGGTCCCCAACAGGAGCTTATGGCCTGTCATACATGCAAGAGGGCAATGTCAATGAAGGCGCACCAGAGAGCTTCCATTTTTACTCTCCTTCTGTCTTTTGTCTAAACTTTTTTGCGGGGAGATGAGAGAAGAATGAAAGAATTAAGAGAATTAAATTGAGAGAATTAAGAGAAGAATTAAAAGACAACTGATGATTCCCATCCTGTATATAGCCTTATACATATGAAGGGGGGGGGGTGTCTCTCCATACCGTGATGCTACTTTAGAAGAGTTTTCTGTCAAGGTTGCTAGCCTAGCTGAACACCCACGTGCGTGAACTGCATAAAGCTCAGGATACGTATATTAGGGAGTAAGGAGGCTCTGGGTGCTTTTATGGCAGAAAAGTGGTTTATAAATACTTGAAATAAGGTAAAATAAATAATATTAATGGCTAGGACAAAAAGTCAGGAATTGGACCATAATGTCACATGTGATAACATCTGGCTCAGCTTGCCTGAGCGTGGAAAGCTAAGCAGGGTCAGGCCTGGTTATTACTTGGATGGGAGACCCCTCCTCTAGTTTCCTGCATTGAGCAGGGGGTTGGACTCGATAGCCTTGTAGGCTCCTTCCAACTCTATGATCTATGAAATCGATGGGCTTGATACTAGTAGGTTAGTCCAATTTTCCATTTTATGGATGTTACGGCATCAATTAGTGTTTCCCCTCCCACCCAAATGTGTGTTTTAAATTCAAAATTTTAATATTAATAACCAATGCAGCTGGTGCCCATTGGGGCTGGTGGGGTGGGGTGCAGGGGAGCTAACTGTAAGCGGAGCCATGTGTAGGTGGACCCAGGGTCCATAGTAGGCAGAACCAAGGCAGAGTAACTTCAACGGGGAAATTACTTCAAGATCATGAGTGTAAAACAGAGAGTTGGACAGTGGTGGTTTGACCCATACAACAACACAAACACACTCCTTTGAACCCACATATGTCTGCTCTAGCAGCAGCCCATTGTACAGAAAATACAAACCAAGGCAAGTAACTTCAAGATAATGAGTGCAAAGTGGGGAGGGGGAGATCCAAATAGCAACATAAAAGCACTCCTTTGAATCCACACTTGTTTGCTCCAGCAGCAGCCCATTGCACAGAAAAGGCAAATGGAGGCTGGTAACTGCAAGACCATGAATGCAGAGGGTTGGTAGGAGGATAATGGATAAAATAGGGGGGGGATAGCAAGGGTTTGGGGGCTCACGTGACATCACACACACTCTCTCTCACACAGCACAATCACTTCTAGGCCCCCCAGCATGCCAGATTAATTTTTTAAAAGCTTTTAAAATATTAAAAGTAGCAAAGAGTTCCTACCCCTCTACCTCAGTTCCCTCCCCCCCACACACAATTACAACTCACAAAGCAAAGGAAGTTATGAAATTAAATGAGATACCTGCTGGCTGCTGCTTCCCTCCGTTTTGGCTGAAGTCCTCCATGGCTGCTGTAGGCCTCTCCAAGTCAGAGAGCCAAAGAAGGATGGGAAGAAAGAACTCCAACAAAAAAGGACAATGCTGATTGGCTGTGGGCTTCCTGAAGGGTTACCCTAATCACAAATAAATAGCTGGGTGCTGATTGGCTCTGGGTAACTGATCAGGACCAAATATGGGAATTAGGCAGAGTGGTCTTCCTGGATACCCTGCCTGCCTTGGAATGCATTGAGAAGAAGAGAGCATACCTGTACATGCTGGAGGAGGAAAGAGCATGCATGCAGCAGCTATCAGCCAACAAGAGCCATTGCCAGCCCACACCTAGAAGATACTCACTACTGCCTAGTGAGGACAGATAAGTAACTTTGCTATTACTGGGGCTAGGGGAAGTGTTTCTTTGGGGATGGAGAGCCTCTGGCAGGTGGACGGGCATTGACCTGCCTGCCAGAAGCAATGGGCCACCTCTGTCAATACCCCCTTCCCTTTTTGTTTTTGTGAAGCTCAGGCACTGATATCTATATGTCAGGTTTAATAGGTTTAATGTGATGTAACATCAGCTGTTGTGATCAACCAACAGTGTTCATAAGTTATAAAAGTCTGTGCTTCAAACCTTTACATCAAATATTTATAACCATGACCACCAGCACAGGCTCTCAGATTTCAATGTGGTTCGGAGGAAGTACCACATTGTTCATATGCCACAAACTCAGAACCCCACGTATGTATGGTGCTCCTGTGCATGTAGTCATTCTCATTCACTTCAGTGAAAATAACACTGCCCCTCTGAAGTGAGTGGATAAGCCCTTGGCATTCACAGGATCTCCATGGGCAAACACACCCTGGCTTGTAAGAGACAATTTGATGATGATGATGATGATGATGATGATGATGATGATGATGCTCTTTCTTTTTCTCTCAGCAGCACTGAATTATGGACCTAGAGCTATCTAACAGCAATCTTTTGAACTTAACACTTATGTTTTCTTTTACTTTATTGGCTCTGAGAACAAATTAACTGTGTATTTAATGTCTCAAGCACAGATTCAAAATATGCATTTTGATTGTTGCTACTTGTCCCAAGGGCTCTACAGAACCAAATATTATATTAGTAGTATAGTAATATTAAGTATACTAATAATATGGTATAGTAATATTAAGATGCTGCTGCTGCTGATTTTCCTCTAATATGTTGCTCAGTGCACAGCTGTCACAAACAATAAGCCTTTTGTCCAAGAATGAGCGTTACCTTCATTAAAGACCCTCAAAACATGACCTGTACTGTAATTGTATAATATTTATTTTTAATCAGTTTGAGTGATTAAAAGCAAGACAGTTAATTTACTAAATTAACTGACAACCCAACTGAGAGTATGTTTAAATCCTTACAGCACTTTTCAGGCTGTTGTTTGTTCACCAAAATGGATTCTGTTCTTGTCATTTCTCACCTTCCCCCTCTTTTCTTTTCTTCTTCATCCTCTGCGTGGTGGATTCTTGATGGAGATGATAAACTGCGATTTCTACAAACCAAAGGACTTTTAATATTTGAACGCTGTGTGTTTCTCTTCTCTGCAGCAACATTACTGGCTACCTCTAGTCCTCTTATGTAAACTCCAGTGTATCCATGGTGATGCAGTTCACAGTGTTTGCTCTCATGTCGGGTCAACTCAAAGCTTTGCGTCTTCTTCATAATCTTCTTGAGTGGGTGCTTCCTGTGGCGGCTGGTAGCTGCCTGGATTGGCTCTGAGTAGCAAGTAGAAATGTTGTCCAAATCCTCTGAAACACAGGTAGTCCTTTGAAACCTACCCAGCAGCGGAGTAAGCGTTTGTGACACTGAAGGTTTAATAGGAGAACACATATCTGTACTTTGAGTGGTATCTTCTGTAATTAAAAAAGAAGATACACCCACTGGCGAGCTGCCATGTTGAAATGTATTACTATCCCAAATGTTATCATCATCGGTGCTAGAACAAAGGCTAGATGAATGCCCATATCGTGTTCCAGATTTGCTGCCCAGGTAATGACTACTCCTCTGGCCAATCTCCTTGAAAGCACTGTTGGTTCCTTCTTGGCTGGAACCTTTAACCACTTTTGAAAGCTCCTCTTGTAAGTGGTGCCTCGTCCGCTGACATTTGAGCCATAAAATATTCCATTGTTTCAGTTCAACCTCTTTGTTACCCAGAGCAATTATAACCTCACTGGCTTTCTGGAAGTTTTCTGCAGAAACTTTTGTAGCTTCTTGGTGGTACCTTTGCAAAGACTGAACTGCAGATTGAGAATATTTGGCCTCCACTGAAAGTTGCTCAAGATACTCATTACAATGAACCATCCACTTGTGAGCCTGAATGAGAGAGAGAGAGAGAGGAGAGAAGAGAGAGAAATTAAACAAAGGATACCCAATATTTATTATTTATCTGTGGGCATATGCAGTGGCTCATGAAGGATGACAAATTTTACCCCAATTAAAGAAAACAATACACATAAAACACAGGACTTCCACTGGTAGTGAGGGAAAAGAAGGGCATTACTGTGTGCAGAGGACCAAAAAGCCAACAAATATCTACATTTTACACACCCTATGAATACGAGTAAATTAAGAGTTAGGGCAGAGCCACATTGGAAACTTTTTATCAGTTCAACTGCTTGGCTTCCCCCAAAGAATGGAAACTGCAGTTTGGTGAGTGTACTGAAAATTATGTTAGAGAGTTCTGGCTTCCCCTAGTTGCTCGGAGAAAGGAAACCACTTAAGGCTGTAGTGTAAATATACATTAAGTGTCCAGCATTGACAGCCTTCAGAGGTCTTTGGGCTCCTCAACCCTTTAGCAGGTTGAGGCTCATGTTTGAACCTAAATTATCTTACTACATATATGAAGCAAATTGTCTTTTGTAAGCTGCTTTGGGAGAGCTTTGTCCTGAAAGGTGGCATAGAAGGGGGAAAAAAACCCTTCCCAACTGATTTTCTCGTGGGAAATTGAAGTAGAATTGCCCAATCCATAACACAAGCAAAAACACACCATAAGAAATGAGAGAGTTACACCCTGATCATTCTCCTTGTCACTGAAGAGGCCTCTGGTGTAGGGATGGATAAATCTATCAATTTCAGTTTCTCTCAGTTTCTCATTTTTCCAATCTTAAATTTGGTTCATCCTGAACTTTGAGAATTCTTTTCCTTAAAGTTTGCTTGAAAATTTGTACACATTTTTGGGCCCATTTCTCCTAATACATGCATTTCTGTACACATTTTTGTTGAATATACACATTTTTTGCTAGTAGTTTTCCTAAAATAATGCATTAGGTTCTTCAACCTGGAGGCCAGACTCATCCGGGCCAAGCTGTTGAAGTGGGGTGATTATATCACTGTTGGGTGGGGTGGGGTGGGGTGTCTACAGAGAATCTACCCCTTCCCCAAGAATTAAGACACCCCAAGCCTTTCAGTCTGGTCACCAAATTATTCTGTAGCTAGTACACAACATAGTGGACTGTCAGCCCTGAGATGCGTAAGCAAATCTGTTTTTATGGAAAGGCATACATGAGGCTTGCAAGCTGATTGTACAAGAGCAAAGGAGGTTCAGGCCTACTGCTGAACATAATATTTAGATGTATAATGCAATACACTCAGAAATAAAAAGAAAAACCTCTCTTACTGTTTCATAAAATTCGTATAGCTTGACCAACTTCTCCAGCTCACTTCTCCTCTTCTCTGTTTGAATGGTAATGTTACTCAGATACCTACTGAAGACTTGAAACTCCTCTTCAGATTTTAATGAAGAGTTGTCCTTTATGAGCTGTTGCCCTTTCTGGGAACGCTGCTGTAACATAAAAAGTGAAACAAACCAAGTAGTATGTTGCCTTTATTCTTGACCAAGTTCTTTCTATTACATAAGGGAAGGAGAAGGGTTTGGGGAAACTGTGTTTGTTAGCTGATACACAAAAAACATTTCCAGCTCTTGGAAGTGGTCAGACTCTGTTTGGAGAACATGAAATGTAAAACCTTCAAAAGCAGGATTTTGCAACCGAGTTCTGCCATGCTCTTCATTTAAATCAAGGTAGGCAATATGAGGTACACTATAATATTATCGCAGGCCCTCTTCACAAGCAACCCATTGTGAGCTCCATGTATGCACCATTGCCTGGTCCTTGGCTCCACACATTTTGTGTGAAGTTCCCAGTAGTATAAAATGCAGTCAGAGTTTACATAGGATATACCTGTTTTCAATTATCTGGCCAAATGGTATAGAAGCTGGCACTGAAATGAGCAATGACCCAAAGAAAGTACCGCTGTTCGCTCCTCACTTGCATAATATGCACTTACAACAGACTGTGGGTTAAAACTAACAAATTCACATTTAATCTAGTGATCGAGGCTTTACTGGAGATAATGGGTTGTATCCAATGTTAGTCTAACTTAAGCCCCATTCATTTCAATAGCTCTGCTCTAGTAGGATATGACCCAATGAAGCTTTATTCTATTTTAACACATGCCAACAACCACTGCCAAAGGAGTTCCCTGGCATAGCTCACCTTTCTAAGGCTTATTTACTCCTCCATTTTTCAATAGTTTTTTTTTTTCAATTCAAACACACAAATCTTGCTACAGTCTTGCTACATGGTCATATGTTGTTGTTGTTATTTATTTTATTTCTATACCGCCCAATAGCCGAAGCTCTCTGGGCAATTCAAAAATACAATATAAAATACAAACAATAAAAACATCATAAAAAGTATTGTCCCATTAAAGCTTTAAGGTACAATCTTATGCATGTTTAAACAGAGAAAAGTCCTACAACATGGCTGGCTGGGGAATGCTGGGAGTTGTAGGGTCTTCTTCTAAACTTGCATAGGATTGTGCCCTTAATGCATATTTTTTCTAGAGATGTCACTTGATTAAAGAAATTGTAGCCTATTAAATTATTCATATTAAATTTACATAACATTTGCATGTGCATTTCCATTCAGCCATATATTGCCTCTGCATGTGGAAGCTCTACTGCTTACTGCCCATGTTCTATTACAGAATAGCCTTGCTGTTTTGCAACAAAGGTGAATCTGCTACAGTATCTCAACAGTGGCAAGCCAGATTCTTCCAGGAAGCCTACGGGCTTACCTTCCCAAGCCATAGACCCACACAACTCATATTCATCTTTTGTGTCCGTTTTGTGCTGCTTTGTTTTGTTCTACTACTGTAGATTTTTCTTTTCCACTCTACTTTTCTCCCTCTTGTCACCACACTAGGTTCTCTCTCTGGCGAGCTCTATCTCAAGATGCCTTGTGAAGGGCCACAGTACTTGGCTTGGGTTTCTCCCTCTCACCCTCTCCCTGAAAACTGACAAGCAGGCCAAATGTCCACTCTCCCGCTACCGCTCAAGCCTCTGCTCCAACTATACGTGGCACAGACTGAGCTAGCCCCAGAGTGGCAGTGGCACAGCTGCAAAAGAGGCAGCTGAGAGGAGACTGCCATCAAACCAGCACTGCTGGTGGTCGCGGCAGCAACTGAAAGCCCCACAGATAGGATAAGCTGGCCCTAAACATGGCCATTAATTTCTCTTGCCTTTTCAAACCATATGCTGCATGTGGGCCAATACCCACATACAGCTTCCTGGGTGGGAATGGCAGAGACATGCATCCATTCTGACCCACCTCGGCTTACATCAGCCTTCCCCAACCTGATGCCCGCCAGATGTGTTGTGCTACAACTCCCATCATCCCCAGCCAGCATGGCCATTGGGAAGGATGGCTTACATATTCAAAAGTTTTGCACATGGGGTGCTATGGATTTAATGCTGGGTGCAAGCTTTAAAAATGCAGAAATTTAAAATCAGCTAATCAGACTGATTCGTCTATGAATGTTGCAGCCCTAATTTCTTCACTTGTTGGATACTTTATAAGCTATACACATGCAGTTTCAGAAAGCAAACAGTGATTCCTGAACAAAGCACTTACCATTGCTTTTTCACTGAAAATTAGGAATTCTTCCCACTTCCTTTTCAGGTTTTCAACTGAAAGCTTTTCTTGATCCAAAGGCCCAAGATATTTCTCGCTCTCATTTTCAAACCAGACTCTTATCTGTAAAGAATACAAGGCTTTATATCTTGATGTATATCTACAAGTCATTCAAATGAGCAACTTCATAGAAATAATATACTTTTAAAATAAAGCTTATTTTAAAGACAAGCCCTCTATTTTCTAAGTATTGGAAGTATGATGCTACTTCCCTCCTGTCTCATCGCGATGCTGAGCACAGTGGCATCACATCATTTTTTCCTCAACTAAATGTTACTGGGAGATGTGGCCTGATCTCGGCCACAACCAGAGGAGACATGCAGAAATCTGTGACTGGATCTCCCATGTTCTTCATTTCTAAAGCTGAAAAGCAGGTGTTATTTGCTCTGCAGGGAAAAAATACAGGTATGTGTAAATAGTACTGACCTGATCACAGCCTTCTTCAAATTTTCTCATTGCCCAGAGATTCTCTAGTTGTTGCAAGCATTTATTAGACAACAGAACCAGCCTATGAACTTCTTCATCTACTTGATTATATAGTTTCGTAATAGTCTCCATAGCATCTCTGTGGGGGGGGGGGGGCAGGAGAGAAATCAGCATCCATCAGACCTTTTAAAAAAGCCATTCTAGATGCTGCCTGAAATTAAAAGGTATTTCCTGATTTTTGCAATAGCAATGATAATACTCATCATCTGCTTACCAAAAAGGACAAAGGGAAGACTTCTGAGCCTACTGAAATATAATCTCAGCCCTGCCTGTATCATTACCATATTGTGAAAATTAAAGGGTGCACATCAGAGAATTGGGGTAGCTAGTTCAATGTACAGAGTGAAACTCTGGAGTTCCCTCCCGCCGCCACATTACATGACAAACTGCTTTTGAATTCAGTAGTGTCAGATGTGGTTTAGGATACATCAGTGGGGGACAGAGAGCCCGCTCTTCGAAAAGAAAAGGTCAAAAGCTCCAGTGACCTGGTTTGAATGTCATGGCCAGTTCCTATGTTGTTTAACCCAGGAATTGGTGGGGGTGCGTGGGAGCAAGTGAGTGCACTGCCTCCAACCCATTTGCCACTTCCGCTTTCTGAAGCAACCCAGGAATGCCCTATTCCTGGGTTGTTATTGTGACATCCAGACCCAGGAACTCTGGGTTGTTTAGGGGTTAAACAACCCATAGGTAACCCAACAATAAACTATGGGTGATTGTTGGGTTAACTCTGGCTTGTTTAACCCCTAAACAACCAGAGTTCATGGGTTTGGATGATAACTCAGGAATAGGGTGTTCCTGTGTTGTTTCTGATATCAGAAGCAGGCGAGCAGGTAGAAACCAGCACACTCGCTCACAA
This sequence comes from Shinisaurus crocodilurus, assembly GCA_021292165.1. Classification (NCBI taxonomy): domain Eukaryota; kingdom Metazoa; phylum Chordata; class Lepidosauria; order Squamata; family Shinisauridae; genus Shinisaurus; species Shinisaurus crocodilurus. The sequence goes on along the minus strand of CM037880.1, from coordinate 89,722,354 downwards.
GTGCTAACAAACAACCCATGATTTGTTAACCATGGGCTGTTTGATTATCTGAACTGGATCAGTTCAGTGTGCATGCAAGCGCTTGCATACCTACAAGGTGTGTCAGCTTTGCCCTCAACGTTGGCAAAATACCGGTATTACATTTAATTGTCATCTTGGACTTCTTCCTAATCTTCCATCTAAATAAGATTTTTCAAATGCCATCTTCTCCAGTCTGTGATTCCATATGATCAATGTGATCATTCACATTCACAAGCTGTCCTTTGAAACACCTACTGTGACATAGAAAATCTTTGCCTCTTCTAATGCTCAATGATTTTATTATCTGCCAACCAGCATCACAATTACAAAAAATTACATAGTAATCAGCAGTCAAATACCTACCGATAATCTTCTGTATTGCAGAATTCCTCCTTCCTAAGCCTTGCAAGGATTGTTCCACCCTCAAGTCTTAAGGTTACCAACAGTTCATCTTCCAGAACAAGTTTCATCATTGTCTTGTGTTTGTTCATTAAGTCATTCACCTCCTAAACAAAATAAATGCTACTGATTTTAGGTTGGTAGTAATTTTACAGAGAAACCCTTTCTCCCTCTCTCTTACACACATGCTGCCCTCATCCATTCAGACATACAAGCACACAACTCTCCCCAGCCCCCCAAGTTGCTCCCAGGTGGCTCACCCAGCCCCCACTGGCTTCCTGCTCCTTACCCTCCCTGCTGGAGATCTGATCATGGCTATTCAACGCACATTAGACATTATCTCCGTAATCCTGTATAGTAAGTGAATATTATGATCCCCACACTGTGGATGGGGAGCTGAGAAAGAGAAAATGCACAAGTTCACTGGTTTACAAGCTTCCTGGTTTACAGCTCATTCATCTAGCCACTATGTCACCACTTGCTCTCTGTCTACATCTCCCAACATGCAATACTTCAAGCCCAGTGGATTATCGCCAGTACCACATTTAAAAACGGCAAACAAGATAAATACTTACTTGTGCTGAACTTGGCATTTGGGTACTGTTGAGTGAACATACAGAGTATTGCAAGAAAACAACAGCCTCTTTGCAGTTTGTAATGAACGGCTCAAGTTTCTGCAAGTAGAAATACAATAACTAATTAAAACAGTAAAAGGAAAAAAAAACTAATTTCTACTGTTCTTCAATAGTAACCCTGAAGTGTCTTTGTGATAGGATATCACCAAATGCTTGAAACTGCAAAGTTAGGTGCTTTATTTAGAAACAGCAATGATAACAGTAATCCACAAATTTCATTAAGACAGTCCTCTGTGCACTCTTTTTTCAAACTAGTTTAGGAATACTGTCCCACAATATTCAGAGTTTGTATTGCCTCTTGCTTACCTTGCAGCATCTTGTCCATATGCCCCATGACAGACAAGTTACAAACAAGTTGTTTTTATTCAGGTCCTGCCTAGTAACGTATCACCGCACCTCTCCTGCCCTCATATTCTCATTACTGGCAAATAATCAGAATCCTGACACTCAGAAAGGTTGCTTACTTGGGTAACATCTTCTATGCATCTCAGTGTCGGTATGCATACACACCCCACATCCCTCACCAGCAGCCTAGATGTCATGTTCTCTTATAGGGGAGTGGAGAGAACTAGCAAAGACCACAGGAGTGGTTTAAATGACTGCACAAGCATGGGTTGATATCAGCAGAACTTGAAAAAAGAGGCAACTGCAGGAAGGAATTTGGATCAGAAACTAAGCCCATAATGCACAGCACTGCTCATAAGAACAACCACACCATAATGTAAAGATCACATGAAACACTTTCCAGGTGTTAATAGTGGCTTTTTTCAGGTGTTTGATTTAGCACTAAGAGAACAGGGAAAACCCAATAAGCTAGTCGCAAAAGCACAACAGGAAGAATCACATCATTCCCAAGAAAAAAACAAAACAAAACCCAAAAATTTAAATTTGAATATATTTTTTCATGCTAGAGCACTAAAACAAACACATCATAAGAGTTTTGATCTCCAAGTCTCTATTAGGATAAACAAAGATGAGAGGACCAGGCTATTTTCTAGGGTCAATTGGCAAAATCTATAGCATTGTAGTGGGAAAAGCTATAGTTGATATTACAAAGATTTTTTTATTGTGGTGGTCATAACAGCTCACTCAACCTGCAGAATTTGAGCTTTTTCAAGGAAGACTCAATGGCTCAATTCAGACATCACAACAAGCTATGGCTTCTGCTAACCACAGTTTAGAACCCAAACCATACTTTGAGCTTCCAAACATACTACAAGCATGCCACAGTTTAGACTTCGAGCATTTTGTTTGTTTTCATTTCCCATCCCCATAGTGCAACAGCCTCTGGAGGTTGAGCAATAGCAGTAACTATAGTTTATTAATTCCAACATCATGCCAGATCCTAGTGAAGCTTCTTTAACTATGATTTGGTATGCTCTCTGAATCGAGCCAATAACTTTTACCTGGATTATATTTGACTCTGGTAAATACTATTAATTTCTTACTTGTATGACCAACTAAAGGTTAACTCAGGCAATCAAAAATTATTTAGAAAGCACAATTAAAAATAGTTCCAAGAGTTCAACATTATAACTCACTCTTCGGAAGCATATCCAGTCATTATGATTGTAAGGGAATGTTCCATCAAACTCCACTGTCAGTTGGTTGCAGTCAATGAATCTATGCAAAGCCTTCAGTGATGTGAGAACTTCACACTATCAAACGAAGTAAACATTTGTATACAATTTTGTAGACATCTTAATGAAATTAGCATGGTTTCAGATAACATAAATCCAAGCCCTAAAAGCTTGCAAGGCATCTAGCAATCATCTTTAACATAATCTCTAAGAAGGTGAAGAAGAAAAGAATGCAAATTTCAGCTTGACAAGAAGTGACTCAGGGGCTTTTTTCTTGTAGTGCTCTCCTTTACCAACTCTATGGGACTTGGGGAATTTGTACCATCTGAGCATCAGCCTAAATCAGGAAAGTCCATTTGTGAAAAATGTGTGACAGCAAGAAGATATCTATCTCCCCACCCACTTCAGGGAGAATTTACTGAATCAGGTGCTTGGTGTGAGAGAGAATATTAGAAGATACCCCCAAATAGCCAAAACCAATTGACTACTTTTAAAACAAACAGCTGGACTTGCTGCAAGTAGCTTTATACAAAGAACCATGCAATGCAATCCCATGCATGCTTATTGGGAAGAAAGTCTCATTGAATTCAATGTGGTTGAAGCCTTAGCTTTGTAGATCAAAACTGCAAACAATTCTTGAGGTGGTTACACATTTATTGATTGATTATATTTATATCCTTCCTTTTTTCCTGCAAGGAACCCAAGGTGGCTTACTCCTACTCCTCCTCTCCATTTTATCTTCAGATTAGCCCTGCGAGGTAGGTTAGGCTGAGAGTCAGTGACTGGCACAAAGTCACCCAGTGAGCTTCATGGCCAGCCAAGTGGGGACTAGAACCCGGATCTCCTGAGTCCCGGTCCGACACTCTAACCACTATATTACACTGGCTCTCATTAACCCCACTACCTCTTTTCTTGATCCTAAGAGCCCGGAAGAAGTGGCAGTGAGGGTAGTCTGACAAGGGAAACAGCATGGCAACCTGACTTCCTTCTCTTTAAAGGGACAGTAAGTAGCCTTTAAGGCAGGGAGATTGAACTTCTTTCAGCCCAAGGGGCGACTTCAATTTCAGAGCAGCTCTCAGGTGCCGCATTCCAGCAGTGAGTGGGGCCCAGAGTAAAGGGGACAGGGCCCCAAACTCCAGGAATGCCAGCATATTTTAGCTTAAACCCCTTACTGCCAGTAACTAAGCCTTAGGAAAGGCAATTCAACCTTTTAGAACGGGGAAAAACTGCACAAAAGCCAGTAAGCTACTAAACAATGGTGTGTGTGTGTGGCAGAAGCAGGAAACACCTGGTGATGTGGGAAAGGGGGTATGGCCAGCTGGGGAATAACAGAGGACTGGATTGAGGCCCCTGGAGGGCCATATTTGGCCCCCAAGGCCAGAGGTTCAACACTCCTCAGCAAAAGAGACACAGGTCTGTACATTTAGCTTGACAAAGCAGTCATCAGTCCTGGCTCGGTCTCTCTCTTGATTGTTGGGTACAGCCAGCAATGTTGCTCAGACAGTTATATATACTGCCTGGCTTTCAGAGTACAGCATAGGTTACTGCTCAGGTTACTCTGGGATATGCAACCAAGAGTGAGATGCAAATTATAAGCTGTGTTATCAATCATTACCCATAATAAAACATTTAATCTCTTTCTTATTTGTTTTACCTGAAATGCAACTTCTTTGTCAGGCCTACAAGCAGATTCCTTATTAGTCAATATCAGAGCACTGTGAATGGAATGAGGAACAGCACTCTAAAACAAAACAAAACAAATTTGATGAAACACAGCATGTACACCTCTTGTCTATGTGCACCTTAATGCTCATTTAATGGCACCCATGATAAGTACTGTGTTTTTAACTGAAAATGTTATCTGAAAAATAAACCTGAATCTGTAAAAACCAAGAACAGCAGCAATCGCTGAGGAGGATTCATAATGGGAAGATAGCCAGCAGATCAAGCCAACACATGACTATTCTTTATTTAACAAATTTAATTATTTGTTAAATTTATATACTGCCCAACTGGCAAATTACCTTAGGATAGTTTACTATCATCCCCTGCCCCCCGCCCCACCAACAAAAAATACTCTGCCTACTCCAGAACTGAGCCCCACTGGACTCAATGAATGTGTGCTTTGGATTGCAGACAAAGACTCTTTAGGAAGTTGTTACAGTAAGTGGAATGGATGCAACTTGATTGTCATTGGCACCTTCTACCCTGTCTCCATTCCACAGGTTAGGTAGGGCTGAAAAGTCTCCTGAGGCTCAGTAACCTGGAGATCTAGGGGGTGGGGGTGAACTTTGAAGCATACAACCTGGTGGTAGGTGCAGAGCATAGTAACATATGGGAGGAGACAGAACCTGGCTATGCCTGATAGCTCAGGGATGGAGCCAGATAGAGTGTAGCAAACAGCAAAAACAAGGCAAGCAGAAAAAAGTGCCATTCACCTGAAGATCTCATTCCTTTCCCTGGAGAAGGAAATTTCAGATCAAGCCCTGTGACCTGGCAAACCTAAAGGTAGGGGCTTCCCAAAGAAGGATCATTCCCCTCCTCCTCCTCGAATGAACGCAGCAAGGTCTGCCTGAATTCCCATCCATACAATCCTTATGTCCAATTATTTCTTGGGCCACATCTGGCATGATCAACCCGAAGTTAAGCACTTGAAAATCCCAACTATTCCTATAGACATAACATAAGCATGTATTTCATGCTACAAACCTATTCATGTTAACCTAGCAGTAAATTCTAACAGTAAATTCCATTGGGTTGTATCTAATGGTGTCCATCTGTTGACAGAAGTCTCTTTGATCCAATGGGAAGGGAAGCTATTTTTGCCCATTCACCCTCCCCACCTGCTCCAAAGGCTTCCAAAGGGGCTGCACCACCTCCCATACTGTTCAAAAGGCTTCTCCAACCCTCTGAAACAGATTTTGGAGGATGGGGGGGGGGGCTGCAGCAGGGAACGGGGAATCACCTCCCTTTTTGCTAATAGAAGCCTATGCTGGATCAAAGAGCTTTCCATCAGTGGAGGGACACTACTGGATACAATACATTGAATTCAGAGACCTACTTCTCAGTAAGCATACATCAGCCTGTGTCATTCCTCCTTTTCTTCTATATTTTTATATAATGTTTACAATTCTGAATGATATAATAAAACAAAGGGTACAATCATAGGCTGTGTAGCTCTGCGTACTGAAACAAATCATGTCCAACGTTTTGCGCCAAAGATAATGCTGAGTGCCGTTTTAACCTTAAGGCAATGTTGCCATTATAATTGTGGTTGTTGCTTTTAAAAATTATTTTTGTCGCTGCTTCTTTTAAATTTGTTTTCTTATGTTATTGGTTTTATTGTATTTGTTTTTATTATGTATGTTGTCCTGAGCACTTCAGCTCATAACTTAAAATAATAATAATCAGCCTATTCAATTCTACTCCTTTCAAACCTACCGGAATTTGCAAAGAGCCAAAATATATTTCATTTGTATAAGTAAAGTTATGAACATTATAAAATTCAAGTCTTTTAAAAGTATATTTTTCTTCAAGCAATGAAAGAGATAAGTAATCTAAAAGCATCACACTCTAGGCCCCCACTTCATAAGAAAATTCACAAAACAAACATTTTTGGAGGAAATGCCTCTTATTCTTCTGGCAAATAAAAGTTTTGATGCACTGTGAATTAAAATGAAAAATCTCTTCAAAAGTAAGGTTGACATAAGGAAAAGTGCCAGGAAGGCATTATGATACATAAAAGTATTATCTAATTCTTCATTTCCACTACTTTCAGCTGAGGCCAAAACCTTGTTAAAACATTGAGCCAACACAAACTGTTTTGCTTCCAAAATTTAATTCAGTTTCTTGTGGGGACTAGTTTCACCACAAGGCATGCGCATCATATTGCAGTATATGGGAAATACTAAAGCCAGTGTAATAAGATAATTACACTGGTGTGAATTCAATAACAATTTGCTTTACCATCTATATGAAGAGCTGGTAACCACAAAATACTCGAGTACCCACTAAACATTTTTCTAGTGTGTTTTTCCTCAAAGCCTTTGGAATCAGGGAGGAATGCTATCCAGAACTCATGACTGCATTAGGTAGGTGGCTACAGAGGGTAATATCCAATACTGCCACTGCACTCATGCTCATTCCATTGTGCCATTGGAAACACTTATTTCCAAATTGAGACAGCTCAGCAGAGCTCCCTTCTGCGAGCTCTGCTGGCTTGCCCAGTTCCGGAAATGAGCGTTTTTGCTTGTTTCTAGTTGCTTTAAGAACCTTTAGCTCCCAGTTGTGTTAGTGGTGCAGTGCATGGGCAGCATAAGATACTGCCCAGATGTTGGGAAATGTGCCATGCTCAATGCTTGCAAGCAGACAGAATCTGTAGTGGCAGCAAATTAAACCTCCAGGCCAAAGAATGAGAGTAAATATCTGTTAAATCAATTGTACCTACTACTATCAGCTTAACTGGCACCAGGTTCTAGATTTTCTCAACGAAATTCTCTGACGCTTAACTTTGTCAGAAAGGGGCTGCTGAAAATGTCCCAGCTTCAAAGGAAGAAATACTGTTCAAAATACTTTTGCTTCTGGACAGATGAACACATACCAGTGCCTAATTATTAGAATAATCTCAATCTTTTAGTCTGTGGTATTAAACACTTCATCGTAACTATCTGCACTCACCTGTAATGCTGCCAAAGCTTTGAAAAGAGCAAGTATGTTCTGACGCTTGCGAGCATCCACTAAAATAAGCAGCCCCAAAGCACGGACATCCTTTCTAAAACAAATAAACAGAAGGTCTTGAAACTATACTTATAAAAATGTATAAGAAAAATGAAAATGAAACACAGGGCCATAAGAAGCATGGCGCAACATTATTGAACAACTACATCTACTCTATCAGGTAGGCCAGTCACAATGTCATTATAGCACTGCACCCATCAAAGAAAGACTTCCACTGCTAATATATGCTTCATAACAGAGTTCTTTACCTTCATTTTGGTGAATAGTACAGTAATACCTTGGATTGCAAGTAACTTGGTTTGAGAGCATTTTGCAAGACAAGCAAATTTTTAAATATTTATTAAATTATTTTTGACTTGATATACAAGCGACGTCTTGCAATACAAGTACTGTAGTACGGCTTTCAATTAAAAATCTCTGTACAAATTTTTTGGGGGGAATTTCGTTTTGATATAAGAGTGTTTTGGATTACAAGCACGTTTCCGGAACTAATTATGCTCTCAATCCAAGGCATGACTGTATGTCCAAATCGGTACATTACTTTTTGGTGTTGCCACACTTTTCCTGAAAATAGACTAACCCATGCCGTACAGTGTTATATGATCTTGACAATGACCTTCAATGCCATTTTTGAGGCTGCATCCACTCATATCATCTTTGTCAATCTATATACAATTGCTTCTACCCATACATCCTATGGGTACCTGCTTTTAACTTGCCGACACCGGAAACTCATTTTGTAAAGCGCTTTTTGGATGTTGCCTGGCCTACTACAGAAACATAGCTATGAAAGCTACACTCCATAGAAAATGACAACTGGCAAACCAGTCACTTCCAATAGGAAGCAGAATATTCTCTGACGGTGCATATAAGCATATACCATGAGAGCAATCATTATATATTTTTTCTCCAGTGTGAAAAGCCAGGCTTCCTCCCACTTTCAGTCTTTAGCCTTCCTCAACCTGGTGCCCTCCAGATATTTTGGAATTCAACTCCCAGCAGCCCCAGCCAATGTCAGGAATGCTGTGAGTTGTAGTCCAAAACATTGTATTTTAGTTTATCTGTTACACAGAGACCACACACCAAGAGTATAGAGTCTTTAATTGGACTTTGCCTGCACATTGTACACCCCAGGACTAGGGCCTTGATGATAATGGAGTCTCACCTCTTCCATACAACTGGTATTAATGTTACACTAAAAACTTGAACAGTTGTTTCTTCTCCTTACCTGGGAACATTGTAGAAATACACTAGAAGTTGTGTGAGCTCGTTGACTCTGGAATATTCACTTAACCATGCACTATTTTTTATGCAGACCTGCACCACAGCTCTTCCAACGCGATCCCTGTTTCCTAACCAGAAAATATAAATGAATGAAAGAAGGAATCCTCTATAATAATGTCCTACATCTCCGAGTCGGTCTGCCTAGTTGGCACCTCCTCCTTTATGTCATAAAGGAATTGCATGGCTTTTTCCTGCTTGATGGAGACATCAGTAGTGCCTTTATGACATCAGCAGCCATTATACCTTCAACTCAGATCTAAAAAGATGAACAAAGAAGTCTATAGAAGATGTGGACTGGTGTAATGGCTGCTGATGTTACAAATTGATTTTATTTTATTTATTTAATAGATTTATATACCACTGAACATATTTAAAAATATCTCTAAGTGGTACACAACATACATTATAGTATACATTAAAATACATAAAAAATGCTAAAATATTAATATAAAACATTAATAAAAACATTAAAATAAAATCAATCAAAACAACACTAATTACAAACAGATGGACTGGACAGCACATTCACTCAGGGAAGGCCTAGATAAAAGAAATGGGTCTTTAATTTATTTTATTTATTTTATTTATTTTTTAATATTTATTTATCGCCCATCTGGCCGGCCACCGGCCACCCTGGGCGATGTACACAGAATAAAAGCAATAAAATACATTTAAAACAATATAAAAATTTTAAAATCTTAACCCACCCCATATTCCCATGCCTAAAGCATGATATAGCTGGCACCTCCTGAATAACAGAGATAATTCCATAAATTGGGTGCCACATGGGGAAAGCCCACTTCCTGGTTGCTGTGAGATGACAGTCTGCAGGTTGCGTTACCACCAGCAAGACCTCCTCCGATGATCTTAATGACTACACAGGTCTGTACTGGAGAAGGCGATCTACCAGGTAACCTGGTCCCAAGCTGTTCAGGGTTTTATATGCTAACAGCAAGACTTCGTGCTTGGCTCGGTAGCTAATAGGTAGCCACTGCAGTTGCCTTAACACTGGTGTAACATGTGCACAGCCAGGCACTCCACTCAGCATCTTGGCTTCTGCATTCTGCACCAGCTGCAGCTTCCAGACCAAGCCCGAGGGTAGCCCCACATAAAGCACATTACAGTAATCCAAACATGAGGTTACCAATGCATGGACTACAGTGGTCAGCCTATCCCTGTCCAGGAAAGGGTGTAGTGTAGCTGATATACTAACCTGAGTTGCTAATAGGAGCTCATCACCACAGAAGCTGCTAGGGCCTCTAATGACAATGATGACTCCAGGAGCACCTCCAAACTATGTACCTGTTCTTTCTGAGGGAGTGCAACCCCATCTAAAACAGGCAAACTCTGCAGTTACAATACCTGGGAACCACCCACCCATACAGTCTCCATCTTCAGTCTCAAATGCACTGCTTTCTCCTCCTCCTCCTCTCCTCCCAGCTACTTGTATGCCTATTAATCATGGAGGACATCTTGCTAACATGGTCATAGCGATGGGCCACCGCAGTGCTGACTTAGAACTGAAGGACAGACAGGAAAGAGCAAAGCCCTAAAGCAGGGATAGGCGACCTCTGGGGGTCAAGGGGGCACATTTCCAGCTGGAATCCACCAGTGCACCCCACCCCCACTGAAATTGCCACTGCCAATTTTGCCACTGATAGTACCTTGTTTCCTTGCAAAATCACAGTAATCTTTGCTGTGGCAAGGGCCCACAAAAACAGCTATGATGGCCATATACAACCTGAGGGACATGTGTTGCCCATTCCTGCCCTAAAGTAAGGATACATATGAGGCAATGGACAAAGGGAAAGAATGATGAAAGAAGAGCCAGTTGGAAAGGAATAGGCCACTTTTGCGCATTCCCACCATGTAGTAGAATCATAGAATCATAGAATCATAGAAAAGTAGAGTTGGAAGGGGCCTACAAGGCCATCGAGTCCAACCCCCTGCTCAGTAGGCATCTTCCTAGTGTAAGGGAATTGTACTAGGAATATACAAGAGCCTGCATGTACTCTACAACTTCTATCACTTTTGCAAGTATTATTTCCACCTGAAATGCCCCAACTACTTTCAATATTCCACAGTTAAGGAACAGTGAGGATTAATTACTCCTCTTGGAAGCAGGAAGCTATTTTATTTCTTTTATGTTCCTGAGCACAGGAATGGAATAGAATGGACTTACTGTAAATTTTAAATTTGAAAAATTGTATTGGCAAAGGATTTGGTGGATGAGTTGAATGTGAGATTGAGATTACAGTCGATAAACTAAACCTATGAAGGATTCTTTGGGGGGGGGTGTTTTTTTTTTTTTAATGAAAAGGCTTGTCATGTTGTTACATTTAAACAAAAATTGATTTTGAATTCTACCCAACAGACCATGTCAAGCAAACGCACCTTACACTCCCAACATGCTGTTGCAATTACTAAAATCAAGTATTCAATACGGGATTATGGTAATGAAAGGTGTGCACGTGTCAGGGTGGTGGGGGTGGTACGTGAACATTTGTTCCATCCACGTTTTTAGTGAGGAGGACCAATATAGGTATGAATAACAGGGTTCAAGAAGCTGATACATGTGTCCTGAAGATATTGGAAACTTGGCAGAAGGCTGCCTGAAGGCACCATTTGGAAGCATGATGATTAACTAAGACTGCAGTGTTCAAGAGTTCTAAACAGCTTACCTTATAAGAAAACAAACAAGGCAGATTCTCATTTGGTCAAAGTCCAAAAAGCTTACCTTAGTGGAGCTAAAAGAAGTTAGGCTCAAATTTCCTTATAAAATTTATTATCCACAACAATTTCTTTTTAAAAGCTGAACATAAAGAGGGGATCTGCAGGTTTTTTCAGGGCGGGGGCGATCAGAAGTGCATCCAGTGACAATTGACACACACACCCCCATCTTCAGCCTACATTTGTACTGCATTCTGTATGCCCTTCAGATGACTGTGGGGCCAACAAGGCTATAACATTCCATATGACACATACTACAATGTCAGCACGGGCTTTCTTCCTCATGCTTCCCAGTCAACCCTACAGGGAAGCACAGGAAGCTCCCATGCAGACATGTCTTAAAAGATGTCTATATAGTTTGCATATGTTTCTGCTTACTTAAATACACCATTATCTATGTGCTACATACCACACAGAGCAATGACTCCAGACTGCAGTAATTCTTGATTCACATCAAGCAACTGGTTTGGTAACAAGTGGTCAGGATCCCCTGGGTTTGTAGACAGCAGTTCATTCTCATGGCATGGCAGCACAGGTAATACATTTGCATTAGACTCGCAATCCCGAAAATCAGTTCTGGCATGTCTTGGATCTGGAGAAAACACTAGTCAAGTGAAAGAGGACAGCTTAGGCCTCCCTCTCTCTCTCTCTGGTTAATTGCTTCACTTTGTTAAAAAAAATTGCTTATGTTCTGGGAGAGTATTTAAAACAAAGTAGTATTAGAAGTAGAATAAGGTTAACAAAAACTTCATGGAAAATCTTCCCATATGAGGAAGCCTAAAAATACATTTTAAGAACAATTCAGCAGCTCCTGTTTCTTCTATTTCCCAGGGTTCTGTGGGGAGAGGGGAATGACTGTTAAACCATTGCCAGTTACGACTTCATGGATAGGGAAAGTCTAGTCAGGTTCCCTATCATCAACTTTTTCCTCTTCAGAACTATTATTTGGCATAAGTTAATGCTATAGGCCTAGTGTTCTCCAACCTTGGGTCCCCAGATGTTTTTGGCCTACAACTCCCAGCATGCCCCAGCCAGCGTAGCTGGCTGGGGCATGCTGGGAGTTGTAGGCCAAAAACATCTGGGGACCCAAGGTTGGAGAACACTGCTATAGGACAACTCGGGAAAGAGCCTTCTCTGTTACGGCACCATGTTTGTAGAACACCGTCCCCATGAAGGTTTGGCCTTTCAATCATTTCGGCACCAGGTCACAATTTTTCTGTTTGCCCAGACACTTCAAGAAGGTCAGTTTGTCTTACTGGGGTTTTTAAAAACTGCTTTTTATTGCTGTTTTATTATCATATTGTTATTTCATTTTATGGTGGCATGACCATTTTTAGTTATATTTATTGTTCACCACCCTGATATCTTTTGATTAAGGGTAGCTTCTAAATATCCAAATAAATAAATACATGTGACCTAGCACCCACACAGAGTAACCAGGTCCAGGAACATGAAGGAGAACATGCTGCCCTAACGTTTTCAAGTTTTTTTTTAATTGAAAATAATTTTTTGAAGGGGGCAGGGAATGGTGAGGCTCACAGGTGCTGCTGGAGACCCCTGTGGATACCATGATGCCTGTGGGGCACCACACTGGGAACCCCTAAACTATGAGAGGGAAGGGGAAAAGTGGATGTAGGTGAAGAAGATGAAGGGAAATCTTTCCAGCTCATTAGTAGCCAGGAAACTTGAGTACATATGCATTTCTGATAGCTTTTTCCTCAGACACTGAACACCCACCCATCCAAAGGCACACATCCAAGTCCATCCCTACAGGAAACTGAGATGGTGAGTACTAGATTGATTATTCCCTATTGCACCTCTGAAAGGACCCAACAGGTTGATGATGGATGAGACTTGGTTCTTCTGGCCCTTCTCAAAACTACATAGGAGGCGGTGTGGGGTTTGCATTCCTACCCTTGAGATTAGGTTGCTTTTATGCGGCTCTTTTAGTTTTAAATGCTTTATATGTGTTTTATAGTTTTGAATTATTTTTTATGATGTTTGCTATGAATCACCTTGAAAGGTCTTTTTGTTGTGGAAGGCAACATTAAAATAAATAAATAAATAAATAAAGTTTAAATGGTAGTGTATTTTACTGCTGCTTTGGGTTAAGGTAACACACAACAAAGCTGTCAGGTAATACCCAGTTCCTTCAGCAATGGGGAAGTAGAACAAGAGTAGCATAGAACTATCAGTCATTTTTTACATCTGATTCCTTCCAAATGGAAGCCTTTCACTTGTACTTCTGACAGATTTATTTTGAAGAAGTTTTATTACGTAATTGTGTGAAATGTTTGACATGATGATTAGAAAAGTCTTAAAGTTCAATAACACACAGTTGTATTATGTCGATACTTTTGACACATATGAAGCATAAATAATAAATAAATCCTTGTATTTAACAGAATTAGTATTTTATACCAGATTGAGAAATTATCATTGTGGTCCTAGTGCTAGATGAACTGAGAATATTTAGCTTCAAATCTTAGATATGAATATTCTTGGACAATTTACTCCCTCTTCGCTTCTGTTCCCTATCTATAAAATGGGATGGGAACAGTATTAACGTTCACTCAAATCATCATCATCATCACCACCACAATGCTGTCTTTTACAAGATTGTAAAATCATCTTGTTAACTCTGGGCTTTAAACAAAATATTCTCCATCTAGGGACAACTCCCTTTCCTTCATAGGTCACTTATTCATGTTCTGTTGAAATCGCCGGATCAACTTAAGCCAAATACTACAGGTTGTAAAAACCTAGTGTTGTAATATTTACTTTAGATTGTAGATTTTCAGCTGCTGCACTTCACATAATCTCAAAGCTGTCTATCTGTGAGAAACATTGTGGAGGGCAATATGACTTCTCCAGGACTATAGTGAGCAGAAAATTGTGAGAACTGTAGCCTTTGTCTTGCAATTTTAATCTAAACTGGTGTGCAGCTGAGAGTATCTGTGTGTATCATTTACAGAGTCTGCTCTAAACATGTTCACACAGCAGTAATTCCCATTGATTTCAATGGAGATTACTTCAAAGTAAATATTCTTAAGGTCATGGCCTTAGTCTACAAGCTTTTTCACTTCAAGTCTTCCTCAGTAGTGCATAACTTGATATCACATAACGACCAGCAGTTTTACATAGTCAAATTAATTTCTTACATAAATTAGAGAGTATGGCTGAAATGTACTGCCATAGAAAGTTCTGAATATTTTTTAAAAGAAAGAAATAAGTCCAGCAAGCAGAAAAACCAATGACTATTAACTAAGATATTCAAGAAATACATCAATTTAACAGCTGTTCCAGAGAAAGTTAGATATAGCTAAGGGCTGCCTTATACATAGCATGTTATCAGTACAGGTAAACACAGATGTAAGGGGAAAGTATATATCCATATATACCAACATGCTTGAGCAACATGTATATTTCTATTTTATTGTGAGTATACAAAAGGGAACCCACTATCAATCACAGCTTTCCACTTGAATGTATTTTTTTATTTACAATATTTTTGGATTGCTCCTCTGCTCAATGAGTGCTGTACAAATAAAAATGATATATGGATATGTAATTTAAAAGGCACATACATGATTTTCACACACAATGGTGTATACTTGTCCCCCCCCCTTATGCCTGTGAAAGTAAAAAGTCATGTGCTAAGTGACTCTAAGTGTCATGCACAGCTCAGTACAGTTAACCTAACAAAATTTCGCTGATTTCCTAACTTACTGGACTGTCTATGGCAGGGGTGGGCAACTTGTGGCCCTCCAGATGTTCTGACCTACAGCATATCATGTCTCACCATTGGCTATGCTGGCTAGGGCTGACTGGAGTTGTAGGCCAAAACATCTGGATGGCCACAAGCTGCCCACCCCTAGTCTATGATTACTTTAAACCTCTGATTATGATAAGCCAATTGCGACAGATGATGGATTGCTCTGTAACTATTCTTCTTTTGTTCCCTATGTCCATTTATTATGCTGCTGTTCTGCTTATGGGACATGGGCCTATTTACTTCATTCAAAACCACAAAAGCCTCCTTGACCTCTCAGGATATAGCAGGATATACGTAAATTGAAAAGAAAGTAAAAGAAAGACACACACATACCAGTAAATGTGTATCAGTAGCACCTGTCTTCTAAAACAACATAAAGTAATAGAGGCACACAGCTTAGCCTTGTTTAAACATGCTTACTACGCAACATGCAGTGAGGCATCAGTTTTACCTTCATCCTCTTTGCTTTTGGTAGCAGTGAATTCATGAATATGTGAATCCAGTTTCTCCAGCTTTACAGAATGCCCATTTATTATTTTGGGGGGATTTGCATTGAACACTCCATGTGAGAACACACTGGGTTTATAATCATTAGTCTGCGAATTCTTGTGTGTCCTATCTAAAGATCGTGATCTTCTTGACCCTGACCTGTAACCTGCTGTTGGAGATGTTTTATGAGATACAGGCAGTTTTTCAGAAGCCTGGGAATGATCCCCAAATCTAATGGTCCCCTCTCTTGTTTCTTCCTGTTTTGATTGTCTTTCAGACAAAAAGCTTTCTTGCTGAACATTGTTCTCACATATTTTCTCAGTGACCCTAGAATCATCGTCCACTTGGCTCGAGTCCATTACATTCTCTGAAGGTTCTTCTTCTGCAATGGATTCTTCAGAGCTGGAACCCAGGATCATTGGGTTTTGCTGAGCTTCTATGTATGACTTTCTAAACAAGCGCTTTGTTTCAAAATACAAAGAATCCCGCCCTCTTTGATGTGGGCTGCTCAAGTCTGTACTGAAAGCTATGCTTTTGGTGCCATTCCTTTTCACTAGGGGAGGAGCTGATACATCGTCTTTACAAAAGGCAGGAGTCGATTCAAATGTCTTTTTCGGCTCCTTGATGACTTCCTCTGCAATGGAATCTATATGTGGGCATCCCTCAGGAAGTTCTCTTGAATGTATGTCATCACCCATTTCATCCTCAGCTAGGGTTTGTATTTCAGCCTTGCTTCCAGGTTCATGACATAGGCCAGAATCATCACTACCATGATTTCCACCATTTTCTGCAAGTGGTACCTCTCTCACAGTAGAGCACGTATCATTAGAAGTAGAACTGTTGTGTGAGCTGCTGCTTTCCATGGTCTGTGTCATAGCTTTAGTGTCAGAACTGCTGCTGATTAACTTTTCAGGCAGAGGGTTATTGGAATATTTCTGCAGAATTGTTTCAGCTGTAGGAACAAAGATAGGATTCACAATATTTTTCCAAGGTGTCCTATATATAGCTGGGCCCGTGGTCAGCAAGCAGCTCTGCAAAGGACAGCCATTCCATTCACAATTTACATTTTCCAAAAATTCTGTGGTGAAAATATCTCTATACATGGTTTCAGGTATACTAAGTTCTTCCATTCCATGCCCATGTCTGGAGAGACATTTTAATACTAGGCTGGCTGACTGCTTTCCCAAGGGCACAATCTGGAAGTAAAAATCCCCTGGTTTTAAACGGACTTTGTGGAGAGATGCCAACTGGACTATGACTTTCTCATGGATGCACAAGGGCCATCCTTCATGATAGAAAATAAGGCCAGTATAATTGCCCTGTAAATAAAAGAGAAAGTGAAATATCTAAATGGAAATATTTGCCTTATATTGTGTCATTACCTTCTGTGTAGATTTAACCCACCATTGACCTTTTAGCACAGTACAGAAAAGGATAGTAAATCAATAAAGTAGTTGACTCATAACAAAACCAGTGGATGAGGAACAATAAAATATAGATGCTATGTATATTAGCACCGGCAACTGTTGCAGAATCAGCAGTGCTTCTTGGGTACAAATAATTAGCAAAATCACAGAACATGTCCTGAGTATATTCCTCTGTCAACTGTGATCAGTTGCTGCATCACATTTTTCATAGGGACTGACAAGCATCCTTTATCCAGATCATGTTCTAATATAGAAACAAGACTAACTTTTATAGTTTGATTCCTCCCATCCAACCCCATTTATAGTAGTTTAGAAACATGCACCCGAAGCTGCCCAATCTGCATCTTGGGGGTGAATGTGGCCCCCCAAGGCCTTTACTGCAGCCCTCCACAGGTGCCCTGACCCCCTCTGCTGCCAATTTCCTTGCTGCCTGTACTCTCACTCACTCCTCTAGAGATCCTCATAAAGTCTGTTCCTTCCCTGCCACTGTTAGCAGTGAGGAAAGAGTTATCTGAATCAGGACCACAGGGATCCTGATTCATACATGTACATATACAAGTGCCTCCCCCCCCCCCCTCTCTCTCTCTCTGTGTGTGTGTGTGTGTGTGTGTGTGTGTGTGTGAGGGGACATGGTCCCTGACCCACACGCAAGCATTGCATGCAGCCCTCTGGGTTGAAATCATTGTGCAAGGGTATATAAACACATTTTTAAAGGGTATAACTCTATGACTATTGTGGTTTACACAAATTATTAACACTTCTGATTAAAACTGGCCTCAGACTAAACAAATGCTGGCCATTCTACATATGATGTGGTAGAGAACCCAGTTTTGTTACTGAGCGTAGGCAACAGAGAGTGTTAGCCAATTCTAGATCTCTTATGAGTTTACCTGTATTATATATGTTTCCAAACTTGTGTTGGTCTCCTTCACACATTACATTTTTAGGTGTATGAAGTGGCCCCAAGTATGGTCCTTTTGTTGATCATGCGAACAACAGTAAGAGGAACAAACCTGTGATTTTCCAGAGTTAGCAAAGAGATGTATCTTAGTAACCGAGGCAATAAAGAAACATTAGGAAACACACTTTGTGACCTTTTCCTCTTGAGGGACAGGTGATAAATTCAGTGTACATAAAGATGCCATGGTTTCTTATTAAATGAACAATATTGGGAGAGTAAGGTATCTGAAATGCATCCTGTCACCTTGCCAGCAGTGGCATATTTCTCTCTCAGGTTTCCATTCACTGGGCAGTCATTTCTTTACTTGTGGGCTCCATGACAAGGGATTTCCTTTGGCCAGCAAGAGTCACTCTTTAGATCTGAAGAGGCTCAGCTCTATTAAAGCCTTTTGTTCAGTTAATAATGCCATGTTTGGAGGGCTGTGGGGAGTACAATTTCCATGGGGGAATTTGGCAGCAACAGGGGGGAATTCAGTGGGCACCTGCAGCAGTAGGCCACACTGAAGGCCAGTAGAAGCTTGCACGGGGAGGGGTGGTTTGGGTGGGGTCACACAGGGAGGGCATTTTCTTTTCCTTTTTATTATTAAAATATAGGAAATAATATACAATAGACATTAAATGATGAATTATGAATAAACAATATACAATAACAAATACCTTCTTTATAACAGAAACAAATGTCTGTCTAATCTAATATGCCAACTGTTAACCCTTTAAACAATAAAATTTGTCAATTTCTCTGCCCTGTTAATTATATGTTGATTTCCAGTTCTTCTATAAATGCTTTTGTGTGGGGGTGGGGGGGTGGATTTTCAGGAGGTTGCTGCTTGGGCTTGGGACCCGCAAAGAAAGAGGCAAGCTGAGTTGAACAGAGTCAGGTTGAAGTAAGTCAGGTTCAGTTAAGTAAATCAGGTTGAAGTCAGTCAAGTTACAATAAGGCAGGTCAGAGCAGGTCAAGCTACAGTAAGTCAGGTCCAGCAAAGTCTGGGCAAACTCAGTCAGGGCGGGGTAAATCAAGGTATGAAAAGTCAGGTCAAAGTCAGTCACTGCCATAATCATGACAGGTTCCAGTGGCCAGCAAAGGACTAGAGTTCTCTGAAGCCTTAGAAAGGCTGGCCGGGTTCACCCCACAATCCCATAAGAGCTGTGTGCAATTTTTAAAGGGGCCATGGCAGTTTCTGCAGCCTCATGCTCCTGCATGGCTGTGGAGCAAGAGAGAACAGAAAGGAGCTGCCCTCGGAGTCTGAGGATAAAGGGAGCATCATGTCCTCAGGCCAGGAGGGTATATCATGTTCAAATCCAAATCCTCAGGGCAATGCTAGTATCTAGATGCAGGGGACATGATGAGGGGCAGGGGTTGATTTTCAGGGAAGGTTAAAAGAGAAGGGAAGAAAGAGAAGGGGAGAGGGGCAGAAAAGGAGAGGAGAAGGAGGAAATGGGGCGCCTCCATAAACTTTTGCTTCTGCCTTGCCTACTACCAGTAAGCAGCCATGAGGTTACCTTAAGGGAATGTGGACCTTGATATTTGAGGTATTTGATATGTGTTGATGTAATGCTAGGCTCCAGCTCTAAAGACCACAACTACAGAGTCTAAATCATTCCCTGAGTAACAGATGGTCATTGTAGTTGACTGACACCAGTTAAATGAGCTTTCAGATTCATTCCTAAAGATATGTGTTTACTGAAACAGACAGCAGGTAAGCCTCAAGATCTCTTCTGCTTTCAGGTCTGGGCAGGTGTTTTGCCTCGACCAACTACTCATTATATATTTATTCTGGATGTGGGATCCCCCCCCCTTAATCAAAATAAATAAATAAAATGCCCATCTGATTTTATTTTATTTATTTTATACAGAAAATAAACCCTTGCATCTCCAATCTGCTTCTAGAGTATTATGAGAATGAGAACATCCCTCTCTCTCCTCCCCTACCCCCCCCCCCAATGATTGTGCTTGGAAAATATAGTCTTTACCGTGTCAGCAGAGGCCAGGGATAACTATGGTATCCCAGTCAGGAAATTGAATGTTGTCAGCAAAAGGGGGGTGGGGGGAGAGAAATACTTGCTGAGGCAAAGCAAGAGAAGAAAGGCATTTGAGGGCTGAACCTTCTGTCATCAGGGCAATGAATAATTGCATATAGTGCACAGTGGAAACAGAACTGTCCTTTATGTGGCTACAATTAAACAGTCACTAAACCCCTTACTCTAACTCCTGTTGAGGCTCTGTACTTGCACAAACATTGGGTTGTAAATCCTTTTGCCTCCCTACTGAGTTGCAGTCTGGGGGCTGTAAATCTTCAAGTGATTTCCTGAATAGTTGCATTCCTGAGAAACTTGCAGTTCACAAGGTATAAATGTGAGCAACCGTTCTCTCCTTCCGCTTCACTCCCTGCGAAAAAAGTGGTCCTGCTCTCACAGAAGCTGGCTGGAGAATTAACTGACTTCAATGGATGAAAAAAAACTTACTGGAAACTTTAATAAGGTTGCATGTGTCTATGACCAACCAGAGATATTCAGGTTCTCCAGTAATATTTTCTCTTTAAAAATAACTAAAAATATTGATTGTTTGAAATGTTTGAACAACATCGTGATAACAAGAGAAGTTACCACTCAACTCCTGAACTAGATTTTTTGGGATAACGCCCTCACATTCTGAATCACTCATCCACATATGCTGCCATTCACTTCTATCCATTAAATCTGGATAGAAGTGAGATTTTGAAATTATGTGATCACTGGTAGCCAACTTGTGGTCCTCCAGATGTTTTGGTCTACAGTGCTAACCATTGGCTATGCTGGTTAGAGCTGATGGGAGTTGTAGGCCAAAACATCTGGCCACAAGTTGCCCAGCCCTGTATTATGCTTACTCTCTAATGAAACTTGGTATTTCATAGCTTACTAGGCTTCAACTAAACTGTGGTATCAAGTGCAATTCTTGAATACTCAGGACTATGTCTACACTGCAATTCCATGGAAGCTAAGAAAAGGCGAAGAATACAGTACTGAGTGCAGAATTCAGCTTCCTGAGAATCTCTGCTTGCTTAAAAAAAAACAAATTTCTAGCCTTTGTCACTGTGAAGATATGTTTGAAAGTGTATGAACAATTTTATTTATTTATTATATTTATTCCCCGCCTTTTTTCCTGCAAGGAACCCAAGGCGACTTACATAATCCTCCTTCTCCTCTCCATTTTATCCTCACAACAACCTTGTGCGGTAGGTTAGGCTGAGAGTCTGTGACTGGCCCAAAGTCACCCAGTGAGTTTCATGGCTGAGCGGGGACTAGAACCTGGATCTCCCAAGTCCCAGTCCAACACTCTAACCACTACGCCACACTGGCTCAATGTATGCTGAAATCTCAGAAGCCAGGAAATGACTAAATAAAATTCCAGTTATTTGGGGGCTGGGTTCCCATGCCCTGCATAGCTCTGTGCACCAACCAATGGTTATCATCTAGTTTCCTGCATTGAGCAGGGGGTTGGACTCGATAGCTTTGTAGGCTCCTTCCAACTCTAAGATCTATGAAATCTATAAAAAGCAGGATATATACCGTATTGTTCCGAACAGAGGCCGCACTTTCCGCCCCTAATTTGAGTCTCTAAACTAGGGGTGCGGCCTACAATCAGGATGTTGCAAAAAAACAACATCCTGCTGCAGGGGTGGACCTGCTCGCAGGTAGGCTTGTAACATCGAGCCTCGCCCGGGCCCGTGTGAGGCCTTGTCTTGTCTTCGGACTGGAAATGACGCGACGGAACCCTGCGTAGGCGCGCTGGACCCCTGTGGCGCGTTCTGCGCCTGTCCACGGTGACTATGCGCCCTAGGCAGCCGCCTAGTTCGCCTAGTGGTAGCGCCGGCCCTGATGCCATCGACCACTATGAGGAGGAGAATAACATATCCTGTATTGCTGTTGGGTAGCTGTTACTGTCACATTTTAGGGATGACTCAAAACAGATTTTGTTATCTTGTTTTGTAGATAGATAGTGAATCACACCACGATGCAAGACCTAATAGTAGACCCCAGGTCCTGCTGAGCTCCTAAGTCAGTACCCATGATGGAGATAGAAGCCCTTCTATTGGTACCAATGGAAACTTTTTTTAAAAGCTGAACTGCTGGTGGGGATTTTTCAGGGGAAGGGGGTTCACAGTGTTGGGGAAGGGAGGGATAATCCTGTGAATAGATGAGGGTAACCCTTCCCCCACTGTAGATGGATGAGGAGGGTTAACCTGACCCCCTGAAAATGCATCCCACACTGCAATGAGGTTTTTAAAAAGCCTACATTGACACCAATGGGGGCTTTTTAAAAACCAACATGCCTGGGGAGGGGGGAAATTTCTTATCTCTGATCAGCGATTGGAGATAAGAGACTTTACTCACTGAAAATCTCTTAACTCTGATAAGAAATAAGAAATTTTCCCTGCTGGGCTGGGGAAAGCGGTGGGGCTTAGGAGAGGCAGTGAGGCCTGTGGGGAGAAGCTGACAGACTGAATAGGGAATCCCTGCAGGATGTATCTGACCAGTGTACCGGAGTTTCCCCATCCCTGTTACAGGGACCAAGATTAGCATTTATGATTACCCCCCTTTTCTTTCCTATATACCAGCCTTCTTCAACCTGGTTCCCTCCAGATTTGGCTTCCATCACATATAGAAGGCACCAAGTTGGAGAAGGCTGCTATATACAGTTTGTAATATTGGAAGATGTCCCTTTACAAATAAAGCAGTAAAAGGTTGACCGCAAACATTCTATTAACTGCCTCTGATTGATCATTGCTATCTGAAGAGGCCTACAAATGTTTATGCTCTAGTAATAAAGCTGGACTAATACTTTCAATACCTAACCCAAATTCTGATGCACAAAACTTGTCCTAAAATCAATAACAATTTTTCTTGGTCCTCTGTCACTTCTCTGACTAGTATTAAATTTTTTTCAGTGAAAAATAAAATATCTTTCTGCATTTCTCCTAAAATGTACCATGATCCATTTCTATAGCTGGTACCTCTATACCACTTTAGGGTTAAGTATACACAGAATTATATTCCCAATAGAATGCAAAGGAAATAGTAAGGTGTTTTTTTTTTCTTTTTTCCTGATACTTCTCTTTCAGTGTCTTATTAGAATGCACACTTTCCCATGATTATCTAGGGTTTCATTAGCTACATTTAGAAAGCTTAGTAGTTAAAACATTTTTTTTTAAACCATCTTATTTTCCCCCCCCCCCCATTCTTAAATCATGAACAAAGAAAGGCTCTGTTTTGCCAAATATACTTACACAGGTTTCCCGCTGGATACACTGTAAGACTTTCTTGGCAGGGACAAGGAAATCAATTAGACATCTGAGACCATCTCCATGATAGAATTTTTCAACAATGCTGAAAAGCTGCCACAGAACAGTAGCAGCAGTGGCCTCAAAAGGTGGATATAGAGAGGAAAGTGTATTCTGGATATAGGTATCGAGGGATTCAGAGTCCTGAAAGAAAGAAAGAAACAAAAAACACTGCAGGTTGTTAAGTTTTTGAAGGGAAATAATTCACTGTTGAACAATAAAATATAAACTTTTAATGTTGGTTTTCAAAGGGTGTCCTGGAGAAGAACCCTGGGTTCCTCAACGTATCAGGTGTACTTCAATGAGAAGAGTAGTAATGCTGGATAAGGGTTCCTAAAAGTCAAGTTTGCCCACCACTACCAATCGTTGCCAGAAAGCAAAGTTAAGCTGCCATTTTGTGTGTCCCCTTCAGGGCCAGTATCAATGGTAGCCATGGTTGGGCATTTGCCAAGGGCCCACACCCCAGCAGGGGCCCACTGAAAATATCCCCCTGGACTTGTCTCTCCTCTTCACCACTGCAACCTGCTTGTTCACCTGCCTCTCCCTCTGGCCAGACATTGGTGAGGAGAAGGAGCAGTAGATGCCACAGCCTACTTGCTCACTGCCTGTCAAGCAAGCAAGTGGTAGCAATGATGAGAAAGAGGATGAGGAGCAAGAGCAGCTGGTGACAATTGTTGTGAGAAGGTAGAGTTAGGGCCCTCAAAAACTTGGTGGCACTGGTCCCCTTATGGGTGTCTTGGCGCAAAGCAGTTTTCATTTTGTCTGAACGTAGTTAGAGAGATCTGAATGCACAGGGGAAATCAAGCTGTAATGTAACCCTCAGTTGCCATGGACAAGAAAGGAGCCCCATGCACTATGCAGGGTGGTGTCTCCGTCGTCTACCCGTGTAATGTTCAAGTGCAAAGCAGGAACTTGTGATTGGGGTGATGTGTCTTTAACTAAGAATCAGAATCATGGCACACCAGGGGGAAGTTACAATTATCCCAGAGGGAATTAGCAATTAGTGGACTAGAGCG
Organism: Shinisaurus crocodilurus; assembly: GCA_021292165.1. NCBI lineage: Eukaryota > Metazoa > Chordata > Lepidosauria > Squamata > Shinisauridae > Shinisaurus > Shinisaurus crocodilurus. The sequence goes on along the minus strand of CM037880.1, from coordinate 89,697,983 downwards.
TGGAATAAAGAAAGCACAGTTTTATTACGTACATAATAATAAAAATAAAAATAAAAATAGAGGTTGTTACAGAAAGGAAAGGCTAATTACACAAGCATTGTTCAATCTGGACAAGCTACTCTTTGGTTAACTCTAAGAGGAGACAGGGAAAGGAGGAGCCTAATGCCACATATGGAGAGGGGGGCAATAGGACCAGACACACATGGAAATCCTACTTGGGTTAGACAGCGAGAGGTCAGAATATAAACAGCACTGTTGGCAACATGGTCATCTTACTGAGAAAGCCAGAGATGGGGGAAGATTAAAGAGAAACAGAAATATTACCTCTCCTAGGAAGGAGGGGTACTTCTTCTGGGGCAGCTGTCCCCAACCTGTGTCCTCCAGATGTGTTGGACTACAACTCCTAGCATCCCTGAGCCAAACATGCTGGCTGCAGCATGCTGGGAGTTGTAGTCTAGTGCAGAAGGTTGTTCTGGGGGATGTTGTGGATAACAAAATTATCCTTGGCACCAGGGTTGCTTCTATACTGAGGGCCTGGGGGCAAGTGGAGCCCTCTCATGTCCCTTTACTAGGTTTTTCTCTGACAAAGACTTGAAGGGGGAACACAGGTATTGCAAAGCCCTGAGTTCCCTGTGGATCCTTAACTACACTGAATGTAAAATAATAAAAACAGGAGAGAAAGAAGAGAAGCCCTGGGAAGAAGGGGAAGAGAGAGTAGAGTTGACTAGGCAATAGCTTGGGCAGTCCTCTAAGTTGGAAGACTCAAAACTGCGCACAGACTGAACACTGAGTTCTAGGGACTCTACCTGAGGGAGGGTAGTCCCACAGTACTAGCAGGATTGTCTTTTTCCCACCATGAGAGATCAGTGTAAGGCATGGATGGTGTGCAAAATGAAGTTCCTTGTACACATTTTGGGTGGAGGTCTCTACCTTTAATGGGTGCTAATGTATTTACTGTTATTGGCAACACTTCAGGCATGGAGTTTTTCCTTGCCAGAACTCTGCATTGGCCAACTCAGGATGTGCCTTAGATGGCTTGATTATGTTAGGTAATAGGTGTTGAGATGTTCCAGAGGTCTCACACAGCTATGCATACCTGGCAAGAGTTCCGCCTACTGATGTATGTAGTTAGTTCAAATAGCAACTTCCTTGTCCTGGCTGTCCCAAAGCCTCTGCTTAGTTAGCCTCTCTGAACAAAACATAAAACTGGAATCAAGAAGCTAGTGACTACTTAAAAAGAGCTCCTCCGTAACACTGTGGGTTGTGGGGAGGGTTCCAAGATCATTAAATTCTAAATCTCCCTCTAGTTCTACAGAACATAGGGAAGGATGGGTAATAATTCTCTTTCTCTCCCTTTAAATCTATTTCCCAGCTTTTCTCCTCGTCTTCCTCGGAAGGCAAAATTTACGCTGTGCAACTGTGCCACAAGCTCATCTTCAACCCCTCCTCATCTTCCTCTCTTCCCTCCTGGGACTCCTTCAATAGCTAACCATTTAATTATCTTGCTGTATTTTCTCACTAAAACTTAATTTCAACCAGAAAAGCTCTGGTCTCATCTCCACTGCTTCCTTGAGTACTTTACATGGGTACTCCGCTATCTTGACTAAACACTTGACTCCCTTGGGTTTTGGTTAGGGTAGGAGTGCTAGTTTCTGAACCACCTCTACCAGACAGACAGCAGCCAGTCTTCTGGCAGAATAAAGCCAGCATCACAGTGGGAAATGGTTCCCCTAGTACATTTGAGCTAAATCCCCTAGTAATTCATATTTTGGAATGACTTATTCCTTGAACATGGAGAAGTAGTCTGCAGATGTGTTTATGGACATGTGTCCTGAGCAAATGTGGTAATAAATAATCTCCTGCAAAGTGAAGGGGATATCAGGGCATGTTTAAGGGCGGCCTTCTCTAATGTGGGTCTCTCTAGATGTGTTGGGTCTACAAATCCCATCATCCCTGACCACTGGTCATGATGGCTGGGGCTAATGGGACTTGTAGGCCCAAACATCTGGAGACCCCCATGCTAGGGAAGGCTGTTCTAGGGTGTGGTGCCCTTTGGAAGAGAAAGGATCCCTCAGCTGACAGTCAACATGAAAGTGTCCCCTGGAGAAGGGGGGATAGAAAAACCCTCATACAGCAGGCTGGGTCCCTTCAAATCCCATTCCCGTCATTGGCAAGAAGCTTGCTGGTTTAGAACTTCTTTAGGTGGATTACTTTTCCAAATTGTGAGCAAGGTGTGATAATTTTATCCCACAGCTTCACATATATGAACATTTTCAAAAGATGTGAAAGACACAGATATACAGCATATTAATGCTGCATGCCTCCCTTTGGGTTTTTTTTTTCTTTCTTTTTTTTAAGTAACATTATGGCTATGTCCTCAGTGTGTATGCTCCATAATTGCAAAGCCCTTAAGGGGAAGGGTTGTATCTCAGTGGTATAACACATGCTTTGCATGAAGAAGGCCCCATGTGTAATCCCTGGCATCTCCAGTTTAAAAAGGATCAGTTAGCAGGTGCTGTGAAACACCTCTGCCCAAATCCCTGGATAGAGCCAATGCAAGTCGGAGTAGACAACATAAGAACCTAAAAAGAGCCATTCTGGATCAGACCAAGGGTCCATCTAGTCCAGCATTCTGTTCACACAGTGGCCAACCAGCTGCCCACGGGAACCCACAAGCAGATCATGAGTGCAACAGCCTCTCCCACCCATGTTTCCCAGCAACTGGTGTACATAGGTACGTATACTCTCTCTGATACTGAATACAACAGCAGGCTAGATGGACAAATGGCCTGACCTGGTGTAAGGCAGCTTCCTATTGCACTTTATGAGGTGATACTGACCACTTGTAAGGGGGTCACGTGACATGCTGCCTCATGTCTGGACAATAGAGGCCATTCCCTGCTTTATCCTTCCTTAAGGCAAGGCTCAGGAAACAAGAATTCCCAGACTCACAGCTGCACAAGGACTGGCAGAGCACAGCCTCCATTCCTTGTGAAGTCAATTGTCCTTGTCTGTGTTATTGCCATAACATATTTTCATAGGAACACTTGTGTGTCAAAAGGCTCTTCTTCCTTTTTTTGATGAAAAAAAAATACCCTGCCAAACTTCTGACAGATATCAGAATGACTTACAGTGGAGTCCTATAGATGACTACTCAAAGTAAGTTCCATGAGTTGGGCTTACTCCCAGGTAAACGGTATAAAACTGAAGCATTAGGGTTTGCATGTTGTCTGAGCAAACATATTTCCAAAGTTGTGTTTGCTGAGGTAAAATGAATGTGAGCAAGGGAGGATTTGTAGGCAAGAACCAGGGTGGGGGAAAAGGGAACCGGTTGACCCTCACACCCACCAAGTCTCCCATGGGGGTACCTCCTAGGCCATCCCCCTTTCCCACCACCCTGTGTTTGCCTCCTAATGCATAGTAGGGTCGCTGGGTGGTTTGTTAACCACCACAGCCACCTACCCTCGCGGATTTCAGACATCACAAGCCGTGCCCGGCAAGGGTAATTAGGTAAATCAACCAGCACACAACCAGCATGTGCAGGGTGATTAATAAGCCACAGTGGCTTATTAACCACCCTGCTGTCATGCGAACTGGCCCTGTGAGTAACAAAGAAGATTATTTGTCCCTGCCCTGAGGAGCTTACAATCTAAAATTCAACATCAGGACTGGCTCTGGGTTTTTGAGTGTGCTTGGACAAGACACCCTTGATGTTCCCCCACCACCTCAGTGAGTCTACCTTCTCACCACCATTGTCACCAGCTGGTATTGCTCCTTATCTTTTTTTCTCGTTATTATTCCCACTTGCTTGCTTGACTGCCAGTAGGCAGTAGCATCTACTGCTCATCCTTCTCACCACCACTCAGCCAAAACAAGAGACAGGTGAACGGGCAGGTTGCCATGGTGAAGAGGAGGAGCAATTCCAGGAGGCTCTTGTCAGTAGGGCTCTGCTGCGGTGTGGGCCCTCGGCAGGGGCCCAACCATGCCCACCTTTGATGCCAGCCCTGCTTAACACAAGAGGAGGCTACAGGGGGGTGGGGAGGAAAACTGAAGCAAGAGTAGCAGGTAGATCATGCATGTTTATTGCTTCGTGACTTGCAGCATGCGCGATCACCCATTAATGTGCAGATGAGTCATCACAGATGAAATGTCTGTATTGCTTTGCCCCCTCAAAATATAACTTTACAAATGGAGTTTAATCTGCATGTTCAGCAGCCATTCGTCAAATGCTGAGTAAATCAAGTGAAGTCCATGTGTGTGGCTGAGTAAATCAAGTGAAGTCCGTGTGTGTGTTGTACCACAATCTTATGTTTCTTAATGATTGACTGAATGATGTGACACACACAACGGTTGGATTAATACGATGCTTAAAAACACTGCTGGTTTCATTTCTCTTGACACAGACTATGCAGTATTTCAGATTATGGGGCTGCGGAAGACAAAACAAAAACTGTTTGGAATGAAATTGAAATAACTCAAAAGCTTGGCCTTCCTCCAGGTTTTAGTTTTCTACTTCACATGAAAGGAGAAGTGCCCAGTTTTTAGCATGGCTGTTATATTAGCTTCTGCTACTTTGCCTCTTTCTGAGGCAATACATTGTTTCTGTGACAGAATCTTCATGGTACCAAAGCATTCCAGGTGCAGATTGCTCACCACTGGCCAGCACTCTAATGATTTATTTGTGATTAGCTAAGCCCTTCCTGGTGCCCTCCCCAATGCAGACAGTGTTAGTCAGGGGTTCAAGTGTAAAATTATTCAGATTCACAGAGCACTGGAGAAAAAAAGGCAAAACATTTTCCAATGTTTCCTTGCTGGATCAGATGAAAGGTCCATTTAGTCCAGCATTGTTTATCCACCAGTGACCTCTTCTCCCAAAGAAACCAAGGGAAAAAGTGGTGGGGGGAGAGAAAAGAAAAGGGATTCAGTAAGTGGGTATAAAATCAGCGGAAAGTGTCAGACCCCGACGGGTTTTGAGCTTCTCCAACATTGGAGGAGAGGCTTTTTAACACAATTCTCTAACAGAAATATAAAGTTTTTCTGCTCACCACTCAAACCATATCCAAGGTCCATCTAATCTTGCATCCTGTTGCCAACAGTGGTTGGCCAGATGTTTCTGCGAGGCTCACAAGCTGGTCATGAAGCTGCTTGTACACCCTAATTTGTCCCCAGCATCTGGTACATTGTCCCTGAACAGGGAGGTTCCATTTATAGCTGTTATGGCTATCCACTGTAAATTCAGTTCTTTTACAAATATCTAAGTGAATGATGACGACCCTGCCTTGTGGTAGTGAATTCCATAAGCTGATTGTGCATAATTATTCAAAAGCTACATGTGTGGGCTTAGAGCAGTATCTGTATCTTCAACAGTAGCTCTTTGAGCACAAAGATTTTAAAGAATGCAGCCTCAGGCAGTCTACAGATAACATACTCTGACAGCCTGCCTCAAAGGATGGCAACATGGGAATCCTGGAAGTTCCCTTACTCTTTTCCTCTAGGGCCCTTTATATCTCAGACTCTGACTCCTCATGCACTTCACTGGAACAAGCCGCCTTCATGTAAGAATTTTGCTGTACATAAAACTTTTGGGAGAGATATGACTGTAAATTTAATGCTTGCAAGGTCTACAACACTCCTTACGTTCTTTTAAGGGCTTGCATTTATGAAACATAGGCATACAGTACAGAAACAAGACTTATGATCCACAAGAGAAACACAACTCAGGGAAGTTCCCTGTAGCAGAGAAGCTGAATTTTCTCCAAACATTGCTGGGAAAACTGTGTCAGAGAGCCAGTGTGGCATAGTGGTGAGAGTGTTGGACTGGGACTCGGGAGATCCGGGTTCTATTCCCCGCTCAGCCATGAAACTCACTGGGTGACTTTGGGCCAGTCACTGACTCTCAGCCTAACCTACCTCACAGGGTTGTTGTGAGGATAAAATGGAGAGGAGGATGAGGATTATGTAAGCCGCCTTGGGTTCCTTGCAGGAAAAAAGGCAGGGTATAAATATAATAAATAAATAAAAACTGTGAATTTTAGTGACTCCATGGCAAGAATGAGTGCTGTGTGGTTGTTAAGCAGGAATGGAGCCAGATCAGGGCTTGGAATAGGAGACCAATACAAACTAGTAATTAACTCACAGTGAGGCTGCAGAATGTGTGGGGCACACACTCCCGCTTAGGTGTTGTTATGTCGTGCAAACCCTCCTAGAACAAACCATGGCTTATGTGAGGGTTGTTTAACCCTTGCATAACCCATGCTCACCAAGTTCGCACGACACCCCCAAAGCGGGGTTGGATATGCAAAGAGGCGGCCATTATTTAACCCACAACGAGCTGCACTGTGTTGTGTGAACCAAGTCAATGAAAGAAATACTGCTTTTATGGGAAGCCATTGCAGTCTGAATAAACAAACACCAAAAGGGAATAAACTTTGTTGCTGCTTTGGTGGCAGCTTGTCTGACCGTGGAAAGCTAAGCAGGGTCAGGCCTGGTTATTACTTGGATGGGAGACCCCTCCTCTAGTTTCCTGCATTGAGCAGGGGGTTGGACTCGATAGCCTTTGTAGGCTCCTTCCAACTCTATGATCTATGAAATCTATGAAAATGGACACATAACCAAAAACCACAGAGGTCTGAGGTTCCTGTCACAGATGATGTTTCCATGTGGCTTCTTATGATGAACTAACAACAATTATGGAAGGATATAATCCTCCAATATTCCAATATCTCCAGGCTCATCTTATTGTAAGCATGGACAACTATGTGGAAAAAAAAGTGGTTAGAGTGTTGGACTGGGACTCGGGAGATCCGGGTTCTAGTCCCCGCTCAGCCATGAAACTCACTGGGTGACTTTGGGCCAGTCACTGACTCTCAGCCTAACCTACCTCACAGGGTTGTTGTGAGGAAAAATGGAGAGGAGGAGGAGGAGGATTATGTAAGCTGCCTTGGGTTCCTTGCAGGAAAAAAGGCAGGGTATAAATATAATAAATAAATAAATAAACTACGTGGGGGGGGGGAATTGAAGAATGGATAATAAACCACCCAACTCAGGATTTGATTAGCAAAATATATGCATTATTGTTGGACCATAAACAAATGAAACAATCACAGACTTCCTACCAAAAAAATGGAACAAAGATTTGAATACACAAATACAGGAACAAGAATGATTTGGATTTTTAATAATCTACCAGTTAATTTAATGTTTACATTTAAAGGATTAAAAACAACAACAGTAGTATCTCACCCCACATAAACTATGTAAAATTTACCACAACCCCTTGGATGAGTACTGGGAGATGCCAAACCTCTAAAGCAGATCTTAGGTATATATTTTGGACTTGTCCAAACATTAAACAATTTTGGAACAAAAATGTTGTTACAGTTCAGCAAATGACACGTGATCTGGAGTCTCTGATATGATGTCCATGAGCACCGCTGTGCCCACAAACACCACTCTTGGCACCCGCCAGGCTCCCTGCCCCTCCAGATTATTTTATTTTTTAAGGTTTAAAAAAACACAACACATTTAACTGAGAGGCTGGCATGCTGCAAAGCAAAGTGGTAGAAAAATTAATAACTGTATTTGTTAAATGAATGAATAAATAAAATTAAGCTCTTTCCAGACAGGTGTAATATGATCCAAGCCAGGGCCTGGCACAGGACCAGTCTTACCATTAGGCAGAGTGAAGTGGCTGCCTCAGGCAGCTGATGCGGTGGGGCAGCAGTGAGGTGTTAGAGGACAGAGCTGTGAGTGCTGCACAGCCTGCCCTGCACCCCGTAAGTGAGCTAGCTAATTTTAGCAGGGCGCTTTTAGGGCAAACCATATGAGGATCGATTGTGTGGTTGTGGAGATGAGGCGGTCGAATCCTTAGAGCACTTTTTTTTTTAATGCAGTCCTCCACAGGGAGGAACGAAACAGACTTCTTGGCCCTATTATGAGGAAATGCCCTGGAAGGTCACCAGACCAGTACTTGAAACACTTCCTGGCAGGGACATGTAAACCAACAACGGAGGCAGTGGCTAAGTTTCTTTTTTCTGTACTAAGGACTCATAAGGCAATTCTTCTATCATAAATGTAACTTCTATAGCAAGATCTTGTTTTTGGTTATCTTAAGATGTTTTAAACTGGTGTATGTTTTAATAATGTTTGTTGTTGTACAATGATTTAATTATTGTGTTTTTATCCGTTTAATGATGTCCGATATTGTTTTTGTTGGGTCCGTGACCATATAATAAAAATTGAATTTTGAGAAAAAAAGAAAAAAAAAGTTAGCTAGCTGTCCTCAGGTGTGGTGGAGGAAACCATACCATCACAACTGCTGAAGTGAGATTCAACTTCTGTATTTTATGCTGTATTGTATGCCTGCGAAACATGGACTATCTATAAACGTCACCTCCAACTCCTTGAAAGATTTCATCAATGTTGCCTCCGGAAAATCCTGCGAATTACTTGGGAAGATAGGCGAACAAATGTCAGTGTACTGGAAGAAGCAAAGACTATTAGCATTGAAAAAATGATCCTTCAACGCCAACTTCAGTGGACCGGTCATGTTGTTCGAACATGCCTGACTGCCGTCTCCCAAAGCAGTTACTTTATTCCCAACTCAAGGATGGAAAGCGGAATATCGGTGGTCAATATAGGAGGTTTAAAGATGTTCTTAAGGCTAATCTAAAGAAATGCAATATAAACATCAAAAACTGGGAAGCTCTGGCCCATGAACGATCTAACTGGAGGTTGGCCTTTCACAAAGGTTCTATGGACTTTGAAGAAGCCCGAGTGCAAGGTGAAAGGGAGAAACGTGCTAAGCGAAAAGCACGTCAAATGAATCCTTTACAAGACCATCTTCCATCTGGTAACCTGTGTCCTCACTGTGGGAAGCTGTGTGGATCTAGAATTGGCCTCCACAGTCACTTACGGACCCATCGCTAGAGTCTACACAATTTTCTTTAGAATTCTCCTCCTTTTAAAATCTCCTTTTTGTAAATTTTCTTTTATCCTGGAAGACAATCTTACTCGGTCACGAGTGATCGCCTGACTGACTTTATCCTTTGCCTCAGGCGGCAACATTTCTTGGGCTGACCCTGCCCTGTCAACAGCTTGGCTGCTGTGTTCTGAACCAGTGGAATTTTCCAAAACTTTTCAAAGGCACCTCCATATACACATTACAATAAATTGAGCCTGGATGTTTCTAAAGCACTAATAACAGTGGGCAGGTGGTTTCTTATCCAGGTCAGGATGCTGCTGGCATAATAAAGTTGGAAAAACATCCAGCAGCAATACTAGAACCAGAAGCAACCCCCAGTTGTGAGCATGATCTTTAAAAGGAGGAGTGCAACCCCATCCTGTACATGCTGAATACCATCTCCGCGGTTAGTTCCACCTACCAAAAGTACCTCCATCAAAAACAATTCAGTTTCCAGTTATTATCCATGCACCAGAACATCTACTACTATACTGGGGTAAGAAAAGAAAATACAGTTAGGTGCCAGGGGAAGGCTGTCACAGGCTAAGTGCATTCACATTAATTTGAGAGAAGTGTACATGAAGGATGTGGTACAGAAAAACCCTCACAGCAGACCACAAAACACTCAAGACTTCTATTTTTAGCAGGACTATTACATCCCATTATAGGCGTATTCAGTATATAACAATTTGGCACATTTGATGGGCCGATTACATCAGAAAGCAATTTCCAAGGGAAATGCTGATAACGTTTGGAAGCTTGCAAACCCACCACATATTTCAAACCATTCTTTGAAAAGAATGGAAATGGCTGTAGATTTCAGTGCTTAATACTCAATCTGTGTGAGAACCCTAGAAAAAGGCACAAAAACTTGACTCTCATGCAGACACCAGATTGTGCTGAAGAAAATAACCCTACAGAAAACCACCACAGGGATTCTTGCCAAAGCCTGGCTCTCTCCACAGGAACAGGGTTCTCCCATTTACTCATAACTCCTCATTTAATCTACAATTACATTGTCCGGTCCAGACTTGTTAACAGCTTTCAACTATCCCATACAAGTAAGTCCTGTGGTAAGCTTAGATTTTCAGCCGATTTATAAAATCAGCAGGTGAAAAGGTTACTTTGCTTGCTCATTTTGATCCAGCCACAGATTAAATGTGAACAGGAAAAGATGGAGCACTGGATGAGTCAGTTGATAAACATTTTGGCTGAACCCTTGTACATGCTTGGAGCCTCAGATAAGGTGTTTTGCACACTACCCTTCAACTGGACTCTAATTCCCTAAGCTAGGGCCCCATATCTAGATCTACTGGATGACTTGCAGTAGATGGCAAGGGTTCTAACAATAGGGACAACTAAGATACATTTCCCTTCTAACTTAGGTTGCAGAAAGAGAATGCTGGGGTGGGGGGAGGGTGCATTTTTGTGTGAAAGGACTTGTGTGAGCTTCCTTCAGGTAGCAACTGTGAATTCCTATGCTGGGCATGTGCTCAGAGGTACCCTGATCCTTAACCCTTAGCTGCTAAGAATACTTAGCATATGTCCATTTGTCAGAGCCAGTATTTTGCATCTGGCTCCAGTTGGCAGACCTCAGGGTTCTGGTAAAAAACAAAGTAGATCCTTAAGCCTGAAATCTGCCCACCCCTTAGGGTGGCCACTTACAATTGCCAAAAAAGAGGAAATGCATCACCAAAAAAAAGAGGATAAAAGAGGACACAAATTTGCAAACAATCTGCATATGCTAATTAATAGGTATACATGCACATTTAGAAATTCTTACAATAATTTAAATATAAATACAGTACATCTCACCGTAGTGTGGAAGACTGTGACCAGGTGACCTGTGTGCCCGCATGTTTGGTCTGCTGTCCAGGTGTTAAATGTGGGTTGCCAACAGTTCTTATGTTTGTTATGTTTAAACTGGAATTGGACAGGACAGCCCTCAATTGAAACAGAGGACGCCTTTGAAAAGAGGACAATCCTCTATAATACATGGCCACTCTACCATCCCTTCCCTAAGCACCTCTTGGTGTAGTGCTGATACCAGGATAATATTTGCAAGGAAGGAACACACATTCTCCAGCTTCCAACTGCTCACAATTCTCCTTTTTCGTACTGGGGGACATTAACAGGTCCAATTCAGGTCATCATTCCAACCTTTTAGCCTGCATATAGGCACAGAGAAGTTTAGCAACCTTTAGATTATTAAAGTCCCCTATAAACTATTTCTGTCAATGGGGTGATGCTGGTAGTGGAGAGAAAAGTTGCCTATATTCCCCTACCTGCAGGCAAGCCAGCTTATCCAACCAAGACAAAACACAGATATTAATGGGGCCAGCATAGCTGCTGAGAAATGCTTTTAAAGTGTGAGGCAAGTTTATTCCTGTAAGTGACTCGAAACAACCTACGCCTACAAATTAAGCTAAACCCAAGGGTTCCCGTGCTACTCGCCCTACTTGAATATGTAGCATCTTGGGATTCTTCTCCTTCCTAACAATAGCATAAAGCCTTGCTATCCTTTTGAACTCTGCGCTATCCTCTGGAGGTCCTTTCCCTACAAGTTTTAGCCTCCACCACTGTTACCCACTTTTCTATTGTGTGAGTGCTTGGAGAGACTGTCAAGGTTCCGCTACTGCAGGGACCCCTCGACCTGCCTTTGGAAGATCTCTGCCTCTTCCCAAAGCCTCTCCCGTTCCAGGAGATCAAATCCTTTGCCTGCTTCCAGTAGCATGGGTGTAGGCTTTTAGACGTGGTGAATAAGTCACTCCAACAAACCAGGGTAAACAACAGCACTTTACTTATTATATTAGGGTATTTACTTAATAGAGTGGTTATAATTCAAAAGCAAGTATGATCAAATTAAACAAACAATCCAAGGTTCTCTAGCTTAACTTCAGACTACCAGTCTCTCTCTGCAGTCTGTCTGTCTCTGCAGTCAGGCTCTCTCTGCTGCTAGCTGACCACACCCCACACATATATAGCCTTCCCAGGAATGGAAGGTTATAATCATGTGACTTTGAACAGGAGATCTAATTCTTCTATTGGGTAAACTAAAACTCTCAAACTCCCCCTCCCACCCTGGAGTGTTTGGGCCTTCAGGCTTCAACAAATCTAGGGAAGTGTTTGGGCCTTCAGGCTTCAGCAAACTTAAGCCTGTGTAGGCCTCAATCCATTACAGAGACTAGTTCTGGAACAAACTTTTGGTTGGAAGCCCAGCTGCACAAGTGCAGCCCTTTCCTGAAATGCCAGCGGGAAGGATTGCAGCCAGGTGTCCTTCTGGGTCCCCCTTCCCATCTTCCAGCTCAGTGGGCTTTTCTTCTTATTGAAGGCTTCTAGAGGATTTTGAGGAGAGAGAAAAGGATCATAATAACAAACTGAAATGGGAAGGCAAGGAAGATATGTAACAGGTGCAAAAGATGCCAGGACCTGTGTGTAACTATTAGATTTACTTCCCAATAGCTCTACCCACCCTTTTGTGGTTAGAGTGTTGGACTGGGACTTGGGAGATCCGGGTTCCAGTCCCCACTTGGCCATGAAGCTCACTGGGTGACTTTGGGCCAGTCACTGACTCTCAGCCTAACCTACCTCACAGGACTGTTGTGAGGATAAAATGGAGAGAAGGAGGAGGACTATGTAAGCTGCCTTGGGTTCCTTGCAGGAAAAAAGGTGATATATAAATATAATAAACAAACAAACAAATAAATAAATAAATGTTTAGCATGCGTAGGTTTGTCAGTTATACATGAGCTAACTAATTCCCTACTGGAGTTCATATACTGCCTATTACCAACAAGCCAATTCCCAATGTAACAATGTACCCATTGTGTACACTTTTTATTCTTGTGTAACCAATCAACCAACTTCCTGAGGTAGAACACGTGTGTGTGTGTGTGTCACTGGGCCAAATCAGCTAAGACATGCTACTGCCAAGGTAAAAGATCCTTTTTTACAGATGTACCTCAGATCGTGCATAAGGTTAAACAAGAATCTGGAGAGGGTACATGTTCAGGGAAGGGCTGTAGCTCAGCGTGGAATGCATGCTTTACCTGCAAAAGGTCCCAGATGCAATCCTCAGCTTCTCTAGATATAGCCTGGAAAGATCCCTTTCTGAGGGCCAGACTACACATGAGGTTAAACATTTAGCTTGGCCCTGAAACCCTGGAGAGCTGCTGCCACTCAGTGTAGATAAGGGGTGTTAAACTTCTTTTAGCCTGAGGACTGAATTCCATTTTGGAGAAGGGTGGTAGGTGAGACTGAGGGCAAAGGGGGTGCAGGCAAATGCAAAAGGGGTGGAGCCAAAATACAAAAAAATACCAGCATATTTTAGCGTAAAGCTCTTACTGCCAGTAACTAAGCTTTAGGAGAGGCCTTTCAATCTTCCAGAATGAGGAGAAATTATACAAAAGTTGGGAAACCACCAAATGAATGGTGATCAGAGGGAAAGGGATGGGGCCAGGGGAAGGGGCCAGTGCCATCTAGGGAACACTGGAGGGCTGGATTAAGACCCCAGGAGGGCTGGATTTGGCCCCTGGACCTGAGCTTCTGCACCTCTGATGTAGAGAATCCTGAGCTAGATAGACCAGTGGTCTGACTCAGTATTTATTTATTTATTATATTTATATACCACCTTTTTTCCTACAAGGATCCCCAAAGTGGCTTACATAATCCTCCTGTGCCTCTCCATTTTATCGTCACAACAATCCTGTGAGGTAGGCTAGGCTGAGTCAGTGACTGGCCCAAAGTCACCCAAGAAGCTTCATGGCCGAGTGGGGACTAGAACCCTGATCTCCTGAGTCCTAGTGCAACACCCTAACCACACTGGTATAAGGCAGCTTATCCATTCTGTTGTTTTAATATTGTTTGTAATCTATTAATTTCAAACCCTGTAAACTATCTTGGAAATTTTTAAAATTGAAAGGTAGAATAAAAATATTCTAAACAAAGGAATAGTTTTATCCATGTTTAATAAGAAATGTGCCAAACTGATAGTACCCTTTACAAGCATTTACAGTAACGTCCCCCCCCCCCATCTTTAACCACCATTGCAAGAGAAATCTTAACAAACAACATTGTTTTGAGAACAGCACCAGGAACAGCCAGGGGGGAGGGAATAACACAAACTTCTTAGTGCTATTCTGATAATGGCAGTCTGTCTATTAACTTTTTGCAGGTTAGTTTATGGTTTCCAGAATGATCCCCCAAAGTAACCAAGAATCTCTTTGGCTTTGATTAAGACTTCCTTTATTATCCACAAGGTCTTTATACTTTGGAGAAATCTAAACAAACAGAAGCTCTTGGCATCTGCAAAACCATTTTGCTCCACAGAGATAAAGCCCACATCCTCTTTGGAAATCCCCATGCAAATTGGAGCATTTTTGCTCTGCAAGGAACAGACGATATTTTTTTTTTTAAATTGCATGGAAACTTGGCTCCCTAAGAATCAGTAACATCAGCACACATTTCTAAACAGACTTCTAATACCTTTGTTCTGCAAGAGCAAAGGGTTCCACATTATTTCTTAGGTGAATGCCAAAGGACTTTTGTCCTCAGTCAGGAACCACCTGTCAATTTTAGCCCTTGTCCTAGAGGTCAAACTCCTTTAACGACTTGCTGTGGAGCAACAGTAATTGACAATGTCATGATTCATTTACAAGCCTTTCAATAATACCCATTGGGGGATCCCAGGCTACCACCTGTGTATCCCTCTTTGACACTTCTCTCATCCTACAAGAAGAATAAATAGAAACTAGAAGAACAAATGCTTTTAAGGGCAAGCAAGTCTGTGAGAAAAATAAAATCTTAGCAATTTTCTAAGGATCTGAAGATTTATTTGCATTGCAACAATATACTGTCAACCTATTACTTATCCTACAGGTATCCTCTCGTATTGTGCACATTGCTGGCTCCTGTTATTTACTTGCCACATATTGCTATAATCCAAAAGATACAGGTTAATAGTAGGTATGAAGAATCCTGCATTGACACATATAATTACACTATATCCATCAGGCATAATTACAAGGTTACTTACACTAGATATAACTTTCATATAATCATCTATGAAAATAAGTGACATGTTTTATTCACTGTAGGTCAGTTCACATACTTTCTGTATAGATGTGAGGAATCCTGATCCCATCCTTTGGTATGTATGAGAACATACTCTCATAAAGGCACTCATTATTTGAGCCAGCTGATCACAGACAACAGTACTTTCCCCAGCCACTGGGATCACAGGACATCTGTGAATGCTTCCAGAGAGGGGATTCCTAGTGCTTCCAGTCAAATGTGCAGCTATTCCATCTTTCCCTCCTTAACAGATTTTTTGGGGTAAGGAAAAAGATGGGTGAAGCGGTAGGAAAACATGGGATAGTTACAAATGGAAACCGATGTCATCTGGATGCTTTGTAAAATTCCATGAGGCAGTGTGACTGCATGAAGGTCATAGATCATAGAGTTGGAAGGAGCCTACAAGGCTAGCCTCGTCTGAAAGCACACGGTGATTACTTTACACAATTCATGCTTCTACCTGCAAGCCTGCTTTGGGATGCCCAGGACCTGATTTCATGCAGGAAAATAAAGTTTCCTGTGAATGAGTCCTAAGTTGTTAGGGTTCGTGTGTGTCAAAAGTAGAGATCTTAAAAGGCTGATGCTAGTTTTCCCAACTTCTTTATGAAGGGACACAAATGATGACAAATAGCCCCAATTCATGTGTTTGTATCTTGACCATAAATATGAATATGTATAAATGAATATATGAAGCCAAGTCAAACAATTTTATCTATTTAGCCCTCTATTGCAGGGCTGGAGAATCTTTTTCAGCCTGAAGGCTGAATTCAATTTCAGAGCAGCTCTCAGCTGCCACATTCCAGTGGTGCAGAAGGCAAAGGCAGCAGGACCAAAGGCAAAAGGGGTGGGGGTCAAAATACAAAAAACAACAACAACAGTATACTGTAGCTTAAAGCTCTTACTGCCAATAACTAAGCCTTAGGAGAGGCATTTCAATCTTTTGGAATGAGGAGAAAAGCTGCACAAAAGCCAGGAAACCACCAAACAATTGGTGTTTGAGGAAAGGGCCAGGGGAAGGGGTCATGGCCATCTGGGGAACCTCGGAGGGCCAGATTAGAACTCCAGGAGAGCTGGATTTGGGGGCCCTGGGTCTGAGGTTCCTTACCTCTGTTCTACTGCCTGTTCTGGAAAGCAGCAGAAGCCCTCCATGGTCTCAGGCCATAGGTCTTCTTCAGCTGACTAAAATCCCTTTAACCAGAGATGCCAGACATTGAATCCGGGATCTTGTGCATGCCACGTGTGTGCACTACCCCTGAGTTATATGGCCCTTCTTACCGAAGCATCACACGGAAAAAAGCCTGATGATAGCCACAGTAGGCTGCTGGTCCCCAAAGCAGCTACAGGCAGTCATGCCTTGAGATCTCCTTTTGAACTTTCTTCTCCTCTGTTTTAGGTAGACAGAGGAGGATTGCCACCACTCAGTCATCCTCACATCAACAGAACACCTCAATGTTTTATTTTTGTTTGGCCTAGAAGAACAAGGAATCCCCATCCTGGTTTGATTTTTGCTAGATGGGGCATTACACTGCTGCAAGGGTGAGTGAGAAGAGTCTCTCCATGTCTCACTCCCATAGAGGAGTCTAGAAGGTTTCACCTGTTTGAACTGAACTGAACTGAACAGCAGCAGCAAGCTGGGAGATAGAGTGCTTTCAGATGGAGGGGCTTCCTAGCACTAAAAATCAGAAGGCATTATGGAGCTATTCCATCTTTTTTCCTTTAATGGAGGGTTACTGTGGAGGAAGGGGGGGCTGGCTGACCCGCCACAACCCACCCTTTCCTACCCAAAGGCCCCAAGACCCCCAGAGATCTCAAGGTACCAGACTGCCAGCCTCAGCTCTCTGCAATCCTACTTGAATCTCTGCCAGGGACTTGCCTTTGACTGTAACCTGGATTTAGATGCTGAACCAACAGAGCATTCACAAACACCATGTGGGGTAAAACCCAAGAAGGTTTATTCAGGTAGCATATTACAACAAAAGTTGGGAAATGAGGGAAAGACAAAATAGAGAGACGCTTTGGTACACACAGTAAAGCTGCAAAACAATAAAACCTGATTCCTTATATCTCCCAGGCACACGCTAGTTACCTGGGGATCAGTTCTCTTCAGGGTTGGTTCCAGAACAGCCCTGCCGCCCGAGGAGACTACCACACCTACCCTAAGGTCCGAGATGGGTAGCCCTCCACAAGGCTTGCCTTTGCCAAAGCCCTCATTCAGCTAATTTCACCAGGAGCTACCTGGGGCCGGATCCTGAGGCCGCCCGAAGGCTTGGACCTCTGCTTGGCTTGCTGCCATTGATCCACAGCAACCACGCGACTTCCGCTGCCTCTAGCCAATCAGGATGCACTTCACCCGGCCAGGCAGGGGAGGGATGATTCATGACTCATGACATTTGCATACGCCATCCAGAGGAACTATGCACACCCCACCCCCCCAGCCTCTAGCCGTCCCGGTTCACACATGAGGAGGTGTGCGCGTGTGTGTGAGTGTGTGTGTAGGAACCCCCAGAGGCTCTTTTCTCCACACCCCTCTTTTTGGGAAAAGATGAAACTGAGAGGTTAACCTTCTCATTTCATCTACACCAGTGTTTCTCAACCTTGGGTCCCCAGATGTTTTTGGCCTACAACTCCCAGCATGCCCCAGCCAGCGTAGCTGGCTGGGGCATGCTGGGAGTTGTAGGCCAAAAACATCTGGGGACCCAAGGTTGAGAAACACTGATCTACACTAACTTAAAAAGAAAAGAGCCTTCGCTAGCCTTCTACCACTAGTACACCTTTTCTCACTTACACACACAAAACAAAACGAAAAACAGCAAAACAACAAAACAACAATCCATAAATCTTGGGAGGGTTGGATTGAGACCCCAGGTGCGATGGATTTGGTTTCTATGGTCTATGGTCTAGCCTTCTATGGTCTAGCCTCCCCATAGAAGTCAATTGCTGAGGCAGGGTGATGGCGCAGTACAAGCATCATCTGGAAGCACCCACAGACCTCAGCAGACACTCAACTCAAATGACAGAGTAGAGCAGGGCTCTCCAATCTTGGGTCCCCAGATGTTGCTGGACTACAGCTCCCAGAATCCCTTGCCATTAGCCATGCTGGCTGGGTATGCTGGGAGCTGTAGGCCAGCAACATCTAGGGACCCAAGGTTGGAGAGCCCTGGAGTAGAGCTTCCAGTGATGCCTGTGGCAGCCACTCTCCAAAAAAGTAAAAGGTTTTCTGGCCTCTTGAAAGAAGGGCAATTGGGAATTCTTGAAAGCAATGAAGTTATCCTGATCTCCTTATGACTTCTGTTCCCTGTCTCCCCCCCCCCCCCCAATAACTTCATCTCGTTCCTTAAAGGATTCTTGAGGATTAGAGATTTAGTGGTGGAAATGGTAATCCTTTTGAAGGTACAAGAAAAGATCCTGATTAATGCAGAGTCTTCCTAACTTGCCTGGGAAATCTTTTCAAAAGGAAAACAAAAAATAGTAGCTGAAGTAAGGGGGGGAAGGAGTGATTTAAAAAATAGTGGTGAGGAGAGGGGCCCCGGATCAGGTATGGCCCAAAGAAGCCAACTAGGAAGAGATCAGAGTTAAAATCCAGCAGAGACAGGGGTCATCTCACACTAGTTTTGTGGGCTCTGTCTCTGCTGCAACAGCAATGCTGTCATACAACCCACAGATGAGCAAACAAAGGAAAGACCATGCTATTGAGCAGGGATGGCCAGACGGCAGATCTACAGTCATGTGTGAAGCCATGCCCGCTGGCACCCCTAGGCAGAGCCCCTGCCATGGTGCACCCCCATAGTCCCCTGAGGGAGAGGTCTGCCCACTCCATTCCCCTGAGGGGGGGGGGCTGCAGCACAGCAGAGTGGTGGGGGCAGCCTACTAATCTCCCCTGGCTTCAAACTGTACCAACTGCAAAGCTACGTGCTGCTTAAGTCTGCCTCTAGTAACTGAGAATGTTATTGCAGGCTTCAACCACACAGACATATTTACCGGTAAATTAATTAAAATTAATTAATGTATTTTAAAAACAAAATAACCCCAAGGTGCACATCCCTAAGGGTCCCTTTAGTAAGATGACAAGTTTTAGGTGTCTAGGTTTCATGGTCCTGGAGGTATGGCTCTGATGGACAGACACACATCCTTTTATTATTATAGATAATGAGGGCAGAATGCCAAAAGACAAGTCTCAGCTAGTCTCTGGCTTTAAAGGAAACACCTGGGCACTCTGAACTTTGATTTACTGGACATCATGAATAACACAAGCTTAAAAGTAAGATTGGGTGGGGGAGACAGCAGAAAGTGCCTCACCACCATTATCAGGGACTTCCTTGATCCCTGGGATTTAATCCTAAAAGCCCCTGAGAGGCATAGGAGAGGGCAAGCCGCTTAAGCGCTGAAGTGCACAGACAGGGATGACCATAACGAGCTGGGCGGGGGGGGAACTTCCTCACATCCTGTGACTTGCACAGTCACATCCTGAGGATATAATTCCTCTAACTGAAATAACTGCAGTTCAGTTAACAAAACAAAACATAAAAATAAAAGACTGGGCAGTTTCAGAAGAGTTGCCACTGGAGAGTATTTTTTCTTCCTTAATAATTAAAAAAAATACTTATGTAAAGCCCATGCATTAAGATACCCTTTAACAGGTTTACCACTGCAAATACTGATGCAACAGCACTGCTGCCTTTGGCAAGCTGGTGTCCTCCAAGTTGAGCCCTGCTAGCTGGGAATGATGGGAGTTGCAGTCCAACACATCTGGAGGGCACCAGCCTGAGAAAGGCTGGTATCAAGGCCAAAGCAGCTCTGGGGCTTCCTGGTTCAGCAGAGATTTGGACTCGTACATCCAAACACAATGCTCTTGCCCCTTGTTTCCCACTGCAATCCTTAACACAAACTGTAAGATGCTATCTTAAACATTACAGCATGAATTTTTAACCCCTTTCACGATAGCTCGGGGTGAGTTATTGGTGGTCCGCCTGGTCATTTTGGTCTTAAAGAGACCTTGACCTAGCTGTGTTATCATACCTCCTACTAAATTTTAAAAAACATAATAAAAATTCAATACCTCCCACTTTCATTTAGTGTCCACCTTATTATTTTATCTGAGTGCAGAGAACAAAGGGGCTCCTATATTGCCCTCTCCATGCCAGTCATTATTTTGTTATATTCCCCATAGGGAATATTCCTAACTTTTTTCCATTTCCATCCACCGGAGTGGTTTCTTGGTGTCCTTAGTTATTACTTCCTGGAATAAGATTTTTACAAGGGAGGAAATTATTACTGCACACTTGAAATGGTCTGGACATCACACACAGTTAACTAATAAATTAGATTCCAAAAGTTATTTCAAGTTGTTTTAGTTAGTTAAACATTGCTGAGGAGGAGGATTCATAGATTTCATAGATCAGAGTTGGAAGGGGCCTACAACTACAAGGCTATCGAGTCCAACCCCCTGCTCAATGCAGGAAACTAGAGGAGGGGTCTCCCATCCAAGTAATAACCAGGCCTGACCCTACTTAGCTTTCCACGCTCAGACAAGCTGAGCCAGCGTAAGCCACAGGCCTGAGCAGCAGCAACAACAACAGCACCATATAGAAGATCATACTCTTCCAATGTACCTTCAGCTTCAAGCCTGGGTTTGGCACCAAAAATAGACTGCTCACTCTGATGGATTACCTTTGTCAGGAGAGAAACTGGGGGAGTGCAACACTATTGGTTCTACTTGATCTTTCAGTGGCATTTGATATAATCAAACATAGTATCTTGTTGGACTGACTCTATGGCAGGAGTGCAGAACCCAAATCTGGCCTGCTTGGGGTCCTGGGGTCCCAATCCAGCCCTCTGGGGTTCTCCCAGATGGCCCCACCCCCTTTCCCTCAGTCAATGATCATTTGGTAGTTTCCTGGGTTTTGTGCAGTTACTCCCCATTCTAAAAGGTTGAAATGCTTCTCCTAACACTTCGTTACTAGCAGTAAGAACTTTAAGCTAAAATATGCTGCCATGCTTAGCCTCATTCACCATCACTGGAGTGTGGCCCCCAAGAGCTTCTCTGGAATGTGATGCTTGGGCTGAAAGAAGTTCAACACCCCTGCTCTGTGGGGTTGGGATTAGGGGACATGGAGATATGGTGGTTGCACCATGATTAGGGGACATGGTGATATGGTGATTGCACTTATACCTGCAGAAAGCACAATAGGAGGATTTCTGCTTTGACCCCATGGCAACTGAACTGTGGGGTTCTGCAAGGTTCCATCTTATCTCCCATGCCCTTTAATTTCTATACAAAGCTGATGTTATAGAATCATAGAATCATAGAAAAGTAGAGTTGGAAGGGGCCTACAAGGCCATCGAGTCCAACCCCCTGCTCAATGCAGGAATCCAGGTCAAAGCATCCTTGACAGATGGCTGTCCAGCTGCAACTTGAATGCCTCCAGATTGGGAGAGCCCACAACCTCCCTAGGTAGTTGATTCCATTGTCTTATTGCTCTGACAGTCAGGAAATTTTTCCTGATGTTTAGGTGGAATCTAGGTTCCTATAACTTGAGCCCATTATTCTGTGTCCTGCAAACTGGGATGATCGAGAAGAGATCCTGGCCCTCCTCTGTGTGACATCCCTTCAAGTACTGGAAGAGTGCGATCATATCTCCCCTCAGTCTCCTCTTCTGAAGGCTAAACATGCCCAGTTCTTTCAGTCTCTCCTCATAGGGACCTTGTTTCCAGTCCCTTGATCATCCTTGTTGCCCTCCACTGAACCCTCTCCAGTTTGTCTATGTCCTTCTGAAAGTGTGGTGCCCAGAACTGGACGCAGTACTGAAGATGAGGCCTAACCAGTGCTGAGTAAAGGGGAATTATCACTTCCCGCGATTTGGAAGTTATACTTCTATTAATGCAGCCCAAAATAGCATTTGCCTTCTTTGCAGCCACATCGCATTGCTGGCTCATATTCAGTTTGTGATCTACCACAATTCCAAGATCCTTCTCACTTGTAGTATTGTTGAGCCAAGTGTCCCCCATTCTGTAACTCTGCATTTGGTTTCCTCTCCCTAGGTGCAGCACTTGGCATTTATCCCTATTAAATTTCATTCTGTTGTTTTCGGCCCAGCGCTCCAGCCTATCGAGGTCACTTTGAATTTTGTTTCTGTCTTCCAGAGTAAACTGCTCCACCCAACTTTGTGTCATCTGCAAATTTGATAAGCATTCCCTGTACCTCCTCATCCAAGTCATTAATAAAAATGTTGAAGAGCACTGGGCCCAGGACCGAGCCCTGTGGTACCCCGCTCGTTACCTCTCCCCAGTTTGAGAAGGAACCATTGATAAGCACCCTTTGAGTCAGATTCTGTAAACAATTGTGGATCCACCTGATAGTTGTTCCATCTAGCCCACTTTTAGCTAGCTTGCTAATCAGGATATCATGAGACACTTTGTCGAAAGCTTTGCTGAAGTCCAGATATATTATGTCCACAGCATTCCCACAGTCTATAAGGGAGGTTACCTGATCAAAAAATGAGATCAGATTAGTCTGGCAGGATTTGTTCTTGACAAATCCATGCTGGCTTCTAGTAATCACTGCATTGTTTTCAAGGTGCTTGCAGACTGACTTCTTTATAATCTGCTCCAAAAATTTCCCAGGGATTGATGTCAGACTGACTGGCCTATAGTTCCCAGGTTCCTCCTTCTTGCCCTTTTTGAAGATAGGAACAACATTTGCCCTTCTCCAGTCATCTGGCACTTCACCTGTCCTCCATGATTTCTCAAAGATAATAGACAGTGGTTCTGAGAGTTCTTCTGCCAGTTCCTTTAATACTCTAGGATGCAGCTCATCAGGCCCTGGAGATTTAAACTCGTTCAAAGTAATCAGGTACTCCTTGACCATTTGCCTATCAATCTCAAGCTGCAATCCTGCCCCTTCAGTCTGCACTTCAGGTTTGCCAGGGGGGTCATAGACCCTCTTTTGGGAGAAGACCGAACCGAAGTAGGAATTGAACACTTCTGCCTTTTCTTTGTCTTGTTATCAATTTGCCATCCTCATTGCATAGTTGAACCACCATTTCTTTCCTCTGTCTTTTACTGTGCATGTATCTGAAGAAAGCTTTCTTGTTGTTTTTAGCATCCCTCGCTAACCTTAGCTCATTCTCAGCTTTAGCCTTCCTGACACTGTTCCTGCAGTTCTGTGCTACCTGCCTGTACTCTTCCCTTGTAGCCTGTCCTTCCTTCCACTTCCTATACGTGTCCTTTTTTGTTTTCAGGTCATCTTTGAGTTTATTGTGAAGCCACATTGGCTTCTTCTGTTGTCCTCTGCCTTTTTTCATTGTGGGAATTGTTTGCAATTGTGCTTTTAAATTTTCCTTTTTTAAAAACTCCCACCCATCCTGGGCTCCCTTTCTCATTAGAGTCGCTTGCCATGGGATCTTACTAATCATTGTTCTGAGTTTATTAAAATTGGTTTTCCTAAAATCCAGGGTACGTGTTTGGCTACACTCCGCTTTTGCTCCCCTTAGAATCAAGAACTCAAGTATAACATGGTCACTTTCCCCCAGAGTTCCCGAAACTGCCACTTTATCCACTAACTCGTCTCTGTTGGTTAGAATCAGGTCAAGGATAGCCGATCCTCTAGTTCCTTCCTCCACTTTCTGTAGGAGGAAGTTATCAACTCAGGAATTTCTTGGAGGGGCCATGTTTGACTGAATAAGTCTCCCAACAGATATCAGGGAAATTGAAGACACCCATTACTACCACATCGTGCCTCCTTGAAGCAATGGCAATTTGCTTTTCAAAGGTTTCATCCTCGTCTTCTCCTTGATTGGGTGGTCGGTAGTAGACTCCAACCGCCATGTTCGTTTTATTCTTTGCCCCCTTTATTTTAACCCAGATGCTCTCAATGGGGCTACCAAGCTCCTCTTCCTGTATCTCTGTGCAGAGATACGTATCTTTAACATACAGCGCAACTCCACCTCCCTTTCTGTTGCTTCTGTTCCTTTTGAACAAGTTATACCCTTCAATTGCTGTATTCCAGTCATGGGAGTCATCCCACCAGGTTTCAGTTATCCCTATCAAGTCGTACTCGCCCTCATGTATCAAGAGTTCAAGTTCGTCTTGTTTGTTGCCCATACTCTGGGCATTAGTATAGAGACATCGAAGACTATGTGCGTTATAGTCCAACTTTTTCCTTACATTTTGTGGTAGACTATCATTGGGCACCACTGGAGCTGTTCTCTCCGTTGTGGCACAGTGGCCTTCTTCCATTGTTACCCCCAAGTTTATGTCTCCCTCCCCTGTTGGATTCAGCTTAAAGCCCTCTTGATTAAGTTCCTCATGCTGTGGCCAAACACATTCTTCCCAGTCCTTGTGATTTGCAACCCATCCTTTGCCAGCAGTCCATCTTCCAGGAAGTGTAGCCCGTGGTCCCAGAATCCAAATCCCTCACGTCGGCACCACCTTCGTAGCCAGTCATTCAATCGGAGTATTTTTCTTTCCCTTTCTATGCCTCTTCCAAGTACTGGAAGGATGGATGAGAAGACTATCTGGGCCCCAAAGTTCTTGAGTTCCCTTCCCAACTCTTCAAAGTCTGCCGTGATTTCTTTGTAACTCCGCTTGGCAGTATCATTTGTACCCACGTGGAAGAAGGGGTATGTGTCGGTGGGCTGTATGAGCCTCGGCAGCTGCTCTGTCACATCCTTAATCCGTGCCCCAGGGAGACAGCACACCTGGCGAGTCCATGGGTCTTCGCGACATACTTTGGCTTCAATCCCCCGCAGGAGGGAGTCTCCCACAACTAGTACTCTTCTCTTTCTCTTGCTGTAGGCCTTGGTTTGATTGTCTCCATTTGACTGACCTTCAGCCTCTTGCTCGCTGTCATGTTGGGTACCCGGTAATTCGTCCTCTGCAGGCTGTCCTCTGCTCTCGTCCTCAAGTACCTGAAAGCGGTTCCATAGCTCCACTGCTTCCACAGGCGCAGAATGTCTTCTAGTTCTTCTGCTCCTAACAGTCACCCTTTTCCAGGGAGTTCCCCCTACATTATTTTCCCTTGCCTCAGCAGTCTCCGACTCCGCTTCATCCTGCCATTGCCCTTCTGGCTCATGTTGGTGCTGTAGATCCACCGTTCTGTCTAAGAACTCTTCACTTTCTCTTATACTCCTGAGGGTTGACACTTGCTGCTCCAGTCCTCTGACCTTTTCTTCCAACAGCGTGACCAGCTTGCACTTGTTGCACGTGTAGGCCATGTTGATCTCCAGCAGGAAAACAAACATTGCACATACATTGCAGGTCACCACCACTGCAGATTCCTTTCCTTCCATAGTGCTCTGTTCCCTTTATGTTTCTGCCTTTCTAGAAAATTTCTTAGGGACCTCCCCCTTGACCTCCCCTGCCGAACTCCTGCGGAATTCCGCTGCCAAACTCCGCTGCCAAACTCCTGTTTGTTCTCCCTGCTCGCTCGCTCTGTTCGCTCACTCTCTGGGAGCCTGCTTGCCTTATCACAGTCCCAAAAACAGCTGGAGCCTCTCTCCTGTGCTCCTGCTCAGCTGGGAGTCAGGAACAGAATGAGCTCCCAGGCCTCTCCCTTCCTTTTAAGCTCTCAGGCCACACCCTTCCCTTGCAGCATTAGTTGTAGTTGTTTGTACAGCAGCACAGCAGCACTAGTAGTTGTTTGTACAGCAGCACAGCAGCACTAGTAGTTGTTTGTACAGCAGGGTTTGGACTGAAGTGTCATAGAGTACACTGAAAACACCTAACTCTATTTCTCTATTTCTGTTTGTCATCTAAGGTGAGGCTGGTCAGGTGCTGAACTGTTCTCTGGAATCAGTAATGGGCTGGGTGAGGGTTAATAAACTAAAAATGAATCCTGGCAAGACAGAGGCACAGTGGGTAGGTGGTTCTCAGGTCCAGGAAGTTGGGTGTTCCTCCCCGTTCTTGAGCTGAATGCAATAACTCTAATTAATTCACTCTCATATCGAAACAAAATGGAGAAACATTTCCCTCACATTTAGTGTGTTGTTGTTGTTGTTGTTTTTAAAAAGGTTTCCTGGATTGTCCTTTTTTGCAAAACGAATGCCAATTTTATTGCCCTAACGTATGCATTACTAAGGTCCTATCTGTGCCAAAACAAGCTGAAAACCCCTGTGTCAATAAGGAATGTTTTGCATAGACCAGCTGTGCCATAGTGAGTAGCAAAAGCAAAATCACTTGACTAGGATGCTGTACATTTGTTATGGAACAATTTGTGCAGCTTCTTCCTACACTTCCAGCTCTACAGTGCCAAAACCTGTTAGTTATTTAGCAGTAGAAAACACAGAGGGGCCCAATAGGATACCATTATAGAATGTAGCTGGGAAGGACAACTCTAACTCTATGACCATGTTTGCAAAGAACAAGAAGCCAGGATTCCAAGAATTCTCTGGAATCTTGGCTTATCATGAATGATGTGCTGCAGCTTGATACACATAGCCTGTTTATTCCCGCTGTGCTTCTCCCACTAGCACTTTCGCTAAACAAACCAGCTGGTTGTGTTGTTCAATTTTAGTTTTTGAGCATGTGGTTCTTGTTGAATCAGTTGTGTTTTATAACTATTGTAAGCCACTTCGAGGACCCCAGTCGAAAAGTGGGATATAAATCTACTAAAAAAGAAAGAACAGCATTCAAGAACTGGGGGGGGGGGGGGATAGCTGAAAAGATCCTATCACATGTCACCACCAGTGATGGTCATTGTCTTGCATGACCTGCTTGTGAGCTCCCAGAGGCATCTGGCTGGCCGCTGTGGCGAAGAAAATGCTGGATTAGAGTGACCTTGGTCTAACCCAGCAAGGAAGACATCTTCTTAATTTGGCTAGGCTGTCTGCCAAATTATGCAAATGTGCATGTATTTGCTTACTTGGCATAAAGAATTCATGTCCAGCTTTTCATGATGCAGGGCAAGGAGATATGCCATGCATTAAAGTCCAGCTCCCCGAGCACAGGAAATTCTGTTCTGAATTTTAATCACACATTGACCTAGAGCCAAAACACGGTAGATACAACCAGACACCAAGTACCAGCATGAGGTTCATTGGTGGTGTGAGAAGACCACTGTAAGCAGTAGGCTTTACAGTCTTCTAAAAAACAGGCCTGCATGGTAGCCCTACCCTCTGCCCTGGAATGTTCCTTAATTAGGGAGAGACTGCACTTGTTCAGGGAGTAAATAAAGGCACTCCGTGCATGCCCAGATGTACAATTATTTATTACTTTGTATTGGCTTTTTAAAAGATAGTCCATGGCGAAAAAGGGTAAGGAATGGTACCAATCTGGCTTTGCTATAGGAGGAAGGGCTGGGGCGCCAGATGAAGACTTACATGCTTGGAAAAATACTTTTTTCTCCTTACCCACACACACTTTCAACCACCACACACTTACTCATACATTTCAAACCTTAATTTTTGCAGCCTTGGGGCTAGAAAAAGCGAAGAAAGCCGAGGTTTCCAGGATGCCAACTTCTGTGTCCAATATCAAATTCCACAGTCATGGAAAGAAAGAGTACACCATTCCCTGATTCCTAAGTACCAAACAGACATGAGACATCACTTTAAATCTGCATCTAGAAGCTACATTGGCGTGTGTGTGTGTGTGTGTGTGTGTGTGTGTGTGTGTGTATTTTTGCTCCAGAATAGGTGGATCTGGATCTGGATCAGGGCACTAGTGTGAGGGGTAGGGGGACTTTTATGATCATTATCGAGCATCCTCCACCTACCCTAGTGTAAAAATGGAAAAAGACGTAGCTGCTAGACACAGATTTAAGGTAATTTAAATATGTCTTTTGGCTCTAACATTAGGCATTAGAATTTATCTCTGAATTAATGTTGCAGTGTGACATCTTTTGAAGTACTGTACTGTACTATCAGAGTCAAATCTATGGTTTTATAAATACACCATGCTGTTTGAATCCTAAAAAACAAAATTCCTCCTTTTCAGACCTTGTCCTGTTTGAAAATATCTGATTCATTAATAGCAAGTGCACATGCAAAGTTTTCTTAGCACTTTGCACAGATGTCTTAATCCACTCCTTCAAAGCCTGCCACCACCTGTAATTTGAAAGCAATGCAGGAAATAAAAGTAAAAACTGAAGAAAAATTATTTGAACTCTCTCAAAAAATAAGAATAAAATAAAACCCCAGCTCGAAATACATTACAAAGTTGCTTCTGCCTCTCAAAAGACTGCCTCATTGAACTAATCTCTACTATAAACCAACAAACATTTTTGCATAAAAGCAAGAGAACAACTTCCATGTCTTTCACAATGAGAAATAATACAGCCATTTATTTTGCACAACAACAAATGGAAGAATCCCGTTTATCAATCAGTATCAACAAGTCAGGCAAGAAAAGAGAAAAAGTCTCGGAACTTTCAACAAGTTTTCTCCAATTCAGTGAAGGTACTATCATTATTACCAAAATGTATATTTATTTAGTAAGGCTGACCTGATTTATGTGACCATAATATGTAAAATATATTGCTTTATATATTGCAAATATATTGCTTAAACACCGCATGAATCTCCATAATTATATTTTCAAATAACTAATAATAAAATAATTCTTGGATGCAGTTACCGTAATTAAACACACACACACACACACACACACACACACACACAAAAGGATTTTTGGTGAGCCTGCATTATTGTTTCTGCATACAACATACCTTTATGCTCAGATAATTATCACCTCTTGTCTTTGGAGCTGCAGCTCGGTGATTCATAATGACACCTCCTCTGTTCAGATTTCAAAACAAAAAAAGGAGTCCATAAAATCAACTGTGTCAAGACAATGCAGACTGTAACTCAAGTCCATGCCCTTCTAATAATTTCACTTGACGTGTCTGCCAGATTTCCTTCACCCTCTTTTGCATGTGAATTTTACACACTCCCTAAATATTCTCAGGATGTTTTCTGCCCTGCCAGTTGTACACTTGATCAGACCGTGAGAACAGACTAAAGAGTCCACTTCCAAACAGCCTGGACTGCTCTCCAATTCCCTCATTATGCATACTGATGTAACTTCCTGCATCCAAGAGAGAAGGAGGGGGGAGGGGGGAGAGAATGAACATGACTACCTCCAACAATAACAAAGTTGCTCTGAGTGCTCTTCAGGGAGCTGGGGGATCACCCCACTTCTCATTTTGCACACAAAACCAAAACAGAACTCCAACAAACTCAATTAGAATCTGAAATCTGCAAATCTTTCCTCATGTGAGGAGGGGAAATTCTCACAATATTTAGTGACTTATGGCAGTAAATTGCAGACAACAACAACAACTCAACACATTCTTGTAAAGTGCAGCATGAGAGCTTTGCCATGAGTATATGGGTCAGGAAGCACACCAACTAGCCCACATCTTCATAGTAAAACACACACACACACACACACACACACTACACTTTACGCACTGTGGGGTACATTTATTAGGAAAGTGTGTCCTACAGATTTCAAACAGAAGTTTTTCCCATCGGGCAGAATCTACAGTCATCTTTATTCTACTAGAGAAGTGTCTTAACAGATCTTTGAGTGACGACACTACAGAATAATTTATTCTGTTATTTATTTAAAATATTTTTAACCCACCTTTCAGGGTGCACTGCCCTCAGAAGGCAGCTCACAATATTACAGAAATATGAACATACCAGTTATGATTAAACACACACACACACACACACACACACACTGCCACTAATGAATTTTAAGCACCAAATGCAGACTGGAATAAATGTGCCTTTGAGGTTTATTTTAAAAGCCAGCAGTGTTGAGGCCATACATATCTCCCCGGGGAGGGAGTTCCAAGGTTGTAGAGCCACCCTAAAAAAACCGTCTCCCTAGTGCCCGCCAGCCTAATGGCTGTTGCTGGTGGGCCAGAGAGTAGGTTGCCCAGCTTAATGCTTGGGCAGGCTCATGTAGAATAAGGAAGACTATACTGAAGATTATAACCCTGACAAAAACCTCCTAACCAGAATGCAGATGGCCCTTAATTTCTTACATAATAATTGATAGTAGTTGCAGCTTTTCCCAGGATGAGAATTTTCTCAGGACAGGAACAACATAAAATCAGGGCCCAATCCAACTATAGTCACACACACACACACACACACACACACACACACACTACACCAGTGTGGCGTAGTGGTGAGAGTGTTGGACTGGGACTCGGGAGATCTGGGTTCTAGTCCCCGCTCGGCCATGAAACTCACTGAGTGACTTTGGGCCAGTCACTGCCTCTCAGCCTAACCTACCTCACAGGGTTGTTGTGAGGATAAAATGGAGAGGAGGAGGGGGATTATGTAAGCCGCCTTGGGTTCCTTGCAGGAAAAAAGGCGGGGTATAAATATAATAAATAAATAAATAAATAAATAATAATAAAACTAGTGATTCCAGATCTGCATCTCCATCCCTGTCAAAGGGTTCATCCTATCAGTTCAAGGAGTCCTGATGAGAACTGCAGTTAGAGACTGGGTTATAAATCAGGAAGTCCCCAATTCACACATCACTTCTGCCATGAACTCCCTATGTGGCCTGAGGCAATCCATGCTCTCTTTCAGCCTCAACACACACATACATACCCATGTGTCATCATCATCAGGCGATCACTCGTGACCGAGTAAGATTGTCTTCCGGGATAAAAGGAGGAGATTCTAAAGAAGATTGTGTAGACTCTAGCGATGGGTCCGTAAGTGACTGTGGAGGCCAATTCTAGATCCACACAGCTTCCCACAGTGAGGACACAGGTTACCAGATAGAAGATGGTCCTGTAAAGGATTCATTTGACGTGCTTTTCGCTTAGCACGTTTCTCCCTTTCACCTTGCACTCGGGCTTCTTCAAAGTCCATGGAACCTTTGTGAAAGGCCAACCTCCATTTAGATCGTTCATGGGCCAGAGCTTCCCAGTTTTCGATGTTTATATTGCATTTTTTTAGATTAGCCTTATGAACATCTTTAAACCTCTTATATTGACCACCGATATTCCGCTTTCCATCCTTGAGTTGGGAGTAAAGTAACTGCTTTGGGAGACGGCAGTCAGGCATTCGAACAACATGACCGGTCCACTGAAGTTGGCGTTGAAGGATCATTTTTTCAATGCTAGTAGTCTTTGCTTCTTCCAGTACACTGACATTTGTTCGCCTATCTTCCCAAGTAATTTGCAGGATTTTCCGGAGGCAACGTTGATGAAACCTTTCAAGGAGGTGGAAGTGACGTTTATAGATAGTCCATGTTTCGCAGGCATACAATAAAGTTGGTAATACAATGGCTTCATAAACCAGTGTTTTGGTCTTCTTACAAATATCCCGATCCTCGAACACTCTATGTTTCATTCGAGAAAATGCGGCACTTGCAGAGCTCAGACGATGCTGGATTTCACTGTCGATGTTAGCTGTAACAGAAAGATAGCTGCCAAGATAGAGAAAATGATCGACATTTTCCAGTATTGTCCCGCCAAGCTGGATAGATGGCATCACCAAAGGATTGGCTTGCACTTGCTGATGAAGCACTTTGGTTTTTTTGATGTTAAGTGAGAGACCAAGTTTTTCGTATGCTTCTGCAAAAGCATTTAGGATAGTTTGGAGATCATCCTCTGAATGTGCGGAAACCACATTATCATCAGCATACTGAAGTTCCACAACGGAGGTTGTAATTACCTTACTTTTTGCTTTCAGCCTGCTGAGATTAAAAAGCTTTCCATCTGTTCGATATATAATTCCCACACCGGTGGGAAGTTTCCCCTCGACAAGATGTAAAACCATGGTGATGAAAATGGCAAATAATGTTGGGGCGATAACACATCCCTGTTTAACATCCCTGTGAAGAGCTTTGAACACTGGAGAGCATATATAACAATGCTATTATGTAAACCACAATGGAGATCTAGGTGCATTAGCTATGCACACGCAAGAGGCCTTGAGGTCACGTTAACAAAGGACTGGTCTGCCTACATTCCCTGTGATAGCAATAGTAGTAAGTGTGGGTTGTTTATTGCAAAAGGAGGGCGTTACAAAATCTTGCAAGTTGCATAAGCCCGTCTTCTCCCAAAGTCACATCTCCTCTGCTTGCCTGTGCTCCCTCTGTAGCTCAAGTGCTTCTGATCTCAGATGTGGCACACTGTTGAGGAGCTGGGCTAGCTTCTCAGAAGGCAATGGGTCAGGGATGCAGGAGTTGTCACATCTCCATCACACATTCACACAAACTGGCCCAACTACACTAGCTGCCTATATGCTAACATGCCCAACTTTCATCTTTGAAGCCCTTCATAGTTGGTGGCCTGCATACCTTCACGAGAGCCAGGACCGGTGCAAGGCAGTTTGGTGCCCTAGGCAAGATCAGATATTTAGTGCCCCCCCTTCCCACTTGAGAGCGCTGTATTTTTTTCAAGGTGTTTCTGGCGCCCACTTTAGCCTTGCGCCCTAGGCAGCTGCCTAGTTGGCCTAATGGTAGCACCGGCCCTGACGAGAGCCCCCTTCCTTCCACAGGTTCCTCGTCACTCCCTTAGTACTGTGAGGGAGTCATTGCTTTTCCACCCATGGGGAAAACATAGGGGCTCTTGTAGATGGGTCAGTGGATTTGAATTGCAAAAACAGCAATTCCTGAAAGGAAAGTTGCACCCCTTATGCAGCGCCACTTCTGCAGTCAACTCGGCAGCCCTCTGCCTGATGTTCCTTAAGAAACCTCCTGATAACATTGAGGACCATTGGTCTAAGCTGAAAACTTCCATTACTGCAGCTTGTGAACAAACTATTGGATATGGAACTAAGAAACATGAGGATTGGTTTGATGAAAATGATAATGAGATTAAATATATAATTGACCAAAAAAAAGAAAGCCTTCCAAATATGGCAAAATGATATTAATTGTGCTGCCAAGAAAAAAATCTACGCCAGTGCAAAGGCTGAGGTCCAAAGAAGAACAAGAGAACTTAAGAACGCTTGGTGGAAAAAGAAAGCTCAAGAAATTCAACAACTTGCAGAATCTCATGATGCACGGGGCTTTTTTAAGGCCACAAGGGCCATTTATGGACCAAAAACCTATGGTACAAACCCTTTACAATCAAAAGATGGCACAAAACTCTTAAAAGACAAAGAGTCTATTGCACTGCATTGGAAAGAGCATTATTATGATCTTTTAAATCGTAAATCTAAGGTGGATAATGAGATTTTTCGCAAATCCCGCAAAAACAAATTAGAGAGGAACTTGCAATACTCCCCACTTTGGATGAAGTTGTAAAAGCCATTAATCAAATGAAAAATAACAAAGCTAGTGGACCAGATGGGATTCCTGCTGAAATCTTTAAAGGGGGGGGGGGCGAACTTGTACAACATCTTCATAAGCTCATTGAAAAAATCTGGATAAGAGAAGAGATCCCAGAAGACTTCAGGGATGCCATAATTATCACCCTCTTTAAGAAGGGTGATAGAACAGACTGTGGAAACTATCGGGGCATTTCTTTCTTAGCTACCGCAGGTAAAATATTTGCTAGGATTCTCGCAAACTGTATTCTATCTATTTCAGAAGAGATCCTCCCTGAATCTCAATATGGTTTCCGCCCCTCTAGAGGGACAGTAGACATGATTTTTACTGCTAGTCAGCTCCAAGAAAAATGTTGGGAGAAAAATCAACCACTTTATATGGCATTTCTTGATTTGGCTAAGGCCTTTGATACTGTACCAAACGGCTCTCTGGACTATCCTTATGAAAATTGGATGCCCCAATAAATTTGTGAATATCTTGCGACTTCTCCATGACAACATGACAGCAACAGTTTTGGACAACAGCTCTCATGGTGCTCCATTTAAAGTGAGATCAGGTGATAAACAGGGATGTGTTATCGCCCCAACATTATTTGCTATTTTCATTGCTATGATTCTACATCTTCTCGAGGGGAAACTTCCCACTGATGTGGGAATTATATATCGTACAGATGGAAAGCTTTTTAATCTCAGTAGGCTGAAAGCAAAAAGTAAGTTAATTACAACCTCCGTTGTGGAACTTCAGTATGCTGATGATAATGTGGTCTTCGCATGTTCAGAGGATGATCTCCAAACTATCCTAAATGCTTTTGCAGAAGCATACGAAAAACTTGGTCTCTCACTTAACACCAAAAAACCCAAAGTGCTTTATCAGCAAGTGCTTCATCAGAAAGTGCAAGTTAATCCTTTGGTGATGCCATCTATCCAGCTTGGCGGGGCAATACTGGAAAATGTCGATCATTTTCTCTATCTTGGCAGCTATCTTTCTGTTACAGCTAACATCGACAGTGAAATCCAGCATCGTTTGAGCTCCGCAAGTGCCGCATTTTCTCGAATGAAGCGTAGAGTGTTTGAGGATCGGGATATCTGTAGGGAGACCAAAATGCTGGTTTACAAAGCCATTGTATTACCAACTTTATTGCATGCCTGCGAAACATGGGACTATCTATAAACGTCATTTCCACCTCCTTGAAAGATTTCATCAACGTTGTCTCCGGAAAATCCTGCGAATTACTTGGGAAGATAGGCGAACAAATGTCAGTGTACTGGAAGAAGCAAAGACTACTAGCGTTGAAAAAATGATCCTTCAACGCCAACTTCAATGGACCGGTCATGTTGTTCGAATGTCTGACTGCCGTCTCCCAAAGCAGTTACTTTATTCCCAACTCAAGGATGGAAAGAGGAATATAGGTGGTCAGTATAAAAGGTTTAAAGATGTTCTTAAGGCTAATCTAAAAAAATGCAATAAACACATCGAGAACTGGGAAGCTCTGGCCCATGAATGCTTAAACCGGAGGTTGGCCTTTCACAAAGGTTCTATGGACTTTGAAGAAGCCCGAGTGCAAGGTGAAAGAGAGAAACGTGCTAAGTGAAAAGCACATCAAACAAATCCTTCACAGGACTATCTTCCATCTGGTAACTTGTATCCTCACTGTGGGAAGCTGTGTGGATCTAGAATTGGCCTCCACAGTCACTTACGGACCCATCGCTAGAGTCTACACAATTTTATACAATTTCCTCTTTATAGAATTTTCTTTTTGTAATTTTATCCTGGAAGACAATCTTACTCGGTCACAAGTGATCACCTACTACTACTACTACCTCTGCCTGAATTCCCCTAAAAAACACGCCCTGAAACAACCATGGGTAGTGTAAGTCTCGGGGTTGTTAAACAGTGCTTTAAAATGCTGCAATAGAAATCACCACCACAATTCCACCCCATCTAGTCACTTACTGCCAATGACTGGTTTGGTTTTCTAGCCAAACATACCCCCCACAACACACACAAAACATACCTCAGCTTACAGCCAGTGTGAATTTAGTCCAATTACCCCGTCAGACTCCCTCCCAGCTCAAATCCAGTGCTTAGTTGCAGGCAGAGGCCTCATGCTTCATTGGCCTGCATGCAGCCACATAAACATTGCGCCAGGAGAGGCAACTTTGGGCAGTCCAGGGGCCAATTTCCAGCCCCCAGACCCCCTCAAGAGCTGCACTTCTGCCACCACACTACCCGCAGCAGCAAAAAACCCCACAACCCATTGGTTTGCCACCGAAATTCAGCAGCAAACCGCTATGGAGACCCAAAAGGGTCACAATGCACTTGAAAACAAGCTAAACACTCTAAACCACTACACTACACTGGCTCATCCCAGCCAGGCCTCATGACTCAGTTACTACGTAAGTCACCAAGCAGGCAAATTCCAACAGGCTCACTTTGTCCTGGGATGGGGCGGATCTTTTTCTCACCACTGAGAGAGTGCTCTACTTTATACTCTGTGCTGGATGCGCCACTGCAGCTAACCAATCACATTGCTCTTTGCCCCCCCCCCAGCTAACTTACAGCTGATGAGGGACAGGTCTCCTGACTCCCCACTCCTGAAGTCTCCTCCGTAGCGCAGACCACAGCGGCCAGCCCATTACTAAAGCAAACAACAAGGCAGAGCTAGAAAGCCTCTAACGAATGTGAGCAGCTACTGCAAAGAGAGTGTGTGCATGTGAGTGAATGCGAGAGAGAAGCAGAGAACTGCAACTTGAGGTGACTGGGAGCCACAAGTGGCCCTCAGGCCTTGCAGTACAGAACTCTGTAGTATAAAATCTGCTTTATTTCCAACACTGATTAGGGATGCAACAGGTTAAAGTAGAAATTGTGTAGTCTGAAAGTCTGTGTCTGACCTTTGTTTCACACAGACCCATAACCTGCCTTCCTGGAGGCAAAAGTGCATGGTGCATATTAATGGTCAACTTTTGTTTTACCCTCAAGCAGATCATGCCACTAGATCAGCTTCACAGGAAAGATCCTAAAAATATGCAAACTCTGCTTGTGATAGGGGTTTTCAGTTGGAGTCAGAAGAAGTTAGGCTTCCTTGCTACATATTCTGCAAGGAGAGGCCCCTTTTGTGAGTCTCCAAATGAGACCATTCTTCCAGATTCTTGAAACCAGACTATGGTGGCCAGCCCCACACTTTCCACCTCCCTCATCCTAACCCCAGATTCTATCCTCCCACCATGATCCTGATCTCCAGCCAAACTATTTCCCCCTACCTCCTAATACCAGATTTCACTTTCTCCCGACCCTAAAATACAGTGTGGAAGACAAATCATTTGTGTTCTAAAAGGGCATGGGAAAAATCTGCATACATTTTAGTAGTTTATACTGCAATCCTATACCCACTTACCTGAGAGTAAGCCCCACTGAATTCAGTGGGATTTTCTTCTGACTAGACATGTATCGGCTTGCATCCTTATCTTTGTACAGTGGTATCAGCATCAAAAATAAAATTGCCACCTAAATAAAGGTGTTAAGACTGATCCCCCCCCCAAAAGGGGCGCCAAGCTACATATAGTGAGGAATATAGTAAGTACAGTAGTAAGGAATTTGTGTGCATAAGAAAATGATGGACAGTTCATGAAGGATTTTGCAATTGCAAGTGAGTTGATGGTTACATTATTAAACTAACAGTAAAATCCTATAATGCTTACTCAGAAGTAAAGCCTGTTGTAATCAATAGAGCTTATTCTCATAGCAGACATCTGCTAGCGAAACCTAAAGGCACAATCCTATAGTATGCATGTTTAAACAGAGAAAAAGTCCTACAGCTCCCAGCATTCCCCAGCCAGCATAGTTGGCTCGGGAATACTGGGATTTGTAGGACTTTTTTTTCTGTCTAAACATGCATAGGATTGCACCCTTAGTCTTTTTTACTAACATGTTTGCTGCATTTAGGTTGAACCTGACGCTTCCAGTTTCAGATTGAGAGGCTGAACATTCATTTTCCAAATTGTCAGTGATTAAAAAACAGAAACAAACAAAAAAACCTCAGAGTTGATCTGAGTAGGATGAAAGCACTGATGCTAATGTCCACTGAAAGTCATTTGCTAAAGAAATTAACATTTGATCTTGTGTTAGAGTCTTTTGCGTCCAGGAAAACATGGAAGATGCTTTATTTCCAACACTGAGAGTTAGGGATGCAACAGGTTAAAGTAGAAACTGTGTAGTCTGAAAGTCTACATTCAAAAGAATGTTTTTCACAGTTGTTGTATATATGTATTTTTCTTTGACTGTGTGTGCGTATGCATGCGCAAATGTCATGTGTGTGAGTTCCGTGTTTGGGCAGAATAGGGGGCCTACTGCAGCCTGCTAGTCCAAATCTGGCCCTGTTTACATGAAGAGTTATCCTGATCCCCCTTGCTTGCACATAAAGATCTGTTCCTTTCTTTCAGTTCACTTCAGCTTCTGATTCATTCAAAGAAAGTTCTAACAACCTGTTATAATGTTTGCCCATTTTTATACAGGGATGGTCCCTTCAAAATGAAATATTAATCTCCCTTCCGTCTACTTACCCTTCTCTCTTTTCTCTATACTTAGGATTGTCAACATCCTTCAGGAAGTGACTTTCTCCAAGCTGTTCTCAATTTATTTTAAGTGTTACACAAATATTATGTTTATTTATTAACCAAAACAAATAAACAGACTGAAGTAACTTGGCAACTGGATATTCCAGATTAACAGTGTAACCCTATGCACGTCTACTCAAAAGTCTCATTGAGTTCAATCATAGATGACTCCTAGGTGAGCGTGTATAGTAGGGGTACCAACGCGGCACCAGTCCCCAATGTGGAGCCTACGGGCACCCACAAAACTCCCCCCCACTTTTTTAAAAAAAATATGTACATGTATTTGTATATATCCATAGCAATTAATACATCTGAAATGCATACAACTTTCTAGCAATTATACATAGGCTTCAACAAAAGTGAACCAAATATTGAAGTAAGTATCCATTGAAGGTGGCATCTATATGCCACCTGTTCAAATACTGAAAACGTTGTAAGGTCCTCAATCCATTGCATTATAGGAGGTGAGTGTTTATCCTTCCAATTTTGTAATATCACTATTTTAGCTGTCAAAAAGGTGCAGAGAATCTATTTACACTGGCCATTTGTTAAGTTCCATGAAGCAGTTAATAATATAAAAGAGTGTGTACCTCAGTGAAGATTAAAGACTGTTCCAGTACAAAATGTATCTGTGTAATAACTTCCTCCCAAAAAGAAGCATCTACTGGACATAGCCAAAACATATGTTTACAAGAAACATTAGCTGTATTGCACAGCCAGCAATTAGCTGAATTAAACAATCCCTTATCAAAGAGACATTGTGGTGTCCAATAGACACGAAACAAACATTTTTGCTGAATAAGACGCAGCCTACGGTCAACAGACGTGACAGTGATCCACTGTCAAAGCAGTGAGCCGCTGATTAAGCATTTTGTGATGGTGCCCACAGCAGTTTCTCAAATTTCCAAATGTGCCCATGGGTCCAAAAAGATTGGGGACCCCTGGTGTATAGGATTGCAGCCTAAAATTATCATGCATTCTTCCCTTCTGAAAATTTATTTTAATTTTTCCTTTTATGCAGGCAATCTAGGATAGTTAATTTTAGCTG
Source organism: Shinisaurus crocodilurus (assembly GCA_021292165.1). NCBI lineage: Eukaryota > Metazoa > Chordata > Lepidosauria > Squamata > Shinisauridae > Shinisaurus > Shinisaurus crocodilurus. Next base: position 89,659,042 of record CM037880.1, on the reverse strand, counting down.
CTTTTTCATTACCTGGTTAATTTTAGTCATCTGATGGTGGGCATTTATTTGCTATCCCTATAGCATTATATTGAATGTTATTAATTTGGCTTGTTGTTTTAATTTTAAGGATTCTTTCTTACCGTCTTAATTTTTAAAAAGAGAAGGCAGAAGATAAAATGATTTAAATAAAACAAAACAAAAATAGGCAATAGTGAAGTTGTCTGTAGTCTTGACGCTTTTAAACCATGCTTACAATTTGGCACTCTGTTTTTTCCCTACACAAAATAGCAATATCTTGACTTGTCATTGCAATACTAGGAGGCACAGGCTCCCATCCATTAAATGCTTTCTTCAGTTTACCGTCTGGGAAGTACGTTGATTTGTTTCTCATCTTGCAAAATGTGCCTTTTATAGATAAAATCACCAATTAATTTGGGTGGTAAAAATATAAATTAAATTACCTTGTGTGGTTTTGAAGCATACTTCTGGAAATTAATCACAGTTTTATACTGTTACTGCCCAGAATAAAAATCCAGAAAATTTGTAAAATTTGACATGCCAATTTCAAAAGCATGTCTAAGAAATCTATACTGAACATTTAGATTTTCTGCAACACAGTACAACTTTCTAAATAATAATAATAATGAGGAGGAGGAGGGGGAGGAAGAAACTGGCGGAAATGTATCTTCATTGCTAGTAGAACAATTATGAATATAACTCAGATTGTCCCCCCTGTAACTTTCACAGACAATCAAATCTAAAATGTTTGCTCTAAGTGTTACATCAAAAGGTTGATGTCCTAGTAATCCCTCACTTAGAATTTAGGCTCTGAATGACTCCTCTGTCTGCCATTAACAGTGGTGGATGAGCTAACCTTCAGTTCACAGGTCACTGAGCATGCCTGGGCTTATAATGTGCCCTAGGCCGTTCTGTCTCCTGGTCTTTTTTTTTAACAAAGGAAAGAGAAGTTTGGACACTGAATGGGAAAGCTACTGCTTTGCATTGCCTGAACCTGTTACTATATGGACCCCTATTGCAACAATTCCCTTGCCATTAAAAAGAACTTCTTAAAAACCCACAGATTCATACTGGAAATGTTCACTTACCGTAAATAGTTTTAATACATTTTTTAAAACCCTGTCATTTAAGGACAGTTAAAACTTGCAAACCATTTGAGCTATTCTCTCACAGAGAAGTGTAAAGAATTCACAATACCTAACTGTTTACAAAAAGAGCCACCAGTAGCTAAAAGCACCAGGCATTTTAACAACAAAGAAAACAAACTCCAAGAAAACCGCTGAACCAGAAGAGTTCAGTGTGGCAATCTGAACCTTCCCGGGTTTGCAGTGGGGGGAGGAGAGGAAACAGTCCATCGTGCTTGCTCAGAAACAGTGGAGGTGGAAGTATTTTGAAAATGGCAAAAAAAAATTGTGGAGTTCCAGAATAACATTTTAACCATTGTAAATTGAGCTCAGAGAGAAGCAATATAACCAGGGAGGTTTTAGCAAAACAAGCAATACCCTTTCATTTGCTGGGAGTGACAAACTGACCCACCCAGTCAAGCAGCTCCTGCATCAGGCCAAGTGTCCTACAAGCAGCTGCTTGGACTGGGCTGCCTCTACAGCTGGTGAGATTGGACATTTGCCAGGGGACCCAGGCCAGCAAAAGGCATACAGCAGGGCCAGTGTCAAGGGTAAGCATGGCTGAGCACCTGCTGAGGGCCCACACCCCAGCAGAGGCCCACTGGGAAGAGCCCTCTGGAGTTGCTCCTCCTCTTCATCATTGTAACCTGCTTGTTCACTTGCCTCTCACTTTGGCCCAGACAACAGTGGTGGTATGGAGGAGGAGGAGGAGGAGGAGATGCCACTGCCTACTTGCTCACTGGTAAGCAAGTGGTAACAATGATAAAGAGGATGAGGAGCAATAGCAGCTGATGACAATGGCCATGAGAAGGTAGACTCAATGAGGGAGGGGCCCCAATGAGGGTGTCTTGCCCAAGGGCCCTCAAAAACTTGGAGCTGGCGCTGGCGTACTGCCCCAACCCAGTATAACTTTGCATAGAGTACCCTAGAAGGTCAGTGGCAACATGAGTTATCAAATGGCATACCCCACTTCTTCTGGGTTAAAAAGCCAACCCCTGAGGACACCTTGCCCAACGGATCCCAAGATCCTGGCACTGGCACTGAATGCCACACTCCAACAAGCCAACCACTCATTTCACAGGGCTTTTGCTTACATGAAATCCCATATGAGACTTTAAAGCATAGCACTAACGTACATGGTTCAGGGCCCTTTAATTTCCCTTTGATCACCCTCTCCTGAGGCACAGAACAAAAGGAAGTACCATAAGCTCACCTGTCTCTGTTTACTTTTAGTTATAGCTGGGGAGGCTCCAGAAACTCCTCCTTGACGTAGACGCTTCACTATGACATTGTCCGCGGGATGGGTCCAGGCTCTGAATATTAGAAAAGCAGACACCTGCATCCTCATTGTAACATTTTTTGTTGTTGGTATTTCTTTCTATTTTTAAACATAAAACATCTGATATCTGTTTCAATTATCGAAGTATTTATTCTGGTTTCCCCATTCTTGACAAGGGTTGCAATGCAAAAAAGTACATTTGAACTAAGTTTATCAGTGTTACAAACCCACACTAATTCTAGAAAATACAGTTTCCCAGTATACTGAAGACAAAAGAAAAAAACCTAATCCGCAATGTGTTCTCAGTCTATATAAATGTTAGCTGTACTGCCCCAAGAGACACACTGGATTGTTCCCACATTAAAGACCATTTGTCAGTGTGATAAAGGCCTTGATTAGCAGCCTTTGATCTTTTATCCCATTATAATCTTTCATGAAACTATTCAGAAAAACTGAAACAAGACACAAAGAAGTTTTGAATTTGCCATAGTTTACACAGTTTACTCTTTTAGTTCTGCTTTCTATTAATTATTTTAATGGGATTGCACAAATCCAGAGCATACAAACGAAGCAGATTTCAAAATATTTACCCAAACAATTATAATGCTGAGCTTTAAAATTATTACACACACACACAAACCCCTACTGTTGAAGGGAGCAGAAAACTCAGCAACCAGATATTTCAGAGCCATTAGAAAAGCAAACTGTTGCACAAACCCCCTGGTTTCCAACTGGTGGTCCAAGGAACACATCCTCTGGAAACTTATTAGCAGTTCCTCAGTAAGAAGATCAATAATGGCAGCCAAGCCTCCCCTGCACGACAGCTTGATCATGACAGTACTAATCAAGAATTAATCAAAAGCAAGGATATCTGATACCATGGGACAGAAAAGCAGAAAACTCCATGGACATAAAGGGGCAGTTTTATTTATTATTTATTTTATTTTATTTTAAAATATCCTGCCTATCTCCCAGAGAGGGAACTAAAGGCAGAGAACAAACAAAAGCAGCAGTATTTAAAACAATAACCTATTTATGTATTTATTTTTATTTACAAGATTTATATACCACTCCATATTCTGGTATAGAGATTCCAGAGTGGTAAACAATAAAAGGCCAAAAAGATAAAAGAATAAAACAATATTGTGAAGGATCAGCAACCGGATCCTTTGCGTGAGTTCGGCAACTCTAGGGTTAACCGGCAGAGCAATACAGCTCGTGTCGGCTTGCAGTACAATAGGAAAAACCACAAGCCTTTGTATGCCCAAATAAGGCTCTTTATTTGTTTATACAATGATTAGATCGGAACTACCAGTCTTCTAAGAATACGTTTACAGTCAACACAACCTTAGTTGACTCGCGTCTTACCCAATGAGCGGGCTCCGTGGCTAGCAGGTTACATTCAGGTCACTCTCCTTACATCAAAGACAATACTCTAGTCAGTTTCAGCCCAGCTCCCGATCGGCGCTTCCTAGCGGAGAACGGAGTGCCTGGGCGGCTGTTGCTTAGGAGGATCTGGCCCCGTGGTTCCCAACAACCCGAACCGGGACGGGAGAGGGGTTTTCTACCCCGGATTCCCCGCTCTCCCCCCGCCCCCTAGGTCAGGTGGGGGCTTATGCCTGCCCCTTCGTGTAGATAGGCTTATTCCTGCCCGGGAAGAAGGTGACGTAGGGAAACCTTTGCAGCTCTTCGAGGCTGCCCTGTGTGCTGATGGTCCTTGATGGCCCTTCCTGGACGTTTGTGGATCTCTGCCGAGGTCTTCCTTTGTTGGGGCTGATGACTTGTCTGGCTACTCCCTGGTGACCTCATCCCTCCTCCCCTGGCCCCCTCCTTTGGGGAAAGATGTGTGTGCGTGTGTACTGAGTTTTGGGCTTTCTCCACACCCTCCCATTTGGGGAAAGATGGCATTGGGGTCCACCACCCCAATCCCTATCTAACTGTCTCCTACTGAGAAAGCCCGGGACAACCCATCTGCCACGATGTTGTCCTTACCCTTGATGTGTTCTACTGAAAAATCAAAATCTTGCAGGGCTAAACTCCACCGCAAGAGCTTCTGGTTGGACCCCTTCACCCTATCCAGCCAGCACAAGGGGGAATGGTCGGTCTGCAGTCGGAACCAGCGGCCCCACAGATAGGGGCGAAGCTTGGTCACTGCCCACACTATTGCTAGGCACTCTTTCTCGACAGTGGCCAAGTTCCGCTCCAGAGGCAAAAGTTTTTTACTTAAAAAGGCAACCGGGCACAGCCCCTGCTCTGGTCGTTCCTGCAGCAAGACGGCTCCCATCCCCGCTTCCGAGGCATCCGTCTGCAGAACAAAAGGGGCTCCAAAGTCTGGGGCTTGCAGCACAGGGGCTGCCATCAGGCAGGCTTTCAGTCCCTCAAACGCTGCCTGGCAAGCGGCTGACCATTGGACCTTAACGGGTTGCCGCTTCTTGCACAAGTCAGTCAGGGGGGCGGCTAGCTGGCTAAAATGGGGCACGAACTTACGATAATAGCCAGCCAGCCCTAAAAAAGCTTGGACCTGCTTTTTCGTCTGGGGTTGGGGCCAGGTGCGCACTGATTCTATTTTGGCTTCTAGGGGCTTGACACTACCTCCCCCTACCTTGTGTCCCAGATACTCCACCTCCCCCCTCCCAACCTGGCATTTCTTTGCCTTTACCGTCAACCCAGCACCCTGAATCCTTTGAAACACCTGGCGGACATGTTGCAAATGCTGCTCCCAGGTGGAACTGAAAATGGCGATGTCGTCCAGATACGCGCAGGCGAACTCCCCCAGCCCATTTAGCATTCCGTTTACCAACCTCTGGAAGGTAGCCGGACCATTGCGGACCCCAAACGGGAGGGTGGTGAATTGGAACAACCCCAGGTGGGTCACAAAAGCAGACTTCAAGGCAGCATCCGAATCGAGCGGAACCTGCCAATACCCCTTTGTCAGATCCAGGGTGGTGATGTACTTGGCTCCCCCAAGCCTCTCCAGCAGCACATCCACGTTGGGAATGGGGTAGGGGTCCGGGACGGTCACCTTGTTTATTTTCCGGTAGTCTACGCAGAACCGGACACCCCCATCCTTTTTGGCTACTAACACGATCGGGGAGGACCAGGGGCTCGAGCTGGGCACAATGACTCCCAAGTCCAGCATGGCTTGGACCTCCTCGGCCACGACTTGGGCATGGGGCCCCACCGCCCGGTAGGGTAGGGATTGTATGGGGGGGCTATCCCCTGTGTCAATGGTGTGTTGTGTGAGTGTGGTGCATCCCGGTCGGTCTGAGAACATGGGCTGAAATTCTTCCAAGACCTGGGTGATCTGTTGCCGCTGCTGTTCGGACAGGGAGGGGGACAGTTTGATCTCCTCCATTCCTCCCCCTTCCCCCCACTCGGCCAACAACCCCCCATCAGGGTCCCCCGGTTCCACACACTCTTGTACTCCCCCCACCTTCGTTACGCGTTCTACATACAGTTTCAGCATATTTACATGGAAAACCTTCTGCCTCCCCGGCTGCCCCGGGAAAGCCACTTGATAATTCACCTCCCCCGACCTTCCAATGACGGTCCCTGGGCCCTCCCACTTCAAGCACAATTTGTCCGTCTTTTGGGGGCGCAGTACCAACACCTGGTCCCCCACTTCAAAAGTCCGTGGCACAGCCGTCCGGTTGTACCACGCGCTCTGCCGCTGCTGTGCTGTTTCGAGATGCTGCTGCGCCGTCTCCCTCACCTCTCGAAGGACAGTCTGGAGGTGTTGCATGAACGTATGCACAGGCACGGAGGCTTTTGCGGCAACCCCCTCCCATTCTGCCCGCAACAGAGCCAAAGGTCCCCGGAGCTCCCTCCCAAACATCAGTTCGTTGGGGGAGAATCCCAGGCTTTCTTGGGGGGAGTCCCGGTAGGCAAACAACAAGTAGGGGAGGGCTTGATCCCAAGTCCCAGGGTGCTTCGCCGCATATGCCCTGATCATCTTTTCAAGAGTCTGGTTGAAACGCTCCACCAACCCATTGGTCTCGTGGTGGTATGGCACCGAAGTCAGGTGCTCCACCCCCCCCAGTTCCCACATTTTTTTAAACAGTTTGGACACGAAGCCCGTGCCGCAGTCCGAAACCACCGTGTGGGGCATTCCTAGGCGGGCGAAAAGAGAGAGGAGAGTCTTAGCCAGGCTGGTGGCGGAGATGGAGGCTAGAGCAAAAGCCTCTGTATAACAGATGGCAAAGTCAACCACAGTCAAGATAAACTTCTTCCCCGTCTTGGTGGGGGGATTCAAGGGTCCCACGATATCCATCCCTATTCTTTCAAAGGGGATGCCCACAATGGGTAGGGGTTGCAGGGGGGCTTTAGGATGGTCCCGGTTATGCCCCACCCGCTGGCAGACATCGCAGGACCGGCAATATTCTTGCACCTCATTTGCCACCATGGGCCAGTAAAACCCCTCTGTCACCCTAACCAGGGTCCGTTTCTGTCCCAAGTGCCCTCCCCACGCCACATCGTGGGCCAGCTGTAGTACAGCCTGGCGGTACCTCGCAGGCACAACTAATTGTCTTTTCTTTGGTTGGGGACCCGGTCCCGTCCTTGGGCAGAATTCTCTGTAGAGGGCTCCTGCCTCCCACAAAAAGTGTTCTGACTGGTCCCCTACCCCGGGCCCTTGACTGGCCCGATCCCGACATCCCTGGAGGGATGGGTCGCTCTGCTGCTCCTCTTGAAACGCCTTCTGAGTCCCAAAATCACGGGCCATTGGTGCGAACCCCCCGGGGTCTTCTTCCCTCCCCACAACTGTGGGGAGCGGCGGGGGACGGCTGGCTGCCGCTGCCGGGGTCGCTTTACCGCGACCGGGAGGCGGGCCCGGGGACCTGGGAGGCTGCGGGTCAGGGGCTTGTTTGGCCCGACGCCGGGTCACCACTCCCACCTTGACCTGGGCAGCCCGGAACGCAACGTCGTTCCCAATGATGATTCCCCATTCTTGTTGGCCATGCACTATAACGTCCATCTCCCCTTCCCACCCCCTGTACTTGACCCAGACCCGGGCGAGGGGAACGGCTATGTTGGGAGAGTTATAGGGCTTTATGGCACAGGTGCGCCCCTTTAGCAACTGTCTCTTCTTTACCTTACTTCGAGGTAAAGCAGTGATGTCCGCCCCAGTGTCCCTATACCCCACCTGGGAAACATTGTTTACAGAGATGGACTCACAGAATTTGTCTTGGCTCCACCGCAGCTGCTCCGGTGAGGCAATGCGCATCAATGATGCTTGCGAGATGGCCCCCAGCGAATGCTGTCCTCCGCTCCTCAGGGACCGCGCCGCATCTTCACCGTCTCCCTTGAGGGACGAGCTGGACTGTTGATCCTCCTCGTGCTCCTCCGGTTCGCGGGACTCAGGAGCAAGCATCCTCCCCACCTTGCCCGGCGATGTCTTGGCGTGGCGGTTCTTTGCGATCAGTTTGGGGCAGCTCCTCTTGAGGTGCCCCGGTTCTTTACAATAGAAACATCCACTGGTGCCGCGGTTTTCTTTGGGCTTGCCTAGGGCTCCCTCCCGAGGTTTGGGGTTGCCCTTCTCCACACTTCCCTTAGCCCCGCCATGACTGAGGTTACCCCCCTTGGGTCCTTTGGGCTGCCGATACAGTCCCATTTGGTCGGCCAACTTGCCCATTTCCCTACAGTTTGGGGGGTCCCGATCCCTCACCGCCGTGGCTAGGTCCTCAGGGATAGTGGCACAAAATTGTTCCTGGATCAGGAGCTCCCGCACCTCCGCCAAAGTGGTCTTCCCGGTGGCCCCGATCCATGCGTCCCACACCTGCCCCAGGTGCGCCATCCAGGAGGCATACGTGTCCCCTGGGGTAGGCTGCCCGTAACGAAATTTACGGCGACAATGCTCAGCGGTGAGGGCAAACCTCTCTCTCACCGCTTCTTTGAACGCCCCATAGTCCAAGGGAGCAGTTTGGGTGTGGATACCCAGGAGATCAGCCAGTTCCCCGCTGACCTGAGTCCTCAGGGCAGACATCCTTAAGTTGTCCGGCACCTTCTGCTCTAGGCAGGCAGCCTCGAACAGGGTGAAAAAGATCAGTACATCCTGTCCCGACTGGTAGGTGGGGAATTGCTTCCTGTCCCATTGGGGGTTGTGGTGCCCCCACCCTGGGGTGCAGGGGTTCCCCCTTGTCCGGTGCCCCTGGTCAGTCTGGCCAACTCCAGCTGCATCTGTAACATTTCTTGTTGATGCTGCATCAACTCCCTGGCTTGTTGCCAATTGAGTTGGGGAAAGAGGGCATCCAACCCTCCTCCCCCCATGGCTCCGCCAGCAACCCTTCTGCCGAGGTCTTCCTCCGCCTCTGGGTCCCTTAACTCGTTTCTCCTGCCGCTACTGGTAAGGCTGGGGCTACCCCACTGCTTGGGTTCCTGCCCTCCTAACAATGGTGAGGGGGCTTCCCCCCCTTCCTGCCTTGCCGTCTTCGGCCGCACCACCCACTCCATTGTGGAGGTCTGGGTTGGGGTTTCTGGGCTGCTCACTAGCTCCACCTGCTCTTGGCTCAGACTATTCATTTTTCCTTGCTCTGAGCGCTCCCCAGCAATCTACTAGCCTGCCCGAAGTCCTGTTAGTTCCGACTGTCAAATGTGGTTTCCAATTGTCCCGTCGCCTGCCACCATGTGAAGGATCAGCAACCGGATCCTTTGCGTGAGTTCGGCAACTCTAGGGTTAACCGGCAGAGCAATACAGCTCGTGTCGGCTTGCAGTACAATAGGAAAAACCACAAGCCTTTGTATGCCCAAATAAGGCTCTTTATTTGTTTATACAATGATTAGATCGGAACTACCAGTCTTCTAAGAATACGTTTACAGTCAACACAACCTTAGTTGACTCGCGTCTTACCCAATGAGCGGGCTCCGTGGCTAGCAGGTTACATTCAGGTCACTCTCCTTACATCAAAGACAATACTCTAGTCAGTTTCAGCCCAGCTCCCGATCGGCGCTTCCTAGCGGAGAATGGAGTGCCTGGGCGGCTGTTGCTTAGGAGGATCTGGCCCCGTGGTTCCCAACAACCCGAACCGGGACGGGAGAGGGGTTTTCTACCCCGGATTCCCCGCTCTCCCCCCGCCCCCTAGGTCAGGTGGGGGCTTATGCCTGCCCCTTCGTGTAGATAGGCTTATTCCTGCCCGGGAAGAAGGTGACGTAGGGAAACCTTTGCAGCTCTTCGAGGCTGCCCTGTGTGCTGATGGTCCTTGATGGCCCTTCCTGGACGTTTGTGGATCTCTGCCGAGGTCTTCCTTTGTTGGGGCTGATGACTTGTCTGGCTACTCCCTGGTGACCTCATCCCTCCTCCCCTGGCCCCCTCCTTTGGGGAAAGATGTGTGTGCGTGTGTGTACTGAGTTTTGGGCTTTCTCCACAAATATGTTAAAAACAAAATCAATAAAACTGTGGCTGGTTAGTCCAGGAAGGCTTCCGGAAATAAAAGTGTTTTCAGGAGGCGCAGAAAACAATACCATGTTGGCACCTGCCTGAGCTCCAGAGGCAGGGAGTTCCAGAGAAAGGGGGACACCACACTGAAGGCTCTTCTACAGGTAGACTCCAGTCAGGCCATAGGTCCATATGGAGCCACCAAGAGCATGCCATCCAATGACCTCAGTGACTGGGCAGGTTGGTAAGGGAGAAGGCACTCTCTCAAGTATCCTGGTCCCAAGCTGTTTAGGGCTTTATACACTAGTACCAAAACCTTAAACCTGGCCCAGTAGTGAACAGGCAGCCAGTTTAGTTCCCTCAGCAACAAAGTTTCATGCTGCAAAGGGACAGCTCCTACCAGCCAAGCTGCTGCATTCTGCACTAGTTCCAGCATCTGGACCAGCCTAAACAGCAGTCCCACATAGAACGCATTGCTGTAATCCAGTCTTGAGGTTACTAGCACCTGTACCACTGTGGCCAAGCTACCCCTGTCCAGGAGAAGCAGTAGCTGGCGATCCAGTCAAAGATGGTAAAAAGCACTCCGAGCCACCACGGTCATTTGGAATTCCAGCAACAATGATGGATCCAGGAATATTCCCAGACTATGAACCTGATCTTTCAAAGGTCCCAGGGTATGGTCTGAAGGCATGTGAGGCAGCCACCATGCTGAAGCTAAGCAGGTCTGGGTCTGGCCAGTGCTTGGAGGGGAGACCACCTGGGAACCGCATGTAGTCACCTTGAGTTCCATGATGGAAGAAAGGTGGGATATTTTAGCCAAATGCCTTCCTAAAAGGTATCTGGCCTGACAAATCTCTGTTGGCACTGGCAAAGCATTCCACAAGGTGAGCACAACAACAGAGAAGGTTCAAGACCATGTGGCTGTCCACCTAGCGTCACAAAGCCAGAGGATCCGAAATAGTGGCTCAGATAACACCTCGAGCATATGGAACCCGGGTCCCAAGCTGTTTACGGGCTTTAAACATTAATGCCAGCACTTTGAATTGAAATAAACTGCAACCAGTGCAACTCAATTAAAATAGGTTTAAGATGGTCAAAACACCAAGCTCCCACTAGTAACCTATTTGCTGCATTTTGCACCAATTGCAGTTTCTGGATGCTTCTCAACAGCAACTCCACATAGAGCTATTACAATATTCTAATCTGGAAATAACTATGGTATGAATGACTGTCAAGGTCCACCTTTCTCAGGACTGGTTATAGCTGGCAAGCCAGCTGAAGATGGAAAAAGGTGCTCCTTGCCACTGATGCCACTTGCAAGAGTGCCAGATCAAGAAGCATGCTCCAAACCAGTGGTCCCCAACCTTTTTGGCACCAGGGACCAGTTCCGTGGAAGACAATATTTCCACAGACTGGGGGGGGGGGTTGCCCACCACTCACCTCCTGCTGTGCGGCCGCGGGGATGTATCTGAAAGTCTGGAGGGGTCTGAAGCGAGTTGAACTCACCCCGCTCGACCCCCCCCGAGACTCTTGCCAACTTACCTGCTGCCACTCGACCCAAACGTGCCGGGGAAAGGACCTATGAGGTTCCCGTCGCGTCACTTCCTGGTTCTCCGGTGCAGCTCTTTTTACATAAATACCATGGTAAAGTACCTTAAAACGGCCGCGATTTGCTACCGTTTTAAGGTACTTTACCATGGTATTTATGTAAAAAGAGCAGCGCCGGAGAACCAGGAAGTGACGCGATGGGTCTCCTATTGCGTCACTTCCGGTTTTCCAAAAATGCTCTCCGGGAGGCGAGGAGAGGGACAAGCGGCTGGAGCTCGCGAGCACCCCAAGAGCCAGGTGGGGTGCTCGCGGCGTGTCCAGGCCGGTGCAGCAGCCGGGCATCCCGGCCCGGTTACTAACAGGCCACGGACCGGGACCGGTCCGCAGCCCGGGGGTTGGGGACCCCTGCTCCAAACTACAAACTTGATCTTTCAAGAGAGAGTGTAACCCCGTTCAAGTCAGGTGCACCTAATCCCAAATTGGGTAATCCAGTGATCAACAGTACTTCTGACTTGCCAGGATTAAGTTCCAGTTTGTTTTGCACCATCCAGTCTCTCAAAGCTGCAAGAGAGTGGTTCAGTAATTCTTCCACCTCCCAAAGACCAGATGAAAGTTTATTTATTGTATTTATTAAACGTGTACTTGTACAACCTCTCTCGTCACCACTCTGAGCTCCAGAATAAGGGGGCACTCAACGGGCTTTCATGAATGACCTTGGCACAGGTAGATACATATGAGAGATGTTACATCAGGTAATGAGGTCCCAAGCCATGTAGTGCTTTATAAATCAAAACCAACACTTTGAATTGGGCCAAGCAATGAATCAGAAGCCAATGCAGGTGAGAGAGGACCAGCATAATATGGCCATTAAGTTTTATTTATTTATTTATTTATTTATTTCATTTTCTATATTGCCGAATAGCCGAAGCTCTCTGGGCGGTGTACAACAATCAATTTAAAAAATACAATAAAATACAGTTAAAAATATAAACAGTAAAAACATTATAAAAAATTTAAACCAATTTGAAAAACATAACTAAAACAAGTTAATAAAACACGACCGCTAAAAACAATTTACTACCAAATTTTCATTCTAGACAGAACTCTCACAGCCATATTTTGCACTAGATGAAATTTCCAAACCATCTTCAAAGGCAGCCCCACATACAATACATTACAGTATTCCAAACAGGAGGTTACCAGGGCATGGATCACTGCAGCTAGGTCAGTCACCTCCAAATTGAGTTGTAGCTAGGATACTAGTCAAAGCTGATAAAACATGCTCCATGCCACAGAGGCCACTTGAGCCTCTTCTTACAAAGATGGATATAGGAGCACCTTCAAGGTACAAACCTGGTTGTTCATGGAGAGAGCAACCCCTTCCAGAACAGGTTGAATCCACCTCATTAGGTCTGAAGAACCACACACTAGCAATGCCTCCATCTTGTCTGGATTGTGTTTCAGTTTGTTAGCCCTCATCCACTCCATTACTGAAGCCAGCACTCCCACAGCCTCACCTGGCTCCAAAAAGAAGGAGGAACGGAGCTGTGCGTCATCAGTATGCAGCTTACAACACACTCCAAACACCTTAATGACCTCACTCGGTGGTTTCATGTAGATGTTAAACAGCATGAGGGATAAGATGGAACATTGCAGGAAATAAGTACTTCTTCACACAGCCCATCGTTAAATTATGGAATTAGCTACCACAAATATGGTAACGGCCACCAACTTGGATAGCTTTAAAAGGGAATTAGACAACTTCATGGAGGATAAGACTATCAATGGCTATTACGGTAATCACAATGGCTATGTATTACAGTATCAGAGACAGTATAGTTTCAGTACCAGTTGTTTGGGAACACAACCAGGAAAGTGCAACTGCACTTATCTCCTGCTTGTAGGGTTCCCATAGACATCTGGGTGACCACTTTAGGAATAGACTGCTGGACTAGATAGGCTATTGGTCTGATCCAGCATGGCTCATCTTACATTATTGTGACCCTGAAGCAAAGATGCCACAGAGCTAAGCAGAAATCCCCCAGCACCACTTTCTGAGAACAGTCGTCAAGGTAAGAGCAGAAAAACTGCAAAACAGTCCTGCCCGCATCCAACTCCTACGGGTGATCCAGAAGGATACAATGGTCGATGGTATCAAAAGCCACCAAGAGGACAAGAAGAAACAAGATTGCACTCCCCCCATTTATCTCCAAACAGAAGACATCCAACAGAATGACCAAGGCTGTTCCAGTGCTGTAACCTGGCCTGAATCCCAGCTGAAATGGACTCATAAAATCAGTGTCATCCAAGAGAGCCTGGATCTGGTCAGCCACCATGTGCTCGACCATCTTACTCAAGATGGGAACATTTGCCACCAGCCTATAATGCTTAAGATCTACTGGGTTCAGGATGGTCCTATTTTGCCTCCTTTATAGATTCATAGATCATAGAGTTGGAAGGGGCCTACAAGGCCATCGAGTCCAACCCCCTGCTCAATGCAGGAAACTAGAGCAGGGGTCTCCCATTCAAGTAATAACCAGGTCTGACCCTGCTTAGCTTTCCACACTCAAGACAAGCTGAGCCAGCTTGAGCCACAGGCCTGTTAAGGAGGCTGGGACCACTCCCTATCTTAAAGAATTGTTGACTGTGATCTGAACCCAGTCAGCTGTCCCCTTCTTGTCACACCCTAGTCCAGGGAGATATGAACAAATCAAACTTTTATTGATCCGATCCAAAACTATTCCAACAGTTCAACAGAAGCCTAAACAGAATACAACAGTTGTAGACCCCTCTTCAACTACCCTGGATCTGCCCCTCCCCACTTTTTCCAGAGTTCTACTTGTTTTTTTATTTAAAGGGGCAGGAATACATTAGCCATCAATAAAGACAAGAGTTTAAGGCAGACTGTAAATTAACAGAAGATTCAAACAGATTCTAAATTATTATTATTATTATTATTATTATTATTATTATTATTATTATTATTTATTTATTGCCCATCTGGCTGGCAAACCGGCCACCCTGGGCGATGTACATAAGATAAAAACAGGATAAAATACATTTAAAACAGTATAAAATTTTAAAATCTTAGCCCACCCCATATTCCCGCCTGAAAAGCCAAGTTTTCAGTGAGCAGCGGAAGCTCAGCAGAGAGGGGGCATAGCGGAGGTCACTCGGGAGAGAGTTCCACAGTACAGGGGCCGCCACAAAAAAGGCCCTCTTCCTAGTCCCCACCAGTCTAGCTGCTCTGGCTGAAGGGACAAGGAGAAGGCCGTCTGTGGCAGATCTTGTTGAGCAGCCTACTTGGTGTTGCTGGAGACGCTCCTTGAGATAGACTGGACCGGAGCCGTTATAGGGTTTTAAAGGTCAAAACCAACACCTTGAATTCAGCTCGGCAAGCAACTGGTAGCCAGTGCAGCTCCTTGAGCACTGGAGTGATGTGATCACGCCAGTGGCTGCCTTTAGCCAGGCGAGCCGCCACAATCTGTACCAGCTGTAGCTTCCGAACCGTCTTCAAGGGTAACCCCACGTAGAGCGCATTACAGTAGTCTAGGCAAGAGGAGACCAAGGCATGAACCACTGATGGGAGCAGGTGATTAGGAAGGTAGGGGCGCAGCTGCCGTATCAGATGGAGTTGATACTTTTATAGACTCCCCTGTGTTTATGAGGAAGTTCTTACCTGTTTGTTTTGATTCGCTCCATTAAACTTACTATAAACAAACTCCATATCTTGTCAATTTCAACTCTCATTCAGCGCCTATTGTAGCGGTTGCCTTCCACTCGTCCAGGAACTGCTTAAAGGGAGTTTTCTCAGTCTGGTTAACCCGTTAACTCCCGAACTCATGCAAAGGACCAGTGGTGGTCCTTCACAACTTAGTACATAATCAGCCGCATGGGGCAAGAGTTGAGTAGCCAGTGATCAGCTGAACCTTACCTAGGACCTTGTACACATCCTTGGTCCCCACAAACTGAAATTCGTCTAACAATATAGGACCAGTCAGTGCTCTGGACAGCTGCATGCATTGAATACCTGTACTCACTGCAGAGTTCAAGTCATGACAGATACAAGTGATTTTGCCCTCAAAATTTCTGGCAAACATGTCACAGCCTGCCGCTGAGTGTTCCACCATGCCACTGAGGGCTCCACCACAAAACCATCAGGGCCAGATTTTAGAAGGTCATAAACCACTTAGAAAAGTTCAGCTGAATGACTTTAAGATTCAAACTGTTCTGGAGGGGGGTGCGCTCCCCCTAAAGGAGAAATTTCATACTTTGGGGGTGCTCTTAGATAATTGTAACTAGAGGTACAGGTGGCCTCAGTGGTTCCAAGTGCCTTTTATCAGCTTAGACTGATATACCTACTACAAGTCTACATCATCATCATCAGGCGATCACTCGTGACCGAGTAAGATTGTCTTCCAGGATAAAAGGAGGAAATTCTAAAGAGGATTGTGTAGACTCTAGCGATGGGTCCGTAAGTGACTGTGGAGGCCAATTCTAGATCCACAGCTTCCCACAGTGAGGACACAGGTTACCAGATGGAAGATGGTCCTGTAAAGGATTCGTTTGACGTGCTTTTCGCTTAGCACGTTTCTCCCTTTTACCTTGCACTCGGGCTTCTTCAAAGTCCATGGAACCTTTGTGAAAGGCCAACCTCCAGTTAGATCGTTCATGGGCCAGAGCTTCCCAGTTTTCGATGTTTATATTGCATTTTTTTTTTATTAGCCTTATGAACATCTTTAAACCTCTTATATTGACCACCGATATTCCGCTTTCCATCCTTGAGTTGGGAATAAAATAATTGCTTTGGGAGACGGCAGTCAGGCATTCGAACAACATGACCGGTCCACTGAAGTTGGCGTCCTACCTGGACAGAGATAGTCTTGCAACTGTTATTCACGCTCTGATAACCTTCCATTTGAATGATTGCAATCCATTATATGTGGGGCTGCCTCTGAAAATGACCCAGAAACTTCAGTTAGTCCTAAGTAGAGCACCTAGACTGGTAACTGGTACTGGCCAATGTGATCATATTATGCCAGTACCTCTCCATCTGCACTGGCTGCAGTCCATTCCCAGGCCCAATTCAAAGTGCTGGTTTTAACCTTTAAAGGCCTAAATGACTTGGGGCCAGGTTACCTGAAGGAATGTCTCCTCCCATATTTACCTCCAAGCCATTAAGATAATCATCCAAGGCCTTCCTCCAGGTACCCCTGCCTAGAAGCCAACATGGATTTGACAAGAACAAATCCTGCCAGACTAATCTGATCTCATTTTTTGATTGGGTAGCCTCCCTTGTGGACTGTGGGAATGCTGTGGACATGATATATCTGGACTTCAGCAAAGCTTTTGACAAAGTGCCTCATGATATCCTGATTAGCAAGCTAGCTAAAAGTGGGCTGGACGGAACAACTATCAGGTGGATCCACAATTGGCTACAGAATCGGACTCAAAGAGTGCTTATCAATGGTTCCTTCCCAAAGTGGGGAGAGGTAACGAGCGGGGTACTGCAGGGCTCGGTCCTGGGCCCAGTGCTATTCAACATTTTTATTAATGACTTGGATGAGGAGGCGCAGGGAATGCTTATCAAATTTGCAGATGACACAAAGTTGGGTGGAACAGCTAATACTCTGGAAGACAGAAACAAAATTCAAAGCGATCTCGATAGGCTGGAGCACTGGGCTCAACAGAATGAAATTTAATAGGGATAAATGCCAAGTGCTGCACCTAGGGAAAGGAGACCAAATGCAGAGTTACAGAATGGGGGACACTTGGCTCAACAATACTAGTGAGAAGGATCTTGGAATTGTGGTACATCACAAACTGAATATGAGCCAGCAATGCGATGCTGGCTGCAAAGAAGGCAAATGCTATTTTGGGCTGCATTATTAGAAGTATAACTTCCAAATCGTGTGAAGTGATAATTCCCTTTTACTGAGCACTGGTTAGGCCTCATCTTGAGTACTGCGTCCAGTTCTGGGCACCACACTTTAAAAAGGATGTAGACAAACTGGAGAGGGTTCAGAGGAGGACAACAAAGATGATAAAGGGACTGGAAACAAGGCCCTATGAGGAGAGACTGAAAGAACTGGGCATGTTTAGCCTTCAGAAGAGGAGACTGAGGGGAGATATGATAGCACTCTTCCAGTACTTGAAGGGTTGTCACACAGAGGAGGGCCAGGATTTCTTCTCGATCATCCCAGGTTGCAGGACACGGAATAATGGGCTCAAGTTACAGGAACCCAGATTCCACCTAAACATCAGGAAAAAAATTCCTGACTGTTAGAGCAACAAGACAATGGAACCAACTAGGGAGGTGGTGGGCTCTCCCACTCTGGAGGCATTCAAGGTGCAGCTGGACAGCCATCTGTCAGGGATGCTTTGACCTGGATTCCTGCACTGAACAGGGGGTTGGACTCGATGGCCTTGTAGGCCCCTTCCAACTCTACTTTTCCATTATTCTATGAAATGGCTTCTTCGCCACCATCACCACCACAGAGTAGGTTCAATAATGAGATCTTACTCATGTTCAATTGTATTTGCTCTGGGATTACCCTCACATTAAAGATGTCTCCAAACTAGCTTCATTGCCCTCAACTCAGATGTATGCCAAGAGCCAAATGGACTCTGATAAGCAGGAGGGGTTGCTTGGGGGCAATCATGCCTACCTCCAAGTCATCTCTGCATTCCTCAGATCAATCAAGGCTTGACAGGAGTACCAATCATATCAGCTGGAAAATCCCACAGAACCCTCTGGAATCTATTGGAATCTATCAGCCTCCAGGGCAGACCAGCCTAATAAATCCCCCACCCTTGCAAACAAAGACAGCTATGGTTTGTATAAATCTCAACAGGGAGTGATCTGACCATGACAAGGGACAAATGGTAAAATCCTCCACCTTCAGACTACTATCCTCCTGCCCAGTAGAGAAAACCAAGTCTAGAGTGTATACTGCTCTATGCATTGGGTGTCATGGTAGCCATGAAATCCTGAGCTGCCCCAGATGTGGCAACCTCAGCATGGATGTTGGCCCAGGACAATTATCTGGGGGCTCTGCAACACCAAGTCAGCTCAGACATGGAGACTGTTGGGTAATGGGGTGGGTGGTACATCAGCAGAATATCTAATCTGGAAAAAGTTAATCACAACTTTATAGATTGAATGGTATTGTTTTCATTCTATTTCCCAATTTAAAAAAATATCATCAATAACTTATTTATTTTATTTATTATATTTATACCCTGCCTTTTTTCCTGCAAGGAACCCAAGGCGGCTTACATAATCCTCCTCCCCATTTTATCCTCACAACAACCCCGTGAGGTAGGTTAGGCTGAGAGTCAATGACTGGCCCAAAGTCACCCAGTGAGTTTAATGGCTGAGCGGGGACTAGAACCCAGATCTCCCGAGTCCCAGTCAAACACTCTCACCACTACGCCACACTGGCTTGTATAAATGCCCACAAAGTAATAAATATCAAAAATCTATAAATATATACTAGGGGGTTATGTTCCTAGGACTCTGGGTACTCTGCATTCCCCAGACTTCATTACAGAGTGAGGTCTTCTTAAAGAAGGCCTTAGCAGAGAGCTTGTTTGTTGCTCTGACCTAGCCCATTCTCCTTGCCACATCCACTTCTTCTCCTTCTACTCCTCCTTATATATCTACCTCCTCCACTCCTGCTGTCCTTCTCCTCACTTGCCTCTCTCTCTCTCTCCTCCCTCCTTTGGCCCCGTCAGTTCCACATCTCTCTCCTTGGCGTTCAAATGCTGGCATTGTTGTTATTGGTCCTGCACAAACTTCCTCACTGCTGCCCTTGATCTTGTAGCTGACTTCCAGGTCAGGTAGTGGCTTCCCAAAGAGCACCGCTGTCATTGGATGTGGCCCCCAAGAGCCCCTGTTGTTTTGGGAGCAGCATGTTGGCAGCAGGAGGAAGCAGCGAAAACTGGCAAGAGCTACACCACTGCTGACAATTTCATACAGTTTAGAGCTCGATCAGGGCCAGTATCTTTAAGAGGGAAAATTAGACTTTGAAATGTACGTTATTTTGGCTTAATGTCAACACAGAAATTTCCTTTAAAACCTACTGCTAAAAAAGAGCTGACAAAATATACCTACTTCTGCGTGCCCAAAGGGCAGGTTTCCTATTGCAACACCTTTTCTTTTTTGCTGACACTGCTGAATAACTCAAACCCTGTAATTGTCTTGTCATTTCTTCAGAGGGCTCTCGTAATCCAAAGTGAAAGCTAGAAAGAAGGTTTGTGCTGAGATAATAGAGCCGTTTAACTTTGATGTGATCCAGAACTGCCAGAAAGGCTCCCAGTGTTTTCCAGCCATTTGCGCATCATCTTTAATCACCTTGACGCATGTACATAGTTCAAATGTTATGGTTCTATCAAGTAATATGGGGTGAGTGTTTTTTTAAAGAAAACAACATGTCGCAGCAGGATTACTACTACTATATGTGACCATGTTTATAGCAGTATGTTTTTCACACAGGCACAGCACAAAGCAATGTTTCTTTTGAAAGCTGTGATGGATTAATGACTCAAAATCATCCCGTTGCCCATGACTCTGCTTTTCTTCCTTCCCTATGTTGTCTTCCCTACCATTGAAATTAAGGGCCAAACTACCCATGAACAAAACAGAAGTCAGAATCAGGTCAGTTGCCAAATTGCTATAAAGCAGGGCAGGCGTGAACCTAAGATCACTAGGTCAGGCATGTTGAACCCATTGCCTACCTGTACTTCCCTACTCAAAACAGCTTTTTTGCCCAACAGTTGTTTTTTTGGCCCAATAATGCTTTGATGCAGGAAGAACCCCACTGAGTGGGGGGAGAGCTAAAAAAAGGTGTAAGTGGGTAAGTGCTGGTAGGGGAAGGGTTCAGTACTTCCCTCCAACCCCAAATATGCTTTAAAGTTGCTCCTCTTTCACAACTCTGTTTTATAGCAACAAGGGATGGGGGAGTAATTTGTTTGATGCACATGAATGTGAACTCACCTAATTCCTCACTTTTGAACTACTATACAAACCAAAACTCAATTATCCTTTGAAATTTGCACTTCTCTGAATTTTGCAGTGGAGTTCTCCAATCAAAAATGCGCACATTGGGGAAAATAATGGTAAAAATGCATTGTATTGGGGAAAGTGCTAGCAAAAATGCACATATTTGGCAAAATATATAAAAATGTATGTACTGTATTGGGAGATATTTGAATTTTCATGCAAATTTTGTTTTAAAATTCTCAAAATTTGGGATAAAACAAACTTAAGATTGAAAAAATAAGAAACTGAGAGAAACCAAAACTTGGCAACATATCTTATTCTGACACAAGGGTCTGCCAGCACCACACCTAAACAGGGTCTTGGCTGGCACTGATATAAATAACAACAACAAAATATCTTTGAAGCTGAACTCCTGTACAGTTGGGGATAAGATGCATAAGTTCAGTGGTCAAAAGTCACCCTTCTGTACAAGCCCTATTCTCATCCTTTGCATCTTGTCACCCTATTAGTTAGTGGTCTGGTCTGGTCTCGTACAACTAACACCCAGTTCTTTAAATATTTCTGCAAAGTCAGAAGAATTTGCTTACAAATCAACAACATTTTTAAATAAAACAGTAAGTACCTCTTTCTACCAACATAAAGTCTATGTGAAAAGACTTATCACAACAAATGAGCATTTCAGCTAGTTTCCCCCACTAGGCTACATACAGATTTAATTACAGCAAGCAATTTAGGGCCATTCATTACCAAAAGAAAACTTGACAACTCCAGCAAGGGGCTGAATATTTCTAAAGAAAGGCCTAAACAATTGTTCCTTGTTCTGCAGCCAAGTGTGGCTAGGAGGCTAAAATGGGTTACAATATTAGAAGAATTAAGATATGTGTCTTTAATTCTTATAGCCACAATGGCAATGTTCTTGAAATAACAGTTTAAGTAGTTCAGGCCAAAATGTAAAAATAATTTTACCTTGAGTTCAGTTCTTCTATAGTGGTTGCAATGTAGGAAACAGGAAAACTAACTTCCCAGCCCTTCTGTTGCCTAAAAGAAGCTGTGTGGTGGTCTCAGGGCATAACAGCTATCCTGTGTGTTAACAAGGAATGAAAAGGACTTGGCACATATTATTGTAATGTTTTTATAATTGTGAAGAAAAGAGCCTCACACACACACACACACACACACACACACACTCACCTCATGTGTGAACCGGCTGGGGTGGGTGGGGTGTGCATAGTTAGCGTGTGGAGAAAGGGGCCTTTGGGGGTTCCTGCATGCATGCACACACACAACACCCCCTCATGTGTGAAGGCTGGGGGGTGTGTGTGCATAGTTCCTCTTGAATGAATGGCGCCTAGATGCCTGGAGAAGCTGGCCTAGGGCTTTCATATGTAAATAGTTCAAGCCATGAGTCATGAGTTCCCTTCCCCCTGCCTGGCCAGGTGAGGTGCATGGTGATTGGCTAAGAGGCAGCAGAGGAGGGGAGGGGGGGGAAAGGTATATTTCCCAAAGCGTGGGTTTTGGTCTTTGTTCTACCCGGCTGTGGTAATGGCGGTAAGCCAAGGACCCCAGGCAGCTCCTGGTGAAATTAGCTGGATTGAGGGCTCTAGTAAAGGCAAGCCTTGTGGGAGTTTTACCCATCTCGGACCTTCGGGTAGGTGTGGTAATCTCCCTCGGGCAGCGAGGCTGTGCTGGATTTAACCCTTGAAGAGAACACCCTCAGGTAACAGGTGTGTGCCTGAGAGATATTAAGGAATCAGGTTTTATTGTTTTGCAGCTTTACTGTGTACTAAAGTGTCTCTCTCTTTATTTTGTGAGCTTCTCTCATTTCCCGAATCTTGTTGTAAAATGCTACCAGAATAAACCTTGTCCTGGTTTTACCCCACATGGTGTTTGTGGATTGCTCTGTGGCTTCAGTAACTAAATCCAGGTTACAGAATTAAAGGCGAGTCCCTCAACAGAGATCCAAGTAGGATTGCAGACAGCTGAGGCTGGCAATCTGGTACCTTGAGATCTCTGGGGGTCTTGGTTCCTTTGGAGTAGGAAAGGGTGGGGGTGTGGCGGGCCAGCCAGCCCCCCCTTCCTCCACAATAATGTAATATATTTCTAATGAAATGTTATTGTATTGTAATATTATTGTAAATCCCTGACATAGGTTCTCTTTCCTTTTATTTCAGTCAGTTGAGTTGAAAGTTAATTCCTTCAGTCCATTCACTTGAAATGATTTTACCACATGCTAAATCATTTCAATCTGTAAACAAGACATTTGTGATCATCTGATCATGAATACACTGCATGTTCAGGTGTGCAAAGAAAAGCTTCGGAGTAAAATTGGTGTTACGGCTTTTGAATGGAAGTAATCAATCTTAAACCATATGCTGCAAAGTTTAGCACTGGTGTATGATAATGCCTGCATTTGGGACCTGCTGATGATTGTACGTGTCAAATGTCAATGCCATATATGAGCTGCAGGCTATACTTCACGGCTAAAGCAAAGTTGAAAATGAAACAAACAAGTCTTTTTTATCTTCAGGTCAAGTAAAGCAAACTAGTGATACAAGTAAGGCACCATTTGATTCAGCACTGTCCATAAGACACCTAGTCACCTAGGAACAGGTGCCAAATAAGCTTCTTCAACTTCTGAATTAGGAAGAATATGTTTTCTTTGTAATAAATCCTGAAAAAAGTACTGAATGAAGAAAGTGAAGTTATGAAAGATTATGGAAGATTGAGCTAAGAAAACTGTGGAGGACAGCAGCATCATAAATAAACCAACCCAGATATGCAGATGGCAGTAGAGTGATTAAAAATTCATTTAGCAGGTGAACATGCATTTGCATCAAAAATAATTACCACACATTGTTATAGGATCTTCACAGGCAATTCCTCACTTTAGCATCTTCTGTAGCAGCTATAAGTTGAGATAGTGTTTCAGAAAGGTGAAAGAAGGCTGTCAGTGGCTACTAGTCATGATGGCTATATATTACTTCCAGTATCAGAGGCAGTATGCCTCTCAATACCAGTTGCTGGGGAACATGAGCAAGAGGGTGCTATTGAACTCATATCCTGCTTGTGGACTTCCCATAGGCATCTGATTGGACAGAATACTCTCTTGCAACTTTGCAAGATGCTGGCTTGAGGAAAGATGACGCTGTGAGAGCTGTTAATCAAAGATGATTAACAGAAGATTTCAAAAGCAAGTAGAGAATCTAAAGAGCTTCTAATTCAATTGGATATACTGATTGCAGACTTAGATAATTACAATAATTATGATCCAATAAAAGATCTACAACATAATTGCATTTTCTATCAATACACCTTAGAAGGCAAAAAAAAAAGGGGGGGGGGGAAAGCAAGGCTATTGTATTCTTCCACCTCAACTGGCAGAAAAAGTATGGGCAATTGTTGTGGACTGGCAGTGACAACTAACTGGTGAATCATCTCCAGCATCTTTTGTTCTTGGAATAGTTATTCACAAAACAACAGGCAGTAAGGAAACCATCAATCTTCTTGGCAAATCTGGACACTGCCCAACCTACACTGAAATACAAGAAACAGGCAAAAAGTGGGCAGTGGATAGGAATGAACAGGAAGACACCACCATCCATGATACCTAGACTTCCTACACATTAGCATAGCCCATAAAAATGGTCAGCAAGTCACCTCAACTGGCATTGGAAAGCCCTTACACAAAAGGAAATACAAATCAGCTTGTGAATTCCTTGGATGAAGAATTTCTTCCAACTCCAGCTTAATGGTGAAATAAACACATCTGTCAGTGGGGATATATTTATAACCACAAAACCAGTTGATTACAGTGATTACAAGACTGGAAGATGAGAGCCACCACTAATGATAAAATTATATGAGAAGTTGGTATGGACAGACCACAAAGAAGACTAGATAAGGATTCTACGTGGGCTCTTGCTACTTCCATACAAGCTTCAGACATTGGGAGTGTTCATGCCACATGCTAAGCCACTCTGCGAATAAGCCATGATGGGTTGGTTGTTCACAGAACAACCCATGGTACGCCCAACATACAATTGGGCTTACCATGGGTTGTTCTCCCACTCCTTTCCCCTCAGTTCTCCAGCTGGCTCCAGCATATATCCCAGTGTTCTTTGCAGCAGGACCCATCTTGACTCCGACTCCTCCCTGCTCCGATCACTACTACCCATTTTCATTCACCGCCACTTTTTTTTCCCGGAGCCTCAAGAAAGTGCAATTGGGTTCAGGGTTTTTCCCAGCCCCTGAAAATTGTACAACTGTGTTCATAATGTTTGGGGGGTGGGGTGGGGTGGGGGGTGTCGGTCTTTCACAAGTGCACAACTGCACTCTTACGGCTGTCTGATATGTGTAGTCTTGCCTGGATTATTTCCTTGTCTGTTTCATCTGTCAAAAAGAGCAGCAAAGTGAAGTAGGTAACAGATCGACAAGGCGAGACTGCATATACAGTAGGCTAATTTGGGCACAGTTGCTAGGGTCCAATCTTCAAGTTGTTAATTGAAAAGCACTGGTAAAGTGGGGGAAAGCAGCAAAATAAGGTGCATCAAAAGGGGGGGATATCTCCCCCTTAGCAATGTAATCCTCTCAATTTTAAGTGCTGAACTGACAATTCTCAGTGTCCTCCACCTTTTTAACACATCCCCAAGTCTCCAGCTACTCCAGATAGGGGATATATTGGCTCCCTCCATTTTTCAAGGCTCCTTTTCGGGATACTAGCATCAACAGTAGTGAAAGCCACCAAGAAATCCAGGAAAACCAACAAGATCATCTCACTCCATCTCTTTCCCACATACGGTAACCCAGCAGAGCAACCAAGGCAGTTTTGGTTCCAAAACCAGTTTGGAAGCCAGACTGAAATAAACATAGTTAGATTAATTCATAAATGATATAAAAATAAAGGGTTTTTAAAGCTAAATAATTTTATTGCTTGAAAAATCACTTTAACCTGTTTCTGGTTCACAGGAGTAAGCAGATTATTTGCAATAAGCACATTAGCACTGAACATCCTTTTTGCAATAGAGTTATACTTAGACCTTTGATTTAAAATCACACCTGCAATTACTAAAATTAATTCATGATTAATTTCTACAAAACAAATACAAGGGACAAAAATACACGCACCATAATTCCTTAACAGCGTGGATTATAATTTATCACAGAAAAGTCACAAAGTAGCATTTTCCAATCAAATCAAACATTATTTTTCAGAAATATCCACAAATATATTGGTTTGTGTTTTTTGGTTGAAACAAGTGTTTTGAAATGCAGGTGACCTGTTGCTAGTAAACAATAACCAGAGGCTATTCGTTTGCTTCACTCTTCTCCTTCCTGAACTACTTTGTAGCTGGCAAAGTAACTTAATATAATAATGAACTGTCAGTCTAATTGTTGGCACTTTGTATCAGTGATGCTGATTGGGCCACACACTCAGATAAAGAGCTATTAGTAAAAGAATGCTGTTAAGAGGCTGAATTTGGTGACTACCTTCAAAATGGATATGTCTGGTAAATAATCTTTAAAATGTAGCCTGAAGGAGCATGTTTGGGGTGGGGTGGGGGGATCAATAGCCTTGAAACAAGATCAAACAGAAAATTACAGTGATTTGTGGGAGAACTATCAAGAGCTTGTTCCTGACCGACCATAGTCATTGTGATGGGACATAAGAAGGCTTTATACAGGCCTGTGCAAGCTTAGGGCAGCGAATTCAAATTGTCAAAAAAGAGGAAATTCATCACCACAAAATAGAACAGTGATTTGCATAAAATTTCCATATATTAATTTATATGTATACATGCATGTTTAGAAATAATTATTATAATTTAACCAGAAAGACAGTACATCTTACCATAGTGTGGGAAACTGACCAGGTCACATGTGTACTTGCCTGTTCACTCTGCTGTTCAGGTGCTCACTGCTGAATTGGACAACAGTTCTTACTGTTCTTTATCGTTAAACTGGAACTGGACAGGGCATCCCTTCAAATAAAATATGCCTCCACACAGAGGATGGTCCTCTGACAGCTCTTCAAACAGAGGACTGTAAAAAAGGGCACATGGCCTCCCTAAGATGTGATAGCCACCAACTTTCCAGCAGGCTGTACTGAGGGAGATGAGAGGGGGAAGTGGGGCCCTTCCACCAGCCACGCTGAAAACCTCCCCCATGAAGGCTCCTCTTGTGATCCAGGGAGTCAGGAATTCATTTCCCACCAGCCTGCCCTGCTAGGACTCTTCCCCTTTGCCAGCAGTCTTGTCTTTTGTGTACGGACTGGGGAAGGAAATCGAGATTAAAGGGCCTGGATGGAAGAAGTATTTTGCTCAGTGAAGTCTGTTGCTCTTTTGGCTCAGGGAAATCAATTGCTCTATCTTAAGAGTTTTCAATACCTGGCTTGAAGTAAGTTTGAAACTTTGATCCAAGGTGATTTGCTACTTTTTGCCAAATCACTAAGGTTTAGAGACCCAATTTGGGGGGGGGGGAGCCACCCTACCAAACTGAGAATATTAGGGAAGATTAAGAATCACATCAGACCGTTTTAAAAGCATTAATATTTGTTTCCAAAGTTTGTATGGGTCTTCCTCATTATCTTCTTAATAAATCACTTGTTTGCCTTTTAAATAACTTCTGGCTGCATTGTTGTTACAGAATGTTGCACTTAAGTGCTAGTTTTTCTGCAGGTGTGACTAAAAATTAGTAGGTCAGGCTCAGTTAAGATGTTCAGGAAAGGAAAGGAAAAGTTTGGGTAAATTCACTAGGCCCTAACAATCCTGCCTTTGGATTTAATTCCTTGACCAAATGCATGTGTGTGAAGTTGACCTGTAGGTTGTGGCTTCTTGGTTCACTTTTCTTGACTGATCTGCTGCTCTATATGTTTTGATTCAGTTCTCAGTCAATGATTCACTTACTGTCCTTGACTGAAAAATCTAAGATCTAATCTTAGCCTTACTAGTGTACCCCATCTGTAAAATCAGTATTTTTTTTTAGCCTTTCTTCTAAGACAGGCTAGTAGTAACTTTTATCCATTTTACAAACGTTAAATCCATGCCTTGATAATATAGCATGTATATTTGTAGCATATGTTTTGTGAGTCAATGTATAGCAGTGTTCTCCAACCTTGGGCCCACATATGTTTTTGGCCTACAACTCCCAGCATGCCCCAGCCAGCTATGTTGGTTGGAGAACACTGATGTATAGTCTCTGGATGAGATCATGTGCTTTAGGTATTGGCTCTGCACATATTTCTACTTCTTGTTTTGTGCTTGTGGCACATTGTTTAAGTCCAGATTATTGCGGACTAATAGTGCACAGTGGCGCATATCGTCTTTGGGGGCTGGGCTGGCCAGAGCTTACCTTCTAGACTACTTAGAATTCCACCCCTGGTTCTTATGTTCAGAAACAGCTTTGCCCATTTTATATATCCTTTTAATAAAAATGTTATTTAAGAACAGAATAGGAATGTATATACTGTAGTTTGAAAGAAAATGGGAAGTTCTGTAATTATAAAGACTACTTATAATATCCCCTTTCACAAAAGCATTGTGCCTTTCATAGAAAGCATTGTGCCTTTCACAGTGACAGGGCTTTACAGCATTTAACTAAACTACAGCTAAAAGTTTTTAAATTAATAAATTCCACACACTAGCATTTTCTCAGTACCCACATTTATGAAGCTGATGTTCCATTAAGGTTGGGAGGAAAGAACACACCAATGTTTGGCTGACCATTTCCATTAAGTATGAGAGCTCTTTTTATCCTTGACTTCACACATACACATACCCTCTCACGCAGCCCTGAGTAAACCCAACTAAAGAATTCCTTGACACCTGGGCAAACATATCCACAGCTGCTTAACCAAAGAAGACCCCTTTAGTGCTATTGCACCATTCCGTTCAGCCTTATCAGTTCTCAGTTCACACCGGAATCTAAATTCATCAGTGTGTAAACACTGAAGTATGCCAATTTAAAACTTTAAGAAATTCATTGTTGTTCACTGCTGCCATAGAAAGATAGCAGAGTAGGAAAATCCTGCCAAGCCCAACTGTGAAATGTGGATAAAATTATCAACACTATGGAAAGTTTTCTGAAGCCAAAAATAAAGTTGTATTCAGAAGCTGGGATTTATAGAGATGAGAGCATCTGTACTTAGGGGGCATGTTCATGAACTGCTCCAAAATGCCAGCGTAATCTGTAGACCTATGGGAACCAAGGCCATTTCACAATTTCTACAGGATACAAAAAGAAACATTACTTATGCCAAGTCTAAAATGCTCCCCAAACACTGAAGTGGATAAGAAACTACACAAGTTTGAAGGGATCTCCAAAGATACAGACACAGTGTTGGGAGAGAGCCAATAACAACATCATTTCCCACTTCGGCTAGGAGGAAAAGTGCCAACAGGTGGAATCTATTCTTTAATGAACCCAGAAGATCCCACTGGTCACTGAAGGAGTCGTCTGTTTATTATGAGAATAAATAATACTTTTTTTTTTTACCAGGTTTGTCCCCGGTTTCATCCAGATACGTTGACGACCTGATCCTCCATAATTCTGCCCACACAAGTCATCAGACTGACATGTAGATACATATTTTAGCAAGTGTAAAGATAAGATACTCAAAACTTCCAAGCAAAATTTTAGTTTCACATCTGGGATAGCAAATGTACTGAACTTCTTGAACTGGACAAGCTATTGAAAAACCAGGCACCCCTCACTTTAATTCTTTAGATAAGATTTGCATTTGCTGTGAAATTTGTCTACACATTTAAAGCACATAGTACACACAGAGGAACACACATGAAATATGTTGTGCCACTGTGCATAAACATGGATTTTCAGTCATCACAGCAAGAGTATTTGGTTTGGATGTGGCAAACTCAGATTCAAAGCACAGCTGTGAAGCTAATGTTGAGATTTTTAAAAGGGCAGCAAAGAAGCATGATTCTGTTCATTTCACATTATACAACCTGGATAACTTTACTGTTGCTGAACAGGTGGAGGTTAAAAAAAAGCATGGTGATGGAAAAGAAATAGAATAATTGCTGAAGTGGAAAGAATGCTGTAGTGGGCAGTCTGCAACTCAGGTACTGGGTCTGTGGGTGTATTTATTTGAACTTATGTAGAAAGTTTCTCCCCCTCCAGGTTTCCTAAAATCAAGCTAACAATAAACAGTGGGAATAAATTTACACTCCCAGATTAAAGTGCATCTTTGAATATAACCAAATAAGGCCACACATGGCTTGAAACCTAATATCCTCCCTCACAAGTTTCTTTGACACTTATGACAACCTCATTGGCCCTTGTGGCTACTACGGACACCACTGTGAAGCCACTATCACAGGGGTACCCAACGTGATGCCAGTGGGCACCCAAAATCCCCCCCTTTTTTAATATACATACATGGATTTGTAGAAAATGCATACAACTTTCTAGCAATTATACATAGGCTTCAACAAAAGCAGACCAAATATCCAAATAAGTATCCATTTGAAGCTGGCATGTATATGCTACCTGTTCGTATATCAAAAGTGCTGCAAGGTCCTCAATCCATTGCATTATAGGGGGTGAATGTTTATGCTTCCGATTTTGTAATACCGTTCTTTTAGCTGTCAAAAGGGTGCGGAGAATCCATTTCCCATTCCATTTCTTAATTTCCATGAAGCAGGTAAATTTAAAAGAGTGTGTACATCAGTGAATATTAAAGACTGTTCCAGTACTGTAATCTGGACCTCCAGTAAAATTCCATTAATGAGGCAGGGCGAGGGCATAATAAAGGCCTCATCTAGAAGCACCCTACACCCTCATTTCAGGATCCTGTGGTAGAGCAGGATGCCAAGCAGGTTTCTAATGTATAGAGACAGGCAGATTTATTGGAGATGTTAATCATAGAGGCTTAGGGCAAATGTACACTACAGAATTAAACTGGTCCGGCCATCATTTTCACTCCCCCAAATGCTGGGAATTTTAGTTATGTGAGAAAAAGATTGCTTTCAGGAAATTCTCAGCACTCTCAGACCAACAACAATTCCCAGGATCATTTGGGAGACTAAAACTATAGAGCTGGAACAAAAAAAAAAAAAGCTTACCCAATCATACTGCCTCCAGTGAGGTGGCACCATCCACTGACCAGCCCTAACCTCTAACAATGCCTGAGAATAAACACTATTGGACCACGGTGACCTGAATTCCCATCCTCACTCAATCATGACGTTCTCTGGGTGACCCTAGGCCAGTCACTATCTCTCGGCCTAACCGATCCCACAGGGTTGTTGTGACAATAAAATGAAATGAAATAACCTTGTGTGTGCTGCCCCAAACTTTTTCAAGAGAAGGACAAGAAAAGTAATAATTAAATATGAACTTAACACAACCCAGACACGATTTGCCAGAAGCAAAGAACAGATGCAACACAGATGGTTGTAGAACAAGTCATTAAGTATCAATGTCCATACATTTTCATAATACATAACAATGTAATTATAGTCTACTTTATTACATAAAGTCATTATGTACTTTTTCAAGGTATCTATCTCCAATTTGGGGACTCTGAATTTCTAAAACTTATGCAAATGAACAGTCAATTGTTTCAAGTGATTTGAGGTTCACTATAAAATTATTCAATGATAAATGAAGTGATTTAAGATTTTATAAGAGGAACAATCCATTTGTAGAAAGGAGGAGATAGTATGTCTGGAATTTAGAGCAACTGATGTACTTCACAATCTGCAGTACACCCACACAAAATGACAGCGTAAGGAGACAATAATACATAGTTTGCTCCCTTTCATCCATAAGGGAAAAAAATTAATTTGAGTTAAGTATAAATATTTCCCACATTTTATCTCAAACACAAAAGGAAACTTAACTAGCTATCTAGCTGTATTTGTTCAACAGTCTCAGATTTTTCACATGTCAGTGCTATGCCTAGCAATTCTTTGTGTAAACATTTTCCTTTCAACAGTACCACCAGTACCAACACACAAAGAACGTACTATTTGATGCCAACCACATGTTCTCCCTTACACTTTAATATTTGACTAGGAAAGCTTTTCAAATCTGTATGGGACTGGGAGTCCTCTGGGATCACAGGGCATCTTTGGGAAGACTATTCTTGCACATGGCACTAGGTCAGAGTTCCCTTTCCTTGAGGAGCAAGAGCAGGTGAAAGCCAGGACTGGATAGTAAGTCTGCTAGACAGAGGCCTGTTTCTCACTGAGGAGTAATCCCCCCCCCATCAAAAACAAATGCTTTATTCTAGCTAGAGAAGTAGGCTACTTGGTCATTTGTTTCAACTATGCTGTTAAGCAGGGGTCCTCAAACTTTTTAAGCGGGGGGCCAGTTCATTGTCCCTCAGACTGCTGGGGGGCCGGACTATAGTTTGAAAAAAATATGAACGAATGGCTCAAGTAAAAAAAAAGGACCCGGGTCCTTTTTTTTACTTGATTAAATGGAAAGTTATTATAAATTAAAATTAATTAATTATAAATTAAGTTGTCTAAAATTGAAATACATTAAATTTTAAAAAGGCATAGAAAGGCTTGATTTGCATACTGAACATATTTATTTGTAGTGCAAAAAAAAAACACCAGGAAAAAACAATACAATATTTTTAAAATGAAGAACAATTTTAATCAACATAAGCTTATTAGTATTTTAATGGGAAGTATGGGGCTGCTTTTGGCTAATGAGATGGTCAATGTCTGGTTCCATATTTGTCACTGCTCCAGTCCCGACCCAGCCACGAAGCTCCCTGGGCGACCCCGGCCCAGTCACTGACTCTCAGCCCACCCCACCCCGCAGGGCTGTTGTGCAGCTCCTTGGGGGAAGAGCTGAATCTGGGCATAACCAATAAAGCAGCATTTGTATCCCACCTTTCCATTTGAAAAGCTGAAGGTGTCTTACAACAAAAAGTCAAAATGGCCTTGTAAAGACCCCCCCCCCCTCAAAGCTATTAGCCTGCAAATAATTTTTTTTTTTTACTGCCCCGCAGAGGAACGACGGCGCACCCCGTCCTTTCCCTGTGGAATGCCCGGACTCCAGAGGCGGCGATGGAATGGCCAGCAGCCCCACTCTTCCCTAGGCCCTTCCTAAGGCTCCAGGCAGGGCGGGCAAGCACGGTGGGGCAACTCCCAGGCCGCAGCGGGGGCCCACCGCCAAGAGCGCCCAAGCGGGTGCAAGGGCGGCGGGTAGGGCGCCTCCCGGGGGAGGCCGCCTTGCACCGGAGGGCCCACAGGACCCCGCCCGCCCGCCCGCCCGCCGCCGCCGCCGCCGCCGCCGCCGCCGCCTCCTTTCGCCCCTGCCTGCCCCAGCCCGCCTGCCTGCCCTACGGAGGCCCACGGGGGACGCACCGGCGTGGTGCTTGGCGAGGCACGCGATCTCCTGCAGATCGACCTTGAAGCGGCGCGCGGAGGCAGCTCAGCTGCGCGCCCCCTGCAGCACCAGCGCCGCGGCCGCCACGGCCAGTCCGACGCGCGTGCACTGCCTGGCCTGGCCCGGCCCCAACAGCCACCGCATCCCGCCGCTGCTCCGCCACCCGAGAGAGCGCGAGACAGAGCGGGCAGCCGCAGCGCGCCCAGGGAGCCCGCCCTGCCTTCACCGAGCCGGCCAATAGCCGGCTATATAGATTGCTGAGGATTTAACCTCCCATAGGGACCGGAAATAGAAATATGATGAGGCGTCCGAGAAACAGTCATACTGTATCAATTTGCTTTAAATTTTAACCAGAATAAATAGAAAATGATAGCTTCCAACAGTCATATCAACTTCAGAAATAGATATATAATAATGCAGGTATATATTAATTAAAACAAATATAACTATACCTCATATTATTTGATATTAAAGAAATACATGAATATATACATGACAAGTTCTCATCATACTTTTCATTCCAATACAGAATGAACAAAGACACATTCCGAAATAATATATATGGTTAAACCCTCCCTTGTCTTGCTTCTCTACTTCTTATATATTTATAATCTCCTAGTAGATTTCCATTCCATGCCTATAACAACGTTAGCAATGACCCTGTCAATGTATTTGAAATGAAATCAATTTTGTACTAGATACTTACACAATATGTGGTTAAAAGAGGTTTTTCCCCCCATCTCAGATCTCCTAAATCAGGCTAGAAATGAACGGTGGCATGCAGCTATAAACAAGAACAACTCATCTTCCAGGTTAAAATGCAGCTCTATGTATCCAAATAAACTTAGGGTATATGGTTCAAAACTTAACCTTACTCTTTCATCCAGATCTTTGAGACACATGACATCTAACCTGACACTTGTGGCTGCTATGGATACCACTGTGATGTCATCATGGTGTCAGGAGTTGTTAAATAAACCACCTCTTGGCAACCAATATAATTTAGAAAATTGTTTTCAAGGCCCTCCCATAGCTTCAAGCAACACTCTGTTATTGAATTTGTACCAATTACGTAACAGGTCATGTCTCCAAACCAGTCCCTGAGACAGTCTCTTCTACTGCCCCACTGAAACACAAAGAAGTATGAGGTTTACCTAATCAACTTCTTTAATCAAAGAAGTTTAATCAAGTGGGGGAAAGAATGCAGCAATTGTTTGCAAAAACAAAACGAAAAAACAAAACAAAAAACCTCTTGTGCCCCAGGGGTGCTCTTTGATGTGGCCTTACAGGCACAATTTGCCACAG
This sequence comes from Shinisaurus crocodilurus, assembly GCA_021292165.1. Classification (NCBI taxonomy): domain Eukaryota; kingdom Metazoa; phylum Chordata; class Lepidosauria; order Squamata; family Shinisauridae; genus Shinisaurus; species Shinisaurus crocodilurus. Next base: position 89,625,050 of record CM037880.1, on the reverse strand, counting down.
ACAAACTAGCACATCAACATTATTCCAGAGAGTGCTCCCATTCACATGTGGAAAGCAAGGAGCAGGTAAACAGACAAGCAAAGCAGCCAAACAGAGCTTGCTGGTTGAGGATGCCAAGAATCTACCGCAGTCTTCTCCCATCTGGTGCCCTCCAAATGGTTTGGACAAGAAATCCCAGCAGTCTTGACCAGAACATCTGGTTGGGGATGGCTCATCTACCCTTTTAGGAGAAGGTACGGTAAGACAAAAGAATTGCAAAGATCCAGAGCAAAGCAAAGATATCCCTTATTTTGAAGGGATGGCTTTTAAGTGCTCCAGAACCCTGCAACCCTCCCAGACACAAAAGGGAACATCCCTTTGTTCCCGAGGCTAGAAGCCCAAGAAAAGACAGATGGACACACACACACACACACACATACACACACACCATCATGTGCCAGCCAGTGCTAGTCTTGTTTGGTATGCAGACACCCTCAACTCAGATGCAACAGGTGGATTTTCTGCCAGGAAAAACCAAGAAAGGAGAACAGGGTGGAGAGACACCCAAGGAAGGCAATGAGGAAAACATCTATTCAGGGAAATGGTTCTTCGAAATCAGCCTTCCCCAACTGGGTGCCCTCCAGCTGTGTTGGACAGGCTGGCTGGGGAATTCTGAGTTGTAGTCCAACACATCCGTTGGGCACCAGGTTGGGGAAGGCTGTCCTAAGCGGGCGGGGGAATAGCACTCCTTCCTCTTCTATAATGTTTGTCTTCTCCTAAGTGTGTGTGTGTGTGTGTGTGTGTGTATTTGAGGGCAGATTCGTTAGCATGTAGATATATGGCAAGGAACAGGAGACAATAGTTGAGCACCTGCGAGGCGGGGGATAAAGTGTACGTGCGTGCGCGCGCGCGCGCAGCCACTCTCTACTCTCTGGAAGGCTCGGGGCGTTGTGTGAGCTTTTTCGCTCCCCGCTCCTCGACCTGTCCCCAGGGGTCTCCCCTGCCCGCCCCTTGAAGGGCCATGAAAAGCTGCTGCGGAGGGGCACAAGGCGCGCGACTCACCGACCCCACCGAAATGTCGTTCGCCTCCAAACAAAGTAGGTGCCCAACGCAGAGCGGGCTGGCGGCAGCGGCTCCTTTTCAGCCCCCTCAGGCTAAGGCGCCCGCAGGAGCGAGGGGACGGGCTCGAGAGGTCAGACGGCTCCGCCGTCGTTGCAGAGCCGGGAAATACCTGGCGCCGAGGACTTCATCGCTGCTCCTTCTTGGCGGCTCCACTCCCGAGTCCGGCCGGCCGGCCCCGGCAAGCATCCCGCAAAACGGCGCGGAGAGACTCGCCGTCGGAGCTCTTGCCAGAAAGACACTCGCTTCGCGGGCTCGCTCCGCCCCGCCTCAGCGCCCCGCCCAGCCCAACTCAAGCCCCGCCGGAGCGGTCCGAGCCGCCGCTCCCACCATCCCCGAGCCCAAGCAGCGGGGAGGGGGGGCGCCCTGGATGCACAGGGCGTGAAACACGTGGTTGGGAGAAGGGCGGCGAGGGCGGCGGCGGCGGGGGGGGGGGTGCTGAACGCGGCCGCTTTTATTTTGCAGGAAAAGTAGCACGTCGGTTAGGAGAGGTGACCAAGCAGAAAACAGCCACCTCTCCTGCAGCAGAGGCTGGGAAAGAGCAAGGAAGAGAGGGGCCTCAGGCCACACAGCGAGGGAGAGGGATCCCCCCCCCGCAAAGCCAGGAAGCCCCGGGAACCTCCCCACCCCAGTGCCGCCTTCTCTCGTTGTGCCACTTCCAGGGGGAGTACGGAAGCGCACAAGGAAGAGAGAAGGCAGAAGCTGCTCCTACGTCCTCTTGCTCACTCTCTGGGCACCGTGACAGGGAGGATTGGGCCCACAGTGCTGCCTAGAGGCAGAGCATGAGCACACACACACACCCGCCGCCGCCTGTGACTGCCCGCTCATTTGCCCCTCTCTCGCTGGGTGGTAGAGGGCTGGTCGTAGAAAGAGCAGCCACCACATCCCCTCACCTGCAGTCTGCCCCTGAGTGGCAGGATGGTGGAGGAGACTGGGCCTAGCAAGCCCCAATCCTCCACACTACATCCAGCTTGTCTACACCAGAATGGTAATCCGCTGTATCTACTTTCTGGTCTCCATTGCAGAACTGACATCCGAGCACAGCTGGAGGAGTGTTCCCTTTCCTGCTTTTCCACTACATATCCTGTAGGTGGTACTATGCTATAGCAGAATAGCGCAAATACACAAGAAGAAGACGTGCTTTCTTTCGCTTTCACAGCTAAATCCCACATTTTCCCTGCTCTAAAAAAACTAGCGGAATGTGCTGGTTAGACACAGATGCAAAACTGGAGGGTCACAAGGTTGTCTAAGTACCGGTAAACAACCATGAGTAGGGAATGATGAGTGCACGATAAATGCCCTGTGTAGAAGCTCCCAGTGAGAGAGTGAACGAGCAGGTAGACTCGCAGGGCTTTCCAACCTTGGTCCCCAGATGTTGCTGGCCTACAGCTCCCAGCATACCCAGCCAGCTACCCCTCGCCGGATCGTCACCTTGAAGTGGTGAGTGGGCTTGCGTGTTCCGATGAATCCTGTGAGCAATGCCGTCGGGAGCTATGTACTCCCAGTAGGGTCACCCATGGCGGTAAGGTCCGCGGAGAGGAACCAGACAAAGAACGATCCAAAACATAAAGTCCTCAACGGCAGAACAGGCGGAAGATAATTAAACCTAAATTACAACGGCTGTGAAGGCGGATGAAGGCTGCAGCAGAGAATGGTTTTCCAATCGTCAGGGTAACCGTGCCATTGGATCTCTGCCGTACTCTGTCAAGTTTGTGTGGTGATTCGTTGTGCACCGATCTCCCCACATAAAACAGTTTCACGCACAGGCGTCTTCCAACCCAACCCATCCAACCCAACCCAACCCAACCCAAACAAACAAAAAAAAAGTCCCATGGCGACTGGCGAATGGCAACGGGGGCAGGACTGTGAATCTGGAAGCCCCTAGTCATGGACCAGCACATGGGCGGTGGATGCAGACTCAGTCGCCCTGTTCAAGGAACGAGGTAGTCGAGCAGCTCGGCAGCTGTATCCATGACTGAGCAGCCCTATTTAGGATCCACTCTGCTCACCCCGTATGGGGAGGGGGCTAGAAAAGGTGCCCTAAACATAGTCTACCTCTTTCTCCCCTGACTGGATTACCGCGTCCAGTGGGGTCACCATTTTAGCGGTCGAAAAAGACATTTGAACTTTGGAACATGGAATATACGGACATTGCTGGATAACATAGATAGTGAACGCCCTGAGCGTAGGACTGCTATTATTGCAAGGGAGCTGAGACGGTTTTAAAATTGACATAGCAGTACTTCAAGAAACTCGAAGGGCAGGAGAGGGACAGCTGAAAGAAGAAAAAGGAGGTTATACCTTCTTCTGGAAAGGACTACCTGAGCAGGACCGACGAATACATGGTGTAGGCTTTGCCATCAAAAATGAACTAGTGAACTCTTTGTCAGAAGTTCCTACTGGCATTAACGAACGCCTGATAACTCTTCGATTAAAGCTCGCCAATAACCAACAGGTAACTATTTTGAGCGCTTATGCACCAACATTAGATGCTGATGATGACATCAAGGAAAGTTTTTACAGCCAGTTGGACACTCTCCTGTCAGAGATACCTAAGGAGGATAAAATTATCCTCCTGGGCGATTTTAACGCAAGAGTCGGGCGTGACTTTGATTTATGGCCAGAAACTATTGGAAAAGACGGAGTAGGTAATAGCAACCCGAACGGACTCTTACTTTTGTCTATATGTGCAGAGCATAATCTCACTATCACAAACACGCTCTTTCGACAAAAGAATAAGTTTAAAACATCGTGGCAGCACCCACGGTCAAAGCACTGGCATCTTCTGGATTATGTAATTGTCCGTGTTAGAGATCGCCGCGATGTACTTCTTACTAGGGCCATGGTGAGTGCCGACGACTGCTGGACAGACCACCGACTAATCCGGTCCACAATGGTTATCAACATTGCTCCCCAACGTAGGCTTCAAGGAAGGAAACCAAGGCGTAAAATGAACATCCAAGTCCTTCAAGATCCTATTAAGCAAACTCGTCTTCAATCACTTCTTAAGGAACATCTACCTACGGAACCTCCTGACAACACTGAGGACCATTGGTCTAAGCTGAAAACCTCCATTACTGCAGCTTGTGAACAAACTATTGGATATGAAACTAAGAAACATCAGGATTGGTTTGATGAAAATGACAATGAGATTAAATATATAATTGACCAAAAAAGGAAAGCCTTCCAAATATGGCAAAATGATATTAACTGCGCTGCCAAGAAAAAAACCTACGCTAGCGCAAAGGCTGAGGTCCAAAGAAGAACAAGAGAACTTAAGAACGCTTGGTGGAAAAAGAAAGCTGAAGAAATTCAACAACTTGCAGAATCTCATGATGCACGGGACTTTTTTAAGGCCACAAGGGCCATTTATGGACCAAAAACCTATGGTACAAACCCTTTACAATCAAAAGATGGCACCAAACTCTTAAAAGACAAAGAGTCTATTGCACTGCGTTGGAAAGAGCATTATTATGACCTTTTAAATCGTAAATCTAAGGTGGATAATGAGATTTTTTCGCAAATCCCGCAAAAACAAATTAAAGAGGAACTTGCAATACTCCCCACTTTGGATGAAGTAAAAAAAGCCATTAATCAAATGAAGAACAACAAAGCTAGTGGACCAGATGGGATTCCTGCTGAAATCTTTAAAGAAGGGGGCCCCGAACTTGTACAACATCTTCATAAACTCATCGAAAAAATCTGGATAAGAGAAGAGATCCCAGAAGACTTCAGGGATGCCATAATTATCACCCTCTTTAAGAAGGGTGATAGAACAGACTGTGGAAACTATCGGGGCATTTCTCTCTTAGCAACCGCAGGTAAAATATTTGCTAGGATTCTCGCAAACCGTCTTCTATCTATTTCAGAAGAGATCCTCCCTGAAACTCAATATGGTTTCCGCCCCTCTAGAGGGACAGTAGACATGATTTTTACTGCACGTCAGCTCCAAGAAAAATGCCGGGAGCAAAATCAACCCCTTTATATGGCATTTATCGATCTGGCTAAGGCCTTTGATACTGTAGACCGTACAGCTCTCTGGACTATCCTTATGAAAATTGGATGCCCCAATAAATTTGTGAATATCTTGCGACTTCTCCATGACAACATGACGGCAACGGTTTTGGACAACAACGGCTCTCATGGTGCTCCATTTAAAGTGGGATCAGGTGTTAAACAGGGATGTGTTATCGCCCCAACATTATTTGCCATTTTCATCGCCATGGTTTTACATCTTGTCAAGGGGAAACTTCCCACCGGTGTGGGAATTATATATCGAACAGATGGAAAGCTTTTTAATCTCAGCAGGCTGAAAGCAAAAAGTAAGGTAATTACAACCTCCGTTGTGGAACTTCAGTATGCTGATGATAATGTGGTCTCCGCACATTCAGAGGACGATCTCCAAACTATCCTAAATGCTTTTGCAGAAGCATACGAAAAACTTGGTCTCTCACTTAACATCAAAAAAACCAAAGTGCTTCATCAGCAAGTGCAAGCCAACCCTTTGGTGATGCCATCTATCCAGCTTGGCGGGACAATACTGGAAAATGTCAATCATTTTCTCTATCTTGGCAGCTATCTTTCTGTTACAGCTAACATCGACAGTGAAATCCAGCATCGTCTGAGCTCCGCAAGTGCCGCATTTTCTCGAATGAAACATAGAGTGTTCGAGGATCGGGATATTTGTAAGAAGACCAAAACACTGGTTTATGAAGCCATTGTATTACCAACTTTATTGTATGCCTGCGAAACATGGACTATCTATAAACGTCACTTCCACCTCCTTGAAAGGTTTCATCAACGTTGCCTCCGGAAAATCCTGCAAATTACTTGGGAAGATAGGCGAACAAATGTCAGTGTACTGGAAGAAGCAAAGACTACTAGCATTGAAAAAATGATCCTTCAACGCCAACTTCAGTGGACCGGTCATGTTGTTCGAATGCCTGACTGCCGCCTCCCAAAGCAGTTACTTTACTCCCAACTCAAGGATGGAAAGCGGAATATCGGTGGTCAATATAAGAGGTTTAAAGATGTTCATAAGGCTAATCTAAAAAAATGCAATATAAACATCGAAAACTGGGAAGCTCTGGCCCATGAACGATCTAAATGGAGGTTGGCCTTTCACAAAGGTTCCATGGACTTTGAAGAAGCCCGAGTGCAAGGTGAAAGGGAGAAACGTGCTAAGCGAAAAGCACGTCAAATGAATCCTTTACAGGACCATCTTCTATCTGGTAACCTGTGTCCTCACTGTGGGAAGCTGTGTGGATCTAGAATTGGCCTCCACAGTCACTTACGGACCCATCGCTAGAGTCTACACAATCTTCTTTAGAATTTCCTCCTTTTATCCCGGAAGACAATCTTACTCGGTCACGAGTGATCGCCTGATGACCCAGCCAGCATGGCTAATGGCAAGGGATTCTGGGAGCTGTAGTCCAGCAACATCTGGGGACCCAGTGTTGGAGAGCCTTGAGGCAGTGGCCTTTCCTCCAAGGTGCAGTCACCTTTTGCACCGTCTCCTACACCTCACACACAGAGAGGGTGAGTGAGCAGGCAGAGGGCAAGTGTGCAGGCTGCAGCCTTCTTTTTTGCTCACTCCCTTCTGCTAAGCCCAACCTTTCCTGCTGCATCTCCCCAAGAGAGAGAGGATGAGCAAGCAGGTTGAGTGTTGCAGAGGGAGAGATCAGGTGAGCAATTGGAGACAGTGGCAACCATCATTTGTGGCAACCATCATTTGTGGCAATCACTTGCTGCTAAGGAGAAGAAGGACTGAGTGACTGTGCAGAAGCAAGAGCTGCTCCTGCAAGGAGCAGCTGCTCCCCCCTCTCTCTAGGTGGCACAAGAGGGAGAATTTGGTTCACTGGACAGAATCTCCATTCCAGAAAGAGAATTCAGGTGAGCAAGTTAGAGGATGAGGCAGCTGCTCCTTCCATGGCCAATCCTATATGCTCCCCCACCCAGAGATAGCAGGTGAGAGAGCAAACAGAGGTGGCTGCTCAAGTATTCTCTCAAGGCCTAATCCACCATGTGGCAGTGCCCAGAGACAGTGAGCAAGAGAGAGGAGGCAGGTGCAACCCTTGGCTTCTCTTGCTTGCACCCTTCACCCAGGCCCAGAAGCATGCCGCCCAAGCAAAGAGAGAGAAGGTCAACCAGAGGAAACAATGGCTGCTTCTTGTAAAAGCAACTGCTGCCCCCACACAATTATTCAGCTTTTCCTTTTCTTGGCAGGAAGGGTTGGGCAAGTGATTGTTTCCGGCTGCCTCTGATTGCTCACCTCTCCCTCTGGAACACTCTACTTGCTTGTGCATCCTGTCTGTCTGGGTGATGCAATGAGAGGAGTTGGACTTAGCCATCCAGAGGGAGGGAGCAAAATGTGGCTGCTCCTTTGAGGAGGAGGAGGAGCCACTACCTTTGCCTGCTCATTCACATTCACCCTCTCTCACTGGGTGGCATGGAGGATTGGGCTAACTGGGCCCAATCCCCAGCACCATGCCACTCAGAGGGAGAGCATAGGTGAGTGTGAGAGGATGAGGTAGATGATGACCAACCCTCAATGCTGCACTGCCCAGAGGCAGATGACAAGGGAGCAGGCAGAGATGTCTGCTGGTGCTTTCTAGGCACATTGTCTGTCCAATTATCTCTGCTGTGATGCCCAGAAAGGGTGAGCAAGAAAGAGAAGGCAGGAGTAGGAGGAGCCTTCTCTTGCATGCATGCTTCCCTACTCCCCCCTAGAAGCAACAGAACTCAGAGGAATTATGCTGTCCTCAAAAATTATATTAAGAAGTTATATTTAAAAAAATAAAACATATTAGTCTACTTGGCTACAAACTGATGTTAATTCTTTTGATTAAGTAGAGTTCACAGTATGTTATTCTGTATCCTGGTTTTTTTTTTAATCATTCACAATCTAACAGTATAGTTTTAACTGTATTGTTAGCCTTAGGCACTCTATGGTAGTATCTGACACTTGGCTCATTGGGAAGTAAACTGTTCATTGGGTTAATTTGTAATTAGGGTTGGGGCAGAGGCTGGGAAAAGGTGCTGTTGATGTAATGTATACCTAAGTGTTTCCTTTAATTATTTATTCAATAGATCCCAGCAAAGGCATATGTGATACTTAGGATCGAATTATAAAATCCACAGCAGTGAAGTTTCAGGTAAATCCAAGAGGCATGTTTGCACTTTGTTGAATATTCAAAAACAAAAATAAAAGCAGAATTGTGTCAGTGTGAGTACTAGGAGAGTAGGGTTGCCAGTTGACGATGGCTGTTCAATTACTCAAGTGCCGGGCTTTGATGTGGTTAACCAAGGTTCAAGTCTTCATTCATCCATGTAACTCTCTGGGTATCCTTGGGCAAGTCATTCTTGCTCAGCTTAACCTATCACACAGGGTCACTGTGAGATTAAAACAGTGCCCTGAGTTCTGCAGGAGGAGGGTGGGATACAAAGGGTACAAATGTAATAAATACATGTGCATGAGCCCTTTATTTATTAACACTTTTAAATTTTCTAAACACTACATATATTGAAAGATATGACAGTCCCTGCCTGCAGAGTCACAATCTGATAGACGCAGTACAAAAGGAAAAAGGAATTGGGAGGGGAAAGCAAGCAAGCATTGGAGCAACTTCTCCTCCTTTAGCCAGTGGGTGGATCTAGGCCGGCCTCCCCCTTGAAATGATGTCCTTTCTGTGAGGCGGGTGGTGGTGGTGCAATTTCCTCAGTGGCCCTTGGTCACGTGGCCGACGGATGAGGCCAGACCAGAGTGTGCTGCTCTTGGAACTCTCCAGTCCCAGGGCAACTGTCAGTTGGAGCTGAGTGATACTGACATGACACTCTAAATATATATTGGGGAAAGGGGGAGGAATAGTTTCTTTACCCTACCAAGTTAGGTTTCAATACTACCTGACAGATAGTGATCTTAGCCCCTGAGAATAGGTTAACATTTGCTAGTATAATACAGAAAATGAGTTACAGAGGACTGTTCATCAGGCAGCATGCAGATTTCTGTGTAACTCCAAAGCTTGCATAGTCCTACACCAGCAGCAATGGGTCCAGTAAGAGAGAGCTCCTTACCTACTTTGTATCTTTTATTCATGAGTAAACAAAGCATTTGAAGTGATTTGTCACAAGAGACAGAAGCCAGGCTGATGGTATGGAGTCATTCAAAGGGGAAGTTTAGAGTAGGAAAGATTGGAGGACTTCTTGAAAGGAAGTTACAGGTGGTCAGTGGGGTAGATTTTTTTCATATTGTTCTGTGCTCCCCACTTCCCCCAGTGGTGAGATATTCCAGGGGCAGTGCTTATTCAGGTTTGGTTTCTTTTGGAATGAGAGATCATTGAAGGCTTGCAACATTTTGACATACTTACGTTTATTTACAAGTTGAGCAGAAGTGGAGACAACCAGCACAGCACTCCTGACCTGCAGGCTGCAAGTCCACTGATCCACATCAGATCTCAGAGATGCAATCCAGGAGCCCCTGATGCTTTCAGCTCACTCTCTCTGCTTCTCCCCCAGTCTCAAAGCTGCATGTCTGTTTATTTAAAAAAAAAGTCCTATTCACACACAGTTTCTCTGTGTGTGAATAGGACTATTCTCACACACCTCTGTTTGCTCTCTCACCTGCTATCTCTGGGTGGGGGAGCATCTACTTCAATGCTCCAGTGCTAAACAAAAGCTACAGGAAAGCTCTATGGGAGGAAATAACAAGAATACATGATGCAGCATTGGTGTTTTGTGCTTGGGCATTACTCCTTTCTCGGTATGGACTACATTTCCAGCCCCCTCCCTCCCACATCTGCTGTGCAATCTGACAACAAAGGATCAGCACAAACCTGAGCACTGGTGTCATGTAGCTTGTGAAGATTGGATGCACCAAATGAGTTCATCTGGTGCCAAGTGTACATACATGCTTAGGGAGACATTAATACAGAGCTACAGATACAGAGTACATTTTGGCACAGAGAATGATGGATTCGGTACAGTCTGTTCCTTCTCTCTCTTCCAGTCTCATGCAAGCCCCTGCTGGCACAAGGACAAGACCAGTGCAGGGTAAAATCAGTGCAGGGTGAGTGAGCAACACCCATACTGATCTGCAAGTGTATGAGGTGATGTCGGCACAAACCACACTGCCACTAACAGAGTTTCCCCTTTCTTGACTAACGCTGGTAAAAGTAGCAAATCTAGCCTGTATCTTAACTTGTAATTCAAACATTCTCTAAGAAAAAGATTAATCTGGTCCAGAGAAGTGTACAGAAAGAAATAAAAAGAACCCATTACGTTGCAGATGGTATGAGATTGGCAGCCCAACAACGTTTCTGTTTCAAGTGCCCCAAATTCATTTCAAATTTCCACTCAATGTCCTTTTTATCTCAGTTATTTAAATAGGAAGCCTCTCATAGCGTAGGGCTGGAAGGTACATTTTCTTTTGCTTTTCTCATGTCCAATTGCTTATTCATGCCGCCTCAGCTCTTTGTCAACCCATGTTTAAAAACACATCCGTTTGTCTTCTGGATCTAATGACTGCTTCTTGAGTAAACTGTTCAGCAAACGTAGTGTGAAGTAATTTTCTGTGAATCATAGAATCATAGAATCATAGAAAAGTAGAGTTGGAAGGGGCCCACAAGGCCATCGAGTCCAACCCCCTGCTCAATGCAGGAATCTAGGTCAAAGCATCTCTGACAGATGTCTGTCCAGCTGCACCTTGAATGCCTCCAGAGTGGGAGAGCCCACCACCTCCCTAGGTAGTTGATTCCATTGTCTTATTGCTCTGACAGTCAGGAAATTTTTCCTGATGTTTAGGTGGAATCTAGGTTCCTGTAACTTGAGCCCATTATTCCGTGTCCTGCAAACTGGGATGACCGAGAAGAGATCTTTGCCCTCCTCTGTGTGACATCCCTTCAAATACTGGAAGAGTGCGATCATATCTCCCCTCAGTCTCCTCTTCTGAAGGCTAAACATGCCCAGTTCTTTCAGTCTCTCCTCATAGGGCCTTGTTTCCAGTCCCTTTATCATCCTTGGTGCCCTCCTCTGAACCCTCTCCAGTTTGTCTATGTCCTTCTTAAAGTGAGGTGCCCAGAACTGGACGCAGTACTCAAGATGAGGCCTAACCAGTGCCGAGTAAAGGGGAATTATCACTTCCCGCGATTTGGAAGCTATACTTCTATTAATACAGCCCAAAATTGCATTTGCCTTCTTTGCAGCCACATCGCATTGCTGGCTCATATTCAGTTTGTGATCTACCACAATTCCAAGATCCTTCTCACTTGTAGTATTGTTGAGCCAAGTGTCCCCCATTCTGTAACTCTGCATTTGGTTTCCTCTCCCTAGGTGCAGCACTTGGCATTTATCCCTATTAAATTTCATTCTGTTGTTTTCGGCCCAGCGCTCCAGCCTATCGAGGTCACTTTGAATTTTGTTTCTGTCTTCCAGAGTATTAGCTGTTCCACCCAACTTTGTGTCATCTGCAAATTTGATAAGCATTCCCTGTACCTCCTGATCCAAGTCATTAATAAAAATGTTGAAGAGCACCGGGCCCAGGACCGAGCCCTGTGGTACCCCGCTCGTTACCTCTCCCCAGTTTGAGAAGGAACCATTGATAAGCACTCTTTGAGTCCGATTATTTAGCCAATTGTGGATCCACCTGATAGTTGTTCCATCTAGCCCACTCTTAGCTAGCTTACTAATCAGGATATCATGAGGCACTTTGTCGAAAGCTTTGCTGAAGTCCAGGTATATAATGTCCACAGCATTCCCACAGTCCACAAGGGAGGTTACCCGATCAAAAAATGAGATCAGATTAGTCTGACAGGATTTGTTCTTGACAAATCCATGCTGGCTTCTAGTAATCACTGCATTGTTTTCAAGGTGCTTGCAGACTGACTTCTTTATAATCTGCTCAAAAATCTTCCCGGGGATTGATGTCAGACTGACTGGCCTATAGTTCCCAGGTTCCTCCTTCTTGCCCTTTTTGAAGATGGGAACAACATTTGCCCTCCTCCAGTCGTCTGGCACTTCACCTGTCCTCCATGATTTCTCAAAGATAATAGACAGTGGTTCTGAGAGTTCTTCTGCCAGTTCCTTTATTACTCTAGGATGCAGCTCATCAGGCCCTGGAGATTTAAACTCGTTCAGAGTAATCAGGTGCTCCTTGACCATTTGCCTATCAATCTCAAGCTGCAATTCTGCCCCTTCAGTCTGCACTTCAGGTTTGCCAGGGGGGTCATAGACCCTCTTTTGGGAGAAGACCGAGCCGAAGTAGGAATTGAACACTTCTGCCTTTTCTTTGTCTTCTGTTATCAATTTGCCATCCTCATTGCGTAGTTGAACCACCAGTTCTTTCCTCTGTCTTTTACTATGCATGTATCTGAAGAAAGCTTTTTTGTTGCTTTTAGCATTCCTCGCTAACCTTAGCTCATTCTCAGCTTTAGCCTTCCTGACACTATTCCTGCAGTTCTGTGCTACCTGCCTGTACTCTTCCCCTGTAGCCTGTCCTTCCTTCCACTTCCCAGGGCTTTTTTTCTAGCGGAACGCACCGGAACGGCGTTCCGCCACCTATTTTCAGTCACTGTGGATGCCGGGGGGGGGGATGGGATTTCTCGCGAGCAATCCTGCTCTCCTGGCAGTGGCGGGAGTGCGGGGCGTGGAATCGGAGGAGAGCTGCTGAAACTTTCGGCCGCCGGCATCCTCGCTCCGCTCCGCTCCTCTCAGTGCTCCCGCCGCAGGTGTCCCCTGGGATACTGGCGGGGGAGGCTACAGTACAGAGCCCCTGTGGGCTTAACTGTCGTCGTGTGAACCGTTCTGCTACAATCAGAAGAGCAGAAGAAGCGCACATAAAGGGATCTTTTTCACCCTTAGGGAAGATCTGTTACGATCGAGACGCCCAGTAGGGGGAGTCATGTGGAGTCGTCTGCTTCTTTAGGTCAGCCCTTAAAACCACAGAGGAAGAAAAGGAGGAGGAGGAGGAGGAAGCCAAGAGGGAAAGGCGGAGGTCGGCTGAAGCAGAGAGCGACTGCAGCCTCCCGCGGTCCCCCTTCTAGCCAGCCGCCCACTCCAGCAGGGAGGGTGTTCCGAGGGCATCCAGGGATTCCTGCAGGACCTTCCCCGCTCCCCGGACTGAGTCCCACGCGGCCATCCAGACCGCGCAGAGCAGACGGCAGAGCACGCGCGCGCGCGCACGCGCGCACTGCAAGCCAAGGGTCACACCGACCTCCTCGTCGTTTCCGGTATGGTTCGGGAGCTCCGTCCAGCTCTGTTGTTGCTGTGGCTAGTTAGCTGTCTGCTAATGGGTGGTACAGGGGCATCCTTAAGGCTGCAATCCTAAACGCTTGCTTACTTGGGGGGGGAGGCTTACTTCTGAGTAGGCATACCCAGAATTTCACTGTAAGTTATTGTGCCTCAGCCCCCACCTGCAATATGGAGGTAACTGGAGGGCGCCGGGTTGGGGGAGGCTGTTCTAAGGGACTACAGCTCCCAGCATCCCTGGCTGAGGAACCTCAGGATGCACACTGACGTCTGCTAGTAAATGAAGCCGGGGGGGGGGGGATCCAACAGCAGCCCAAGATCCCCCTGTCTAGCTCAGCAAGAGAAACTGTTGAGCAGCAGGTAACTGGTGCACCAACAGAATCCCCTACACTGTCCCAGCCACCTAACCACAGTAGCATGAGCTCAAAATTAGTAGACCACTAGATGAGAAGGAACATGCTGAGGCTGAACCCCGACAAGGCCGAGGTACTTCTGGTGTGAGACAAGGGGAGGTTAGGGTTACTTTTATAGCCCCCCCCAAATTTTACTTGCATCCCTGTTCTCTAAAGGGGCGGTTTTAGGGGGCGGTCCTAGGGGTGGGTAGGGGCGTGGCCAGGGGAGGGGGGGTGAGTTCCACCACCTTTTCTCTGAGAAAAAAAGCCCTGCCACTTCCTATACGTGTCCTTTTTTGTTTTCAGGTCATCTTTGAGTTTATTGTGAAGCCACATTGGCTTCTTCTGTTGCCCTCTGCCTTTTCTCCTTGTGGGAATTGTTTGCAATTGTGCCTTTAAAATTTCCTTTTTTAAAAACTCCCACCCCTCCTGGGCTCCCTTTCTCGTGAGAGTCACTTGCCATGGGATCTTACTAATCATTGTTCTGAGTTTGTTAAAATTGGCTTTCCTAAAATCCAGGGTACGTGTTTGGCTACACTCAGCTTTTGCTTCTGTTAGAATCAAGAACTCAAGTATAACATGGTCACTTTCCCCCAGAGTTCCCGAAACTGCCACTTTATCCACTAACTCGTCTCTGTTGGTTAGAATCAGGTCAAGGATAGCCGATCCTCTAGTTCCTTCCTCCACTTTCTGTAGGAGGAAGTTATCAGCAGCACAGCTCAGGAATTTCTTGGAGGGGCCATGTTTGGCTGAATAAGTCTCCCAACAGATATCAGGGAAATTGAAGTCCCCCATTACTACCACATCGTGCCTCCTTGAAACAATGGCAATTTGCTTTTCAAAAGTTCCATCCTCGTCTTCTCCTTGATTGGGTGGTCGGTAGTAGACTCCAACCACCATGTTCGCTTTATTCTTTGCCCCCTTTATTTTAACCCAGATGCTCTCAATGGGGCTGCCAAGCTCCTCTTCCTGTATCTCTGTGCAGAGATACGTATTTTTAACATACAGTGCAACTCCACCTCCCTTTCTGTTGCTTCTGTTCCTTTTGAACAAGTTATACCCTTCAATTGCTGTATTCCAGTCATGGGAGTCATTCCACCAGGTTTCAGTTATCCCTATCAAGTCGTACTTGCCCTCATGTATCAAGAGTTCAAGTTCGTCTTGTTTATTGCCCATACTCCTGGCATTAGTATAGAGACATTGAAGATTATGTGCTTTATAGTCCGACTTTCCCCCTACATTTTGTGGTAGACTATCAATGGGCACCGCTGGAGCTGTTCTCTCCATTGTGGCATAGAGGCCTTCTTCCATTGGTACCCCCGAGTTTATGTCTCCCTCCCCTGTTGGATTCAGTTTAAAGCCCTCCTGATTAAGTTCCTCATGCTGTGGCCAAACACATTCTTCCCAGTCCTTGTGAGGTGCAACCCATCCTTTGCCAGCAGTCCATCTTCCAGGAAGTGTAGCCCGTGGTCCCAGAATCCAAATCCCTCACGTCGGCTCCACCTTCGTAGCCAGTCATTCACTCGGAGTATTTTTCTTTCCCTTTCTATGCCTCTTCCAAGTACTGGAAGGATGGATGAGAAAACTATCTGGGCCCCGAAGTTCTTGAGTTCCCTTCCCAGCTCTTCAAAGTCTGCCGTGATTTCTTTGTAACTCCGCTTGGCAGTATCATTTGTACCCACGTGGAAGAGAAGAAAGGGGTATGTGTCGGTGGGCTGCATGAGCCTCGGCAGCTGCTCTGTCACATCCTTAATCCGTGCCCCAGGGAGACAGCACACCTGGCGAGTCCATGGGTCTTCGCGACATACTTTGGCTTCGATCCCCCGCAGGAGGGAGTCTCCCACTACGAGTACTCTTCTCTTCCTCTTGCTGTAGGCCTTGGTTTGATTGCCTCCACTTGACTGACCCTCAGCCTCTTGCTCGCTGTCACGTTGGGTGCCCGATAATCCGTCCTCTGCAGGCTGTCCTTTGCTCTCGTCCTCAAGTACATGGAAGCGGTTCCATAGCTCCACTGCTTCCACAGGCGCAGAGTGTCTTGTAGTTCTTCTGCTCCTAACAGTCACCCTTTTCCAGGGGGTTCCCCCTGCGTTATTTTCCCTTGCCTCTGCAGTCTCCGACTCCGCCTCTTCCTGCCGTTGCCCTTCTGGCTCCTGTACTGTGCTTTGGTGCTGTAGATCCACCGTTCTGTCTAAGAACTCCTCACTTTCTCTTATGCTCCTGAGGGTTGACACTTGCTGCTCCAGTCCTCTGACCTTTTCTTCCAACAGTGTGACCAGCTTGCACTTGTTGCACGTGTAGGCCATGTCGATCTCCGGCAGGAAAACAAACATTGCACACCCCTTGCAGGTCACCACCACGGCTGAGTCCTTTCCTTCCATAGTGCTCTGTTTCTGTCTTCCTAGAATATATATATATATATATATATATATATGTGTGTGTGTTTTTATTTTTTTATTTATTTATTTATTTATTTATTTATTATTATTATTATTATTATTATTATTTATTTTTTTAGGGACCTCCCCCTTGACCTCCCCTGCCGAACTCCGCTGCCAAACTCCTGTTTGCTCTCCCTGTGTGCTCGCTCTGTTCGCTCGCTCTCTGGGAGCCTGCTTGCCTTTTCACAGTCCCAAAAACAGCTGGAGCCTCTCTCCTGTTGTGCTCCTGCTCAGCTGGGAGTCAGGAACAGAATGTTTCTTCAGTGACAGTGTCTTGTATAGTCCTTGTGTTTGAATATTTTACAAGGTAGCTTACTATCTTGCCAATGTCCCTCTATAATCTTCCCCCCCCTCAACATCCACATTCTTTCAGATGTCTAGCTAAAGAAAAGGATAATTTAGCACGGGGATGTAGAACCCTGCTGGCCGCATCCAGCCTTCGTGGGGACTCAGTCTGGTGCTCTGGGATTCCACAGATGGCTACACCTCCTTCCTCTGGCTCCACCACATTTCCTCCGACCACCATTTTTTTGGTGGTTTCCTGGCTTTTCAGGTCCACCCCCCCATTCTAAAAGGTTGAAATTGTTGGAGGATATGGGGAGGAGTCAGTCCTATACTGATTAGGACAAAGCAGAGTGTTCCCCTTATGCACAGCCTGGGTACTGAAACTGGTAATCACCACATGGGTTGCTAAACCTTTGTTCAAAGGGTCTTAAAAAGAAACGGAGACAGGGTTGGAGAGGGAGGGAGGGAGGGGGAGGGAGGGAGGGAGCTCTGGAAGTAGGAAGGAGGGATTACAAAGACATCCACCCTGGGAATCTTCAGTTAACCCTTTCCTCCCACTCTAATTAGTGGTTACATAGAATCATAGAATCATAGAAAAGTAGAGTTGGAAGGGGCCCACAAGGCCATCGAGTCCAACCCCCTGCTCAATGCAGGAATCTAGGTCAAAGCATCTCTGACAGATGTCTGTCCAGCTGCACCTTGAATGCCTCCAGAGTGGGAGAGCCCACCACCTCCCTAGGTAGTTGATTCCATTGTCTTATTGCTCTGACAGTCAGGAAATTTTTCCTGATGTTTAGGTGGAATCTAGGTTCCTGTAACTTGAGCCCATTATTCCGTGTCCTGCAAACTGGGATGACCGAGAAGAGATCTTTGCCCTCCTCTGTGTGACATCCCTTCAAATACTGGAAGAGTGCGATCATATCTCCCCTCAGTCTCCTCTTCTGAAGGCTAAACATGCCCAGTTCTTTCAGTCTCTCCTCATAGGGCCTTGTTTCCAGTCCCTTTATCATCCTTGGTGCCCTCCTCTGAACCCTCTCCAGTTTGTCTATGTCCTTCTTAAAGTGAGGTGCCCAGAACTGGACGCAGTACTCAAGATGAGGCCTAACCAGTGCCGAGTAAAGGGGAATTATCACTTCCCGCGATTTGGAAGCTATACTTCTATTAATACAGCCCAAAATTGCATTTGCCTTCTTTGCAGCCACATCGCATTGCTGGCTCATATTCAGTTTGTGATCTACCACAATTCCAAGATCCTTCTCACTTGTAGTATTGTTGAGCCAAGTGTCCCCCATTCTGTAACTCTGCATTTGGTTTCCTCTCCCTAGGTGCAGCACTTGGCATTTATCCCTATTAAATTTCATTCTGTTGTTTTCGGCCCAGCGCTCCAGCCTATCGAGGTCACTTTGAATTTTGTTTCTGTCTTCCAGAGTATTAGCTGTTCCACCCAACTTTGTGTCATCTGCAAATTTGATAAGCATTCCCTGTACCTCCTGATCCAAGTCATTAATAAAAATGTTGAAGAGCACCGGGCCCAGGACCGAGCCCTGTGGTACCCCGCTCGTTACCTCTCCCCAGTTTGAGAAGGAACCATTGATAAGCACTCTTTGAGTCCGATTATTTAGCCAATTGTGGATCCACCTGATAGTTGTTCCATCTAGCCCACTCTTAGCTAGCTTACTAATCAGGATATCATGAGGCACTTTGTCGAAAGCTTTGCTGAAGTCCAGGTATATAATGTCCACAGCATTCCCACAGTCCACAAGGGAGGTTACCCGATCAAAAAATGAGATCAGATTAGTCTGACAGGATTTGTTCTTGACAAATCCATGCTGGCTTCTAGTAATCACTGCATTGTTTTCAAGGTGCTTGCAGACTGACTTCTTTATAATCTGCTCAAAAATCTTCCCGGGGATTGATGTCAGACTGACTGGCCTATAGTTCCCAGGTTCCTCCTTCTTGCCCTTTTTGAAGATGGGAACAACATTTGCCCTCCTCCAGTCGTCTGGCACTTCACCTGTCCTCCATGATTTCTCAAAGATAATAGACAGTGGTTCTGAGAGTTCTTCTGCCAGTTCCTTTATTACTCTAGGATGCAGCTCATCAGGCCCTGGAGATTTAAACTCGTTCAGAGTAATCAGGTGCTCCTTGACTATTTGCCTATCAATCTCAAGCTGCAATCCTGCCCCTTCAGTCTGCACTTCAGGTTTGCCAGGGGGGTCATAGACCCTCTTTTGGGAGAAGACCGAGCTGAAGTAGGAATTGAACACTTCTGCCTTTTCTTTGTCTTCTGTTATCAATTTGCCATCCTCATTGCGTAGTTGAACCACCAGTTCTTTCTTCTGTCTTTTACTGTGCATGTATCTGAAGAAAGCTTTTTTGTTGCTTTTAGCATTCCTCGCTAACCTTAGCTCATTCTCAGCTTTAGCCTTCCTGACACTATTCCTGCAGTTCTGTGCTACCTGCCTGTACTCTTCACTTGTAGCCTGTCCTTCCTTCCACTTCCTATACGTGCCCTTTTTTGTTTTCAGGTCATCTTTGAGTTTATTGTGAAGCCACATTGGCTTCTTCTGTTGCCCTCTGCCTTTTTTCCTTTTGGGAATTGTTTGCAATTGTGCCTTTAAAATTTCCTTTTTTAAAAACTCCCACCCCTCCTGGGCTCCCTTTCTCGTGAGAGTCACTTGCCATGGGATCTTACTAATCATTGTTCTGAGTTTGTTAAAATTGGCTTTCCTAAAATCCAGGGTACGTGTTTGGCTACACTCAGCTTTTGCTTCTGTTAGAATCAAGAACTCAAGTATAACATGGTCACTTTCCCCCAGAGTTCCCGAAACTGCCACTTTATCCACTAACTCGTCTCTGTTGGTTAGAATCAGGTCAAGGATAGCCGATCCTCTAGTTCCTTCCTCCACTTTCTGTAGGAGGAAGTTATCAGCAGCACAGCTCAGGAATTTCTTGGAGGGGCCATGTTTGGCTGAATAAGTCTCCCAACAGATATCAGGGAAATTGAAGTCTCCCATTACTACCACCTCGTGCCTCCTTGAAACAATGGCAATTTGTTTTTCAAAAGTTCCATCCTCGTCTTCTCCTTGATTGGGTGGTCGGTAGTAGACTCCAACTGCCATGTTCGTTTTATTCTTTGCCCCCTTTATTTTAACCCAGATGCTCTCAATGGGGCTGCCAAGCTCCTCTTCCTGTATCTCTGTGCAGAGATACGTATTTTTAACATACAGTGCAACTCCACCTCCCTTTCTGTTGCTTCTGTTCCTTTCGAACATTACCTCATTGATTTTAAGTAGGCAATATTACAATTTCCAACAGAAATGCCTCTCCTAAGGCTTAGTTACCGGCAGTCAGAGCTTTCAGCTAAAAGATGCTGGTTTGGTATTTTGGCCCTGCCCCCTTTACCCCTGCCCCTTTTGACTTTGGCCCCTCCCACTACTGGAATGTGGCCCCCAGGAACTTCTCCAGAATGGAACTCAGTCCTTGCGCTGAAAGAGGTTTAGCGGCCCTGATGTAGCAGGTTCTTCAGACCAGGGGTGCTTCTAGAGTGAGGGCTCCACACGCTACCAATCAAATGATATTGTACGGCTATTTACGGTAGTCTTTTCCTTCTTAAGGGATATTTTTGTGGAAACAGAATAGATGGAATATATGATGGGGAAACATGGGAGGGTTACAAAATGAAGACAACACCGTCTAGACACCTCATTTTGTAAATGAGGCAGGGCAATTGCATGATAAAAGCCTTATTTGGAAGCACCATGTTTACTGTAAAGTGGAGAGTTTATTTTAGCCCCCAACAAATGCACAGCTTACAAATTGTCTAGGGGCCATAGGATTGCTCTCGTCATCATACTTAAAGTAGATCCATTGACATCAATGGACTTGGTTATAACTAACAAGTCCCATTGATTTCAGTGGGTCTACTCTTAAGTATGATTAAGTCTGGATCAAAAAAATTAAAATTTGGTTGGTTGTACTGCCCCCATTTTCTGAGATGGAGATATCCTGTAATAAGACTGACTGATGCCACTTAATTAAAACACTGTGGATTCTATGTCTGCTGTTGGTCTGCATGTATAGAAAAACAGATACGCAGTTTTAAATCAGTTGATGGCCATACAAGGAGATGGATTAACAATTACCTGTCAACCTTCCTATGTTTTTTGTGTCACCTGTGTTCTCTGAAGTACATTTTTAGTCCTCCACCTGTCATTTTATTTATTACATTTCTAATCCACCCAATAACTAATGTTTCCATAGAATTGTACACACTTGGAATCACTTGTTTTTACATCTCCTCCCTGTATGGATGTATCTTTTGGGTCAATATTAATAGTTGTCATATTATAAAAGTTAGAAAATTGTGCCACCCCAGTTTTGTCCCCCTAACAATGGATTCTATTGCAACAATTTTGGCTTGCAGAGTTCTTGACATGAGAAGTGGGGGAAAGCTGTAAGTTCAGAAAAGGGAAAGTGAGTGCAGCTGCAATTACATAAGCTGCCATTCTCTCCTGGCACTGGCTTAGGCTTTGCTTCCCGAGGATATCTCCCACAAATACACAACACACATTCACACACATACTGCCCGAGCTATTTCTAATGTAAGATCACTCTAAGCAGTTGTTCTTGCAATTGGTAACCCAGTGTACCACACACAATTCTGTCCCTTGTCAGGGAATCCTCTAGCTTTTCAAAAATTTCATCTGCTTGCTAAAGTTTGCAGCACTATTACATAGCAGTCTAAAACTCTCTTTCCTGCTGAATCTGATCTGTTGCTAAGGATTTATATATCTCCACAGCACTTTGGGGAACAGTCGGCCTCTAAAGCTTCCCTCAGAGCTGACAAGGTCAAGGCAGCTTTAGGCTAGTACATGCAGTCCCCGGGTTACGAACGTCCTGACTTACAGACAACTCATACTTAAGAATGGACCACCATATATGTAAAAATCTGAGTTAAATACAATGGTTCATACTTATGAACGTATGCACTATACTTTGCAACACTTTGAAAACATTGGGCAGCTTCTGTTCCGACTTACATACACACTCAACTTAAAGACAGACTTATGAACAGATCTCATTCGTAACCTGGGGACTGCCTGTACATATCTTTCTATCCTACCCGGCTCCCCAATAAGTTAAAATAAATGTTTCACTTTCTTACTTGCTTCTTTGTGCATGGCCAGGTGTACATAGAGTGCTCAAGGTCCTGTTTCCAGTGGGTCCATTTCTTTTCTAAAATCCAGGGCCCTCGGGGGTTTCAAGTCTATGTGCTATGTCCACTTGTGAAAATAATACCAGAGTCCAGAGCTTTTTAAAAAAGAGGGACCATTGCTATCATATTTCATTAGCATGAAGTACTTGTAGACCTTAGATTGGCCTTGGTAAGATCCCTCATTTGCTGGGTTTAGATAACACGATAACTCACACTCAAAGGTTGAGTATGGATTGTTGTTGAACCATGGCTGGTTGTTGAAATGTGGGTTATTGTGGAGGACCAAAACCTGGTCCTTGGCACGGGTCCGGCACTTAACAGGTTAACTGGCACTGAGAAAATGCCCTTTGTGCGGCTCTTATGCGATTAAAACACAACCGCTACCTAAAAATAACATGAAACCGTGCTTAGACCAAAGAATAGGCTTTATTTACTATACGGCTAATGGAGCGGAACTAATAAACCACCAGGAATTTCACACTATAAACAAAACAGGTCATAACCTGACCAGAATGGAAAGCTTCAATTTTCAGATACTAGAGGCATAGCATATTACAGAAGGAAAAGTCACCTCACACCAGAGAATCTGACTTACGGACTTAGCGTCGCGATCTGCCTAGTTGAGCTCCGAGCGCGCCTCACTCGGGGTTGGAAGCTGCTTAACCCTAGCCGGAGCCAGGGGCTTGAGGTGTATCAGCCTGCACCGTGTTCCCAATCCCAACAACCTTTGGTCTTCTGGCAGGTAGCTTTTCTACCCCCTTCCGCCCCCTCCCCGCCCCGCCCCGCCCCTTTGATGACCAGGTGGGCTAGTTCCTCCCTGTGGGGAGGTGGCGCCTTGTGTTTACCTTTTAACATTTTTTTACAACACATATTGATTTAATATTTATATAAACTTTAAAAACTTTTCAATAATCAAACTTTACAAACTGTTCACTAACCATGCTGTAACACAGAGTATACATCATGTATAATTATATTCAATGGTAATCACCCCCTTATCTTTCAGGAGTTTAGCATCCATCAAACTTGCTGAATTCTTATAGAGTTAATGAAAACCTTCCTTAGTTTTTTCTTTGTCTTCATGGAGTTGCTACAGCCTTTACTCTTTATTTTTTGAGATGGCCTTCAAGTGAGCCTTCCTCTCCGTTTTTTCTTTCTGAGTGGCTTAAAGCATTATTTTTCCTTGGAATGGTTTCCAGAAGCCTGATATTCTCCGTATCCTCACTTGTTTTTTTCCCCAACAAGAAACCGGTTTGGACTTCTTGTTTCGTGCAATATTTGCCTTTCTCAAGGGTTTCAAGGATAGTCACGGGCTTATATCAGTTTCATTACCCTCTATAATACAAAAACATTTGTTGTGTTGCCAAACATATTTCCAAAACAGTCAACCACCATAAATCCCAACGTTTTCACTTACGTTCTCTTTTTTGTGGGTTGTTATTCCATTTACATCCTCTAGTGGCCATACTGTTGCATGCATGTATATACTCTATGGACAGCTGTAAATCATTCCAGCAGAACCAATTGATACTCCCTCTGGGTTATTACAATTAATTAAGTATTATTAGGAGTTACCCTGCACTATACTCAATGATATTCATGAGGATTTACCCACCCTTGATTTCTCATATATTTCTTGGTTACCCTAAATTTAACATGTACTGGGTGGTTTCAAGTCCTCAAATATTGCACGAAACAAGAAGTCCAAACCTGGTTTCTTGTTGGGGAAAAAAACAAGTGAGGATACGGAGAATATCAGGCTTCTGGAAACCATTCCAAGGAAAAATAATGCTTTAAGCCACTCAGAAAGAAAAAACGGAGAGGAAGGCTCACTTGAAGGCCATCTCAAAAAATAAAGAGTAAAGGCTGGAGCAACTCCATGAAGACAAAGAAAAAACTAAGGAAGGTTTTCATTAACTCTATAAGAATTCAGCAAGTTTGGTGGATGCTAAACTCCTGAAAGATAAGGGGGTGATTACCATTGAATATAATTATACATGATGTATACTCTGTGTTACAGCATGGTTAGTGAACAGTTTGTAAAGTTTGATTATTGAAAAGTTTTTAAAGTTTATATAAATATTAAATCAATATGTGTTGTAAAAAAATGTTAAATTCCAAAAAATAGACAAAAGAAAGTTTAAATATAATGATTGAACATGTATTGTTAAAAAGTTGTAAAAATTTTGTTTAAAAAGATAAAAGAAAGTTTCATCACGGTGGTGTTTTCACACTTTTTTTGTATACTCATATTTCCGTGATTCTCCTTTGTTATCAGCTAGCCTTGTGTTTACCAGCATCTTTTGGGATACTTTGCAGCTCCTTGAGACTGCCCCCCACCTTGGGAATATTTATGCCCTTCCATGTGGATTGATGCAGATGTGTCCTATTGAGAGTATGCAGCTGTGGTCACGTACAACCTGTCTGACCAGAACTGTGTCTCCTGTCACCCCCCCCCCCGGAGGGGATTATGCAGAAAGAGGGGAATCAGTGCATGAGGGAAAAAACTATGTCAGGGTTCATGTCAGGGTTCATGTCATTGGGTGTGCTCAGGCTTTCTCTACAGTTATCATGTTGTCTGAACCCAGCTGCAATAACAAATCATGGTTTATTAACCATGAACTACCCACAGTTAACAACCCAACAACAAACCATGGGTTCTCTTCATGGGTTGTTTGTGGTTAACCAACCCAGGTTTGTTAGTACAGCTGGGTTCAGACAACACAATAACCCACATTTCAACAACCACCCGCAGTTCAATGACAACCCATACTCAACCCTTGAGTGTAGGTTATTGTGTTGTCTGACCCCAGTCATTGAGTTCTATGTATATGTGGCGGACCGAACCTGGTCCGTTGCGTGGGTTCAGCACCATAAGGGTTAACCAGCACCGAAGTCGTGCCCTGTATGCGGCTGCCAAGACCTTCAGTTTCATCAGCGAGTGATATTGACACGGAATCCCCTCTGAAATACAGGGAAGCCACACTCTAGTCAATTTCAAAGAGTTTAATGGAGAGGAACGGAAGTCTTCAATTTGCTTTCTAGGTAGGCTTAGCTGGAATGCAGAGAATTACCTCGCATCAGAGAATCTGACTCTAAGTTCTAGCGTAGCAGTTTGCTTGGCTGGGCGCTGGGCGCCCTGCCCGGGGTTGGAAGTTGCTTGGCCCTAGCTGGAGCTAGTGCTCCGATCCGTGCAAGCCTGCACCGTGTTCCCAACAAAACTTTGTCCTTCAGCACGTATCTTTTCTACCCTCCCTCGCCCCCTCCTCGCCCCCCCGCCCCCGCCCCGCCCTTGATGATCAGGTGGGCTGGTCCCGCCCCATGGGGTGGTGGAGCCTTTCAGGCGCTGGCATCTCTTGGGTACTTTGGGGGTACTTTGCAGCTCTTTGAGACTGAGCCCCCACACCTCCGGAATGTTATGCGCTTCCTTGAGGGAAGTGTAAATGTGCCCCATTGAAGGTATGCAGATGCAGGGATGTTGAAGAGTCCTTGGTCCCAAGTCTCGAGTCGAGTCACGAGTCTTTGGACCCAAGTCTTGAGTCCGAGTCCTTGGTCCAAAATGGTGAGTCACGAGTCACGAGTCACTCCCAAAGCTGACTCCATGAGTCCCTATTAAAATCAATGGGGTTTTTTCCCAACAAAATAAGGCTATTTCAGATGTGTGGCTTAAATAAATTCTAGGCACAAGTGTGCCTTTTTATTTCAAAACTCTGCAACTGATTTTGGCAAGAACAGACCAGGCAGACAAACCCAAAATAACCAGGCAGGCTGAGGAGGCAGGGAACCCCAAAGCAGGCAGGCAGAGGCCTTTGTCTTGGACAATTCAAACTGTGGAACTGGTTAAGAAGAGACCAGACAGGCAGAGGAAGCAGGGAACCCCAAACAGGCAGGCAGGTGGTGCCCTTTGTCTTGGACAATTCAACTGTTGAACTGGTCAAGAAGAGACCAGGCAGGCAGAGGAGGCTGGGAACCCCAGACAGGCAGGCAGAGGCAGCCAAACCCAAAATGTCTGAAAGGTTGCATTTTAGGAAAATTATTTTAAAAAATAAACTTGCTGTACTTCCTAAAACTTATCCATGTTGCATTTGAGGAACATGTTTTTTTTTCTAAATGTTATGTTTGGCCCCCATTCTGGAATGGTGAGGTCTCATCACAATTCCACCCTCACTGAACACCCGCTCCACTGGTGATGAACTTGCTGGAACCAGAAACACACTCAGAGCAGCCGCACAGAGTAATCTCAGGTCCTTCCTCTGCATCTCCCAAGTGCTCAACACATCAATCAAAATAAATCTCGACACACCGTTGGGGCTGCGCTCCTGGTAGCCATCCATGGTGGTCGAGAAGCGGCGCGCCTCGCTTCCATGCGCTCTTTGCCAGGCGATCGCGCTCCTCTCCACTCCTTCTGGCACAGCCCAGGGATGTTGAAGAGTCCTTGGTCTCGAGTCCCGAGTCGAGTCTTGAGTCCCATTAAAAATATTGGGACTCGAGTCAGACTCGAGTCGGAGGGGGGACTCAGTCCGACTCACAAGTCGAGTCCTGGAGTCCGAGTCCCCATCCCTGGTTATTACTTGGATGGGAGACCCTTCCTCTAGTTTCCTGCATTGATCAGGGGGTTGGACTTGATGGCCTTGTAGGCCCCTTCCAACTCTATGATCTATGAATCCCCATGCACCTTATTTCCTTGCAAACTGGCTGTGATTTTTGCCGCTGTGGCAGCAGCAAATTCGGCAAGTGCAGGGGACCGGAAAAACAGCCATGGGGGAGCTTCATGCAGCTTGACTGCATGTTATCCACCGCTGCTTGAGAACATGACTTTTGATTGATATGGCTTTGATGAAATGTTGCATTTGAATGTATTGTTAGACATTTTGAATGGTACAAAGGCTGGCTATAAATGTATATAGACATAATATACCTGAAGTTTGAAAAGCCTGATTCCATTAATGATTCAGATATACATAACGAATCATGCCCCCTCTCTGCTGAGCTTCCGTCGCTCCCTATAAACTTGGCTGTTCAGGCAGGAATATGGGGTGGGCTAAGATTTTAAAATTTTATACTGTTTTAAATGTATTTTATCCTGTTTTTATCTTGTGTACATCGCCCAGGGTGGCTGGTTTGCCGGCCAGATGGGCGAATAATAATAATAATAATAATAATAATAATAATAATAATAATAATAATAATGTACACTAGGATTCATATTACAGAAGAGCTGAGTAATTAACAGTGCAATCCTATGTAGGTTGACTCAGAGCAAGTTCCACTGAGTTCAATGGCACTTACTCTTAAGTAAGTTGATATAGAACTGTAACCTAAGTGCGCAATTGCATGTTTAGACAGAAAAAAGTCCATGCTGGCTGGGGAATGCTGGGGGTTGTAGGACTTTTTTCTGTCTAAACATGCATAGGATTGCCCCTTAAGTGATGTTCATTCATAAAACTGAAGCATTGCTAGAATTTTGAACATAATTTTAAAATGTTGCATTCACATATAATTTAAACCACTTTATTCCAAGAACCACAGTTTCCTTTATAAATACCATGCTAAATATCCCTCCTTTTCATGGCTATGTGACCTTTGTTCTAGCTAATCCTTCCTTTACACAACCTAATTCCTTCACCTCCTGCACTATCAACGCATAGGCCAATAGCACTAATTCTCATTTAAATCCTTACCGGACAGTCTTTCTGTGGTTGTTTCTTTTTCTCCAGTCTTGCATGAGGAAAGACTTAAGCATTTTGGAATCTGATAAACATATATTTGTAGCGTCACTTGATCTTATCAAAACTCAGGATAAACCAAATTACTCACCTTTTCTTGTAAAATATTCCTACTTCCTGTCATGGGAATTAACTAGTTTAAAAGTTAAAGAAATGACTAACTTTTAACTACTTTTTTCCCCAGCTGTCAACCTTTAATTTTAACTAGTTTAAAAAAGGTAAACTCTATTTCTCTTTTAAAGCAAAATTGGCAAGGAGGGGCCACATGCGGCCCATGGGCCATGTGCTGCCCATCCCTGATCTAGAAAGAAACAATTAGGAAAAGGAAAAGGAAATCTTGGGGCAAGTAGTCTCAGGGAGTGTGCTAAGGTGAGTATTGTGGAGAGAAAGCCTGAGCACACTGCTGAACCCTGACATATTGAACCCTGACATGTTTTCCCCTTTTCGCTGTCACCCCTCTGTCTGCATAATCCCCACCCGGGGCACAGGAGACACAGTTCTGGGCGGACCGGTTATACATAGGCCACATCTGCACAGGGATGGGGACTCGGACTCCAGGACTCGACTCATGAGTCGGACTGAGTCCCCCCTCTGACTCGAGTCGCACTCGAGTCCCAATATTTTTAATGGGACTTGAGACTCGACTCGGGACTCGAGACCAAGGACTCGTCAACATCCCTGCTTGATGCCACCTGCAGGTGCTATCTGGACCTAGTTGCAGTAACAATCCAAGTTTATTTTTTAAAATCATTTTCCTAAAATGCAACCTTTCAGACATTTTGGGTTTGGCTGCCTCTGCCTGCCTGTTTGGGGTTCCCTGCCTCCTCTGCCTGCCTGGTCTCTTCTTAACCAGTTCCACAGTTTGAATTGTCCAAGACAAAGGCCTCTGCCTGCCTGCTTTGGGGTTCCCTGCCTCCTCAGCCTGCCTGGTTATTTTGGGTTTGTCTGCCTGGTCTGTTCTTGTCAAAATCAGTGGCAGAGTTTTGAGATAAAAAGGCACACTTGTGCCTAGAATTTATTTAAGCTACACATCTGAAGTAGCCTTATTTTGTTGGGAAAAAACCCCATTGATTTTAATAGGGACTCGTGGAGTCAACTTTGGGAGTGACTCGTGACTCGTGAGTCACCATTTTGGACCAAGAACTTGGACTTGGACTCGAGACTCGGGTCCAAAGACTCGTGACTCGACTCGTGACTCTCGAGACCAAGGACTCTTCAACATCCCTGGTTGATACAGTACCAATTCTTCCCTGTTGCTCAGCTTCTGTAGCTTTCTGCCCCCCACCTCCTTGCTGGTAGTAAACATTCATTCATTCAAATGGTGGGTCTCACAATTGATGCTGATCTGGAGATCCTTTGCACTGACACGGTGTTGGTAAACCTAGCTATTTGTATGGCTAAGATGTGCGGGTGTGGAGGAGAATAAGGAAAAAACCATGGGAATTGGTGAGGGGGAAAGTGTGAGAACGTAGTGCACACTGGGTGGGTGCAGGAAAGACACCACTGAAGATGTATTTTTTATTCACCACCTCATTTCTATAAAAGTGTTTTAGCTGTTATCTCTGTGTCTTGCTATTTTATTTTAAATGGTATTGTTTAAAAAAATGTTGCAAACTGCCTCGGACATCCAATGTTGGGATGGAAAGGCTAGGTAAGAAATAATTTCAATAAAATAACATAAAAATGGCCTCTCTCGGGTTCAAAGAAAGCTGGGCATGTCTCTTCTTTCCATAAGGCATCAAACATTCCTGCTTAGACTCCACTAGTCCCACTATTAATTTTGATCGCCAGTGCCTACTGTTCATAATTCCCCATTACCATTCTTTTATCAAAAGAAGTTATTTAAAATATGGAGAAGCAGAGTTTTAAATAAGTTCACCAGATGTTTGGAGAGAACAGATGTAAATCATATGGGGAGGGGGGAAGGCACAGTTGTTCTCAAGGCTGCCAAATCCAAGCATTCATCTCGGTTTATAAGCTTAGCATTTTATCATCTCTGGCATGTGCTCTGGTCATCCACCTTTCTTCTGCTTTTGAAAATGTCCACAGTTCTTGCAAACAAGTGTCTTTGTGGTAGGATCTGCTGGCATTCAATACTTGGCTCATCCTACACATTGTGCAACAACTGTTTCATAGTTCATAATTATAAATGTTCTATTCAGCTTTCCAAAAGTCTGCTATAAACAGACAAGGTCATTCATTTTAAAATAGCTCTGTGAGGTGGTAGAAGCAACCTACATGTTCCTGGAATATACAGGCAGTGCAACTTCATCAGGGTGTGTAAAACTGTACAGTTTAGACAGGCCCCCCGCCTCTGGGTCAGTGGGCACATTGGATTTGGAATTCTGAGTGTCATGGGTCCTCTCACAAAATGGCTGCCATGGTAGGCATAGCCAGTCACAAAACATTCATTTCCCAGAAGGCAACTGGTAAGACTAACAGAAAAGAAGCACCTAAGTACAAGGTAAAGATGGGGCCTGACCTCCAAAACGCAAAACCACTCTTTTGAACCCAAATAAAGATGGTGCTGGAGTACAACACTTTGCATGCCAGCCTCCCAGTTAAAAAATTAATTTAAAAAATCTTAAGAACAAAATCATAGTCAGGAGGGGCAGGGGTACTGACAAGTGCCAAGGGGGGTATCTGTGGGCACATTGGTGCCCATGGGCATTATGTTGGAGACCCCAGGACTAGAATCATTCCTCCAAATTTTGAATTCTAGTAACTAACAAGCACTGGATTATGGTCGGAGCTGAAACAATGCTAGAAAACTGCTTTTAATTTAAAATCACAAATACAAACATGAAGGTGCAGAATTGTGTAAAAATGGAAAGGGAATATGCATTTTATACTTCACCTCAAGCACCTTGAGTTGTTCTTTAAGTGGACGTCTGTGGGGAAGAGGTTTCACTTTATAGCTGTGTAGCAAATCTCCACACTCACACACAGGTCTGCTGCCATCACATCTAGTTAATGCCTCAGTAAGATAATATGCTTTGGGAGCATATTTTGACCTAGCTAGCTCTGTATTATGAAGTCATCCTGAAACTCACAGCCCAGCATTATGACATCAGCTGTGAAGTCTCATCATCATCATCATCAGGCGATCACTCGTGACCGAGTAAGATTGTCTTCCGGGATAAAAGGAGGAAATTCTAAAGAAGATTGTGTAGACTCTAGCGATGGGTCCGTAAGTGACTGTGGAGGCCAATTCTAGATCCACACAGCTTCCCACAGTGAGGACACAGGTTACCAGATAGAAGATGGTCCTGTAAAGGATTCATTTGACGTGCTTTTCGCTTAGCACGTTTCTCCCTTTCACCTTGCACTCGGGCTTCTTCAAAGTCCATGGAACCTTTGTGAAAGGCCAACCTCCATTTAGATCGTTCATGGGCCAGAGCTTCCCAGTTTTCGATGTTTATATTGCATTTTTTTAGATTAGCCTTATGAACATCTTTAAACCTCTTATATTGACCACCGATATTCCGCTTTCCATCCTTGAGTTGGGAGTAAAGTAACTGCTTTGGGAGACGGCAGTCAGGCATTCGAACAACATGACCGGCCCACTGAAGTTGGTGTTGAAGGATCATTTTTTCAATGCTAGTAGTCTTTGCTTCTTCCAGTACACTGACATTTGTTCGCCTATCTTCCCAAGTAATTCGCAGGATTTTCCGGAGGCAACGTTGATGAAACCTTTCAAGGAGGTGATGGCACCAAACTCTTAAAAGACAAAGAGTCTATTGCACTGCGTTGGAAAGAGCATTATTATGACCTTTTAAATCGTAAGTCTAAGGTGGATAATGAGATTTTTTCGCAAATCCCGCAAAAACAAATTAAAGAGGAACTTGCAATACTCCCCACTTTGGATGAAGTAAAAAAAGCCATTAATCAAATGAAGAACAACAAAGCTAGTGGACCAGATGGGATTCCTGCTGAAATCTTTAAAGAAGGGGGGCCCGAACTTGTACAACATCTTCATAAACTCATCGAAAAAATCTGGATAAGAGAAGAGATCCCAGAAGACTTCAGGGATGCCATAATTATCACCCTCTTTAAGAAGGGTGATAGAACAGACTGTGGAAACTATCGGGGCATTTCTCTCTTAGCAACCGTAGGTAAAATATTTGCTAGGATTCTCGCAAACCGTCTTCTATCTATTTCAGAAGAGATCCTCCCTGAAACTCAATATGGTTTCCGCCCCTCTAGAGGGACAGTAGACATGATTTTTACTGCACGTCAGCTCCAAGAAAAATGCCGGGAGCAAAATCAACCCCTTTATATGGCATTTATCGATTTGGCTAAGGCCTTTGATACTGTAGACCGTACAGCTCTCTGGACTATCCTTATGAAAATTGGATGCCCCAATAAATTTGTGAATATCTTGCGACTTCTCCATGACAACATGACGGCAACGGTTTTGGACAACAACGGCTCTCATGGTGGTGTGAAGTCTGCAAAGTCTTTGAATGGGAGCTTTACCTGCCAGTTCTTGGTGACCTAGTCCAGGAGCTGAGAGGCTCTAGCCCCCTAGAGGTCACTGGGCAAGTCACTCCACATGTCTGCTGAGTTCAGATGTCCCCTAACATTCCTCAAATAACCTGCTGCCACCACCTACGGATTTACAGAGAACAGTGAGACTCTCCCTTTTCCATACTTGGCTGTATAATTCAAAACCAGCACATGGGGTGAGAGATGCTAACCTTAGAATCTACCTAGACACAGGTAAGTGTGTCAGTAAATATCAGTAAACAGATATTTACTTTTGAAAAACCACATCCAGAATAAGTAGTCATTGAGAAAGAATAAGAAAATAATAGTTCTATCTGATAACCTAACACGACATAACTTGCTCCCCTTTTCAACACCTGTCATACCCATCAGCCTTTTACCTTCTCTTTCTCTCTCTGAAAGGATTGCAGGGAGGAGGAGGTAGCAAAGGTAAGGGGAAACACAAGGCAGGCAGAGGCTCTAGAGCAGTGTTCTCCAACCTTGGGTCTCCAGATGTTTTTGGCCTACAACTCCCAGCATGCCCCAGCCAGCGTTGGATCCAAGGTTGGAGAACACTGCTCTAGAAAGCCTCACCAGACGCTCTCTCACTGAGGCAAATGCCATGGCAGAAGACTGGCTGGCGGGGCTCCCCAGAGTGCCTGCTGGAGGAGAAGGAGGGCCCTCTTGGTGGGGGCGGGGGGAGGCAGTAAAATTTGCTGCTCCTCCCACGCTTCCCTTCCCTCGTGCTGCAACCCCCCTCCCCCAGTCTTCCCCTGCATGGCAAATAAGTGGGGGGGACGGGGGACAGGACTGTTTCTTTTTTCTTTCTTTTTAAACAATTTTTAATTGAATTTTCCAAAACAACAACAAATTATATTTGGCTTCCGCCTCATTGTCTGACAAACATTACCAATCCATATCTAATCTAAGTTTCCTCTATTTTCACAGAAAGAATTTCTATCACCTTACCAATATTCAAAAATCAAAACCCAAAGTTTTTAAGTCACTTTCCCTCCTCCCCAAGAAATCCACCAGAGGTTTCCAGTCTTTCTTAAATGAAGATAGATTCGCTGCTCCTCCCACTCTCCCCTTCCCTCGTGCTGCAACCCCCCTCCCCCAGTCTTCCCCTGCATGGCAAATAAGCGGCGGCGGGGGGGGGGGACTGTTTCCATTGGTTTGGGATGATCTGGGTCAGGGTGCAAATTAACTGGAAGAATTTATTTCATTTGAGATTATTTGGATGAGAAATTAATTGGCTGGCTTTGCCTCGTGTGAAATTTAAATAAATCCTAGTAATTATTTCTAAATTTGCATATATTGATATGAATTAAAATATGCAGCTTTTAGGCTGATGTGTGTCCTATGGGCCTGGGCCCTGAACCTTTTGAGCGTCTAGTAATGCCCCTGCCCAGTGCTCTGGGGCTCCCTTCCTCCTATCCTTCCAAAGGCATGCAAAATCATGTCTTTTTTAGAAAGCCTTTGAGAACTGATTATTGGTATGTCCTATGCTCTGCATTGCTCTGTGGGTTTTGGGGTGCTGCTGCAGCTGAATTGTTTATGGTATGTTTTATTTTATTGTGGGTTGTGTGTAGCTGTTTTTAAATTTTGAGTGAATACTGGTATAGACATGTTTTTAAATACAATGTTAAAATAGAAGTCAGGATTGCCTCTTTCTGAAGAAACTACAAATTGAGACTTCCAGTGAAGGGAATGGCAAGCTGAACGTCTCCACAAATCTTGGAGACAACTCCCACGGATTAATCCCGGCTGAGAAGCATTCCAGCCGAGGAAAATTCCCTTGAATTAAGGGGAATGACATGAGATAAGCCTTATTTATTCCTTAGAGTCATTCTTTGCAGTTTTAATTGTCGTTTTGTCAGTTTTGACTGGGGGAGGGCTCGGAGTTAAGGATTAACAACTTCTGCTCGATGCTGTGGATGGAGACCTGAAAGGTCACTTAAGCTCGTGAACCCTTCATTTCTTTTAAGATTTATGATGCCAATTTGTAAGGAGGAGAGATTTTTTATCTACAACGAAGTATAAACTTCCTACGGAGATGTAACCTCTTTTCAGGAAATTATAAAAGAAATATGACTTAAAGCCTCTCAATGAGAAGATCAATAAACAAGTTCTGAAATGGGAAAGAAAGAGGTATCTTAAATTTTCTTATTCTTAATCTTGGGAAAGTTTATAAGAG
This sequence comes from Shinisaurus crocodilurus, assembly GCA_021292165.1. Taxonomy (NCBI): domain Eukaryota; kingdom Metazoa; phylum Chordata; class Lepidosauria; order Squamata; family Shinisauridae; genus Shinisaurus; species Shinisaurus crocodilurus. The sequence continues at coordinate 89,590,968 of CM037880.1, read as the reverse complement.
AACTGTGATAAGCTTGCACAGTGTGAGAACGCTATTTGTTATCTTTGGTGCTGGAAACAAAGATCCAAGATGGCCACACAGGACTTGTGGCTTAAGCTAGCTGGAGAGATGATGAATAGGTGCATTTGAGAGAAAAATTCTCGACAAGCTGGATGATTTAGAATTGCGGTTTTTACCAAAAAATGAAAATGTACACTCCTACATGTTTGAAATGCAAACACCGGGTCTAAAGGAACAAAGCCTTGATAAGGTTGGAATGTTGCATGAGCTAAAAAGTGAAACTTTAAACAGAGAGGAGGCATCGGAAGAGTCTGTTAAAGGAGCAGCTTTGCTGTTACTGGAGCAGAATCAGAAAATAACAACTCAAGCTCAGAAGAAATACCTTGACATTGTGGGAGAAAATCAAGTTTACAAAAAATATCTTTCTACTGATCCGGGAAAAAAAATGCTATCTCATTAAACGTGGTCAGGCTGGTTCTGAAGGAGTTGTTCACAGAGAGCCGTAAGAAGAGAGACTCATTAAACATGGTCTGGCTTGTTTTGAATGAGTTGTTTATGAAAATCTGCAAGAAGAGAGACCACAGTATTTTTATTATTATGAAATATAAAATTATTGTATTTGAGCATGAGAAATGGGGGGTGACTACTAAGAGGATAGATTCTGAAATATTGGACTTGATAGAAGTGGTTTACTACTGGAATTGACATAAATGGCTGAATCTACATTATGGTGGATTGTTGGAGATGAGGGAGGGGGTTTGGTCGCTGGTTGGTGGTTTACTATTTGTTTATTTCTTTTTTATAAACATAGAGAGGGTAGTGGCTGAATTTATAAGGGACTTTTGAGAGAGGTTCAAATGGAAGAATTAAGGTGGTTCTTAACACCAAATAGATCTGTGAGAGAGATCTAAATGGGAGAATACTTGTAAGCGATTGGTGAGAGGGATCCCAACAGAAAAATCATGGTTTTGAACCTAAAGGGATTTCTGAGAGAGATCCCTTTAAGAGATAAGAGAATCTCTTTAGTTTGGGATGAAAAAGAGAGAGAGAATCCCTTTTTATAATGGTAAAATAAGTGAAAAAATATTGTTAAAATAGGCCATAAAGAGAAGTTTATAAGGGTATACTTATTTACAAATGTTAGTGGGAAGGATTTTATTAGAAAGATGATTTTTGAAGATGTTGGAATGCTTAGAAGAAAATAATGATTTGTTTTAGTAGTAAATTAGAACTTGAAAGATAAATGTTATTCATAAAATGATCTGTGTTGAAATTAATGATTAATGAGCAATGGAAGGGATGTTAAAAAAACAGGTTAAAAATTTGGGGTGTGAGATATTGATCTAAGGGGAAAATATGTTGTAACTTGTCTTTGGATAAATGAATTTGATTGGTATCTTTGGGAAGGATTATATTAGAAAGATGATCTCTGAAGAACTTGGAACTGTTAAAACAAAATAAGGATTTGTTATAATAGCTGTTTTAGCAGTAACTTAGTATTTGAAAGGTAAAGTTATGGATGTAATAAAAAGAGGTTAAAAACTTGGGGTGTCGGGTATTGATGTAAGGGGGAAATAGATGGTGGCTTGTCCTTTGATAAATGTAGTAGAAGGGAAGAAATAAGGGATTGTATTAAATAGAACTAGAAATGTTTAAGATTGGTAGAAGAATTAACATACCGGTATATGTTTATTGTTAATAAAAATTTAATTTTTTTAAACTTGTGAGGTGGATGAATAAGAAGAAGGTTTGACAATAGAAAAAAGTGAAATTTATTTGTAAACTACAGAGTAGCGTATATAAAGTTACTTATACTTTGTTGTGGGAAAAATCAAAGTCCATTTTAGTTTGGTTTTGTTGTGTTTTTGTGTTGTTTGTCTGTGTTTTATTTTTCTTTTGAAAATATTTTTTTTAAAGAAACTGTACAAATCAAAGTGCGACAAAGATGCTTATTATGGATTTATTTATTTTTTAAATGACACAACAAATGAAGGAGGGAATAGCAAAATTGTGACAACAAAAAATGGAGTGTTGATTGAAATGGAGAGAGGTGTGATGGATAGGACTGGGAAAATAGTTAAGAGCGCAATCCTAGGTATGTTTAGACAGAAAAAAGTCCTACAACTCCTAGCATTCCCCAGCCAGCCAGCCAGCCAGCCAGCCATGTCTAAAAGCCATGTCTTTTTCTGTCTAAACATGCATAAGATTGTGCCTTAAGTGGGCCATAGATCATGGATGTTCTCCAGTCATTGCTGGTGGTGTCCATTATGGCCATGCTTCTTCCAGCAAAACCCATTTCACTTCCCCCTTTTAGAAGCCCTCTAGATTTTCAGCGTAGAAGAGCACATTTCTGTGCCTAACATTTTCAGGGATGAGGTGGGGGAAAAGCTCCCATAGCCATTAATGCGTGCATCAGATAAAGAATATAGATTTCTCCCTCTCCTGGCTTGCAGGTATAAAATGTTTATCACACTTTCTGTTGCTTTTATGTTCTTTTAGAATGTACAGCCCATCTGATAAATGTTGTATATATAGAAATTCCATGGGAGAAGGGGGGAGGGGGGGAATGCCTAACTGAGACACCCACGAAGATGTTACAAGAGGATTCATCCCAGTTCCCCAACTTCTTAGACCAATACATGTGAAGTCTAGCAGCATGCGTGCGTGTGGTGCTGGGGTGGTCCTGGCAAAGTAGAGTGCTCTATGAATGTTGGCTCTTAGTTAGGCAAAACACTTCTGATTTAAGAGATGCTTGTGTGTGTGTTTTTAAAAAAATTAGGTACTTCTAAAGCTTTTCATTTTGAAATGTCATTTTAATGGATGTGCAGTAGATCAAGAGGCTCATAATATACAGGTAACATGAATAAGGGCTGTAACAGAGGCCAACATGTGGTGTTCACTATGTGCTTGGCAGATGAGAAAGTGGCGCATAGGAGGAGATAGTAGGAATATGTTGCAATACCCATATGAGAAAAATTGGTTTAAGATTCTGCTCTGCAGTCAGAAGCCAAGCTCTAAAGATCTCTTTAAAAGTGCTGTGTTCTTTGGAAAAAACCTTTTTATATGTTTCCAGTCTGAACTGTATATCTGCTTTTTCATTTACCGAAACAGTTATCTGTTTTTTGGCATGGTCAAACTTTTAATAGAAGTTCTTCCAATGCAGGCTGACCCAGAGCCACTTACAGAGGAGACACCATCTTATACTCCACGGCACATTTAGGAGGACTCTCAGGCCCACATGGATGGGGAGATTTAACCACTTAGCCTCATTCTTTACTGGAGACCACCAAGTGACCATAACAAGTGAAGTACCTGTAGGCTGAAAGTCTGGCTAATAGGGAGAAAGTATCTGAAGTTGAAGGCTGATTGGTTGGGAACATTAGAATCAGGGTGACTGGCTGTATCCGAGTTTAGGCTGAGCGACCCCAGAGCTGAGGTTATCCCACACCTCCCCCACTTTAATGTGTGCTTCATCTCTATTGAGCACTTATCTATAATTTGCCCTTGGCTTGCCATGAATAGCTATTTTTGAGTTATGGTTCTTGCTTTCATTTTTTTCCCCCTGCTTCAAAGATCATTCCAATCATAATGTTCCATGGGTATTTCTTGTTCAGACATCCTCATCTGACAGGCCATCAGGAAACATTCGAGGCTTTGGAAAATGTTTGCTGAAATTGCTATCTCCATTTAGGACAGAAATAAGGACCCTGTACATAAGAGATCACTAGAAAGACTATATTAAACACAACCTCCCAATTTCCTGATGTATTAATAACATGCGAAGCAAGGGAGGAAATGGACTTGGCTGTGGTCCATTTAAAACAACACATGTTCACAGCCATTGAACTCATGAACTAGTGAACCAGTGTCTGGAAGCTGTTTTGGGGTGGATGCAGGTAAACAAGCTGAAACTCAATCCAGACAAGATGGAGGTACTTTGGGTTGGGAAACTGACTACTCTGGATGGAAGTTTCCAATGTTCTTGGATGGGGTTGCACTCCCCATAAAGACTAAGTGTGTACTCTGAGTATGAGAGACCTCCTAGGCTCTGTGCTAACTGGGGAAGCCCAGGTGGCTGGAGTTCAGGAGTTCATTTTACCATCTTGGGCTGGCGTACCATCTTGGGCTGGTACGCCAGCTGTGGCCCTATCTGGAGAGGACGGAACTTGCTTCAGTTATCCATGCACTAGTGACATTCAGACTGGACTACTGTTATGCACTGTACGTGGAGCTGTCTTTGAAGACAGTTCAGAAACTTCAGCTGGTACAGAATGCAGCCGCCTGAGTGTTGGGGTGAGGAGATTCTATCATATAACGCCTATACTGAGCCGACTACAGCATGTTTTGGAGTGCAATTTAAAGTGCTGGTCTTGACCTTTAAAGCCTTAAACGGTTTGGGACTCAATTACTTGAAGAACCACCTTCACCCGTGTCAGCCTGCCTACACTTCAAGCTCAGCAAAAGAGCCCCTTCTCATTTTTTCCACCTGTGAGAGCAATTAGGTGGTTGACCACATGACAGGGTCTTCTCTATAGTGGCCCCACACCTCTGGAATAAGTTGCCATCAGGGGTCCGCCATGCTCCATCATTGCAGGCTTTTAAGAAGGCCTGAAAACATATTTTATTCTGGCCTTCTCCTGATATGATGGCTGTTGCTGGTTTTATGTTTTTATTGCTATTTTAATTATGTATTTTACTGTTTTTATTGTGTTTTTATTGCTTTTAATATCATATTGATTTTATGTGTTTTATCGCTGTATGCCACCTTGGGAGGGCTTCTGTCTTGAAAGGTGGCCAAGGAAGAAGAAGAGGAGGAGGAGGAGGAGGAGGAGGAGGAGGAATCAATTATTTCAGGGTATGGACATTGTGAGCCCAGTGCTTAAAATCAGCCTTCTCCAACTTGGTGCCTTCCAGATGTTTTCAACTTCCATCAGCCCCAGCCAGCATGCCCAATGGTCAGGAATGCTAGGAATTGTTGTCCAAAACATCTGGAGGGCACCAGGTTGGGGACAGCTGGCTTAAATGAACTATGTGCCGCTTTCATGCAATCAGCAGCATTAATGGAGGCTCAAGGTTTTGCTTATATTCTGGTGTGTGTCAAGAACATCAGCATTTCCTGTAAATTGCTTAATGTCACCAAGCAAGCATCGAGAGCCTAACAAAAACATAGATGTTGTTATAGAAAAAATAATTATTTTGTCGTTCTGTACTAAGGCCTTTCACAGATGTGAGTGAGAACAGAGCCCAGGATAGGTGTTTTGTCTGTCCTACCTTCTGTTTGTATTTTGTTGTTTGATCAGATTTTATCTTATTAGTGAGGAGAAAGAACAGCATACCAAATGGGTTTATGAGAAGTCCTGCTGAAATGCAACCTGGCAGTAAGCATTTGAAAAATCTGAAAGTACATTATGTTGATATTCAGTCTTTGCATTGTATTGTGGCAGACATATACTGTATACACCAGGGTTCTTATTCTGTGATACAGCACAAGTGCAGACCGCCCCCCCCCCCACATAAATGTATTAGTGTTTTGCAGAATTCAGCATCATTATATTCTTCCTCCCTTCTCTCCGCCCTTCTTTCTGTCTGTATACTTCAGTTCCTTATGGCTTCCATAGTAGGCCTGAAAGTGTGAAGGAAACGCCTGGAGGGGTACAATAGGATTTCTAATCATCCAGGGTATGGATAGCTCCTTCCCACTACCCACAACTAGTTGAAGCAGGAAAAGATGTTGGGTTGGATCCAGATTTATGCTGGATCAACTGCGCTGATGGAAGTGGAATCCTCCCACCTTCCTTCATATGGCAGCCCCTTCAGTCTCCTGAAAATGCTACACAGCAAGTCAGGAGACCCTCTTGTGCGGGGGAAAGGAGGGATCCCCAAAAATTCCACGAGCAGAAAGTCCCTTCATCTTGCAAAAGGTAGATCCTGGATTCAACCCATCATATTTTTAGACTCTAGATTTAGAGCGAAAGGGCCAGTTTGGAAGTGCCCTTGATAGGATAAGTCCAAACATACCTACATATTTCCCCCCTGGCTGAGCTCCAAAAGTACTCTTTTCTACAGCTTTTCAGAGTGTTTCTTTGGGATTAAGGAATGGGTTTATGTGGCTCTGTGGAACATTTTGAAAGGTGGACAACTGCCCGGAAGCATGGGAGGGTAGGGGAAAGACTGAACCAACATTCGATTTGCTGATATGTCTGTCTGTCATGAAAGTTGTGAAGCTGAGCTCACACTGCAGGCAAAGAATCCACTGTGACCAGAGCAACAAGCAGTTACATCTGTCTTCACCTTAAATTATGCCAAAGAAGTACTTCTATGCAAGTTTGGGTGGTTTGCATAGTATTTTATAGTTCACATAATTACCCTTTCCAGGTCTGTAGGTCACAATATGCAGAGCCCTGCTCTTTTTTTTAATCGGAATTCTCTGCATATTTCAGGGGTAAGCAACTTGGTGCCGTCCAGATGTTTGGGACTACAACTCCCATGATCCCTGACCATTAGCCATGCTGGCTGGTGCTTATGGAAGTTGTGATCCAAACCACCTAGAGCTCTCCAACCTTGGGTCCCCAGATGTTGCTGGACTACAGCTCCCAGAATCCCTTGCCATTAGCTATGTTGGCTGGGTATGCTGGGAGCTGTAGGCCAGCAATATCTGGGGACCCAAGGTTGGAGAGCCCTGACCTAAAGGGCATCGGGTTGTATTTCATATACCAGGTGTATCTTATATAGCTCCATGTCAATGTATCTCATTCGTTACGTTAAAATGTTAAAAGTACATCTGTTTGTCAGAATGTTTTCACTATCACCCAAGCCATTAGGATAAATGAACTGGTACTGGATTTTGCTTGTTCTGTGGCTCCCCATATTAACAAATTTTAAAAGTGTAAAGATCTAGGATCCAGATTTATGCTGGATCAACAGCACTGGTGGAACTAGACTTCCACGCCCGCTCCAGCCCTCTAAAAGTGCTGCACAGAGTCAGGAGATCCTGCTAATTGGGGTGAGGTATGGTGTTTGGGGGTGTGAGGGGGGGCATTCCCAAAAATTGGGTGGAGGGACCTTTCGCGAGCAGAGCCCTTCCTCTCACGGAAGGCACTCCCTCTTGCAGAAGGCAGATCCTGAATCCAACCCATAACAGCAAGATAGAGTAACGTTATTTTTTGTCTCCACTTTTTGAAAAATGCTGTGAGAGCTGTATAAATGCAGCAAAATCTGCTTACAAGGAGGGTCCATCCACTGATTGTGGAATGGCCTCACACTACCAACTGGCATCTTGAAAAATGCTCAGGAAATTCTTGGTTGGCTGGAGATCCCAATCCATAGGCAAATATTTAGACAGACGGACAGACAGACAGACAGACAGATAGAACGAACACGTAGACTGCAATTCTAAGCACATTTGTTAGGAAGTAAGCCCCATAAAACTCAGTGGGGCTTACTTCTGAGCTTAGGATCACATTGCTTGTGATTCTATCCCTAATTTTCTGGAACTGATTAACATTTTTTGATACATTCTCATGGCAACTGGATAAAACTGGAAGTTATGATGTCCTAAGGTTGTCTCAACTACTCTTTCAGGGGTGGGGTGGGGGAGTACACTTTGCATTCTCTCCTTTTTAGAGCCAATAAAATGGAAAACATCTGGATATCTAGATCACTGTTAATTTAAAGGACATCAGCCCAAGTGATCAGTACTTATGTATGAATGATTTATGGCAGCTAAAAATAGCTTCTGTCTTTCACCATGAGAAACTTTCTCTCTTAAGAATACTTTTTGTTGTTGCCCAAGTTAGGTCCCTAGTGGGAATGTTGAGGGGGCTCACAGGCAATGCCCTTCTATAAGTTCAAACTGGGTACTTTTCCTCTTACCAGTGCTAAAGCCAATGGAATCCACACTGGATTTAAATGCTTTTTTGCTCCAGAATCACTTAAGCTGCTTATAGTTGAGGTAAACTTTTTTAAAATATAGGAATAATGGTGTGGCAGGCAAAAGTCAATGCACAAACAAAGTAAATGCTCTTCTGAAGTGTATCTTTAGCAATAGAGCAAGAAATGGAACCATTTTATAAGAGGTTAACCCTTCAGTAAAGTACAGACTTTACGTTTGAGATTTACGATGGGTTGGATCCAGATTTATTCTGGATCAACTGTGCTGGTGAAATACAATTTCCCTGCCCCTCCTTCCCACGGCAGCCCTTCCAGCCCCTGAAAATGCTACACAGAGATTTAGGAGACTCTGATGAATGGGGTGAGCTGTGGGGGGGGAGGGGGATCCCCCCAAAAAATCAGGCAGAGGGACCTTCTGTGAGCTGAGCCCTTCCTCCTGCAGGAGGCAGATCCTGGATCCAACCCAACAACAAGAAGTAAACTACCTACCCATCCAACTTACTCCAACCCTTTCCACTCTCTTCCTCTTGCTCACAGCAGTGACAAAGAAAATCCAACATACCTACTGATGTATAAGAGCAGCCTTCCCCAACCTGGTGCCCTTCAGATGTGTTGGAGTGCAACTCCCATCATCTCCAGCAAAGTGGGCTGGGGGCAGGGATGAGTGAGGAATCCGATAGGGGGTGGGAAATCGACAGATTTTCATGATTCAGCCACCCGGATTCCGGTTTGTTAGGCCCATGCTGGCGCTGACTTGTGGTGCGAATCGAGCCAGCTCACGGACTTCTATCTCTATCAGGGCCACAATTTGCGCATTATAAAAAAAAACTGCTAAGGAAATTTGCGCAAAATCGGCCGATTTGCACAAATCGGCACCCGAAAACCATGTGGTTGTAGCACGATTTGCTCAAATCGGCCAATTTTGTGCAAATTTCCTTAGCAGTTTTTTTAAAATGCACAAATTGTGACCCGTCTTAAAGATGTAAGTCCGCAAAAAAAAATCCCCGACTCAGCACGCTTCCGATCGTTGGATCAGAAGGGAGCAGGAAATCCATTGAGCTCAAATGAGCCAGATTTTCCTCGAGGGTGATGGGAGTTGTAAACCAGCACATCTGGAGGGCACTGAACAGAAGAAGGCTGATCTAGAGCAAACCATACAAAAACAATATTGTGGGATTGCTAAATTGGTGCCTGGTAGTAGTAATGGGCTGGATGAGGGCCAGGAAACTGAAGTTCAAGACAGACAAGACAGAGGTCATTTTAGGGAGTGGTTCATCTAAGAGATGTTCATCTTGTTCGGGGGGTGTTGCACTCCCCCTAAAGCAGGGGTGGGGAACCTGTGGCTCTCTACAACTTCCATCATCTCTGATCTTTGGCCATGCTATCTGGGGCTGATGGGAGTTGTAGTCCAACAACATCTGGAGGACCACAGGTCTCCCAGCTCTACCCTACAGAATCAGGTTTATAGTCTGTGTGTGCTTATAGACCCATCTTTGTCACTGGAGGCAGAAGTTGTTTCTGTGGCCTGGAGCACCTTTTACTAGCTTCGGTTTGTATGCCAGCTACAATCTACTGAGGTAGCCTTCCTTCAGTTATTCATGTCCTAGAAACCCTGTTTGGATTACTGCAATGCACTGTATAGAGGCCGCCTTTGAAAACCATTCAGAGACTTTAATTAGTTCAGTATATGGCTGCAGGAGTGCGGAGACTGGGTGATAAGCGCATATCATGCCGTTGCTTCGCCATCTTCATTGGCTCCCAGTCTGTTTCCCATCCCAGTTCAAGGTGCTGGTTTTGACCTTTAAGGCCCTTCATGGCTTGGGACCAGGGTACCTGAAGGATGGCTTCCACACATACCTACTCAGAGCTTGCGATCGCTGAGTGCCCTGGCTGCGTGAGGTGCAGTGGGTAGCTACAAGAGAGAGAGGGCCTTTTCAGTGGTGGTGCCCTGGCTGTGGGTCCCCTCTCCAGAGAAGTTCACCCGGCATGCACTTTGGTGTCATTTCATGAAGCTGACCCTTTTCTTTTCTCAGGCCATTAAAAAAAAAAATCTGTCTTAGCTTTAAGCTGTTTTTTCCTTTTTCAACTGATTTTATGCTCTATGTATACTTTTCTTGCCTTTTTTTCTTGTTGAATTTTAAATTATTTTATTTCTTGTTGTGATCCGCTGTGAGAACTCTGTTATAGGGTGGCCTATATATACTGCCTATATATAAGTATATATTGCTCAGCGGCAAAGGAAAGGTCCTTTGTACATGCTTAAATTGTTTCACATTTTCCAAGGCTAGTCTTGACATGGAAATGGGTCCCAGGATCATGTATCTATGATCCCTGCCTCAAATTAACTCTTGCCTCTGGTCTAGCATATTTCGTGCAGCCAAACCTTTATTTTGGTGGTACAAGGATAGAGGAGGGTTAGGACTTCTAAATTTTAGCGGGATATATAGATCATCTTCCTAAAACAGTTTAAAGTGAAGACAGATTTTTTAAAAAAAAAAAAATTTAAGGCTTGGGAACATAAAAAGGTCTGCCTGGTGTTGAAATGACACCAAAGTAGGTACCAAAGTAGGTGATGTGGTGCTGGAAATTTGGGGTGTGTGTGCAAAAAAAGATGTGGGCCACATGTGGGCTGTGAGCTGCATCCTGCCTACCCCTGCTCTAATGTTTGGTGAACCTCCTATGGGAGAGCTGTAAAAACAGCCACACTGCTGATAATGTGAGGACCCTGTATACACATCTAGCAGCAGCACCACCAAACCCCCATAGACAAACGCCTACTATTTCTCATTAGATGTTTATATAATCATGCGTCCAGCCAAGTAAGAAGTGGGCAGCAGAGGTAAGTCTCAAACTCTATTTGTTACTAGGGGTGTCAGACAGGGCTGTATTCTGCCCCCCTTACTTTTCAACCTATTTTTAAATTATCTGACCTCATCTTTATGAGGCTGAGTCTCATGCCCCTAAATCATCCATTGTTAAAATCCCCTTATTGCTGTATGCTGATGATGCCGTGTTGCTTTCATTATCTAGAATAAGTCTAAATCGCTTATTAGCTGCTTTGTGGGCTTATTGCTCCAAGAACAGTTTGGTCATCAGTTACAATAAATCCAAGCTTTTGGTGTTCACTAATGCCAGAAAGAGATATAAATGGACCTTAAATGGCGACAACATAGAGCAAGTCTCTCATATAAGATATCTGGTATACAAATTCGGAGCACTTGTGGTCTGAACAACAGAAGCAGGCAATTAATTCAGCTACTTCTAGCCAACAGGCCATCTCAAGGTTTTTCTTTTTGCAAGGAGGTCGCTTTATACCTTTCGCTATCCAAGTCTATCAAGCCAAGTCTTTGGCCCAACTTATATTGAGCATTCCAATATGCATCTCTGGGTTTAACTCTCAGGTGGAAAGAGTTCAATCTAGATTCCTTAGGAAGATTCGAACAGTTGAATGCCAGGCTTGGATAAAAATGCCCTGAAATGGTGGATTCTCTGCAGCTCATGGTAGCTATATCTGCTTCTTGCTCTCAGACTCTTTTGTCAGTCGATGGATGAGGGAAATAGAGAAGAGGATTTTTAAGCTGGGTTTTTCTCCTGAGGTTCTGGGCAACTATGGTTTAAGGAAGGCACAACTGTTATACAGAGATTAATCAGTTTAGATCGCAGTATCTGAGAACTGCAGCTGATAAATCATGCTCCCCCTTATTTTTAAGCAATCTAAAATATGGAATTGTTAGAGCTTCATATCTGCATAGACTAACTGTTCCTAAATACAGGAGAGCATTTATGCTTGCTCGCTTCAATGTGTTGCCCTCCACATTGTTAAGCGGACGCTTTGACAAGATCCAGATTAACAAACTGAGAAGGTTGCAATTTTTTTTTTATTGCAATGTAAATTGGGGGGGGGGGGGATACATTGGGCCTTTTTGAAAACCCATTTGTTTTATCTGTTTTAATTCCTGTATTATTATTTTTCCTTTGGTGTCAAAACTCTGATTGGCTGTGACTGTAATAAAATTCAGTTCACTGATTCATTTAGCAGCAGCCTGCCCTGCTCCAAACCTGCAACACTCAGTGTTGCAGTGACAATGTAGAAGCAGACACCACTATTGGATGAAATGTTGCCTCAACCTTTATTAGATATTACAGCATGATGTTAACTGGGATTGTCTGACAGGCCAGTCAGCACAGGATGAGGCCTTCTATAGCCACACCCAAAATCCTGGCCTCCAAATCTTGCTGACATTTCATCCCTCAGATTTCCCCAAATCTCGTCACCCTGGTCTCACAGTGGCTGTGAATACTCGGCCATCAGGATACCTGGTCCCCAGAGTGGCCGCCAGCTGGTGCTGCCTCTCCATTCCCTTTTTGGCAACAGCACTAGACACAGGGGCAGAGGGGGGCTTTTCAAGGTTCTTGTGAGAATAGCCCAGATGCTGGGAGCCTGGCAGAGGAGCGTGGTTGTGAAGAAGTGTAGGTGAGGTGCTGGAGGGCCTCACAGGATTGGCGATGGCCAGTCAGTGTCAACAATACTGGGCTAGACGGACCAGCAAAAGTGCCAACAGACATGCCTCATCTAGGGTCAAGCAAGGGGAGGGAAACGGAAATATTTCTGTTCTCCACAGTCTTTATGGAGATCCCCTCCACATTCACAGGAGGGGGATTGTGTATCGAATTGCTTTTGTTGGTGCTGTTGAATGTATCCAAGAGCAAGGCTTGCGACTTCACTCAAGCTACCATTAAAACTCTTCCCTCCCCACCCCGGAAGTGCATCCCAAAGTGTGTTCTGTAACTCACAGCAATGCATTTAGATGCTGAAAAAAAGTTCCTGCTGCTGTATACTAAAGAGCTGACAGGGGATGAAATGCAACTGCTGTGATTTCAATTTAATTTGCTGCTGTGATTTAAAGAACCGAGTTTAAATGTCCAAGTTTGCTATTGTCTCACGTATGGATTGCACCAAGTACCCTCTCTGTGCATATCTTCCAAAGGCTATCAGAAGCTGCTGGAACATCATGAAGTGTTCTTGTCCTAATTCCACCCTTCCTCTTTGCTCCTCATCCTTGTTTTCCTACCAGCAGCCTCTCTCCCCCACCCGCTTCTGCTATCTCCCCCCCCTGCTATCTCCCCCCCCTTTACCTCATTGTGTTGCCCGGCTAACCATTGTGTGATGTTTCCTTGGTTGCAATAGGCATTACTACAGAATGTGCACGCCAGAGCCCAGCAGTGTGTCTTGCATTCCAAGCCAGCATTACCATACCACCATCCTTGCTGTTCAAAAGACCGTGGGCCTGGGACTCTTCCTTCACTGTGCTCCCAGCTGTTGACCCTGGACAGGACCAGGGTCATAAGGTCACTGGCCCTAAAACTGCTGTCACTGTAATGGAATAAAGCAATCATCCTCCTCATATATTTTTTTTAACATTGGCCTTTAATTATGAATGACATCATCAACAAAGAATTCAGCAGAATAATGCAAGAAAAAAACGCACACAGGGAAACAGGAAACAGGATTTCAGAATGGAAAAAGCAGAGAAGCCCGCCTGAATGACTTGATACGATTCTGTGAACATTTCAGGGACGAACATTAAACTGTAATCCACAAACCGATTTATGGGGTTGGATCGAAGATTTACCTTCTACAAGAGGAAGGGCTCCACTCACAGAAGGCCCCTCTACTCAGTTTTGGAGGATCCCCCCCAATTCACAGATCACCCCATTCAAGTGTCTACTGACTCTCTGATCCAGTTTACACAATTAAACAACCCAGGGTTTGTTAATCATGGATTGTTTGGGAGCGAACGGGAGTGAGTGTGCCGACTCCCAATTGCTCACTCACTTCTGGTGTGCAAACCTGGAACTCTGGGTTTTTGAGGGAGAACCAACCCAGAGTTCTAACCCAAGAACAAAGGATAAGTTGCTTACCTGTAACTGAGATTCTTCGAGCAGTCATCTGTGAACTCATACATATGGGTTATGCGCATCGGTCTGGCTGCTGTTCGAAACTCAATGCTGGGCTATATGGACTGTGCTCTGATCCAGCAAGACAATTCTTACTATATTTCCTTCTCAACATATTCTAAGGAACTGCAGACATTTTGAAAGAACGAACAATGAAATGGTTCCAATAAATTACTTTTAATGCCATTATCTTTTTTGTAATATGCAACCATGTTTTGATACTATACATTAAAGTCATACATGTGATTGATCAATGGTCCTTGTACGATCTGATGTTTAATCATATTCATAAAAACATATTGTTTCCCACACAAAATAGCCACTTAATATTTGGCCCCAAAAGCAAAGACTTCTTGGAAATCACTGACAAAATCATCAAAAAGCACCAGCTCTTTATGGAATCAGGTTTTTTTAAGGCACATTATTATAAATATTTTTTCACACTTCCTACATAAAATTCTGATTTGTTCACAGCCTGGAATACAATATATTTGTATGTTCACATATCAGAAAATTCATTTTAATAAAGACTAATACATACATACCATACACACACACACACACACAAATATATATTCAGCAGGTTAATAGTGCAACATAGCAAAATATAATATAGAAAATATATAATTTAATATATTCTCTTTGCACAAAATACAAGACCACCATGGTTCCATATTAAATAAAAACGAATGATCCACTAACTGGCAGACTCACTTTTTATGTGCCCTTATTCATCAGTGTGTACATGCTGATTATCAGCTTAGGGCACAATCCTATGCATGTTTAGACAGCAAACCCCCCCTACAATTTCCAGCATTCCCCAGCCAGCATGGCTGGCTGGGGAATGCTGGAAATTGTAGGCTTTTTTGCTGTCTAAACATGCATAGGATTGTGCCCTTATAGGCTTCAGCACAGGTCCGCTCAGTCTAGGGAAGTGTGCTGCTAACACCACCACAAACCAGTCTAAGTTAAGCACTTTTCAATCCCATTACTTTCAATGTGCACATTAAACATGTGCTTATATATTTCCCATTGAAACCAGTGAGATATTAACAGCACAACCCTATTTTACTCAGAATGTAAGTCCCATTGAGTCCAGCTAAACAGGTATAGGATTGCAGATGTAAGTGCTTAACTTTGGCTTGACTGTGCCGTTGGTTTTTATGCACCCAAATTCTTAACTGGCTCAAACCTTGTAGACTCTTTTGTCCCTTCTTGATTTAACAGCACCTTACAACCAATTTTCACAGCAAGAAATAAAAGATAAAAGTTGCATGGTGGCAATCCCTTTTAAAAAAATAAATAAATATTGCACACAAAAGTGAAAGTTTATGGAAATGTACATCAATTTTTCAGTACCTATAATTTAGTCCCATACTGCTTCAACAGTTAGGCTTCATCGTGTGCATCTCTGCCTTATTCAGATCAAACCAAAAATCTTTGTGAAAGTCGTATTTTCACGAAACAAAGCTGAGCTGAGCTCCAGGGAAACTGCTTGGCTAGCACTTAAGTAACAAGAAAAAAAGTCTACTGGCCAGTTTGTCCATATATTTTCAATGCTAGAGAACTGGAGTATGAAGTGGTAACTTCATGTGTGAATGCATCATCAGAGATGCTCTGTTAATTACCGTAATTTGCATGCAGGCAAATGTAAACCTGCACAAATACCAGATTTGCCAATTGATTTATATACATTATTCCAGGAATAATAATGTAAGGATAATCTGAATATTTGGTGCATGGGATGAGGACATCGGAGACAAGATTTCTGTGTCATACATTCTGAAAAGAAATCAGAAAAGTATGTTGAGAGGGAAATTGTTTTAGAAAATACTTTTAGTTGAATGTGAAAGTGTTTATGATCATGCGTGATTATAACGAAGGTGAAAGGTTTCTGCATGGCAGATTCCTCACTTTGTACAATGTCTGATTAGGTTTACCAGTAAACCAGAATTAGAAACCATGGTTGGAAGTGAGTTTGCAAACCAAGGTTCGTGCTAAATATTGCTCACCATGTTTGAATTAACAAACCATATTTGTTACGGAATGCGGAGAGGGAGCCCTGAGCAGAAGGAAACAAGCAGCTCTAAACTCTGGTTTGCCCATTTCTTTGGAAGCTCAAACTAGGGTTAGTGTGATGTCTAAACTGAGCCACTGGCTTCTATTCTAGGTTTGCGCTGAAATGTGGTCGATCAACCTGACCCCACCCTACAAGTGAGGAATCTCCTCTGTAATGAGAACATACCGTGTTTCCCATTAAGCTCATGTACAAGGATTAACAACGATTGTTATATACAACATGGGGACCCATTTTTTACATTACTTCTGAAAAACATTTCTACTTCTGAAAAATTCCTGTAGGCACATTTCCATTATTTAGCTGCCCCTAAATCACAATCTATTGAGCATGAAAATGGAAAGCAAGAAATTATTCTGAATACACAAATACAGTATACTGAACCTGTCCATATACAGTGCTGTGAAGCATATGTGAGTGACCTGAGTTGTCATGGCACTTAAATGAACTGTCAAACACAGAAGACGACAGTTTTTGAGGAAATAATTGTGTCAAAAATATTGAGTATTTTTAAAATAGACTTGCATAAGTTTGTGCTGTAGTTTACTTAGTAACATCACTTGTGTCTAATCTTTTCTCGATGAGATCATATTACAGGGATCAACATTATTAAGTACAGAAAATTGGGACACTTGGGACCCTGTGCACTAACATTCTAAGCAAGTGATTTGTTTTTAAAACAGTGTTTAAATTCCCTGCAATAGTGATTTATAGAAAACAAAGAACTAAACCCCCACAGTTCAATTAGCTTTTCACAAGTGACAATATTTGACAGTAGGAAAATATATCTTCTTTAGGTTTCACAGTTGATACAAAAAGGCACTAACCCATTCCATCCAGAATATATTTCTGCATATCTTCTTGGTGTTTATAATGGAAATATGGCATACTAAGAAAATTTAAAGCTATCAGGGATTCCAGGGCTTGAATCAGAAACTGCGGGGTCGGAGGCTGGGATGTAACCTACAGGTTACTGGGACACTCAGTGCCTGTGCTGGCTATTTAACCCACTTCGGCTGCAGAGGGGAACATCAGCCCTGGCCATTCATGGGCAGTGGGAAGCCTCTGGATTGGCCAGGCCTGGTACAGGTAATAGGAGCCAAGCCTTCTGCCTTTGCCAGGCCAACAGAGCAGTGAATTTCTAGCTTCCAGCTCAGGCTGCTGATCTTGAGGTTCCCTGAACTGGAGAGCACATCTTCTAGGCCTAGATTTCAGTATTATTGCTCATAGCCCTGACCTGGCCCGGGGCGGGGGGGGGGGGGAATTACAGACAGCTTCACATTGTATTTTGAAAATCGTCCTATCACAAATCTCTAAAAATATAAAAACAAAAAACAAAGGAAGCACATTGTATTTTCTGGATGCTCCCACCAGGATTCCTTCAATGTGAACTGGGGGACAGCAACATATCCAGCTGAATGCAGAGTTCAGTATTTCTACTGAGGTTGCGGCATTGAAAAGGTTTTTCTCAGATAGATAGATAGATAGATAGATAGATAGATCTATACAATTCACCCACTCTGTCATTTGTTCATTTGACTCAAGTCAAGGCTCACAGCTGAGTTTCTTCCTGTTCCCAGGGGTGCGGAGGGATGTGGAAAGACGCCGGAAGAGATGTTAACCTGAGAAGTTTAGGATGCTGCACAGGTTTCGGCCTGTGGAAAGAACGTCGATTCTGCACTCGCCTCGCTGCTGCAGATCTGTGGTGCGCTTGTGCATTAAGCGGCCATTTCTTCTCTTGGGTGCTCCAGAAAAGAGATTCCGCCAGCCCTCCAGGCTCAAGAATAGAATGGTCTAGCTGTGAATTCATGGGCTCATAGCTAGCGTCAGTACAGTAACTTGTATTCAAATGGGCGTGATCAGTGGTACTTGAGACTCCCTGCCAATGGAGGTCAGGTAGCTCCTGGTGAGAAGGAGTCAAGTACTTAGAGAGTGTTACATTGTCCCTGTCATTCAAGGGTGTGTACTCTGGTTGCCAAGGTCGCTGCAGGTACACTGAACCGAAGTTGTGGTGTTTCTCTGACAAGGAAGCATCTGGTTTTGTTTGTTCATATTCCCACGGAGGGAGCCTTTCATCAGAAGAATATCCTGAGAGCATAGCACCAAAGGTTGGGTCACCTGTTGTGGCAAAAATGTGGAAGTAAGAATACAGTTTGTCTCTGAATGAAAAACAACTACAGCTGGGATTGGGGGTTGTTGTTGTTTTTTGAGATTGTAAGCCTGCGGGCAGGGACTGTCTTGTTAATTGATTATATGTAAGCCGCTCTGGGAGCCTTTTTGGCTGAAGAGCGGCTTGTTTTCAGCGTGGCTTATTGTGACATCCGAACCCAGCAGGGCAACTTCATCATGGGTTGCTGGGAATGGCTAGAGAGCAGCCCAGCAAGAGCAACGAAAACACCTGCCCCTCCTTGTGATCTCAGTAGTGCCACCTCCATCCTCCCTCATCCCTTCTCAGTGCCCTCTTCCCCATGCTCCTAAAAATCAAGAAAGGACACCAGAGTACCACTAACACGTTCGCAACCATAATCAACCACCATCATCATCATCATCATCATCATCATCATCATCATCATCATCATGTCTTGTGGAAGTGCACACATTTGAAAGCTATGAAATTTATATACCGTAAATTTTCCCTTCACTTTAATGTTCTGCCATGAAATTTGTGTACCTTTATTGATCCCACTCACTGCTCTGCTTTGTGTATCTTTACCGATCTCCACACCCCACCATTGTTCTATGACCCATATGTATATCTGACAGCTAGCAGTGGAGACCAGTGGAAAGAAGTGACAGGCACAAAGGGGCTGGGGGGGGGGGAGCCGAAAGCAGCTGGTAGCTGCAGGAGAAGGAGCTTTTCGGGTGTATGTTATTGGCAGTATGTGAAGCAGCCTTTTTTTAAAAAAGGTGCTTGCCAGCAAGGCAAGCATGGAAGTGGAGGATGAAATTGACAAGGACATTGACAAGAGGGGGATATCATCATGCTGGCCTAAACAGTGGACAGGCACTTGCCCAAGACCTGGGGGGGAAAGTAATTTTAAAAAGTTTGCAAACATGTTACTGCATTAATAAGGGCTAAGAAAATTAATTCCATTTGGTGCAAGACTTGGGAAAAAAGTAATTTTTAAAAGTTTGCGAACGTGTTACTGCATTAATAAGGGCTCAGAAAATTAATTCCATTTGGCAATCTGATGCGGGGCAGGGGAGTCTCCCTTGGTAGCCAGCAACCCCAGTGGACCAATTGCAGAAAGGGTGCTGACGTAGGGATCGAGGAGTACTGCCACAGAGGCACCTGGGATACATGCCAGGAGCTGGTAGGGGGACTGAGCGGGGAAACAAGCAACAGAAAGCCACAGAGCACTTGGGTCTTCTGTCGGGCTAGCAAGCTAACAACCAAGCCATGGTGGCTTATTCTCAGGGAGGCTTAGCATGACGTGCGAACTTGCCCGATTTAAAGTCAGGCCCAGACTACAGAAGGACAGCTCTGAATTTCTTATATTCTGGCACCACCAAGTGGACATTTAAACAATCTTATGTATAAATACAAATGCAATCACTTATGTGTGCATTCGGGGCAGAATTCAGTCCATTCATCTTAGCACCCATATTCCAAGAATTCCCATAGGCTCAAGAGACCCCCAATCACCCCCTCTCTCCTGCCTATGCGGCAATTCTAATATTCTAATATCTAATTCTAATATCTCCATCCAGCCCTCCCTTTCACTTTGATGCTATTTACTCGTGCTCCAGAGCTTGAGTAATTTGCCACAAATGGAGGGGGAGGGCCAGGTGGAGATATGAGAGGCCCACACATCCCTCCCATTCACAATGGCCTCTTGTGGGAAATCAGGGCAGTCTTGCACCTCTGGGAATCTTTTGCATGCAGATGCTGTGTCCCCATGGACTGAATAACGCCCCTATTTTATTTAATTTTAAAATAAAATGTATATTAAAAATTTAAAAATAGCTTCTTTATTATTTAAAATGTCCATATTTTGTTAGGGATAATGTCTGTATTCCAACAAACTGTAGCGCATGAAGACTGGTGAAGAAAACAACAGAGCTTTGGGAAATATATCCTGAGGGCTGTGTTGGAACTATATTCTAAGACCCCCACATGCCTCCCTGTCAAGCCACCAGCATACACATCACAGACACAGAACGTATCAAGCCCCAAATTTGCTATTTATCAATCCCAAGAAATCTGACCCAAAAAAGGGAGTTTAGGAGGAAGAAAAAGACAGAACAGAAGCCAGCTTCCAGAGAAAGATATGTTAGCCTCATGTCAAAGGGGGCCTTAGCAGGCCTACTCTACTGTCTCCCCTTTGCATTGGTGCTGAGGGCTTAGCACCCAATCCTGCTCTGCTATGGGATGACTTTTATATGTTCATAAATAAGTAGGAAAGGGGCCTTTGATCAAGAAAATACAGAAGAATTCTGCTCTTATCACCTTTAAAGATACATTATTTGCATTTCTCTTGTCTTCAAAATGTAAATTATGAGGTTAATGTTAAAAACTGGGAAAGAATGTAAAGATGAATTTGGACTGCTTTTGTTCCTAGGGAATTGTTAGAATGACTGAATCGAACACAAAGTGGAGATTATCAATTGAGCGCTGTTCCTCTAGGTCAGGGGTGGGCAGACTCCGGGCTTGCAGCATCCGCTTTGTTTTTTGCTAGAACCCATCAAGCAAGCCAGATGAAAAAGAAATACACTTAGAATTATATAATTCTGAACCCAGGAATTAGGTTGGAGTTCCAGAACTGAATGGAGCTCACAGTCTTCCACACAAAAATCCATTCCTGGTTGCCCCAAGCTTTCTTCATTTCAGCAGTATAATTTACTAGGTTATGGGGGCAGGGGAGAGATCATTTTGTTGTTACTATCCTTAAACAATTGGGAGTCAGGAAAAAACTACTGCAAGTCACTTAAGAGATCTACCAGTAGATCTACCTTCTGCCCTGCTTTATGGTCCCAGAACATATACCACTGGCAATTTGGCTTTCAAGTGCAAGATTCCTGCATGAGATATCTAAAATAAAACAAAGAGAGGAAGAGGACACACACCGAAAAATCCCCAAGAGAGAAAATGGCTGTGCTGGTAGGTTGGTCAGAGACCATAGAGAGATCGAGTGATTGGTTGAAAAGGAGGGACAACAGGCATATTTAAAATATTACATGTGCGTTGATTCTGGGAGGAAAGTTCTAGGTCGTTCTTCGGGGCCATCTACTTGCAAAAAGGAATCTACAGATCTATTGCTGAGTCGAATGGGGGCAAGCCGTTGAAAGTTGTTTGGAGAATATGGTATCTGCACTCGAGCCCTTTGGGATGGCACCACCATCTCTTCGCAGGATAGCCAAGGCGGAAACCTCATGGTAGCGGTTTGCTCAGCATCAGCTGAAAATACTGGATTATCAATGCCTATAAAAAGTCCATTAGTGACATGGTCAGTCATTAAGTAATCAGTCATCAAGGTTACTGGCACGGGACAACCTCCATGCTGAAATTGGCTAAGAAAACCTGGTCCACATAACACGACAGCCCACCATGGCTTAATTTATCCGTGGGGACTGTGGCGTTGTGTCAGGTGTCCATGGGCACCATTTTTGCATGGTGTCCATGGGTGCTCAGCTTGTCGTGGCTTGTTGTGTCATACAAACCCAGGCAGCAGGGGTTGTTTGAACGTTAGACAATCCTCAAATAACCCATGGCTTGTTTTAGTGTTATTTGAAGGTTGTCTAATGCTCAAACAACCCCTGCCACCTGGGTTTGCATGACACGACAAGCCATAGCAAGCCAGGCGCCATACAAAAATGGTGCCCACAGGTGCCCGGCACGACGCAACAGCCCCCATGGGTAAATTAAGCCACGATGGGCTCTCGTGTCATGCGAACCAGGAGACTGAATGATACTGGGCTGCTTGCAAAGGTGGCTCATCTTCATGGAGAAGGCTCTGGAACTCAGTTGCACTGGCATCTCATACCCAAACTGGATAACAAACTGAGGTTTCTCATTGGAAAGGAAGCTTCCTGCTTTCTCCATCCTCCACACTGTAGGACAACAGTATATCTACTGTACTGGAACTGGATAAGAGTATTTTTCATTTTGGGTCTCATTCATGGGATTTAAGACTAGACCACATTTATATCAACAATATAGAACTTGATGACAAACTCGCACCGGACTCTTTGCTACTGCCTGTCTTTAAAAAATCAGACCAACTCTGTAATATGTTGGGTTGGATCCAGATTTAGCCATCCTTAGAGTAGACACATTGAAACCATTGTCACAAAATCCTGGCCCCTCCAGAGAACTGGGAAAACTGAGTTGTGCAGTGCTGAGAAACAGGTTTAATATGTGTAGCATGTTTCATAGGGGTTTAAGCCATTGGACTGAATCTGCACTTGAATTTGATTTCAAATACAGGTAATTATCCAGATTTTGAAACTGAGAATTCTCATTTTAGTACCTGTTAGTCTTAACAGGTGCTAACACTGATTAAGACTGTCAGTGATATATCAAATAACACCACAATATTAATTAATGTAATGCTTTTATAATACTATAATACTGCAGGGGTGAAATCATGTACTTATTTCCTTACCGCTTGTATCTGTGAAATTCTGCTTGGTGACATTAGCTAGGAAGTCCATTGCTCGCCCTGTCTGGAGATGGTCATAATCATTCTCCTCTGGTTCAGAAAACTCAATTTCTAGAAGAAAACAAGATTAATTTACCAGTAGTATACAGTAGAGCAGTGTTCTCCAACCTTGAGTCCCCAGATGTTTTTGGCCTACAACTCCCAGCATGCCCCAGCTAGCGTACACCAAACCTGAGACAAGGAAATTATTTTGTTCCTGCAATGCCACCTTTAATCTACCGTTGAGAAAAGCTTTCTTGGGAAACATGCTGCAAAAATGTGTACACTGACTGCAGCCGCTCAAGTGTTTTGTTTGTACCACTAATCAAGCAGTGACCATCGAATGTTCTTTTATCGTTATTGCTGTTTAGCTATCTATGTCCTATTTCTGAGCTCTGTCAGGTTGTGTGTGAATGACAAGAGAACCTAGAGATTTGCGGCAGAATGGGAAAGTGCCCCTGTCCACAGCAGAAGCCCCCCTTGTCCTAGATGGAAAATACCGTAATTGAGGATCAAACCCTCCATGAACATAAGAAGCTGCTTTATACAAGTCAGACCATTGGTCATCTAGTTTTGTATTGTCTACGCTGACTGACTCACATGCTAAGTGTCAAGACATTTGGGGAATGTTGCCATTCCCATGTGCACAATCCCAATCAACTTTTGTGAAAGTCACCTAAATAAGATTCATTTAGCCAGTGTGGCGTAGTGGTTAGAGTGTTGGACTGGGACTCGGGAGATCCAGGTTCTATTCCCCGCTCAGCCATGAAACTCACTGGGTGACTTTGGGCTAGTCACTGATTCTCAGCCTAACCTACCTCACAGGGTTGTTGTGAGGATAAAATGGAGAGGAGGAGGAGAATTATGTAAGCCGCCTTGCAGGAAAAAAGGTGGGGTATAAATATACTAAATAAAATAAAATAAAATAAATAAATTTGCTTCTATGTGCCCAAAATGTCAAGAAATATGTATCAGAAAAAAATCAGCCAGAGGCCAGAAAACAAAGCAGAAGGTTAAAAGGAATTTAGAGGCGGAAAGCCCTCTAACGGCTGAAAGATTGCCAGGCTGGTGTTCTAGCCGCCTGGGTGAAGCCTGCATGGCTAAGCATTTAATTCTGAGAAAGACAGTCATCCCATTCATATCATTGGGTAGAAGGTGCCTTTAGAAAAAGGGGTGGTGTATTCATGTCATTGGGTGGTGGGACGCCACCAGCAAGCCTTTGGAAAAAGGGGTGATGGATTCCTGTCGTTAGGTGGAGGGTGGCAGAAGCGAACCTTTAACAGCAAACATAAAGGCGAATTGAAAAGTCACATTTCAGTCAGCAATCTGCCCCCTACAGGCTTGTGTGAAAAGTAGCAACCCAAAAAAGTTTTTTTTAGACAGAGTGCCAGTCAGGCAACAGAAGGGTTGGGGTTCCCATTTCAGTTTACGATATTATGTAATTCACCTGGGATTGTCCATGTTCACATGTAAAAAATCATGACGTTTTCATTATAACATATTCAACCAGGCATAACTGACAAAGTCAATGTAGTGGAAAAAGTGGGAAAGGGTTGTTTATTTTAGCCTTGTAATGTCATCTTAAAGACATCCCTCAAGGTATGCTCAGATTACAAAATCATAAAAGCAAAATATTAAAGAATTCCTTCTATTCCTCATCCGAGCATTACATGTCTTAACTATAGGCAATAGAAAAAAGATACAAGCCACAATGTATTTGTAAATGTCAGCCGATGTTTTTTGCTGCTAAACTTTTAAAAGGTACGAGTTAATATTATTTTAACAGCATGTTTACCTTTTTCCTTTAGGGCTTCTGTAGATAGATTTCCATTTGGTATGATACTGCTATTTCTCTGAAATACGTAGAAAAATGACACAAATATTTTTTGGGTATATAGCCTTTAATATTAGAATAAGGCGGTATCTTTTAGTTGGCCCAAATATTTTACTGGTGAATAGAAAGTAAGCTTTCATCACAGCAGAAAAATGTTGTGATGCTTGTATTTTATTTCACAACTAAAATATTTAGCCCATGAAAAGGTTGTCACCTGTCTCTAAACCTTCTCTATTATATAGAAATCTCTCATTTATTTTAAGCTTCCATAAACAAATTGACAAAAACAGATTCCTATCCAATGAAATAAAACTACATTGATAGATAAATGGAGTCCATTCATCCATCAATAGAGCTAGAATAGAGCTTTCAACTTGTCCATCTCTGCAAAAGTCTAGCACTTTAATAAGCCATTCCTTTATTGATTGGCGCCTTCCAGTGTCTTGGCAATATCTAATAGTGGTGCAGTGTTAACGCTAACGAAGTTGGACTAGCGTAAACCAAAGCAAGCATAAGGTCATTAGCATTTGCTAATGGGGAAATTAGCGTTTGCAAAGCAGAAAAGTGGCAATTTGCTGCTGAAATTTGCCAAATTTGGCAGCAAATTGCTGCTTTTTCCCTTTGCACTTGCAGGAGCTAATGCCAGTTGTGATGGTGGTGGCTTATGTTAGTGCAACATCCTTAGCACAAGCACTGCACCACCACTGGATGCTACCCAATAGCTAGAACTAGCTTAGCTGCAAGCAACATATTCATTAATACAAGTGTATCAGCAGTTTGGAAAGTGTTCTTGCGAAAGACAATAGTTATATATATATGGTTGTCACTTTTTGACCTGGAAGTAAGAGCTAAGGATCCTTCAGTTCAATGGGAGGTACAGTAAGATATTCCATGGCTATGCTTCTTAGACAGAAGCAACACCTCCAGATCAAAAGGAGGCAACCCAACAGATTAACTTTCTGCCCAACCCTAGGCATGTTTACTCAGCAGTAGTCTCACTTAATTCAATGGCACTTGTTCCCAAGTAAGCTTGTAAAGGATTGCAGCCACAGCCATAAAGTACATCATATAGGTCTAGGAAATAGAAAATAGCTCATCAAGTTTCTGTTCCCATAAAGTGTCTTTCAAAGTTTCAGGTGTCCATCAGCCAAAAATTCTACTAACACAGCAGCAATACTATGTGGCCCCACCTTCTGCGAGCAAGAACACTATAAGGTACTATTTTCTTTCTTTGGGGGTGGGGAAGTGAAGTTATTCTTTCTTGCCTTGCCTTTGAAGCAGCAGCCATGAGTTGGTTCCTAATGCAACAGATCTTGTGTGTTCCTTGTGGACCTTGGGAGGACACACCAAGAAATAATCCACCCCAATGGTCCTGTGCCTATGTGCATTGCCCCTCACTGTTGATGACAGAGCCAGCAATTGCTAAGCATCAGCAAAGGTTCCAACATTGACCATGAATGTTTTTCATGACTGATGGAGTTAGCAAGCTGCTTTTGTCACTGAGCCTGCCCACACCTTAAGTCAACTTTTTAGATGTTTGGCTCTTAAACGTGGGGTATATTCACACAGCAGCAATATTTCACATGACCTCTGCTGACCCCTGCATGAGGAAGGGGCACAGCAGCCCCTGAGCAAGCTCCCTTGTGCCTGAAGCGCAAGGTCAGGCCTGGTTGTTACTTGGATGGGAGACCCCTCCTCTAGTTTCCTGCATTGAGCAGGGGGTTGAACTCGATGGCCTTGTAGGCTCCTTCCAACTCTATGATCTATGACAGTGATGGCGAACCTTTTTGAGCCCAAGTGCCCAAACTGCAACACAAAACCAACTTATTTATATCAAAGTGCCAACACTGCAATTAAACCTGAATACCGAGGTTTTAGTTTTAGAAAAACAACTCATACAGTTGTCCGAACTAATTAACATCTTTTGTCTTTAAAGAAAAACACAATAACAGAGCTTTCAATGATACAAACAGTTTTTTGTTGGGGGAAAAAATCAACTCAAAAAATTATTATAGTACTACATTGTACACATAGCCTGAAGGGAATTTATACAAACTTTTTAAATAATTAGGCACATGTATTTTTGGATAAGGGATTCTCAACTTGTAATATGATTATATGCCAGACTGAAATTGTATGGGGCAAGCTTTACTCCGGGTCCTTTCCTGCTTCTACAGGTGTCGGATTAGTAAAAGTCAACCTGTACTAGGATGAGCAAGATAAACAAGAAAACTAAACGTGCTTAACACATTTTAAACACTTTATGTCTTGGACTGCAAACACTGCATTAGGTAAAAGTTTGCATTGGGCATGCTTTTGCACAATTAATGTGATTTTTGCTATTGCATGCATGCTGATAATTTGTCAAACCTTGGCTCATACTCCGTTAGTTTGAGAGCAACACATGCAGCACTCGGGTCAACTGTTAGGGCTTTACATCCAAGCCATGCTCTGTGCATCATTCTTCAAAATCTTTTAAATGTGATAACAATGTAGAAAAGAATTCTGTAACAGGAATTCTAGAATAAAATCATTCTGTTCCACACCATGAGAAAGAACAAAACCATTAGTGTTTTGCAGAAGGGGGCAGTCTTTTCACGATCTGGTGACCAATGGCTCGAGTGCCCACAGAGAGGTCCCTGCGTGCCAGCTGTGGCACCCATGCCATAGGTTCGCCATCACTGATCTATGATGATGCAGGAAAGAACAATTACCCTTGCCAGGCGTAGGTTCTCATTATGTGCAAACCCAGTGAGGGTGGGTGGCTGGGTTGGTCCACAAACTACCCAGAACCCACGCTCTGTTGTAGCATTGCTGGGTGGTTTGTTAAGCATCCCAGCCATCCAACCTCACAGGGTTTGCACTTAACGACAACCTGTGCCCAAGCAAGGGTAATTAGGGAAATCGGGCAGCATGTGCCCGGCACATGCAATGGTGCTTAAGAAGCCATCGTGGCTTATTAATCACCCTTGTGTCATGCGAACTGGGCCATTCAGTCAAACTCTGAGACCTGGGAACCCCAGTCTATCTTGGGAAAGGAAAGGCAGGCCAGGTCTTGCATTAATTGTGACTGTGCTGGAAACTATACTCCGAGCTTCCCCCATACACACATGCATTCACCACCAGGTCAGTGTTTCAGGGTCCTTCTCAGGGTCATAAAAAAAAGAAAGAAAGCACAGGATAGGAGACAGAAGGGTTGGGGGGGCACATAAGCTTTTTAATAAACTTTTAACCACCACCTTTCCCTCACATATTCTTCTAGTCTCAATATATTTTGCTTTCTTTTGGTGGAAGAGAGTGACGGAGAGGCATAATAAATAAATACATATAACCATGCTGAGGCTGAACCCCGACAAGACAGAGGTACTTCTGGCGGGGGACAAGGGAAGGGTAGGGGATGTTGACCTGGTGCTGAATGGGGTACATCTACCCCTGAAGGACCAGGTCCGCAGCTTGGGAGTCATTCTAGACCATGGAGGGCAGTGCTGTATCAGCTCCATCTGATACAGCAGCTGCGCCCCCACCTTCCTAATCATCTGCTCCCATCAGTGGTTCATGCCTTGGTCTCCTCTCGCCTAGACTACTGTAATGCGCTCTACGTGGGGTTACCCTGGAAGGCGGTTCGGAAGCTTCAGCTGGTACAGACTGCAGCAGCTCGCCTGGTTAAACGCCGCCGCCGGTGTGATCACATCACTCCAGTGCTTAAGAAGTTGCACTGGCTACCACTTGCTTGCCAGGCCGAATTCAAGGTGTTGGTTTTGACCTTTAAAACCCTACATGGCTTTGGTCCAGTTTATCTGAAGGAACGACTCCAGCAACATCAAGTAGGCCGCTCAAAAAGATCTGCCACGGACAGCCTTCTCCTTGTCCCATCAGCCAGAGCAGCCAGGCTGGTTGGGACTAGGAAGAGGGCCTTCTCTGTGGCGGCCCCCAAGTTATGGAACTCCCTCTCTAGTGACCTTCGTCATGCCCCCTCCGTGATGAGCTTCCGCCGTGCATTAAAAACATGGCTTTTCAGGTGGGAATATGGGGTGGGTTAGGGTTTTTTTTTTTAAAAAAAAATTATACTGTTTTAATTATATATGTCTGTTTTAGTGTTTTATTGTTGAAATGTACATCACCCAGGGTGGCCAGCCAGATGGGCGATTTAAAAATTTAATAAATAAATAAATAAATAAAACCATCAGTGGGAAAGAGGGCAATAATCCTGAACTAGAGAACAATTTATTAATTTTATTTATTTACAAAAAAATATGTAGTCAGCCTTTCCATTTAAAAGAAAATGCACACGACAATATTAAAACACACTGACACAAAACACCACAGTAACGAATACAGGAAATACCAATAAAAGAGGGGAAATTGAGGCAAAACAGGAGTACAGGTGACAAAAACAAGACATACCAAACAAGACTGGCAGAAGGAGAGAATTGAGATTACTTTTTTAAAAATCACAAAGTACCACCAGGCTTTGACCCAGCAACCGCAAACACTCAGAGGGTGTTTCTAATTTATATGTTTTTATGTGGGGATGGATTCTGGATCTACCTTCCTCAAGAGGAAGGGTCCTTCCTCAAAAGGATGGGCTCCACTCAGAGGGTCCCTCTGCCAGATTTTGGGGATCCCCCACACACACACCACAGCTCACCTCATTCAGCAGGGTCTCCTGACTCTGTGTAGCATTTTGGGGAGCAGGAGGGGCTGCCACAGAGAAAAGGGGGCAGGAAAGTCCACTTCTGCCAGCACAGTTGATCCATATTAAATCTGGATTTAACCCCATATGTTTTAATTAAAAAATGTTTTTAATCTGGATTTTATTGTTAGCCTCCTTGAGTTCCATTTTTGGGAGGGAAGGCAAGATATAAATAAAATAAAATAAAATAAACAAACAATAAATTCTGGCATCAGATAGACACCATGTGATTTCTGGACCTGTGCTAGAGCTGAGTGAGATTCCAATGGGGGAAACTTTTGTAAGCCACTTTGAGAACCATTTGGGGCAGGGCCGGTGCTACCATTAGGCCAACTAGGCAGCTGCCTAGGGCGCAGGGCTAAAGGGGGCACCAGAAATAGGGAGCGAGTGCTCAAGTGGGAAGGGGGGGCGCTAAATATCTGATCTTGCCTAGGGCACCAAACTGCACCAAACTGCCTTGCACCGGCCCTGATTTGGGGCTAGAAAGCAAGATATGAAAATTCCAAATAAATAAATAAATAAAATAAGTTAATGTCACGTGTCATTTGACCTGTAGGAAACCCCAACATGGACACAGACACTTGAGACCTCCATTCCTTTCCCCAGTACTAGTGATGCAATCTCAAATGCTCTGCTCTTACTCTTTTTTGGCCTCGGTCTCTCTTGTGAATCTTGTTCAGCTTCTTCGGCTGGTTCAAGCCCAGTTTGGTGCTCTTGAAAGACTCCAGGCGTTTCCTCATGGTTCTGTGGAAAATCTCCTTGTTTTGCTTATCATCTTCATTTGGAGTTATTTCATGACGACTGTACAAAAGTTTGTGCTGTAGCCAAGATGAAAAGAAGATCAAAAGTTAGAAGAAACCAATGTCTCTGACCGAGGTGCCCTGCCATGAATCCTTGCTTCTTACCACATTTTTAAGCCCTTGCTACTGCCTCCCACCACACCCTGGACTGAAGCATCAGCCATGAGAATTTAATTTATTTTTTTTACTGAATCAAAAATGTTTGTTAATAACCCTGCCTGGAACAGTTGCAGTTATATAGAATAGGCAAATACCTTCATCTTCCCCTCACAAACCTCCCCACAAAAACTCAGATCAGATCCTCAAAAGGAGAGAAAGTCCAAGCATTCACAGTCTATAAGCGAGTGTATATTCTAAGATAAACCCAAAAGAAAAATACAGGTGGGAGCATTTTGCAATCTCCATCTCAGAGCTGCTTTTGACATTTCAAAGAAGAGTTGAGAGAGGAAATGTGAGTGATTTATGCTTCCTCTCCCCAAGCCTCCAGTCTCATCTGAAGCTGGGGAGATGTAGGTTCTGGCCTTTCAGGGGTGGGGGGACATGCATCTTCATGCAGTGAAAATGCACATGAGACTGGGAAGCTTTGGATCACTGAAAGTGGCTCTCGGACAGCTGGATCCAAAGAACTGTGAGCAGAAGGGAAATAGCAGCTAGTGCCGTTTTCCAAACACTTGTGCAAAACCTTGTGCAAGAGTTCACACAGTGCTCTAACCGGTAGGTTCTATGGTAGCGCTCATGCTTCACAAGAGGATGCTCACGTTCTTGCACGAGCCGGATAACATTGTGAGCAATAGCTGCTCATAATGTGAGAAAAAAGTTCATGTTCAAATATTGCCTGGCTGGAACGCTTCTCTTTCTCCCTGTACAATGTGCAAATGATCGGTACTTGGGGGAAGGGGAAGGAGGTGTGACCACCTAGGGAATCCCCGAGGGCCAGATTGGGACCTCAGGAGGGTCGGGCTTGGCCCCCAGGCCTGAGGTTCTGCACCCCTGCTGTACATCCCAAAACTGAATTGTAGGATTCCTTTGATTCTGGCTTTAAGGCATTCTCTCACCTCTTGCCTGGGCTTGTACAAATACTGTTGTAGAGTATGGTGGGTAAACATATCCTCTGCATCTCGGATGCTTTTTCGTCTCTGCTCTAGTGCTTGCATATCAAGACAGACAGAACTGGCAGTTTCTCTCCTAAAGCAAGAGGGACATTTTATTTTATTTTATTTTGCTTTCTGCTCATGAAATAACAAAACTGGCAAACTTGGGAACATTGAAATACAGAATTGAATCCACATCTCCCCAATAAGAACCAGTTTTCAATTCGGAAGTGGCATTAGCTGGCAATGCAAGACTCTGACTCTAAGTGACAAGCTAATGGTTGCTGCCACTGTCATGCCACAGGGGCTGAGCTGAATACTTTCAAAGTAAGCCTAGGTTTACTATGCTTACTCTATATAGTGGCCACATTCACACATGGTAAGCCTGGATTCTGGCGAATCCTGGCTTACCATAAATGGGTGGTGTGCTCATTGGGAGCATGTTGTTCTTCATACACCTGGTTTATGATCCTAGCTTGTAAAGGGAAACAGAAATTCTTCTACTCACCGTGAATTTCAGTTCTCCACGAGTGGAGGAGGCCAGCAAGCTTGGGGTAAGCCCCGCCTCTGGGGCTGGGAAGGCAGACTTTGATCTGAGCTTCCCGGAGGAGGTGGGGCCTCCCCAGGAAACTCAGTTTGAGACTTCCAACGAACCGATCATTGCAGACGCCCTTGCTATCTTGAGTAGAAGGACCGCCGGTCCGTCGGCTGAAGGCCTGTGGAGACAAGAGGAGAAACTCCCTCCCCCGGCCTAAATTAACATGTGCCCCGGAGGAGGCCGACCCAGGGCGGGCCTTGCTGGCCTCCTCCACTCGTGGAGAACTGAAATTCATGGTGAGTAGAAGAATTTCTGTTTCTCCTAGAGTGTCGGAGGCCAGCAAGCTTGGGGATGTAAAAAAGCAGTCCATCCCCCGGGTGGGCCTAACACCCATTGCCGGCCTCCTACTGGGGCGAAATGACCTTCTGCAGCACGCGCCTTCCGAAGGCACCGTCTGCTGAGGCCGCTAGGTCAACTTTGTAATGCCTGGTGAATGTGTGAACGGAAGACCAGGTGGCTGCTCTACATATTTCCTCTAGAGGAGCTCTCTCGCTAAAGGCCGCTGATGTGGCCATTCCTCTGACTGAATGTGCTTTGATGCCCTCCGGAACCTGTATTCCACTGGAGGAGTATGCCATCGCGATGCAGTCGCGTAGCCATCGTGCTAGAGAAGCCACTGACACTTTCTTCCCTAGAGAAGAGTCTCTGAAGGAGACGAAGAGTGAGTTGTGTTGCCGGGTTGGTTTTGTTCTATCTAGGTAAAACTTGACCGCCCTCATGGCGTCAAGCGTGTGCCACTCCTTCTCTCGTGGAGAGGAGGGGTGTGGGCAGAAGGAAGGTATTACTAACTCTTGTGACCTATGAAATGGGGAGTTGACCTTTGGTATGAAGGTCGGATCTGTGCGCAAGACCAACTTGTCTTTGTGGAAGATGCACAGTTCTTTGCTGCATGATAGTGCCCCTAATTCTGAAACTCTCCTGGCGGAAGTGATTGCTATTAGAAATATTGTCTTCAAGGTCAGTACCTTGAGCGAGGCCGCTCCTAATGGCTCAAAGGGTTGCTTTGTTAGCGCCTTGAGCACTACGTTGAGACTCCAGGTGGGGAACCTGGGCACACGGGGTGGCCTAATCAGGGCAGCCGCCCTGAGGAATCTCTTAACGTGGGGGTGCGCCCCGAGGGGCGAGCCCTTGGAGTCTCCTAGCACTGAGCCCAGTGCCGCTACCTGACGCCTGAGTGTGCTAGTGCTAAGGCCAGATGACAGCCCTTCTTGGAGGAACTCGAGAATGTCTGGTGTTTCCGCGCCCAACGGGTCCCTTCCAGTGGTTCGTGACCAACGGAGGAATGCCCGCCAGGTGCGGTCGTATGTCTTATGTGTAGAGGGCCTCCTGGAGGCCAGGAGGGTATCGATTACCTTAGTGGAGTAACCACGCTTGGTTAGGAGGCCCCGTTCAGTCTCCAGGCGGTCAGCTTCAGGAACCCTGGGTCTTGGTGGAAGATCGGGCCCTGGCTGAGAAGGTCGTGCCTGAGAGGAAGCCTGATGGGCCTCCCGACTGCCAGGTTTACCAGGTCGGGAAACCACGGCCGTCTCGGCCAGTGAGGGGCTATTAGAATGACCTGCGCTTGTAGGTTTCTGACTCTCTGGATTACTTTTGCTATTAACGGGAGTGGAGGGAATGCATAAAGCAGGCCCTCCGGCCAGAGACTGGTGAGCGCGTCTGTGAGCTCTGCCTCTCTTGTTTGGTAGCGAGTGGCAAACCGCGGCAGCTTCGCGTTCTGCGTGCTCGCGAAGAGGTCTAGACGCGGTTGGCCCATGTTCTTGACTAGAAGGCTGAAGACTTCTGGGTGAAGGGACCACTCTCCTTGGTCCAGGGTTGTTCTGCTGAGCCAATCTGCTTGTATGTTCAAGATGCCCCTCAGGTGTTCGGCCCTGACGGAGCTGAGGTTGCATTGTGCCCAATTGAACAGTGCCGTGGCTTCTTTTTGGAGAGCCTTGGACCTCGTGCCCCCTTGTTTGTTGATATAGGCTTTTGCTACTACACTGTCTGTCTTCACTAGAACGTGTTGTCTTGATAGCGTTGGGGCAAATTCTTTCAGTGCTAGTTTCACTGCTCTCAGCTCCAGCAGGTTGATGGAGAGCTGAGTCTCCTCTTTTGACCAGAGCCCTTGTGCGTGCCCTCCTTGGCAGACTGCTCCCCAGCCTGTCAGGCATGCGTCTGTCGTTAGTGTGACACGTGTGGGAGTTTGGATTTGGATTCCCTGGGAGAGGTGCGCTGGGTGGCACCACCATTTCAGTGCATTGGCCACTGGGATTGGAAGGGACAGTGGCGGATTGAGATTGCGGGCGATCTCGAGCTGGTAGTCGAGGAGGAAGGACTGCAGTGGCCTGGAGTGGAACCTGGCCCACTGCACTGAGTCCTGGCAGGACACCATCATCCCCAAGAGCCTGGCTAGATCTTTGAGGGGAACCATGTCTCTGGCGAGGATGTGTGCTGCCAGCCTGCTCGTTGATGTCTGCCTGTCGGGTGACAGGAACATCATGTCTGTGGCAGTGTTCAGGGACACCCCTAGGTGTGTGAGTACCTGAGAGGGGTTGAGGGAGCTCTTCTCCTTGTTGATCAGGAACCCGAGGCTTTGAAGTGTTGACATGGTCAGGCTTGTGTCCCTGACGCTCTGCGAGTGGGAGCGAGAGCGAATCAGGATGTCGTCTAGGTAAGGGTGAAGCTGGACTCCCTTTGAGCGTAGTAGTGCTACTGGGGCCAGCAGTACTTTCGAGAAGACTCTTGGAGCTGTAGACAGACCGAAGGGAAGAGCTCTGAATTGGAATTGTTTGCTGCCATAGCTGAACCGCAGGAACTTGCGGTGGGCAGGGCGTATGGGGATATGGAGGTATGCTTCTGTTAGGTCTATCGAGGACAGATAGTCTCCTTTCTGCAGGCAGTCCTTTATAGACTTGAGAGTTTCCATTTTGAACCTCTGCTTCTTCAGGAAGCGGTTGACTTTCTTTAGGCTTAGGATGGGTCGGACTCCGCCGTTCTTCTTTGGTACGGTGAAGAAGACTGAGAATATCCCTTGGTTCCTCTGCGTCGTCGGGACTTTCTCGATCGCTTGGATGCGTAGGAGGTGTTGGATGGCTGCTACGGTTTTCTGATGTTTGACCGGGTCTCTGAGCCGGTGGGTCCTGAAAAAACTCTCTTTTGGCTTCTTCTTGAATTCTAAAGAATAGCCCTCTTGGATTATTTCCAGAAGCCAGCGGTCGGAGAACATCCGTTCCCAGGTCTGTGAAAAGCCGCGAAGTCTCCCTCCCACTGGGGGAGGAAAGCAGCCAGGCAGAGTTGGGCTTCTTATTCTGGGAGGGAGTACCCTTGCGTGCTCCTCCTTTTGTGTTGTTGTTGTTGTTGTTGTTCTTGTGCCATCGAGGCTTGTGTCCTCCTGTTGAAAAACTGCGATTGGAAGAGGAGGAGGAGGATGGGTTAAATGAAGACTTGTTCTTGGTGGAACGAAAGGAACCATATTTTTGAGACTGTCGTTTGAAGTCTTTTTTTTGGGAGTTTAGCAGGGCTTTTTTCTTGTCTTTTGTCTCAACAAGAACATGTTCTAATGGGTCGCCGAATAGTTGTTTCCCTGCGAAGGGCACACTTGCTAGGCTTGATTTGGTCTTACCGTCGGCTCCCCAGTTGCGCAGCCAAATGTTCCTTCTGGCAACAACGCTGGAGGCAGCGGCTCTTGCTCCTAGCTGGAAGGAGTCTAGCGAGGCATCCGCTAAAAAGGATGCTGCGGCCTGAGTGTCTCTAATGAACTCTTTGATTTCTCTAGAGTTGGGTTTCTTCTGGAGGATCTTATTAGTTCGGAGACGCAGTGCCCACGCTACGATGGTAGCTGTGGTGGAAGCTCTCACAGCGGTTGTGGTAGCTTCAAAGCATTTACGGAGCGCTGTGTCTGCTCTCTTGTCATGGCTGTCTGGGAGCTCGTCTCTTTCCACAGGCATCAAGCATTTTGATGTCAGGGCGGAGACTGGGTCGTCGACCTTGGGGACCGATAGCTGCGCCATGTCTTTGCTTGCCAGACGGTATAGCTTACTGCAGGCGCGGTGTGGGGGTTTAGGGTTAGCAGGTTTGGCCCACTCTTCACGCAGGATCTTGCGTAGGTTCCACGGGATTGGAACCTCGGGATGTGTAGGTAGTTCTTCTCCTGGAAATACTGTTTGGTCTCCTACGCTTTCTGGAACTTCGTCGGTTGGTCCGCTGCCCTCACTCTTCAGGTTAAGCTCGGACAGAACCCTGGTTATCAACTTGGGGAAGGCTTCTGTCGCGAAAAGGCGCCCTTTGGGTGGCGTGTCCTTTGGTTCGTCGCTGTCATCCGAGATTTCTCCGTCTTCACTCTCGGAGATGGATGCTGCGCTTGCCCGAGACGGTGAGCGGCTGGACCAGGTACTGACAGAGGCTGCAGGAGACCTCTCTCTTCTTCTATAGGCGTTCTTTGCCTTTGATGTGTTGGCCATGCGTTTGACTTTGGGCTTGGGTGGACTCTCTTCACATTCTTCCCAAGAATCGACCGTAGAGGCTGGAGAGGGTGATCGCCGTCTACGGGGACGGTCTCTGCTCTCTCGTTGTGTCGCTCTGCTGCTAGTCAACTCGTTGCTGATGGTATGCATAGTTTGCACCATTTGTGCCATCAGAAGACACATGTTGTCTCCTTTGTTTGTTTGGGTGTCTTGCACAGCCCCCTGTGACTGTGGTACATCGAGGTGTGTTGCGTCGATTGGTAAAGCTGAAGTGGGAGCTGCATGTTCCATGTTTGTTAGTTATATTCCTGAGAGCAAGAGATGAAACGTGAGGCTTAAATTTTTTTTTTTAATCATACGCCCCCTGGTGGTGTGAGGCGGAAGCACTCGAAGCTGCCTCTCTAAGAGCGCTCGGCTCTTAGCCAGCAGCCATGGACGGATGAGAGTGCCCTGCCCCCACACGAGCCACGCGCCGCTGTGCGTGCGCGTGCTTCTGCTCTCAGCTGGGGACTGATCAGCCTGAGGGCAGTCAAAGGTGGGTGGCCCTGGCGGCCACCAAGATGGCCGCGCCCGACCGGCCAGCACATGAGGGACAGGTAGGAGAGGTAGAACTGAGGCGAGGGGGGGTGGGGAGACGGGCCCCATGCGGTGTCGGTTCGCGGCCGGTAATGCCCCCGCAAGCGATGCGCAGCCTCTGCGAGGCCCTCCGCGCCACGAGCCCCACCCAGGGACGCAAAGACCCGAGAACGGTGGTGGCGGCGCGCGGTGCCGGCCCTAGGCAGGACCGGTGTCGGAACGGGCCCTCTGTTCCCAGTAGCCTCCCGGCCCCTTATATCTCGCGCTGGTCTGGAGCGCTGCTGCGGGGGCCGGGAGTGGGTCCGCCGCTTGCAGCCCTCTCCCGCTCTGATGGAGGCGCGGAGCGCTGCGGTGGGGGAGGCCCGGGCTTGCAGCCTTCCCCCGCGTTGTTGGGTGGCGCGGCGTATCGGCCGCGCCGGGCCTAGCCGGAACTCCCGTCACCTCGTGGGTGGGGGCAGCGCGGCAGAGCGGCGGACGCGATTTTCTCGCGCCCGACGACCGCAGCCAAGCTGGCGGTCGTCGCCGCTGGGCGGGGGGGGGAAAGGGGGAAAGCTCGGTCCCCTGCCCTAAGACTAGGAACTTGGGGGGAGGGGAAGGGCCGAGGCGCCTGGGACCCGAATCCCTTCCCCCCCTAATGAGCCGAAACCCCCAGGAGGAGTTGCTCCCTCCCCCCCGCCGGGCCCTCCCGGGACGAATGGGGAATTCCCTCCATGCCTGGTGGGGTTATCCCGGGTCAGGCCTTCTGCTTTTCCACCCAGGGTGGTTGCATGAGGCTCTGAGACCTTTCCCTACCGTCCCGGCTTTGTTGAGGTTTCTTTCTTCTTCTTTGATTCTTTTTTCTTTGTTTTCGCGCTGGAGCAGCGCGAGGTGTCTGCCTCCTTCCCGAGGCAGGAAACTAAAACGAGTTTCCTGGGGAGGCCCCACCTCCTCCGGGAAGCTCAGATCAAAGTCTGCCTTCCCAGCCCCGGAGGCGGGGCTTACCCCAAGCTTGCTGGCCTCCGACACTCTAGGAGAACAACAAAGAGGGATCCTAGGTTTTGACGTCATGATAAGCTTTCTATTTCTGGTTAGTTTAGCACAGGAGTGTCAATCTTCAGTCCTGCAGGCCAAATCAAGTCTGCCTGGGGTTCCCCAGAGGGCTCCACCCCTCTTTCCCCAACCACTAATTGTTTGGTGGTTTCCTGCCTTCTCCCATTCTAAAATAT
This sequence comes from Shinisaurus crocodilurus, assembly GCA_021292165.1. NCBI lineage: Eukaryota > Metazoa > Chordata > Lepidosauria > Squamata > Shinisauridae > Shinisaurus > Shinisaurus crocodilurus. The sequence goes on along the minus strand of CM037880.1, from coordinate 89,553,163 downwards.
TGAAATGTCTCTCCTAAGGCTTGGTTATTGGTAGTAAAATATGCTTTAAGCTAAAATATGCTGGTATTTTTGGCTCAGCCCTTTTTGCCTTCAGCCCCACCCACCACTGGAATGCAGCCCCCCCCCCCCGAGAACTTCTCCAAAATTGAATTTGGTCCTCGGGCTGAAAGAGGTTCTGCACCTCCAGTTTAGCTACTTGCACTAGCAGGAGGATTTTGCCAGGATTTTCTAAAGTTCTGGCTTACCATTCAGTGTGAACACAGCTTGATCTAAGGTCTAAAGTAGATCTATTTTTAGTTATGTATTTGAATCACAAGAGGTAGAAGTGAATATGCTCTGAAGCAAATCTGAATGCTCCCCCATGTGAGAAACTGCCTGCATACAGAAAACCAGTATATCAGGGAGAAAGAGAGGATCGACCTCTTTTCCCTGACAGGCTAGCTTTCTACAATCAGGGAGTTCTTTACATGGTTGATATGTCAAAAAATTCAATCCCATGTCTGTAGTCTAAGGCTGCAATCCTTAACATTCTTAGTAGGAGTAAGCTCCATTGAACAAAGTGGGACTTACTTCTGAGCACACATGCATAGGATTGTGCTGCAATGTCTCCTTAAGATTGTGAACCCTTAGAGATAGAGAACTATTAACACTTGGAAAGTCTTCAATAAGCTGTTTTGAGCCCATGGGATAGAAATCAAAGAAATAATAGTAATATAGTCCAAATACAGCTGTTAGATTTAGCCAAAGGGGCACTTTAGCCAAGGGGCATAGTTTAGCCCATTTAGCCCAAGTCAAGCACTTTGAAGTCCTAGTGATTCCAATTACAGTGTTAAGCATTTGATGGAATCTCTCCCATTAAAACCATGAGACAACCCCAAAAGGTACATATTTCCTCTTCCGCCCCTTTAATGTTGACTTGTGCAGAATTAATTTTCAAGCTGCTGACAGACATAAAACTATATGCATACAATATGGGTCCAAGGTCTAATCCACTTACAGCAATTGGGAGACAGAGGCCTCTCCATTCATTTGATTAATAATGCTGAAGTCCACGTTGGCTGTATTGTCAATACTCGGGGAACGGATGAATGCCAGAGAACCCCTTCGCTCTCCCTGTTCAATCAAGAACATATATGCAAACATACACATTATGTTGGGCTTTCAATCAGAGTATACTGAGCTACAAAAAAAGGAGAATAGCCTTACACTGCTTCTCCAGGCTAAAAGATAACAAAAAAAGTCATTCATACATGTGGGGTAGTGCTTCATTTTTCTTTGAAAGCTTTACGCTTCTTATACCATACTATATATGTGGCAGGGGATTAAACCTTTTGGAAATTGTGTACACAAAGCTCACTGAGGTTATTTCCTGGTTCCCATGGTGGAAGTAACTATGGTGAATTCATAAAAAGATATATGTGGATCTCACAGACGTCACTGCTGGAGAGATGCAGGAGCCACCATTTCCCTGTGTCACACCAAAAGTGTGAGAAGGGAGCTTCCTTGTATTGTGTGAATCCGCCTTTAGTTAAAGAACGAACATCAGTTATTGGGGCTGTATACATATACCACTAATAAATAAACTAAGTCTAGTCACAGGAGATGCGCTAAATTGGGGTGGGTGGGGTGAAAGTAGATTGGGAAGATCTCTGGATTATTTGCAATGAAGTGGGAAGGGTTTCTCTGGCTCCCAATAGTTTAATGATAGCAATTTTTAAAAACAATCTCTGCCGAGGCTGGCCATGTGCAAATTGTTTATCTCAAAGCCTCAGTATTCTTCACCTGTAAAATAGGAGTATTGCAGAGGTAGGTTTTAGAGTTTTGTGTTGGAACCTCTGGTCTGTAGTAACTCAGATGTAGTTTTCTATTTGTAGATGCAGGTTATCTCCATGTATGGCTCATGGGATGCAGTAGGTCAGGAGTGCGCAACATGTTGTTGGATTGCAACTCCCATCAGCCCTCACCTTTGTCTATGCTTGCTAGGGCTGATGGAAGTTGCAGTCCACAAGTTGCCCACCCCCGCAGTAAGTGATTGGCTCCACCCTGAGCCACATTTTGCAACTGGCACCAATTGGTGGGCCTTGGAGTTCTGGTAAAAATGAAGTACACCCCACAAGCCTGAAGTCTATCCACCTCCGCTTTAAGTATCAAGACAGCTTCTGAAATGAATGCTTCTATAATTCAAAAGTGATGGGCTTTAAAGTCCAGCTATACTTAAGACTCAAAAGTCTGGAGACACGAGCATGACACATCTGACCACAGGGAATCACAGTGTTGTATATGATATTCTTCTGACCCCAATAAATGTGAGATAAGAGGAGGTTTTAAACTATTGAAGGAGTCTGCTGTTTATGGCTGCCTATGTCAAATCGAAACCTTTCCCATTGCTGTAGCAATAATCTTAAATAAATTATGAGAATTTAGTGCACTCTCTGGCACACAAGACCATGGGCACAATCCAGCCAAAGCGAAGCAATTTTAGGTCTAATCAATTACACCAGGAGAGAGTTTGGCACATACTTAACTCTAACCCTCTCACTCAAATCAGTGAGATGAAATGTGCTTAACTTTGGCTGGATGTATATGTAAATTACTAATTTACTAATATATTACTAATTTAGCACTTTGAAAAAGCAAATCTGAAAAAGGGAACAGAATGTTTCATCATGAAATATATTTAGAATTACCTCTGCCACATAGCTAATGGCATCCTTCAAGTTGAGCTCACGGAAAACTTTAAGAATCCGGTCTCTAGTTTTCTGAGCAGACCTTCTCATCAGTACTTTGCTGAGGATTTGTCTGTCGAAATTGGACCACCTAAGTATTTAAACACACAACAGGTAGCTGCTATTAATTCAACAGATGGGACTAGGATGCCACTCCAGGCGGCATCTCAGTTAGAGAGGAAGTAAGAAGCTGGAATGAAGTTGGAGTAGTGAATGGAGGCAGCCAAAGGGACAGAGTATTTTTCAGGATTCTAAAGTGCCCCCCCCCCGCTCCCAAGACATTCATAACTCTTTTGTTCTGCTATATCTCACAATTTATAATTGAGCAGAAACAGGGGAGACTTTCCATATAGGTGTACAATGTAAAATTGTCCCCGAGATCAGGGCAACACAGAATCTTGTGGCCAATTTTATGGTGGAAAAGCAGCAAACAAATAAAGCAAATCACCAGTGGGAGAATTTCACTCTGGAAAAAGATAAAGAAATCATCATTGTGGGGTGAAGTCCACCCTCTGTGACCCTGCTGTTCCCCTCTTACTCCTTTATGGAGAAGGGACCTAACCTCCTCTTACCTCAGAGGTTCCCATAATGCTGGCTCAATACATTTTGCTGCCTGGAGCGGAGCCCAAATGTTACCCCATCCCCACCGCCCTCGGTTAGGTCCAACAGTTTAATACATTTTGCTGCACCATTCAGACACCAATTCCTGCCTTCATCTCTGCGCCACCCCCTGGTGCCAGCTGGAGCAAATTGCTTCACGCTGCTGCATGGGATGGATCTCGTTCCATGCCAGCACATCTGCTACTCGGTTCTGCACTGCAGTCTGCATGAGCTTTCAGAGCTACCTTTGCACCTACTTTTAGTAATTTTAGACCTTGGGACTAAAGGGTCCCCTTTAGAAAGCCAAGAGTATTACTTCATTGGTGACGCACGTAACTATCCTTTCTCATCTCCCACACCCCACTGCCATTCTGTGCTTTAGCAGTCCATCTACATTCCTTATACGTTAGAACAGTGTTCTCCAACCTTGGGTCCCCATATGTTTTTGGCCTACAAGCTATGCTGGCTGGGGCATGCTGGGAGTTGTAGACCAAAAACATCTGGGGACCCAAAGTTGGAGCACACTGCGTTAGAACATTCCTTATACATTAGAACAACGAAACTGTTCGCCAACCCTGATAAAAAAGGAAGAAAGAAAGAAGTATACTCTGAGCATGTGCAGTTTTGCATTTTAAACTCACTTAAATCATAAGTGGTTGTGACCACAGAAAAAAAATGGGAGCTTGTGTCTGTTGCCCTGATGCCCTCATCATCTGTCAATCTTTGGGTGGTCATTTGGGGGGGGGGGGGCTATGGGGCCCTGGACACCACTGTGAGCTTTCACACTGTCCTCAGCAGCTCACACCTTCTCCCACCCGCTGGTCCCGAAGAGGGGGGAAGCCATGCTTGGGAATCTCTGCACAGGGCAGAAACATGGAGCCATCCTTTCAGCCACCCAACCAACGGCAAAGCCCAGCCCAGCCCAGCCCGGAGCAGCTGGACCTGGCTCTCGCCCTGAACTGGGGAGGCTGCTTCCTCCCTCTGTTGGGCCAAACCATGGCATGTGAAGGCTATGAAAGAAAGAAAGGTTCAAAGTGGATAGCACCTTCTAGTGCTTCTGCCAAGCAAAACTGAGTTAAAAGAAGATACGGTTTTAAGAGCCTCCCTCACAAGTTTGCCTTTCCAAGTTGAGTAAATTGCAAAAGAAGAAAAAGCAGGCTTTGGTACTAATAAGAAAGGGATAAGATGTGCAAATTCCTGAACGGTTTTTCAAACTGGCACAGTTAATGCAAAGTGCCCGCAAGTCTGATTTCAAAAGAATTGGGAGAATTCCAGCAATCCCAAGGCTTAACAGAAAGGGTTTTCCCAGGCTGCTCTCTGACTAACAGAACTGACCTGTTTTGCTAACTATTAGTTTGGTTATTAGATGGCCGTTTGACAGGCTACCATCTCTAGCTATTTAGTGACACTTTTCCATTCATTTATAACTGTTCCATTCCATTTAAGATAAAAGTTGCCTGACTGCACTTACTTGTCTCTCAGGTAATTGTGTCCTATCTGACCAGATATATCTTCAATAGCTGAAAGAATGTGGTCAAAGGCCTGCGAAAACAAAGAGCGTAACATTAACCTTGGTTAGGTAATTGGAGAGAGTGCCACAGAACAACTTAAATATAGACAAGAGGCCAGGTTTGGACAGTGTACACACATCAAGTATAAAGCTTTGTGAGACACACAGAAGCCCCTGATGGCACCTCTCCTAAATCACGTTCTTCTGTTTTATCCCCACTTTAACATGCTAAGCAAGAGCACAATCCACCAGGATGTTCTTTTGTGCCAGCCCCAACCTTACTAGCTTGCAGTCAGGTGGATTTCAAACTCTCCTCTTGAACTCCTCTGGAAGTGTCTATATAGCCAATGAAGAATAATGCCACTGAGCCTAATCTCATACTACCAGTGGCTTTCGAAGGAACATATGACGAAACCTTACACGGGAGTCAGACCGGTGCTGTCCGATTGACAGCAGCTCTCTGAGGTCACAGGCAGAGAGCCTTCCCAGCCCTGGTACCCAAGAGTCTTTTAGCTGAAGTTTCTGTGGAGTGGACCCGGAACCTTCTGCATAGAAAGCATCTGCTCTAGCACTGAGCCCTGCCAAAAAAACCCCCAAGTTCCTCCTTCCTGCTGCCTCCAGAAGGAGGGTGGGTGGGATGACACATTCAACTAGAAGTTGAACATCCTCATCTCAGCGTCAGGAAAATAATATATTTGTTTCTCTGGAATCAAAAGTGGATTTTGAGCCCTCCGGTTTTTATTCCTCAAATAAAACAACTGGAAAAGAGCAGGTCCTATCCAGGGGTGTCATACTATTTTAGGGTGGGGCGCCAGATGACCCTCCCACCACCAACCCTCTGCAGGCTGAATGATGTCAGGGGTGGTGGTGATTCAGCTTTGCTGCATGTGGGCTTTACCTGGACTAGGAAGGCCTATGTGCAGTGAAGCCATCCCACTTGACACGCTGGGTGGAGAATCTACCCGGCACCTCAGCTGGCACGGCTTTGCCTGTCCTGGCCTCTCCCCAGTGGGGAGGATGTGGGGCAGGCGAAGCCAAGCCATCTCGCTCCCCTTCGCTTCTCCATTGCCTAGGAAAGTCCTAGCTGCTCATCACAGTACATGCATGCAGTATTATTAGAAAGTAGCCGGTGGCAGTTTGAGGGGTTGAGATGAAAACGTCGCACAGAATTCAGCCCTCACCTCACTGACTTCGATCTGTTTCGAACATGACCCTGCTTACCCTGCCATGGAGTTTTTCATTCAGTTTGGGCTCTCTGTGCTCACTTCTTTTCACTTTCAACCACTGCACCAAAGGCTTGATTGTCAAACCCTGTGGAAGGGAAATGGACAAATTACCCTCACTTTAATTTAAAAACAACAACAATAACAACAACGAGATTCGTACATTATAGATGCTGAAATTCCAGAGCCAGGAAACTACATCTGTGCCACCAAATGAAAACATTTGTTTTAGGTGTTTCCATCACGCCCCCTTGATGCAACCATGGCTGAGCAATAAAAACAGCCGGAGGCCTGAGGGTGGTGCGCGGTTAATTTTACTCTGCAAAAATCCGAGGCGCGCTCACAGCCCACTCCTGATCCAGTATTGTGAGCTGCACCCAGTCAATAGTGTGCACTTGTGTAACCTCATATGCCCAAGCATCTCCACTTACATTTTGTGCTGGCATAACTCCCAGTTCTCCGTCAACTGCACAATGGCACTGGCACTGTTTGCGAGGTCCCCTCTCCCTATGCCAGCCACTAACACCGACACAAGAAGTCATGAGAGTGGCAAGGGGCACCCCCCTCCTGCAGCTGCTGATGGAGGATTGCGGCACATGGGGAGTTGCTGCCTCTGCGAGGTCTTTCACTCAAATAAACTAGTGCCAGTTCTGATGCTATGCGAGTGGGATGGTTGCTGCATATTCATTTGAAGTATTTTTATGCTGCTCCTCAGCCAAAAAGGCTCCCAGGGCAGCTTACATATAAGCCTGGCTTGCCTGTAATGAGAAGCAGCTATGGGAGAATTTCCCCATGGGGCTTCTGGTCGTGGCAGCAGCTGCCATTTTGAATATCTGAGCTGTGGCGGGGAGTGTCACAGCTTGCTGGTACGTGCGAACCTGGCGAGGGTGGGTTGTCGTGGTTGACAAGCTACCTGCGACCCTAAAACAGCCTGTGGGTTCTGGGTGGCTTGTCAACCACACCAACAACCCACCCTTGCTGGGTTCATATGTACCAGCAAACTACAGTACCCCCCTGCCGAGGCTCAAATATTCAGAATGGCCACCGCCACAACAACAACAAGAAGCCGCATGGGGAAATTCACCCATGGTCACTTCTCATTATGTGCAAACCAGGTCAAAATCAGTTACAGTCCCTGTCAAAGGCTTACAATCTAAAAAGATATGACACACAAGGAAAAAGGAATGGGAAGGGAAGAGGGGAAAACATTAATTCTTTTAGCAGGGCTGGTGGAATGGCCCTGCTCTCCCTCTCATCCTCCTCAGTAAAGTCTGCTAGAATGGGTGGTGGTGGTTACTTACTGTACAGCCATGTGCCACTACACTCTGGAAATCTTTGAAATGTGAAAACTATGTGGGCTTCTTCTCAAGCGAGAGCTAGCTGAATTGAGAGTACTGGCATGGAGTTACTGGCATGGAGTGGTGGAACCATCACATTCTTGCCCAGACTCTACTGAAACATGTATCCTGAAATGAAGGCCATGCTGGTCTGAAATAAGACCACTTTAATGATCTGTGTACATTTTTAAAATCAGATTTCATTGTTCCTATTAGCACATGTCTTGTATGCAGACCTTTCTTCCTGCCTTTATTTTAAAAAATTGTTATATGAAAATCATGATTTTTCTGACTCCAATCATTCACTGGGCCAGCGTTATTAAAATCTATGCAGTTGATGCTATGGATATACAGTAATACCTTGGGGATTGCAAGCATAATTTGTTCCAGAACCGTGCTTGTAATCCAAAACACTTGTATATCAAAGCGAAATTCCCCATAAGAAATTTGTACACATATTTTTAATTTAAGCTGCAATAAAGAATGATAGTGTAAAGTCTTCATTTTTCTTGACCGTACTACAGTACTTGTATTGCAAGACGTCGCTTGTTTATCAAGTCAAAATTTATTACATTTTTTACTTGTCTTGCAAAACGCTCTCAGACCAAATTACTTGCAATCCAAGGTATTACTGTATACAAATTTATGTATGTATATTAAAGAAACTCAAAAAAGAAAGAAAGAAAAAGAAAAATATATTAAAACCAGTGCTCAATTACTAATCTAGAATAAAGCAGTGTAAGCTCACCATTTCCCCCCATTTAAAAACTGTGCTGAAGATTTTTTTGAAAAGCAAATCATATTTACATCTGCAAGACAGTGAGAGGGTTTGCCTTGGTTATATGGCTCTCTCATGAAATATTAACTTGAGTTCTATTAATACGCTCAGGTCTGACATGGAAATTAAAGAGTTTCTAGTGCAGAGCAAATTGTGTTTTGTCCCAAGCGGTGCCATGTGAAAACATAAAATGGGATCTCTGTTACTAAAATTAGGAAAAATAATTATATTCTAAGCTCACTGACATAAGAGAGAGCCCATTTTTAGGACCTGCTTTTGATACTTCATTGGGCCCGGTCAGACTTTACTTCCTAAACACAGCATGAAAGGAAAGGAGTCTTGGGCTTGTGGATGTCTGTCTAGCCCTTCTCTTCCCTCCCCATCTGCTGTTCCTCTCCTCAAGTAGAAAGTCATGTCTGACCTGGATTTCATTCTTGAGACAGAGAACAGACAGCTCAACACGACCTTCAAGTGGGTCAGACACTGGTTGCTACCTGAGGAAAGGGGAGGGGAGGGCATGTGTGTGCCATGAACCACTCTCTCTCAGACGGGGTTGAAGAAGGGAGTGTCCAACCAGGCCCTCCACCTTTCCCTCCTAAGCAACAAGAAGACCGGATCATTGAAATTTACCTGGAATATTACAGTGAAAAAGACAACGATGATAGTTGTGCTGACAAAGAGGTTTTTATCTTTGACTTTGTTTTCATCCAAGAGTACCACCAAAGCAAAGGCGACAGCACCACGGAGGCCGCCGTATGACATCACCACTTGGTCTATGATGCCCAACTGGACCATTCGGTAGTGGTTTAGAACCCAGGTCTGTATGATTACACCTGTGGGGGGGGGAAAGGAATCAGGAACAGGACGACCTGTGAGGGTCATAAACTGAGCTACTGCTGAAATCCAATACTGCTTTCCTAGGAATGGCAATGTGCTTATCCTAGTGACATCTGCCGAATGCACCAGAAAGCTGTTGCCATCATCCAGCTCTAATCACACTTGGCCATCTGCACATGCTTATCTGCATTAGACAACCCATAAAGTTCAATGGGGGCTAGATGAGCATTGCCATGAGCATGCAAATCAGTGGCACACATGGATTGTGTGCCCTTGCTGAACTGGGTAATTTCTCTCAAATGCAATCGCTGCTTTCTCTATCAGTATGCTGAAAATTAATCGGCACCCTAGCAAGAGTGCTTTGAAATTTCTCGGATGCAGACTAAAGTATTATCAGATCATCTGTATTTATTCACCTTTAAAGAATTATAAAGTAGTACACAGCAGCTATCCCCAACCTGGTGCCTTCTGGCTGGGGATGATGGGAGTTGTACTCCAAAGACATTTGGAGGGCACCAGGCTAGGGAAAGCTGGAATACTGGGTCTGCACACTAGGACCACCTGGGTCCTGTTTCTGATCAACTAAAAAGGAGATTAAATGCAGAAAGTGACAATCACATTATAAACAGTAATTATTCACTGTGCAGTTGTTGCTGATAAACAAACATCCTAGCCCTTGATAAGCCACTTACAACACATGCAATGTGATAAAAATCCGTTATCCAAATTCAAGCCTCTGATGATAGAATTAAACCTGTTGATGAATGATAACAGTCTCTCACTTTAATCTCCCTTTGAAGTCTGAATGTGGTGTTACTGAAGGAGCTGGAAGACTGGAGCATCTACTTCTAAGCAGATGTAGCCAGCACAAGCACTTCTTGACTCCTGCATGCAGGAGACCAAAAGTCCTAATTAATGAGCAGTCTTACCAGGGGTAAGAAAATGAGTTTCCTTACCAATCATTCTGTAGACAGAGATGAAGACCAAGGTCAAGAGTATGAAAGCCGTGTTCCACGTCCAGATATTAGGATCCACAGCCGAAATTCCCAGAAACATGAAAATAATAGTCTCAGCACCGCTAGCCAACATCTTCATGGTGTATCGCACAGTGGTAGAAGACTGCTCAGAAATATTCGCCTTGACGTATTTCTGACAGCAGATACCACAGAAAGTTATACTGGAAGAAATGCAACAAACGTCTTAATTATCGGTCCTTGTAAAAATGTCTTCTGCATTTTCAGTTCTACTAAATTCTTATATTTTGAAATATAAAAATAGACTTATGCTAAGCAAGTCTCTATACAGAAGTCTTTGGGATCCAGCACCACAACTCTGACATACTGACCTGCCCTAGGCCAGAATCCTTGGCTGGGTATATCTGCTATAGAAATTAAGAATTTAACTGGCAGTGCACATTGTGAGGGCTATGACTTTCTCCCACTTGTGTCTTAAAAGGAGGGGCCAGCCCATCCATTAGGTGAAGTGAGATGGCTGCCTCAGGCAGCAGATTTGGGGTAAGGGCAGCATATTATTATTGCATTTTTACTGCCAGGGGGGGGGGGGAAGGGTGCTTGTGGGGTTTCCTGCCTCAGGTGCCAAAATAAATTGGCAGGCTTTGGGTACTATGAACCTTGATTTGGGTGGGGGTGGCATTTGCTTCTCTCCCTCAGGCAGCAAAATGTCTTGGGCCAACCCTGCTTAAAGGAATTGTACCATTCCAAACGACCCTCAGGCAGCCATTCTGGTGTCACACATTACACAAAGGCATGGCTGTTTTTGACACCTCAGTCAGTGGGGTTAGGACTATATATAACCCATAAGTGTGGCCTGCAATAGTTTATTACAGTCTCATAGAGGGCCAGACGAGATATTTTGCTACCTCCAGGTGGCTACAATGCATAATTGGAGAGGCGTGCCCTTGCAGTGACAAAGAACGGACACACACACACACACCCTCAAGGATGGAAAGCGGAATATCGGTGGTCAGTATAAGAGGTTTAAAGATGTTCTTAAGGCTAATCTTAAAAAAATGCAATATAAACATCAAGAACTGGGAAGCTCTGGCCCATGAACAATCTAACTGGAGGTTGGTCTTTCACAAAGGTTCTATGGACTTTGAAGAAGCCCGAGTGCAAGGTGAAAGGGAGAAACATGCTAAGCTAAAAGCACGTCAAACGAACCCTTTACAGCACCATCTTCCATCTAGTAACCTGTGTCCTCACTGTGGGAAGCTGGGTGGATCTAGAATTGGCCTCCACAGTCACTTACGGACCCATCGCTAGAGTCTACACAATTTTTTTACAATTTCCTCTTTTTATAATTTTCTTTTGTAATTTTTTAATGTTCTTTACAGCTAATCTACATAAGGCACATAATTCCCCAGATGTCTTGCCTCCAGCAAGCCTTATAGTTTGGGGGACATTCACCCCAAGATTCCATTAATTTGTTCAGGGCATTTTTTTTTCTTTTTACAATCCAGATAGCTTACTTTTTTAGCCCTGTGGGTCATTACATTTATTTTCACATGACACGCTTCTCTAGCAACACCTGAAAGAACCACCAGTTGATTAACTGAAACTTACGCAAGGATGGCTGAAAGTGAGAGCATCTCAGCCGTCAAGTAAGACAGGTAGGAGATGACAAACACAAATCCTGGCTCGATGATCCGGACATGCTTTGTGAAACGAGTGATGAGTGAGAGCAGGAATGCAAAGAGGACACCAATAAAAGTACCCCCTAGGCTCACCACAAAGAAAGACACTGTAACAACAAAACAGACACAAATGGTGTTTAATTTTAAAAGCAATACATACTTGGCTTTAACAACCTTTTGTCTTCACCTTTGCCATTAAAGGGTGGGAAGCTGGGGAGATGGTGCTGCAAATCCATTACACAAGAGGTGTTGCCACAGCTATCCAAATTATTCACCTGTGGTGAGGGGCATGATGTCCACTCCAAAAATAGTGTCCTGATATTGAGACATTTCCCCTCTTACATATATTGAGCCAGTGTGGAACAGTGGTCTAACTAGGAAAGTGGAGACTGGGCTCAAATTCCAACTTGACAGTGAAACTCACTGGGTGACTTTGGGCCAGTCACTGACTCTCAGTCTAACCTACCTCACAGGGTTGCTGTGCAGATAAAATGGAGAGGAAGAGGAACATGTATGCTGCCTTGAGCTCCTTGGAGGAAAAGGTGGGATATAAATGTCACACACACACGCACGCACGCACGCACGCACGCACACACACACACACACACACCTGTCATCATGGCCCTGGCCTTGAGCAATAGCCAAGTCTCATAGACAAGAGGTGGGTGAGCCAGTCGAGTCAGGGGAAGCTCTACCACCAAGTGAGGAGGTGAACCAGGTTCCTGATACCAAACATGAAGAAAATGATTGTGAGCCTGTGGATCTCAAGCCGGGACCCTCCAAGATGCCTTCCCTCAAGCCCAGTTCTCCTGAGGAGTCAAGCAACTCCCACTCCACGTCTGCCCAAGGGCATGGGGAGCACACCAGGCAAGAAGCCACAGAGAGAAGATGCACACACCTTCAGGCCAGGGGCTGGCCCTTTAAGGAGTCACACTCCTCAGGAAGCAGGGGTGGAGTTTAGGAGGGGTAAGCTGGGCAGAGGGACTTATAAGGCCTCAACCTCCACAGCCTTCTAAGGTGCTGACACTCTTGCTGCCTTGTGAGTTCTTGCTGAGGACAATATCTTACCCTTCCTCCAAGAAGATCAGGGTGGCATATATGGCTATTAATCCATTTTTGTCTTCACAACAACCCGAACAGGTAGGTTAGGCCAAGAGAGAGAGAGAAGAGAGAGAGAGACTAGCCCAAGGTCACCCAGCGAGTTTCTTGTCTTGTACAGAGATATTCTGATTATTCTTGAAGATACTTTGAAGTTATGGGTGAGAGGGATGCCCTAAAAATGTCATAAGGTGTCAGGAATGCCCCAGCTGCCAGTTGTGGTATTATAAATCCACCAGATGTCATGGAGAAATGGTCAGTGATAGCAGTGGGCATTACTGATTAGTGTAACATGTAGTTTGGCTGAAAGGAGAGAAGACGGACAGTTTCATTTTACTATCAGACTAGGAAAAAGTGAGCCACATCTTTTCGGTTGTAGTAAAAGGTTGATTCTGGATCTGTGAAGATTAAAGATTTTGGTCCAAGGCAGCATCCCTCCTAGTTCAAAGGTTTATCAGACTCACTAAGTTCTTCCCAAGTTTCAGAGCAGTTTTGCTTGTGTAGTTTTGGGCTTATCTCTGTGTTGCTCCCCACCTTAAGGAATGCACACATGCACGGGGGGGATCCAACTTCTATGATTGGTGCTGAAAACGAAGCATGTTACCAAGAAAAGGCAGGCCTAGGCCTCGCATGGAATGTCGATAAACGTTTTTACAACTGTAGCATCCTCTTCATGTGCATCTCTATAGGGTGCAGAGTGGCACAGAAAACAAGCCCCCCCCCCCAATTACTCCAGATTTTTAAAATTACTCCAGATTTGAACTTAGCGTGAATTAGCCCAATTAAACAGCAGTACCTTTTGCCAGTTGGCAATAGTGCACAAACATTTTCCCTTATCTTTTTTTTTATGGCAGACTTTAAAAGGACATAAACATAACAGGACTATAAAAATTCCCCCAAAGTGCACAAAATGTACTGTGCTTGAGTCACTCCTAACACAGAAGCACGAGAAATGGCTTTGTATATTAGCAGGGTTGGTGAAATCATTTACCCAGAAATGATGCCTACATCTTTAAATGCTCAGAGACAGGACGTGACCATTGCACCGCCCATCCCTTATCTCTATTGGTCCGCTTGCCCACACTACTTCCCACCTGCTGAAGCGAGCAGGATTCCAGGTCGGCCTCACTGGATAGGTGGGGGCCAATGGAGGAGCAGGGAAGGAGGGACAGTGGCGGTTGTTATCCAGTCTCAGTGCTTCCGGGGCATTTAAAGGTATAGGCACCATCTCTGGGTAATGTAACTGCCAACCTTATTTTGTACATTCAGAATTTAGAGAACAGCGCCACTAGAGGTACCAGTGGCTCATTTACGGCCACCTGTTTAACAGCAAGCACTGCATTCATATTGGAGCAGGGGAGTACAATCTAGACTTTGCATTATATTGGCTGGGAGTTGGCTGTCCCTACAGGGGGGAAAATAGATTGAGGATTATCGTTATGGCACTAGTCAACACAAGCGCAAAAAATACAGGATTTGATATAGAGAATTCAGCTTGCTGAGCTTCTTAGCTTCGAACTTGTTCTCTCTCTCTCTCTCTCTCTCTCTCTCACACACACACACACACACAGGTTTCTATTATGGCTGCAAAAATAGGATTGAAAGTGTGGGGAAAATGTAGAGAATATAGGTTACCTTGGTGCAGAACTATCATTATTTTTTAAATATATCACTCACAGAGCTGACTAGGGTTTGATTTTTAGAATGGCTCCAAAGGCAAGATAGAAATATGTCTGGTTGTCTAAGGCTTCAGTTGCACACATTACCTGCCAGTCCATGTATGCAAATGCCCATTTGTCACTTAGCACTAGAAGGAGTGACTTGCAGGGGAAAAGCAGCAGGTGGGTACAGGGTTGCTTAGATCTTCCCCTGGCTGCCACTTTCCCCCTTCTACTCCCCCCTGGCCTGCTCCGATGCTTTCCGCACACCTGGGGTTCTAAGTTCTTGTTTATGACAGAAACCCGGGTCTGGGAACAGGGGAAAGACAAGATTGCTTGCTTCTGATACTGCACCTGGACATTTGCATTCACAACTTCACAGGCTATTCCAGCCTAAGCAAGCTGTGTTACATACTCATCCCCAATGAATTAAGCAAGCACAGTGCATGCAGGTTCCCCTTTATACTTTTCAAGTGTCCTGTAGGTGCAACTATGACTTTGCTATCCTATGGTATGCTGCTGAGCTCTGAGAATAGTAGAAAGATCAAACAGAAGATTGTATGAGCTAGTGGGCATTATTATTACCTATTATTAACATCCCACCACTTTCTGTTAGTGATTTGATAAACTTTAAAAGGCAACTCACCCATTTCAAATGTACCTGGAGATATTTCAATCCCCAAGCAAGAGAGCTGACTGAATTTGGAATATATGCCAATTGTAACCTTTCCTTTTATAGAAAAGAAGGAAAGGAGACATCACAATGACCTTTTATTAAAACATTCAGAAGCAATCAAAAATGTTACGGTGGACTTAGGATATTTTTTCCATAATAATATGCCCGCAGTGTCAGCAGAAATAATCTGGGACACGAGTAAAGCATGTATAAGAGGACAGTTGGTATCTTTAGGCACGGTCTATAAAAAGGGGAGTGAAAAACAGAGACAAAGATTGATTGAACAGAGATGTTGTGGAGAAGTAATGCTTCTACAACAGCTCAACCCCTGCCGCCGCCGCCCTGCAATAAAAATGGAATTTCAAACTTATTAAGGGTATGGGATCAACATAAAACCCTGTTGAGTCCACCAGCAATAGGGAAGAGTTGGGAACAGAAATTCAACCAGGTTTTAAAACCTGGAGAGAGAAAACCCTTTGTTTGAATATTTTCAAATCTGCTCACTTGTTACAGAATATCTCAGATCAGATTCACATCTCAGAAGATCTGGGAGATTATGACAAATAGCAAAAAAAAGAAGAAGAGCATTTATGATTTAGCAATCCAATCAAATACATGTCTACTCAGAAGTAAGTACCATTGAGTTCAATGGGACTTACTCTCAGGTAAGTGGGAGTAATTAGGATTGTAGTCTAAGGGAACAAACCTATACATGTTTAGACAGAAAAATGTCATGCAACTCCCAGCATTCCCCAGCTAGCCATGTAGGATTGTGCCCTAAATTTTATAAATTGTTTCTAAGATGAAACAGAAACAGAGCAAGTTAAAGACTACATGACAAAATATTGGGAAGAATATCCCTATGAATATTTGGGAAAGCTTATGGAGCTTATCATACATTTTCTTTACTTAGAGGCAATTCGTACAAAGTAATTATAAGATGATGCATAACTCCGGTTATTATAAATAAAATGAACAAAGATTGTTCAGTTAATTGATGGAAGTGTGAGAAATATATGGGACATTTATATGTACGGTAAGTAGAAAATTGCCAAGGACATCCAACACAGCCACATATAACTTCAAAAGAGGACACTTCTCTAACATTAGGCAGCTGGTAAAAAATTGAAAGAGCAAGTCAAGAGGGGCAAATCTTTCCATTATGCATGGGGATCACTCACAGTCCAAGAGGCTACCACGAGCATCATTAACAAACAGTGACAAGGAACCTAGTGGAGATAAGAAAGCTTCCTTCAGAAACTGGAAGTGTTGCTCAAAAGAGGAGAACAAAAAGGAACACAAACTTGCAGAAAGGAAACCCAAGCAAACAATAAGGGATGCAAAAAAAGATTTTGAGGAGCATATTGTTAACAACATCAAGATCAGCAATTTAAAAAATATTTAAATAGATCAGAAGCAGGAAACCAGCTCGGGAAGCAGTCAGACCATTGGATGACAATGGACTTTAAAAAGTACTAAATGAGGATAAGGAGACTACAGAGAAGCTTAATGAATCTTTGCATCCGCTTAATTAATTCTTCTCCTTAATACATTCTTTTCCTCTGCCTTCAGCACAGAAGATGTAGGGAAGATAAAATTCCAGAAAACTGGTCAAGTTCTATTGAATTTTGCAGAATCAATACATTTAAATATTCATTTTTGTTTTTCAGCAAAATGAAATAGCATCACTTGTACTGTATTCTAGGAATAAAGATATGCCTAGTATTTAATTAGACGTTTTCTTAAATATATAACGACAATGGCTTTTCCTTTAAAGGCTACTCACCTACGCCTTTGACACAGTCCACAGCAGTCACGTTCTCGACTCCTATTGAAACAAAGGATTCAAACACGTTGTATAGCACCTAAGAGGAAAAGAAATGGGTGGTTTCATAATGAATGAGAGAAAGCATTTTATGAAATTAGATAAGACCTAAGTAAATTATTTTAAATAGCATATTACCAAATATCTCTGAAATACCCGTGACTAACCATTGAACAAAAAAACAGCTAACATATTTTGTTCTATGCAAAATACAGCAGAACATGGGTGGGAGACCTCTGGCCAACAGGCCAGATGCCATCTGCAAGGTCTTCCAAACCAGCCTGCAGCCTCCCCTCCTCACACGCTGTGACCACCACCCCAACCTCCCATGAAGCAATCAGGCTTGAAAAAAAGCCTTCCAATTGCTGTGGGAGGATTGCAGCTGGGAGGCAAAGAGCTAACCCTCACCTCACGGGGTCACCCCCCCCTACACACACAATTAGGGTGTTAAATACCCTCCCACTGACCCAACAAGGCTTTTTCCAAGTCTAATTGCTACAGGGGGGGGGGATATTGGTGTGAGTGTGCTTATGAATGTGTGCTTGTGTTTTATGTGTGAGAATGGATGTGTGTGCATTGTGTTTGGTTGTGTATGATAGATGGATGTGAATGCGTGTGTTTATGTGTGTTTATATGAGAGCGACAGTGTGGGCTGGCCCACCACCTTTGCTTTGGCCCTACTGACCACTGGCATGCAGCCCCTGGAAAGTGAACCACGAATGAATGTGGCCATCAGGCTGAAAGGGGTTCCACACTCCTCCAGTAAAACACCACTGAAATCTATCCAAGTAAATTTCCAGATCAGTCAAATAATACTACATCATACTCATTTATCTGCAATCTGAATTATCCATAAAATAAAATAAGCCATGCTGACTTTAGAAAACTTCCAAAACCCATGGTCAGACAATAACTTTATTAGCACCAATCAAATACACAACAGTGTACAAGCATTTGAGATCTCCAGATCTCTTCAAAGGGCCAAGATGTTACAGAAAGCATTTTTGGGGGTGCGGGAAGCTGACTTGATGCTGAAGTCATGAAGTCTGCATCATGGTCAGAGTCTTAAAATGGAATGGAGGAAGAATCACAGTCTAAAATGGATTAAGCTCTACTAGGTGTCATAGCCAGTGTGACGTAGTGGTTAGAGTATTGGACCAGGACTCGGGAAATTTGGGTTCTAGTCCCCACTCAGTCATGAAGCTCACTGGGGTGACTTTGGGCCAATCACTGACTCTCAGCCTAAGCTACCTCACATCACAGGGCTGTTGTGAGGATGATAACATGGAGAGGAGGACCATGTAAGCCACCTTAGGTTACTTACAAGCGGGGGGGAAAGTTAGATAGTAATGTAATCAATCAATCAATGCATGTAATAATAAATAAATAAATGCATCCATGCATTCAGGTTTCAGGCTACACCTAGGTCTGTTGGGACTAAAAAACACATAGGGCCGGTTCGTACAACCCAGGCGGAGAGCGGGGGAGGCACCACGGGGCCATCCGCGGGGTCCAGCGGGGTGCCACAGACGACTGCCCGCACGTGTGGGCGGACCCCGGTGGAGCCAGCAGTCCCCGCACCGCAGTGCGGGCCTCCCGGTGCTAGGGGGCGGGGACTCGGGATGCCCAGAGGGGCCGTTTGCCCCTACAGGCCAGAGCGGCTGCAGCTCCGGCCACTCTGGGCTGCTGCCTCTGTAAGGCCCCCGCGGGAGGGCCGCCTGCTGTTTGCACGGCAGGGTGGCCACGCACGGTAGGGGCTTACCCCTCTACTGCCCATGGTCACTTTGCGTGCTTCACGCATGTGTCCATCCTGCGGGGGCGCCCCCAGCCGGCATTCACAACCCATAATGGTTGATCCCCCCATCAGGGTTCCACTGGTTATTAATTCAGAATCAAATTCTCAAATAGAATCTTACCACTGTCACAGCATCATTGAGCAGCGATTCTCCAAAAACAATGATAAAGAGGACATCATTGACATGGACTTCCTCAAATACAGCCAGCACAGCAACAGGGTCCACTGCAGCTATCAGACTGCCAAACAGGAGGAAGTCCAGCCACCCACTATGAAGTTCGCCTAGAAGAACAAAGCAAACATCATGAAAACATCATGCCATCCTTGGAATAAAAGGGGCTCATTTACAATGGGCCAATTTTGTCCTCCACATTCTCAAACATACATGAGAAGGTCTATGGTGCTGCCAAGAAGCCAGTGAGGGGAGTTGGTCAGAAGCACACTGCACACCAGCCTTCTCCAACCTGGTGTTCTCCAGATGTGTTTGACTACAACTCCCATCACCCCCAGCCACATAGCCCATGACTGTAGTGTTGGAGATGCTGGGAGATAGTACTCCCACATCTGGAGGGTACCAGGTTGGGGAAGGCTGCTATAAGCCACTGTTTTACACTGCCAGCCACAAATACACACACAGTCAGAAAATAAGAAGAGTAATGCAGGATCTGACCAAGGGTCCATCTAGTTCAGCTTTCTTTTCACACAGTGGCTAACCAGCTGTCCATCGGAAACCCACAAGCAGGACATGAGTGCAACAGCACCTTCCTGCCCATGTTCCCCAGCAACTGGAGTACATAGGCATACTTCCTCTGATACCGGAGGAAGCATATAGCCATCAGGACTAGCAGCCATTGATAGCCTTCTCCTCCATGAATGTGTCCAATCCCCTTTTAAAGTCATCCAAATGGATGGCCATCATGACATCTTGTGGAAGTGAATTCCATAGTTTATCTATGCGCTGTGTAAAGAAGTACTTCCTTTTGTCTGCCCTGAATCACCCAGCAATCAGCTTCATGGGATGAGCCTGGGTTCTAGTATTATGAGAGAGCGAGAAAAATGTCTCCCTATCCACTTTCTCTACACCATGCATAATTTTGTATACCTCTTTCATGTCTGCCCTTACTCGCCATTTTTCTAAACTAAACAATCCCAGATGTTGTAGCTTTTCCTCATGGATGAGGAAAGGAGACACAAAGAAATACAGCTTGAGACATTTTCCGCACCCCATGAAAATGGAAGTGCAGAAATGTATGTTGTTTCTCCCCGGAGCTAATAGGGGAAATTCAGGTGGTACGGAGGGAAGGGGGGAACCCTGAAAATCAGACAGAGGCACCTTCCGTGGTGGCAGGGGAGGGTTAACCTGCATGTAATGTTTTCAGGAGGCTGGAGGGGCTGCAGTGGGGAGGAAGTGATGGGGAAGTCTGCTTCCCCACCACTTCCTAGGTGTGTTGTGTTCATCTGGCCTGGACACGTGTCCATCTGGATCTAGATGTGTCCATCTGGCCTGGACAAGTCTAGATTCAGATTTCGACGTGTCCAGGCCAGATGGACACGTCTAAATCTGGGTCTAAACCAATGTGCTTAAAATATAAAAAAGGGCAATGTGGTTGAAACTTGCTTGAAATTGGCCAAAAATAATCTTGATGATAATAATCCTGGGGTTTTAGAAAATAAATATTCTCCAAGACAAGATGAGAACAATAGCAGCATGTGCTCATTCAGCTACCTCAACAATTGTATAAAAGGGCATTTTCCCAGCTCATATTGCTGGCAGTGGTTGTCCAGATTGCACACGAAGGAAAGCAGAAGTAACCCTTCACAGCTAAATTTCACAAGATCTATTTCAAGTTAAACCCTGGCACAAACATCAAGAGGCTTGCAAATCCTAAATGCTACCAAGATGGCAGTTCTAGCTTTACTGTGACTTTGGAAGAAAGGACAAAACCTTTCTTTTGAGCTCCAATAATTTTGTTAGATTCACCTCTAGCCAGGGTTCCAAAAAATCATGTTGGGTTTTTTTTTTTGCAAAAAATAGAAAAATTTGATTTTTTAAATGTAAATCAATGATTTTTTTTGATTTAATCAATCCCCCCCCCCCAAATTAGTAAAATTAATTTCAAAGTTTCAGGCAACCATATGTACAAATAGCCTACACTTAATAGTTAAGAACACCAAATTATACAGAAAACATTAATCAGAACTGGGCTATCTATATGACAGGGTTGCAAAAAGTCATGATTTTTTCTTGCAAAAAATAAAAAAAAATCTATTTTATATTGATGATTTAATCAATGATTTAATCAATGATTTAAATCATTCTGATTTAAATCATTGCAACCCTGCCTCTAACTCCCTCCATCTCAACTCCCAGTTGAGATGTCAGAGTAGCATTAGGGATGACACTTTTTCTCTATCCCCAGCAGGTCCTCTGCCTCAGTGCCACACTGGTCCCATCAAATTGGGTGGTGCCAAAAATATTTCAAATTTGAAGGAAGTCCTGTTTTCAGGATGTATGCCATGGGCATCACTTAACATCCAGGCTTGTCCATCCCTTAGGTCAGGGGCAACAATGATCTGGTGGCGGGATCAGACCTCCATCCACCCAATACTACACAGGTACAAATGAGGTCAGGAGCGAGGCCACACCCCCTCCTCCACCAATGTCATTTGGTCCCCAGCCAAAGCGCCAGGTGGATGACCCACCTGGCGTCTTGGCCAATAACAGCTTTGCTGTAAGCAAGGGTTGTCCCACTGGGGAAGGCCTGCACGCACAAAGCCACCCCAACTGATACACTGGGTGGATTATTCTCCTGCCACCTTGGCCAGGGGGGCTTTGTCTGCCCCCTCCCACACCTTTCATTGGGGAGGGGATGTGGGGCAGGCAAAGATGAGCTGGCGAAGAGCCCAGCTTCACTAGTCCGGCCCTTGCAGGAGATACAGGTGCTGGATTAGTGCACAGTAGGCTTCTCTCATCCTTCACCGTCACCACAAGGATAAAGGATGAGTGAAACCTGCTCATCTGGCATTTGCAGGAGCCCTCCGCAAGCGCTGGACAAGTGCGCAGCCAGCGTTGCCCCTGCTTCTCATTCCTTGTGCAGGGAACGTGGGAGCAAAGCATACTTGTCTGGCACTGGCAGGACCTCCTGCAAGTGCTGGATGAGTGCACAGCCGGATGAGTGCACAGCCGCTGCTCCCCCAGGGGAATCCCTTTGTTATCTCCATTCACAGATTGGAGATAACAAAGGGATTCCTCTCCCCACCTCCTCCCAAAGGGGCAAGGCTTGGGGAGGGGGCAGGGCTTAGGGAGGAGAGGGGAGCAGGCAGGTCCCATGGAGGGAGCCCAAGCCTCTGCGGGTCAGGTGAGCAACCTCCCTGGGCTGGATCAGGCTCACAGACTGGAGACTGTCCGCCCCTTGCTTAGGTCATGGTTGTGCTTGGTGCAGTGTCCCCTCCTTTCTGCTGAAGGTGTGCCCAAATTAGGAGCCCTGGGTGGGCAGGCGGTCCCTGACACAGCTGCAGTGCTACCAGCCTTGCTATAAGTGAGCTGCTTCCCAAAGGAGGATCACAACTGAAAGGGACCCTAAGGGGGGGGGGGGAGTCCTTATTGGGATACACTTATTGAAAGTGTGGCGCAGTGGTTAGTATTGGACTAGGACTGTGCAGGCCTGGTTCATATCCCCACTCAGCTATGAAACTCAATGGGATACCTTGGGACAGTCACTGTCTGACTCACAGGGTCACTGTGAGATGGATGGAATAAGAATATAACAGTAAATAAATGCAATAAATTATCACCAATGCTGCTCCCATTATCATCATGGCAGGGCAGGTATGTCCCTGCAGTGTCCCTTGCTTGCCCTAGAGTGGCCATCTTGTAGCTATAGAGCAGTTGATATGGCATGAACTCCCGGAGTGTTCATCCCAATTTGGCCCAGCCAAGCAACGAAATGATGACGGGTTGTATCCAATGTTAGTCTAGCTTAAGTCCCATTCATTTCAGTGGGCCTACTCTAAGTAGGACTAACACTGGATACAGCCCGATGTGCTTGCAAAATATCAGCCTTACCCATTATTCCGCTGAGATAGACCCCATAGAGCGAAAAACCTGTTGTGGCAGCATTCCAGACAGTCCCGATGACGGCGTACAGAAGGATCGTGCCCAGGTTGCCAAAGAAGAGTCGGTTTGGCATGAAATATCCTGCATCTAAGACGATAGGCGGCAGCAGGTAGAAGAAAAAGACAGTCGGCGTAAGGGTGAAGGAGGCGATATGGTCTGCCGCGTAGACGATGCCACCCAGGAAAAGGCCAAGGACAATGAGGAGAACACTCTCCGGGACCACAGTGGTGACTTTATGAGACAGGTGGAAAACTGTCAAAGAACACAACAGAGTCAAGAGTTAGAAAGCAACAACAATTAATAATGTGCTTTTGGCTTGTACACAAATGACACTGTAATGGTCCTTAAAGGTCCTTAAAGCAGAATGTTTCTGCTAAGCATTTATAATATAGCTGAGACCAATTCTACCTATATAATTCCGATTTCCTTGTGTCATCAAATTTATTTGCAATCAATTCCTTTGTCCCTTTTGTCCCTTTTCTCTATAAATGAAATAATAGGAATTTTAACAATCTGATCCACACATTTATTAAACCAAGTCTCAGTTCTTAAAAAAAAAAAAAAAAAATCAATAGAAATCAATAGAAATCCAAGTACCTTGGCTTAACATGACCCTTGATTGGCCTGTTACCTTGTCTGGTTTCCATTATTTAGTACCCTTCAATTTCTCTAAAATCTTTGAGATTGGGTGATTAGAAAGAAACTTCTCTTTTAGAAGTCCATATCATATCATATCATATCACTCCTTCTAATAGCAAATTCAGGGTGGGGTATAAATGTAATAAATAAAAAGGTGGGGTATGAATGTAATAAATGAATGAATCAATCAATCAATCAATAAAAACAAAAACAAAGAAAACCTTAGGGGGGCAAACCGCCCCCCCCCCCCAAGAAACAGCTCAAGGAACAACTCAGTGAGCTCTGGGGGCCTGCTCAGTAGCCACAGAATGGGAAGCAGATAGAAATGAGAAATGGAATGGAGGAAAGGGAGCAGAATGCCCTGCTTGGAAGGAACGGGTACACTCCTCCTCCAGGGAGGAAACGCTGCAACTTTTCTTTTGCAGATCCCACTTGTAATGTTACTAATGGTGATATTGCCACCCCATTAATATTTATTCATATAAAATAGTTAGCTTGTAATAGTTGAAGCAAGTCATAAGATTGACCATTGTCCTGAAACTTATTGTTCTATTATGCAATAAACATGGTCCATCTTTCAACAAATGTTGATTTCTATCGATGCAATAGATAGATGTTCCTTTGGGATCCGCCTGTTTCTCTGGTATTTATTCCTAACATTTATATTGTCTGTTCCTAGCTAGCCCATCTTGAAATCATTTTCTCCTGCGGCCTTGTCCTAAAATGTCCACAGCCACCACTTTGGCAATCTAAGCACATGGGCTTCTGGGCCACTAGTGCGTCCAAGCCTACTGCCTAGGAATCAAGACACATTTCAATAGCATTTCTAACCAACACTTCCTAGGCATCCATCTGCCTGCTCCAAACTACCGTGAATTATTATGGTTCCCCATTTGTTCTTATTGTTTTTAATATTCTAACACAGTTTATGAGCCATGCCCAAGGGCCAGGATTCCCATGTACAAAAGCTTTTACAACCGGAAAGAAATAGATGGATGCTGTGACAGATAGTAGTAAGTGAGGATGCTTCCAAACCACATATAACCTATTATAATGGGAGAAATAAAAAACAAATCCCTTCCAGAAACCACACTGCAATAACTTGTGAAAGATATTAAAGGGTGGAAGGTATTAATAAACTAAAGCAAGTGATCAGTATATTTGTAACATATGACTGACTATATGGTCCAATAACAACCGTAATGTAAAAGGAGGCAGAGCAATTGGATGATCCTTGGGAGGGTGTCCCAGGGGCCATAAGATATTATGGATTTCCCACCCCCACCCCGCCAGGCCGCCAAGGGAGGCAGGAAAGGGATGTGGTGGTGACCGGGAGGAAAGGCATTGCCCATCCCACCCACAGCAAAGTTAGTCAGCTAGATCGGCTGAGGGGTCTGTCTAGCTGGAAATGATTTTTTAAGGTGGAATGGGGAGGCGAAAATGCCTCCATCCTTCCACCTGCCGTGCCCAGCTCTTGCTGGCAGGGCTTCGGATGGGCGGAGGGCTTCCAACTAAAAAACTTTAAATAGCAGAACGCAATCAACTCTGAGTACAGGCGTGCTGTTTAGCACTCACTAAGGCTATGGAAGGTGGATGGAAAGTCTCCCATGTTAGAGAAGTTTTTTTAAAAAGAGCGGGGGGGGGGGGAGAAAACTGGTTAGCTCTTGTTGGCTTTAACCTCTCTAAAAACTTAACCAAAGAACTCAAGCAGCATTGTAATGAGCTCATTAAATCCATGATGTAGGTGGCTGTTCTCTGTGGGTCAACTAATTAACCAACTTATATTAGCAATTTAAAAGGTGGCCACCAGTTTAGGAACAGCAGGTCAATGTTCCTCATTACATCATGAAGGCCACGTCCACTTGACCTCAGAAGTCAAATGTCAATGGAATATGTGAGTGGCCATATCAAAGCCTTTGTGTTCAATAAAAAATGAATTAGAGAAACTGAAAAAACAACTTGGACCTGGATTTTGCAACCCATGAATTGAAGGTATTTTCACATTTCTCTTGAGAGGAGCACTGTAGTTTAAGTCAAGGTGACATGGGTGATAGCCTGACATTTTGAGCCCTGGGAAGCTCTTCTCATTTATCACTGTTCAGTTTTCTATGACTTCATGATTTTAGAGTCCACTTATAGGTAATCATTACATTGAATATAAGATCATACGAAGAACCATGCTGGGCCGTATCAAAGGATCATCTACTCCAGCATTCTGTTCACACAATGGCCAACCAACTGCCAGTGGGAAATCCACAAGTAGGACAGGAGTGCAACAGCGCCCCCCAGTCATGTTTCACAGCAACTGGTATACAGAGGCACCCCATCACAGTCAATGGTGCAGTGGAGCCAGGGATCACCGGAGGGGGGGGGGAGTGCCACCCCATTTTGATTAGCAGGGATGATGGCGTCATCAGTCACGTCCCTCAGATTTCTCTGTTCCTCCTCAGAGTAGCTGCGGGGGATGGGGTGGGGTGGGTGGATTTTCCCAGCAGCAATATATTGTTGTGAGCTATTCCTGTTGTAATACAAAGTATTTGGGGGTAGCTTGATCTTGAAATGGGACAAGCCACCCCATTTTATCTCCTGATGGAGATAAAAAGTGCTAGAACAGGTTTGTTGACTTTGAGATAAAATGTTTCTCCCTGGGCTGGGAAAAGAAACCTCTGGAAAATCTTGAGCTGGTGGGCTTATGCTAGTTTGTGAACATGCTGTGTCCCTCTCTTTCCCTTTCTCATGCAATTCCTGGTCCCCCAAGGCCAAAGTCCAACATGCTAACCACTAGACTGTCCTTTGCCAGTTCACTAGTCTATGACTGTCAGCTGATCCTAATGAATTGGGTATTATGCTATGTACTGCTGCTCTTTGTGGGATGGGGTGTTTGTATGTGCGTGCATACACACACACACACACACACACCTATAGATCAACATAGCTGCCTGCATGTGAACTCCCCTTGGGAGGCACAGTTATGGGGATTATCACAATAACTATCTGCACTTCAAAATTTACCACTACATCACTGACAATATTTATTTATTTATTTATTATATTTATGCCCCGCCTTTTTTCCTGCAAGGAACCCAAGGCGGCTTACATAATCCTCCTCCTCCTCCTCCTCTCCATTTTATCCTCACAACAACCCTGTGAGGTAGGTTAGGCTGAGAGTCAGTGACTGGCCCAAAGTCACCCAGTGAGTTTCATGACTGAGCGGGGACTAGAACCCGGATCTCCTGAGTCCCAGTCTAACACTCTCACCACTATGCCACACTGGCTGTATTTATTTATGTACATATTTATGTATTTTAGCTTCTGCAGTCAACATTCACTTTCCCTTTGGCTTGAAATGCATACCTGTCTATCATATTCTTATGCCCCATATTGTCATTTTGTGATCTTTAAAGCCAGGGATGGGCAACTTCGGGGGATTGGTGGAATGCATTGATGCACCCTTGCCCCCCCCCCCACCGAATCTGCCGGCAAAGAAGTGGCAATTTTGCTTGAAATAGAAGTATGCAAGAATCACGCTCCTGGAGATTTCTGGGAGTGCAACTCAGCTCGGCAGGGCGGATGCAAAAAAGTCGGGGGGGGGGGGCTCGTGTGGATGTTGCCCACCCCTGTTTAACGCTAACCCTAAAATGAAACACATGAATAATCTATGTTCAGTATGAATGTATTTCTGTATGATTCACATTCATATCCCACCTTTCCTCCAAAATGCTCGAGGTCACCCAGTGAACTTCATGGCTAAGTGGGGATTTGAACCTGGATCTCCCCAGTCCTAGCTTCACCCTCTAGGCCAGGGCTCCCCAACCTTGGGTCCCCAGATGTTGCTGGACTACAGCTCCCAGAATCCTTTGCCATTAGCCATGCTGGCTGGGCATAGAATCATAGAAAAGTAGAGTTGGAAGGGGCCTACAAGGCCATCGAGTCCAACCCCCTGCTCAATGCAGGAATCCAGGTCAAAGCATCCTGGGAGCTGTAGGCCAGCAACATCTGGGGACCCAAGAGCCCTGCTCTAGGCACTGTACCACATTCTCCCTTTCCTTGTAACAATATGCAAGTGAGTATATTGCTTTTACTTACTTTTTTGTATTTTTTTAAAAAAGCTTTCAACAAACAGAATGTTACAAAATAAACACCAGGAATTTGGGAGCATGTGGCAATTAATCTGTGTAACATGCAAGAATACTGATTTGTGGTAAAACACATAACAGGAATATTTTATATGTGATTATGGTTGGCCTACGACTACGTTCACACTTGGGATGTACTTTTTAACACCGGAAAAGGAGGTCCTTGTTCAAGTTGATATTCACCTCATCAGTACTTCATTGACTTTTTAAAAAGAATGGGTTTATTAACTGCTATTGGCCAAGATAGTTAGATGGAGCCTCCCTGTCTCAAGACAGTATACCTCTGCATGACAGATGTTGGGAACAAATGGCTATCTCCATCTTAGCCTGCTTATGAGTTTCCATCTGAACTTTAGATGGACCATTTATCTGTTCCAGCAAGGCAAGTATTATGTTCTTCAGTTCTAAATCAGCCTTCCCCAACCTGGTCCCCTCCAGATGTGTTCAGTTGCAACTGCAATCACCCCCAGCCACCATGCTGGCAGGAAATGATGGGACTCGCAGTCCAACACATCTGGAAGGCTCCAGGTTGGGGAAGGATGAGCTAAACTATCTCCAATCCCAAAGTTTTAGTGGCTTTAGGAAAATGTCAAATAACATTATGGCTAAAATCATAAGCATGTGCATTAAAAAGTAAGTCCCACGGACTTAAATGAGACTTATTTCTGAGTAACCATGTTTAGGGTGTGTGTGTGTGTGTGTGTGTGTGTGTGAGAGAGAGAGAGAGAGAGAGAGACGTAGGTAGTTCAAATGTAGTACCACAGGCTAGAAAGAACATTTAGTTTTATTACATCCCTTAGTTAACCAACGGTAAGAGGTCAGCAATAACATTAGGTGGTATTAGCAGAACAGAATTAGAACTAAAAATAGTTGCCTCAGGTGTTCAAAAAATCACATCAGCTGAGGTTGCAGGGCAAAGTAAAAGGGCATTCAAGAACATTAAGTCAAGGATGAATAACTTATATACGGTACTTATTTCTCTGTTAAAATTACCCTTAGAATGAATTTGCAGTTTAAAAAACTGAACCAAGCTAAATAGTGTACAGGGATTTTTTTTAGTTTTTAGCTTTAATTTTAAACTATGCTGTGTGGGAGAAAAAACACAATGTGAAGGAGGTGCAGAACAGTCAGGAGGCCTGAGATTCTTCCATTAAAATTATTCTCTCTCTCTCTCTCTCTCTCTCTCTCTCTCACACACACACACACACACACACACACAGTGCTGGCTCCAGGTTTTTCAAGGCCCTTGGATCTACATTGTCACCAGCTGCTATTGCTCCTCATCCTCTTTCTGTTTGGTTGCTTGACAGGCAGAGAGCCAGTAAGCAAGTCGGTAGTGGCATCTACTGTTCCTCCTTCTCACCACACCGTTGTCTGGACCAGAGCGAGAGGCAGGCAAACAAGCAGGTTGCGATGGTGAAGAGGAGGAGCAACTCCAGGGGGGCTCTTGTCTTGGGGTTGGGCCCTCGGCAGGAGCCCAGCTATGCCTACCCTTGACGCTGGCCCTGCACATCCCCCATTTATTTTTCCTTTCTAAAAGAGAAGGAAGTGCCTTGGTGGAAGACATACGGTAAATGGTCCATCTGACTGCTCCTAAGAGAGCAATTGTCACCTACTTTACTCCCTACTTTCCCTCACAAAACAAAGGATTTGTCACTTCATGCGGTCCTCCCAGTTCACCAATTCTCAGGTGATATCTGGTCAGTCACAACATATGCTACAATGTCTTCTGGAATATTTCAGCTACATGGTGTATACAAAATCTACCTTCAGGTCTCCTAACTGAAATTTTCAAGTAGTTTGGTAGCTACCAAACAACTAGAAGATTTCAGTAAGGAGACCTGAAGGCCATTGAAGTTGAATAGTCTTCACTGAGTGTTTAAAGACCAGCAAAGGCAGAGCCATGCAGTGTTCTTTCTGCACTGGCTGCGAGGGGGAGGGGAGGGGTGGTGGCTGGAGCTCCATTTCTCAGCTCCGAGGTTGGAGCGCCGTCTCCGACCTTGGATCTGGGAATCCAAAATATCCTATGGCCCCTCAGATGCTGTTTAGGGGCCATAGGATTACTCCCTAAATAATAATAAATAAGTAGTGCCATTCAATACCTTAGCTGTTGCGGTATCCATTTGGATATGTCCAGGGGAACTAGAGCCAATACTAGTATTTATGGATGCCAATCCTCTGAAGTCTCTACCAGCACAATATCCCACTCAGAAGACACTTTCTGAGAAGAAAGCTTAATCCAATAGGAGTCTCAGGTATATAAAGAAAGCCTTCTCCCCACTCCACTCCTTACCACATGGAAAATGTAATGAGTAAACTGCTGTAACTTATTTATTTGAACACGGAATCTCCCTGACCCTGCAATCTGTCCCTTGAAGAGGAGGGGATGCAAATGGAACAAGGAAGATCTCAGGTTTAGATAAAAGGGGCAGAGCGCATTTCACCCATTACTTTATTACCACAACTTCATAGCCCCCAAATTTTAAGGGCAGTTTAGTGGGAAGTTGGCCAGCACACGCCCCATTAAAATAAATTGCACATTCATGAGACAACAGTGCAATGTGGCTGCTAAAAAAAGTGAATGCAATACCACAGGCTGCATTAACAGAAGCCTAATTTAATCCAGATCACAGGAAGTAGTCGTTCCGCTCTATTCTGTGCTGCTCAGGCCACATTTGGCGTATTGTGTCCAGTTCTGGGTGCCACATTTTAAGAAGGACATTGACAACCTGGAGCACATCCAGAGAATGGTGATCAGAATGGTGAGGGGTCTACAAACCAAGTCCCATGAGGAATGGTTGAAAAAGCTGGCTATGTTCAGCCTGGAGAAAAGAAGATTAAGGGAAGACATGATAGCTACCTTCAGATATCTGAAAGGCTGTCAAGCAGAAGATGGATCAGACGTTCCTTGTTGCTCCAGAGGACAGGACTAGAACCAATGGGTGGAAATTAGCAGATTCTGGCTAAACATCAGAAAACTTAGTTGCAACAACAGGAGTTCATGCTCTTTCTAACTTGGGTCTTGTTTCATGCAAAAAAAAAATATTTTACTGAGTTTGTCAACACTTAAAAATATGATTTCCACTAAGATATGTACTTAAAATGCTTTTTACATTCTTGTACATAAAATAGCTTTCTTTGACTGTGTGTGTGTGCGCGCGCGCGCGTGCATGCACAAATGTCATGCGTGAGTTTAGCATTGGGGCCGTGTTGGGGGGTCCACTTCACCCTGCTGGTTCCAGGGCCCATCATGGCCTTGGTCCTGCCCTATGTAGATCCTACAATGAGCAGGGGCTTGTACCAGATGACCTCCAAACCCCCTTCCAACTCATGATTTCACTGGGACTTGCAGAGATGAATTTCACAGTGGACTGTACCTCAGCATTGTTAACACTCCAGAATGTGGTATTCCTTTCTGAACACAATATAGCAATTGAACTTCGTAACGGCGCTGCTGGATTTAATAACTCATATTATGTTTCTCTTTTTAAATATTTCTAAGGGTCACTAACTACGAATATCCTTTTTTACTTACTATTCTTTTGAAGTAATTTATTAACTTAATTCTGATGCCTTCTTTATTGTCTTGCAGACAGGAGCAAGGAATCTCTTGCAAAGACAATAACAGGAAGAGCTGCAAGTTAAACAGTCACCATCCATCACTTAGTGTTCAGCCAACAGAAAGCAGCCATGGCATTTTTCTTGTGTTGTTATTGGGGGTGGAAAGAAGGTGGCAGACAGGTATCTCTCTGAGAAGTATGTACCTAGGACTCGCTAATGTACACACTGAAGAACCGAAGATTAGCTTGACAAAGTACACCAAAGGAAGTGCACAGAGATTAAGGGTCAGACCACTGATTCCAGAAGAGCTAGTGGAATTACTTCTGAGCATGCGATCTGGGGGATATCAGCCAGTGTTTTGCTCCCAAAGTGAAGAGGCGGGCGGGCAGGAGGGAAGGACCTAGCATTACTGACCAAAGCTGGTTTTGTAGCAGTTCATTCTCAAACTATCTATTTACTAGTAGTTACAGGAAAGAGAAAGCCAAACAGATTATGGAGCATAGCTCTTGCTGTTCATGAAAGTAATCTCCTTAAATTAGGAACAGAAGAAGCTGCCTCAAATCAGTTCGGACTATTTGTCCATCTAGCCTAGAACTGCAGCAATCCAGGGTCTTGGGTAGCAGTCTTTCACACCACCTGCTACTGATTCTGTTTTAAGTAGAGATGCAAGGAACTGAACCCGAGACTCTCCTGCATGCAAAGTATGTGCTCTACCCCTGAGCTACTATGGTCCTTAGAGATGATCTTCACCATCATCTATGTACAAATAGCTGTTCAGTTTTCCGAGTGCCTATGCTTATGTAGCCAAAACCACACCAGCCACACACAAGAGAGAGATTGGGAAACTCACGGTAACCCTGAGGTACACAGAAGTACAAAAAAGTCTGCAGAAAAATCTCCTAAGGGGAGGGGGCAAGGGGAATGCTGGGAGATTAAGGACTTCTTTCTGCGTAAACATGCGTAGGATTGCACCCTAAGAGTTGTATGATGATGAGGTTGCTAGAAACTTAATATTGCAACATTTGGTGTAGATTTTAGGACTTCAAGAAGCGAGAACCCAATAATTATTTTTAAAAAGTGTTTTAGAATCCAAGAAACTACCAAAATAAAGTATTTGAAATAAAATGAAAAGACACCTTTGGTGGATAATTGGGTGGGAGGAGGGAATAGAATGGATTGGCTGAACTATTGTCTGAATAGGTCACTTCCTGGTTCTCAATGAGAAGCTATTTTTAAATGTCCCCGGGGTGGAAATAAGAACTGCCCAAAGAACTCAATGGAGAAATCAAAGATGTTAATGTATCTGGGACTGGGCACCAGTGGTACCTTCTCAAACTGGGGAGAGGTAACGAGTGGGGTACCACAGGGCTTGGTCCTGGGCCCAGTACTATTCAACATTTTTATTAATGACTTGGATGAGGAGGTGCAGGGAATGCTTATCAAATTTGCAGATGACACAAAGTTGGGTGGAATAGCTAATACTCTAGAAGACAGAAACAAAATTCAAAAAGATATTGATAGGCTGGAGCGCTGGGCCAAAAACAACAGAATGAAATTTAATAGGGATAAATGCCAAGTGCTGCACCTAGGGAGAGGAAACCAAATGTAGAGTTACAGAATGGGGGACACTTGGCTCAACAATACTACAAGTGAGAAGGATCTTATTGTGGTAGATCACAAACTGAATATGAGCCAGCAATGCGATGTGGCTGCAAAGAAGGCAAATACTATTTTGGGCTGCATTAACAGAAGTATAGCTTCCAAATCGCGTGAAGTGATCATTCCCCTTTACTCGGCACTGGTTAGACCTCATCTTGAGTACTGCGTCCAGTTCTGGGCACCACACTTTCAGAAGGACGTAGACAAACTGGAGAGGGTTCAGAGGAGGGCAACAAGGATGATCAAGGGACTGGAAACAAGGCCCTATGAGGAGAGACTGAAAGAACTGGGCATGTTTAGCTTTCAGAAGAGGAGACTGAGGGGAGATATGATCGCACTCTTCTAGTACTTGAAGGGATGTCACACAGAGGAGGGCCAGGATCTCTTCTCGATCATCCCAGTTTGCAGGACATGGAATAATGGGCTCAAGTTACAGGAACCTAGATTCCACCTAAACATCAGGAAAAATTTCCTGACTGTCAGAGCAATAAGACAATGGAACCAACTACCTAGGTAGGTGGTGGTCTCTCCCACTCTGGAGGCATTCAAGGTGCGGCTGGACAGCCATCTGTCGGGCATGCTTTGACCTGGATTCCTGCATTGAGCAGGGGGTTGGACTCGATGGCCTTGTAGGCCCCTTCCAACTCTACTTTTCTATGATTCTATGATTCCACATGTTGTTGGACTGCAGCTCCCATCAGCCCACACCATTAGCTACGTTGACTAGGGCTGATGGGAACTATAGTCCAACAAATTGGCAGAGCCACACATTCCCCATCCCTGGTTTAGAGGGTGAATATGCCTGTTGGCCAGCAATTCCCCGTTCGTTTATTAGGATTAGGATTTGTCAGACAGACTTATTTCCCATCAGCCTTCATTCCCATGTTGCCATTTCCTATCTGAACTGCATTTTGGCCAGAAAAAAGAGAGAAAATGCTCCTGAAAGCATAGATCCCAGAGACAACACCATGTCAGGCAGGATCATTCCAAACCATCAAGGAGCTGCAGCTTCAACGTACAGAGGCCAACAAACCTTTCCATTTCTATGTCCTGTACAGCTAAATACACTCATTCCAGACTTTCTACTGCTTTTGAATCTGTGTGACCCAAGTACTCTGTTCCACAAAGCATTACTCATGCGAACATGATCTTAAAGCCTGTGCTTCTAAGTGAACTAAGCAAAACATTGTGTTTTGAAGAAAAGACCGGAGGAATTAAGCATAGTTTATCTTGGCTCTGATGTGCTCAGAAGGAATAGTTCAGGCTAAAAAAAGAAAGAAAGAAAAGAAAGAAAGCTATAGCTTTTCACCTAATTACATTTTACCTCAGTACAAAAATCCTAGGCATGAAAACAAGGTATTCTTCTGTTCTTGAGAACACAACATCTGTGAATGAAGTACAATTCATTTATTGCAGACTAGGGGAAAACAAAGTAATGGATGTCAACCATCTTGTATATAAAATTAGGCCACTACGCGGAAGTGCTGAAAATTTAACACTGAAAGAATATTTCAGGTGGCAGGATCACATTTCTAGATGCACAGGTGAACTGGATATTGTGATTAATTCAGCACATGCTATGTTTGCTATAGGGAGGCCCACCAAAGCCCATCGTTCCACACTGATCCATGCTGTAACATTTGGAAGTCCCCACCAAAAGGATACAGGCCATCACACTCCAAGTTCTTGGTGACCACAAGTGTGAGGGCATAGTAATTCACAACATGCAGCCTTGATCCATGTGGCAAGCACTTCCAAATATTACTGCCAGAAGAGGGGATCAGTCACAACTTCCCCAGGCAATGAACAACATTAAAAGGGGCTCCAGTACCCCATCTGAAGGACAGGAAAACCTCTGCTGAAAGCACAGGCGGGGAACCTCAGATGTGGCCTACCAGGTCTTTCCATCCAGTCCCTGGCCTCTCCCCACAAGCCCTGCAACCCCATTTCCCCACAGCTCAACTGTTTCCTGAGCTGTGTGTGTGTGTGTGTGTGTGTGTGTGTGTATGAGATTGCTGCAGGGGGTTAGGCTTTAACATCCTTCACCTCGCTGCTCAGCTGATCTTTGGGAAACAGCTGAGTAGAAGGCAGGATAGGGTGTGGGGGCAGAGTCCTTCTGCTGAGCTGCTCATAGCATAAGAGATCACCCTCTTCTTCCATGGGCAACTTACTTTCAATTTGCCAGGTAGGCAGTGCTGAGCATAATCCATGCTTTGAAAACAAACAGAAGTTTGGCCCCAAAGAAAAGGTGAAATCCTGCAAGGTAAATAAATTATGTGAATTTGCATACTTTTGCATAATTTATTCAGCAATATTTACTATTGCCCCAATTCTGATTTCCTAATCATGGGGAGGAACAAGGAGTTATGGAGGCTGACAACATCTTGTCCCAACCACTTCTGCACTTTCCCTGGCGCCTGAGATTACAGCAGGGTCATCCAATAAATCACCAGCAGGCAAGGGAAGTCCACCCAAGAAACAGCAAGGCATCCTAGAAGAGGCCAGGCACTAAAGGTCCAGGAGCAGGAGCTGGGGCAGAGAACCTAGGAAATCTCCAGAGCCAGACTGAATCCTTAGATCCCCCATACCAGCCCTATAGTCTGTCCCAGGCTCCATCTCCTCTCTAAGGAGTGTAAATCATGAGTTGGCACTTCATTGTCAGTCAGTTGCTTCCTGGCAGATCTACCAGCATCTTTGACAAGAAGGGGCAGAAGAGCTCCTGTCAAGGTTGGATAGATGACAGACTTTAGTGGGATATCCCAGGCTCTAAGTGGGATATCCCAGATTCATTGGTGAGAGCAGAAGGATATTTGATAAGGTGTTCCAAGGAGACCCTGGCTTGTAGGCAGCTAAGGTTTCTTTTCCTGCAAGAGTTGAAAGAATAGTGTATACGGAGGAAGAACTTTAGTCATCTATTGGCAGCACCTCACGAAGTTCAATGAAACAGGACAGTATTGGTGCCTGCAGAATTTGAACCCAATGTCTTCTATTCCAACAACATATGTTTGCATTTTAATTTTTGGATCCCTTGTTGGGGCATATGATTTACTACCCCTCAAATGTTGGATATTTAGATTTCTGGTAATATATACATGAATTTAGTGACTCTTATTTCAAGATCCTATGTGTGCAATTTAGTTGGTGGATCTTTTGTGGCGATACAATGTCCATTAGCTTTCCAGCATTGTAAGCATTGGATCTTCTATGTTTGGATCTCATGTGAGATTTGCCTGCTTGAGTGCAGGGCTTAACGTGTGTGTGTGGGGGGAGAGATGTTGGCTTGGCACACACGTTAGCCCCACCCCCAGGGCGGGCCCCTTTGTGAGTTGAGCACAAGGAAAGTCTGAAGAGGACTCTAAACACATTCGGCTGAATGCGCTTACAGAGTCTCCACGATCCGAAACCCGGATGGAACTCTGGAAGTGCATTCAGCCTACAGTGCTCTCTTCAGACCTTTGTGCTCAATGCAGGACGGTCTAACCAGAAGCTGGGAGTGCAGCGATGCTGGGGAAGGGGC
This sequence comes from Shinisaurus crocodilurus, assembly GCA_021292165.1. Classification (NCBI taxonomy): domain Eukaryota; kingdom Metazoa; phylum Chordata; class Lepidosauria; order Squamata; family Shinisauridae; genus Shinisaurus; species Shinisaurus crocodilurus. The sequence continues at coordinate 89,516,818 of CM037880.1, read as the reverse complement.
TTATGTGTGTGCCCACTTCCCCCTCCACACTTTAGCCCAGCATGAGTGGAGGCAAATGAAGATTACACTTTGTAATAAAATGTACAGTATACATGATTTTTTACATACATCTTAGCATGCTATGACACATCAGTTCTGAGCTTTTTAGTTCTTCAGAGGTCAGGCTCAGGAGGTTCCAACTTGGGAACGGGTGTTCAAATAGCCTGCACAGAGGGCCTCAGCTACTGTGTCCAGGCTTTTAAAAAGCACAGGGGGCTCTTCAGTAGTGAGGCCAGTACCCAGTTCCTCTGTAGGCCAAGTTGCATGACCACAGGGCCCCACCGAGCTCTCTGGTGCCCCCTTCTCAGAGTCAGCGTGCAGGTCCCTACTTGAGGCTGGGGGTCATGATAAGCGTATCTTTGCGGCTACAAGGGCTAGAAACATACAAGTTTTGTTTAAATGGAAGCTGATGTTCTCATGAAGCAGAATTCTCCAACAGTTCCCAATAGCATATTCTGCACCACCTCCACCACCCCATATTCTTCCAGCATTATGGTATACACAAACCTCTTTCAGCCCAAGGACTGAATTCAATATTGGAGATGCTCTCAGGGGTAGCACTCCAGTGGTGGGCGGGGCCATAGGCAAAAAGGGGGTGGGGTCAAAGACAAAAGAAGTGGGGGCAAAAATACCAGCATATTTAAAGCTCTTAGTGCAAGTATTTAAGCATTAGGAGAAGCATTTCAACCTTTTAGAATGAGGAAAGATATGGGAAAAACTGGGAAACTGATCAGCAGCTGGGAGAAAGGGGTGGGGCTGGGGAAGGGGCATGGCCACCTGGTGAATCCTGGAGGGCCGGATTTGGCCTGTGGGCCTGAGGTTGGACACCCGTTGTACACATAGAAAGTGAGCGAGCAGAGACCTTTGAAATGTGCACCCTACAACCTGTCAAGAGGCAGGCAGCTGAATTCTACACCAGTTGAAGCTTCCAAACAGTCACCAAGGGCAGCCACACAAAAAACACATGGATGGAATTTAGCCCCTCCGCTATAAATAGCGGTGATAACGAAATTACATTATAGCTGCATCCTGTCTGCAAAATATCCCAGGTTATCACCCTCCTGCAGATTCTTTACACCTTAATTTAATAGGTTTCCACTTAGTGCCTTGTGTTTCCTCTTGGCTTTCGACCTGCAAGATCACAGTGTCAGCACCTGTGACACCACAAGCCTTTGCCAACTTTGCTAGTGGGTTGGTACGGGTTTCATGGGATCAGTATTTTACAAACGAATTTAATTACTTGTGAAATAAATCAGCAGTCAGAGCTTTACTAACTACAACTCCCATCATCCCCAGCCAGCACCCACCTGGAGGGCACTAGGTTGGGGAAGGTTGGCTTACCACGTATTTATTATCCAGCTGTTTGCTCCTTCAGGAGCAATGTTTTCAAAAGCACCTATTGTGTCCAGGGACATGGGGTTATTCTGTGATATGTGGGATGCTAGTTTCCCTCATCCTTCAAAGATAGGATCTAACACACAGAATATCCCATAAATGGGCAACCTATGACTCCACATGATTTATCATACATTTTTATCTTGGTAGTTCTGTTATTTTAATTTCTGGGTTAGTTGTGTGTTTCCACCCCCACCCACCCCCATGCTGAAGTTATTTTAATTTTTGTTGTGAGCCAGCTTGGAAACCACCATTTTGAGGTAGGACACAAATATTTTAAATAAAGAAATATGGCCTTCCAAATCCTTTTATATGATCAGCAAACTAAACTTCTTACACTACCTAAGGCTATGCTTAGCTGGGAGTAAGTCCCATTGAACTCATGAATAGACCTGCATAGGATTGCACTGTAAGAATCTCAGCTTCAGTTTTTTAAAAAAGGTAAACAACTAGTCCATATGATTTTGAAAGTAAGCTTGAAGATTTGAGAACTGTGAATGGGTCAGTAATCAAAGGAGGAAGCATGTGTTTTGCATAACAACAGGCTGGCAAATAGCCACTCACTCACCTAGTCACCTCTGGCAAGTAAGAATGGCCTCCAGGTAAGCAACTGATATCTTCAGTTAAAAGGGTCGGGTAGCAAGGCTGGGAAAGAAAGACCTTTGCTCCAAACACTGGAGGGCTGCTACTGGTCAGAGTAGGCAGTATTGGACTAGGTCAGTGCTTCTCAAATAGTGGGGTGGGCCCCCCAGGGGGGGCGCGAGGCTCCGTAAAGGGGGGCTCGTTTGACCTCAGTTAAAAGTTTTTTTTAATATTGTGTTCCTTTAAATCCTGTGCTCCTTTAAATCTTTTCTGCTACAGTTAATAAAGCTATTCTTTGTTGTAAATTGATCCACATTTCTTTCTTTTTTTATTCTCTTATACGTTAATAAGGATACAGTGTTATGCAGAGGTGTACTTATAACAATTTTATAGACAAATGATACTATTTACAGTCGCGTCGGGGGCGCGAAATGTTTTCTTCTTCCTAGGGGGGGCATGACAGAAAATAATTGAGAAGCAGTGGACTAGGTGAATCAACTGGCTGATAAAACAGCTCCTTACATCACAATGCAATAATACCCCTTTATTCTGATTTAAAAATCCAACCCTTAGGGTTAACTTTAGAGCAAACTGAAGTTGAACAAATTAATGAGAAAGTTGAACACCTGGTTAATTCTCCCCCATTACAATCAAAGTGCTTAACTTGGACAGGAACACAGGAAGCCGCCTTATACTGAATCAGACCCTTGGTCCATCTAGCCCAGTATTGTTGACACAGACTGGCAGCGGCTCTCCAAGCCCAAGGTTTCAGGCAGGAGTTCTCCTGTGCTACCTGGGGATGCTGGAGATTGAACCTGGGACCTTCTGCATGCAAAGCTTGTGTTCTGCCACACAGCCACAGCCCCTCCCCATGAGGATGGCTTATGCTCTGGAGTACTCTACATAAACTAAGGGCGCAATCCCGGATGTTGGGAGCCCTCTGTTCATCCCAAGCCCTGCCAGCAAGATCCATGCAGGCTGGGAGGAACGGCAGAGGCTTTTACAGCCTCGCCGTCCTCCTTTGCAATGACGGGCCTCTGAGCCCATCTAGGTGCCACATGCTGCTGGGGGCGGGGCCTGAGATACGGATCCTCAGCCTCTCCGCTCCTCATCCACTGGCACCTAGCTGCCTGCCCTCCCCCTCTGTCCTCTTAGAGAGGTCTGAGTTCAAATGAGGAGCCACCGCTGAGCTTTCCAGGGCAGCCTGGAGGGACTGGAGAGGGAGAGAAGGAGATCCATGATCGGATCTCCTCCTCTGAGGCCGGAGCTCCAGCCTTGGAGAAAAGTATCCACAGAATCCTATGGTGCCCCAGACCCTGTAAGGCTCTTGGTCGCACCAAGATGGAGGCAAGATGGGGCCTGGCCTGCTGCTTCACGCAGGGACGGGGAGTCTCTTTCGGCCCCAGGGGACAAATTCTCAGGGACTGCATTCCAGTGGTGGGTGAAGCAGTAGGAAAAGTGGGCAAGGCCAAAGGCAAAAAAATTGGGGACAAAAAAATGCCAGCATGTTGTAGTGTCAAGCTTTTACTGCCAGTAACTAAGCCTTAGGAGAGGCATTTCAACCTTTTAGAAGGGGGGGGGGGTGCAGAAAAGCTGGGGAGCCACCAAACGATGGGTGGTTGGAGGAAAGGGGGGTTAAAGGCTCCCCTTTACCAGGAAACACTGATGAACACAAATTAGCTACAGTTCTCTGTCTCACTAGCTATCAGGCCTTCGGTGTTCAATGGAATGTGTAATGGGGGGGGGGGGGAGTGAAGCCAGTCAATCTTGTGTTCCAACAAAGCTAGATTGGCATAATTAAATTTCCTGACCTCAAAAGCAACCACCAGCAGGAGTTCCCACTTAAGATGCTCTTGTGTTGGGGCAGCCCTCGATTCCTTATGGAAATGCGTACAAGTTCCTGCCCTGAGTAGATGCTGCTGCGTTATCTGTAGGACGTAATGTGAACCTCCTAGAGCGGTTCTGGTTTTGGATCTCATCCTCTAAATAATTAAGGCTTCTACCTTGAAAGCTTAATTGTGCCCTTGCATGTGCGTGACTTGGAGGAGGTGGGGACGAGGAGGGAAGGATCCAACCTAACAAGTCTTCTGAATGCATTAAATTAGTCAGATGGAAACTAAATGTGATCACAGGCATCCGTTTACAGCAAGGAAATTTAACACAAGCATTGTTTACATAAGACCTGGGACTGGAAGCACCAAATTGCAAATCTAGGCTTTGGGGGATTCCCAGTCATAGGGTTATTACTATATATGTATTATATCCAAGGTACAGGTTTAAAAGATATCTTGACACAGCAACACAAATTGCAGCTATATTCTCCATTGATAAGTGGATAAGCCGCATGAAACCAATACCTGTGCCTTCTTCATTGATGGAAAAAAACCTCTTGTTTTACACAACAAAATCCAACACAAAGGTGCAGACCTGTAGCCAGATATTGTGTGTGTAATCAATATCAATATTTTGAATTCAGAAGAGTGAGTCTGCAAGCCTAGGCACACCTACTAGGGAGTAAGTCCCATTAAAACCAATGGCACTTACTTCCAAGTAAACATGCAGAGGACTGCACTGTAAGTGTGCTGCAGCTATCAGAAGTTTTGGTAACACGGATCTAATATCAGCAAAGTTATTTAATTTACTGAACACAGAATAGCCTTCTACAATAACAGGGCATCTCTCTTTCAGTGTGTCTACCAAGATTACTAGACTAACTGCTCTGTTGATTAGCGGGATGTGTATGTGTGTGTGGGGGGGTGCAGTTCAAAAATTCAAGTCATGCCAAAAGTTGTGTTATGTTCGCTGATGTAAAAGGCACCCTGAACCCTGATCAGGTGTACCCATTTCTCTTCCCTCTACCATAGACACGCCCTGCAAACTGCACAGCTACACTCCACAGAGTATTCACCAATGTTTCAAAGATGAAGGAAAGCATTCTAGAACAGGGATGGGTAACATGTGGCATGGGCCCCCCAGGCCTTTTTTGCAGGCCCGCACTACCTGCCATCCATCCTGCTACCAAAAGCCAGCTGCTCAGGAGCAAGAAAAATAGGCAGTGGCAAAAAAGGGGCTTATTTTCCTGCTGCCACACCACCTATTTTTCCACCTGCCATCACACCACCAAATTTCAACAGCAAAGAGGTGTGGCCCTGAGTGGGGTGTGCAGGGGGCAATGCGGCCCCCTAGACCCCTGGCAGTTGCCCACCCTTGTTCTAGAATATGCAGACCCCTTTCCTGGCGACTCATGTGAAAATCTCATTGTTATGGTAAGGGTGGTGTGATACCAGAAAATATACAATGTGACATTTCTTAACAGGGATCTTATTAGGACAAAGTTACATGAAGCATTTGTGTCTGAAAGTATCATCACAGCATGGCAGCCAGTCTGGTTCCCAATGAAAAATAGCCTCCCGGAAGTTATTTAACAGTTCTTCCAAATAAAGAAGACAGCATTCCGTGATAATATTACTGGGCTTATCTATCCAGACCTTTCATAAATGGGATGTAATTGTGTACCAAACTGCATACATTCACAGAAATGTGTACAGACCTGTATGTATTTCTGTACCCTTTTCTCAAAATGTATGCATTTTCTAGGAGAGGAAAAGGTGGCAACTCTACCAAATGGGGACAACCAGACAGGAACATTTGTAGTACACAGCAACAAGGGTTGGAAATCTTCTGGGGAAAATGGTGGTATCTTTTCCCTGGGGACATCCCCATGCTCACTATGGAAAGTAAACTGGGAAGGAGTCCTTAATTTCTTAAGCAGCAATCCTCTTGCCCCCAAACAGCATCCCCGGGGCCATAGGATGAAGTGGCTCTCCCCCTCCAGTGTTGGCAGATCCCCCACACACACACCTCCCGGGTGGCTCCTTCTCTGACCTCAGGAAGGGGGCAAAACAGGTGTGTGTCGGGTGTGACAGTGGGCAGGGAGAGAGAGGCCATGGATCCTACTGATCCAATGGCCTCTCAGCCCTGCATCTCTAGGAAACATTTCAATGCTCTCAAGAGCACATCTAAATGTTTCCCTCCCATTGGCGGCAATGGGAGGGGCTGATTTTTTTCTCAGTCCATGGATGGAGAAAAAATACAGGAAGCTTCACCTCCCATCCCACCACACTTCTACCCTAGGATGGAGTGGAGCCTCTGCTCATATAGCACAGTTAAAGATACCCCCAGACTGAAAGTAACCCCCAAATTTTATTTAAAGATGTATGCACGATGACCTGGGGTGGGGGTGGCATTTGCTGCTCCACTTGTGGCAGCAAAGTGTCCTGGGCTGGCCCTGACTGCTCCCCGTGGCTACGTTTTAAGGGAGAAGAAAGAAAAGAAGTTGGGAGATCAATCATGGATTTCCTGCATAATGTTTAATTTGGTCCTTGGTGACTGTGAAGAAAAGAGCCTTTGGGGGTTCCTACATGCATGCACGCACGCATGCACGCACACACACACACCCTCATGTGTGAACCGGCTAAAGGCTGGGGGGGGCGGGGTGTGTATGCCGGCGTCCCAAAGTCTACAGTGACCTGGCTTTCAAATGCAAATGCCATGAGTCATGGGTCCCCCTCCCCTGCCTGGCCAGGTGAAGTGCATCATGATTGGCTGGAGGCAGCGGAGCTACAGGAAGGAGAGGGGGAGGGGGGAAAGGTATATTCCCAAAGTGTAGCCTTTGTGTCTTTGTCTTTAAGTCATCGCATGGTTGCTGTTGGAGCAATGGCGGCAAGCCAAGCAGAGGCCCAAGCCTTCGGGGGCCTCAGGATCCGACCCCAGGTAGCTCCTGGTGAAATTAGCTGAATGAGGGCTTTGGTAAAGGCAAGCCTTGTGGAGGGCTATCCATCTCAGACCTTCGGGTAAGTGAAGTAGTCCCCCCGGGCGGCAAGGCTGTGCTGGATCCAACCCTGGAAGAGAACTGACCCCCAGGTAACAGAGTGTGTGCCTGAGAGATATAAGAAATCAGGTTTTGTTATTTTTGCAGCTCTATTACTTTGTACCAAAGTGTGTCTCTCTAATTTTGTGTCCTTCCCTCATTTCCCTATTGGTTGTTGTAAAATGCTACCTGAATAAACCTTCTTTTGGTTTTTTACCCCACATGGTGTTTGTGGATTGCTCTGTGGTTCCAGCAACTAAATCCAGGTTACAGACAAAGGGCAAGTCCCTGAACAGAGATTCAAGTAGGATTGCAGACAGCTGAGGCTGGCAGTCTGGTACCTTGAGATCTCTGGGGGTCTTGGGTCCTTTGGGGTAGGAAAGGGTAGGGTTGTAGCGGGTCAGCCAGACCCCCTTCCTCCACAGTGACATTTCCTGGGAGTAGTAGAGATCACACGTTCGTGCTTTCACCAAGCCAATAGTGAAAGCTCACAGTTATGGGAAAGATGCCTTTTTAAAGACCACACTCAGACAAGCTGAGCCAGGCTTGTGGCTTATGCTGGCTCAGCTTGTCTGAGTGTGGAAAGCTAAGCAGGGTCAAGCCTGGTTGTTACGTACTTGGATGGGAGACCCCTCCTCTAGTTTCCTGCATTGAGCAGGGGGTTGGACTCGATGGCCTTGTAGGCTCCTTCCAACTCTATGATCTATAAAATCTATGAAAGTATCATGTGGCATTGTGGAGTACCCTGTCATCTCTCCCCGATTTTGGCTCTGTGTTGAACTAAATTTACCCCTGCAAACAGAGAAGTTAAGACATTTTGGGTTTACCAGAGGAGGCGGGGGGGGGGGGAGGAACAGTAGATAACAGAATTTGTGTTGGGCCAGCTGAGCCCAGCGCAGGGCAGGATGGGGTGGTGGCTTCCCTTCCCCAACCTGGTGCCTGCCAGATGTCTTGGACTGCAACTTCCATGATTTCCAGCCAGCATGGCCACTGGGAATGATGGGAGCTGTAGTCCAACACATTTGGAAGGCATTAGATTAGGGTAGGCTGCCCTAGAACACTGCACTAGAAGGAATGATTTCTGCCCAAGAGTGAACACTGTGTGCTATTTACTTTGAATATCAAGGTTTGGTTGTTGTTTTTAAAGCAAAGGTAGCTGTGTTGACTGTAAGAAAATTTCCAAAATCCATGTTGCTGTAATACCAGCCAAAAGATCACACACTCCCAAAATGTGCAAGCTTTCAAGATCTGCAAATCTCTTCTTCAGGCAAGATGTTATAATGGTTTTAAAGTTAACTTTGGAGGCTAGCCCATCCAGGAGACTAATTGTAATATATAATGTCTCCATCTAGCCCTCCCCTCTGCTTTAGGCCCCCGATTCCCCAATTTTGATTCCTTTTCTGTCTTTGATTACCTTTTTGTAACATGGATATAAAAAGGAACATTTCATCAGAGGACTTAAAGGCCATGAGCCGAACTGTAACACTATATAACATGGGCTGCTTCACTCTTCATGATTACCACAGCTACACTGGTGTTATGCTAGTGTTTCCCACAGTAAATACAAAAAATTCTTTATTTCTTTAATTTATATCCTGCCTTTCCACTACCATATGTAGCCGCTGAGGCCATCAGAGGGAGAGGAAGTAGCAGCCCTTCCACTGTGTCCATGACCTGATGAACTTTCCAACTAAGAATCTAGTGCCTGGATTTGCTTTTTTCCTCCTCCCTCTCAATCCCCTTTCCTTTTGTGTCATGTTCTTTAGATTGTAAGCATGTGGGCAGGGATGTCTTAAGAAATATCTTTGTAAGCCACCTTGGGAGCCTCTTTGGCTAAACGGAAGGACAAAAATTATATAAATAAATAAGCACTGAGGGTGGCTAACAACAATAAAATAGATGGTAAAATACAAAGTGATAATTAAAACATAAAAGCAAAGAAATTAAAAACATATTTATAAAAAAGAAATAGACAGCACCTACCAGATAAAAAGTACTTCAGTAAACAAATAAGTTTAAAAGCCAAAGTTCTGTCTGAATAAAAACATTTCTGCCTGCTGGCAGAAGGGCAACAAAGTTGAAGCTAGCTTGGAATCCCTTGGCAGGGACCTCCAGAGCCCGGCAGCAGCCACTAAGAAGGCCCTCTCTCATTTGTGCCTAGCAAATGTGCCTCCGATGGCAGTGGGACAGAGAAGGGTCTCTCCTGAGGATCTTAAAACCTGGGTAGGCTCATATGGGAGAATACCTTTCAAATAGCCTGGTCCAAAACTATGTAAGGCTTTATAGGTCATACCCCAGCACTTTGAATTGTGCCCAGAAATGGGACTAGTAGCCAGTGAAGTTGTTGTAACAAGGGAGTCACATTCTCCCTATAACCAGCCCGAGTCAATAATCTGGTTGCAGAATTCTGGACCAGCTGAAGTTTCTGAACACTTTTCAAAGGCAGCCCCATGTAGGGCATGTTACAAGGGTCCATAAGGTATGTGTCGCCATGGCCAGATCTGACATTTCCAGGAACAGGTGCAGGTGGCACACTAGCCTTAGCTACGCAAACACACTCATGGCCACCACTGAAACCTGAACATCCAGATTCAGGGCCGAAGCTAAACTGCAAACCTGAGTCTTCAGGGAGAGTATAGCCTCATCAAAAGCAAGCTGAATCCCTATTCCCTGATCTGCCTTTCAACTGACCAGGAGCACCTCCGTCTTGTCTGGATTAAGCTTCAATTTGTTTGTTTTCATCCAGACCAAGTCAAACACTGATTTAGAACTTGGAACAGCTTTCATGGATTTGTATGGAAAGGAGCGATAAACCCTGTTCAGGCATTTGTTTTTTTTCAGGATTCCCAATCACAGTGAGAGTTCTACTAGTGTTCAATCAAACCTGAGTAGAAGCTGATTCAGCATACTGGTGGCCCTAGACCCCCAAACCCGTTGACCTCTCCCAATGGCCACAGCATCAAACAGGAGTCTCCCAGTACCACCTTCTGAAATCACCCCTCCAAGAAAGACCAGAGCCACTGTATAGCAGTGCCTCCCAGTCCCATCTCAGACAGACACCTCAGAAGGATACCATGATCGATGGTATCAAAAGCCACCAAGAGGTCCAGTACAACCAACAAGAACACACTCCCCCTGTCCAGCTCCCAGCACGGATTATCCACCAAAGTGACCAAAGCAGTCTCTGTCCCATAACCAGGCCTGAAGCCAGATTGAAATAGATCTGGCTTCAGATTGAAATAGATTGAGATAATCCACTTCATCCAGAATATCCTGGAGCTGAGACACCACCCCATGCTCTAGCAACTGCCCAAGAATGGAGTATCGGAGACTAGCAGGAAATTATCCAATATGGTGGGGTTCAGGGAGGGGTGCCTTTTAAACAAAGATCTCACCACCACTTCTTTTAGGCATGATGGAATCATGCCTGTTATAAAGAAGCATTCACCACTACCCTTACCTACTCAGCCAGTCCCTGCTGGACACTTTTATAAGCCCGGAAGGGCAAAGGTCAAGCCAACATGTGGTAAAGGTCTCACCTCTCCAAGGATCCGGTCCACATCCTTGGGCTGTACAAATAGAAAAGTATCCATTATAACTGTGACAAGCAGAGGCCAATGTTGCATCAACTGGACCTGCACCAACTATGGCATCCATGTCAGCACAGATATGAATGATTTTATTTGCAAAGTAGTGTGCAAATTGGTCACAACAGGCTATCAGGTGATCTAAGTTTCTTTCTCATGGGCCAGAATGTAACATGTCTCGGACCACCCAGAAAAGCTCCATTGGACAACTCTGTGAGGATGCAATAGTGGCAGAGAAAAATAACTTCTCCACCACCACCATCACCACCATGGAGTAGGCCTTCAAATGTGTTCTAGCTCACATGTGGACAATCTGGGTTTTCCGGCAATGCCACTCTGGCCACTGTCCCAGTCATTTGATCGCCTCCAACTCCCTTGAAAGCCAAGGAGCTTCTTTGGCTTCACTCGGTGAGAGAGGGTGCTCAGGGAGTGATTGTGTCAACTACCCAGGCCATTTCCCCATTCCAGAGGTAAGCCAGGGCTTCAAGACAATCACCTGCAAAGGTGACAGAAAAATCCCCAAGAGCCATCAGGAAACCATCCCAACACATCAGCCTCCTAGGATGGGCCTTCTTAATTGGTTCCTCACCTCTGCAGGGGTTCTGTGTTCCAATAAGTAAAACCCCCACCAGGTAGTGATCTGTCCATGACAGTTGAATTATAGAAAGTTCCTCCACTTTCATAGAATTCATAGATCATAGAGTTGGAAGGAACCTACAAGGCTATCGAGTCCAACCCCCTGCTCAATGCTGGAAACTAGAGGAGGGGTCTCCCATCCAATTCAAGTAATAACCAGGCCTGACCCTGCTTAGCTTTCCACAGACAAGCTGAGCCAGCGTAAGCCACAGGCCTATATATCACCAGATCACCATCCAGATCACCATCATCCCAAGTCCCAACCAACACAGAAAAGCACATCCAGGGTGTGCCCTGCTGAATGAGTGGGGCCAGACACCAATTGGGAGAGATCCATGGTTGCCCTGGAGGCCATGAAAGGCAGCCTTAACTTGTATGTTAAACACAAGAAGCCTTGAGTAGTAAATGTGTGAGTAGTAAATGTGTATCCCTAAGGGACTGCCTGTCTTGCTATGAACCTGCCCAAGTACTAAGACCTGCAGGAGGGGCCCTTTTGAGGGCATCTTACCCAGAGAGGCCTGTTTGTCAGGCATTCATGAAAGGGCTTTCTGCTGTGTTGCCCCCAAACTATGGAATGCACTCCCTCAAGAACTATGATCGGCCCGCACTCTCTTGGCCTTTAGAAAGGGTGTAAAGACCCATCTTTTCAACGCAGCCTTTTAAATTTGGTTGTCTTTAGTGTTTTTAGTGTTTCTAATGTTCTGGTTTTTATTGTTTTAAATTGTTGTACAACACTTTGATGGCTTCTTAGCAGATAAAGCAGTACAGTCATGCCTTGGATTGAGAGCATAATTTGTTCCGGAAACGTGCTTGTAATCTTATATCAAAACGAAATCCCCCCAAAAAAAATTTGTACAGATTTTTAATTTAAGCTGTACTACAGTACTTGTATTGCAAGACGTCGCTTGTATATCAAGTAAAAAAAAATTAAATAAATATTTAAAAATTTGCTTGTCTTGCAAAACACTCTCAAACCAAGTTACTTGCTTTGCTATCCAAGGTATTACTGTATATAAATGTTAATCATCATCACCACCGCCACCACCACTCAGGGATATATGCCAGGTTGTCTGGATTTAACTAAACATGTCCACCGTTATGTTTAGGGGGACCCGTTTGTCCTTCATATTGTCCTTCCTATGGGAAACACCAATGTGGTTGTGGCAAACTCAAATGCCATATAAAGAGTGAAGTGGCTCCCAGGCGCTGGCAGAAAGAAAGCGAGGGGAGGGGATGTAGGTCTGGGAAAGTGGGACACTCCTTCAGAAAGTTTGAAATCCCAGCTGCAATTGAACCAGCACCAGAGCTAAAACTTTGTACTTAAAAAAGAATTTGTCAGCATGACACATTATTCTCTGTAAACAGATGTACCCCAACATCGGGGCTGTTTAAAGGAACATCCACTGCGGAATCAAATGTGCAAGATAAAGCTGTTAATGCGCCATCCACAATTAAGGGATCTCCCTCTCTCCACACACCTTTCCCCCTTCCACACATTCACACACAAATACACACACCATTATGATATAAAGCAGCCTTCCCCAAACTAGTGCTCTTCAGATGTGTTGGACTACAACTCCCAGCATGCCCCAGCCACCATGGGGCATGCTGGGAGTTGTAGTACAACACATCTGGAGGGCAACAAGTTGGAGAAGGCAGATATACAGGAACTCTGGACTCGCTGAGAGTAATTGTTTGTCTCATATTTGCCCAATCATCTTAATCAGAATTTTTTAAAAAGCATATAAACCCTGTTATTGTCCTTGGCTACTACAGTATACTAAACCAGTGTGGTGCTTTGATTAAGATGGTTAAGTGATGATACAGGAGTCCCATCTCAGCCTAAGCCATTAATTTTCTGGGTGGCCGTAGGTTCAGCCTTTCCCCACCATGATCTGCATTGAGGGAGAATAATAAGGGACTACCCTGCAGGGTTATAATAATTATAATAATGGCCTACCTTACAGGGTTGACACACAAATCACTGAGATAAGATAAGCAAGGCATGTGGAACACTGTGGAAAATACTATGTTTTATCTTTATTATCTGAATACACACAGCAGATTAGGAGGTCAGGAAGCACAGCACTCTGCCCGTAACTTCATCCTACATGGAACCCCAGAATCAATTCACACTTTAAAGTCAAGCGGAAAAAGTGCCAGAGTTTAAAATGGCAAAACACACACACACACACACACACACACCAACCACCACTTGAATCAGTGCCCCCACTTCAATGCTTACTGCAGAAATCCCTGGCCATTTAAATGCACCTGCACTGCTCATGGCTGATGGAACAATGCACTTTTTGCCATTGAAATCGGGTTACCTTTTGTACCTGTGTTTGAAAAATAAAGTATGAATTGGCCTTCCATGGCAAAATGTAGCTGGTGGCCCTTCTTAGAGCCTAAAACAGTCCATGCAAAAACAGCCTGCCTGTGCTGCTATGAAATTGGAAGGCCATAGCACTCAGTGCAGAACCTGAATGCTTTATGATCCAGGGACAGCAGCAGTACAAAAATGCCAGGAGGATGCCTCGGACCATCTCTGCTTGTAAGGGACAGCTTCCCCATGTGCTTTATGCAGGATCAGGCCATTGGTCCATCTAGCTCAGCCTTCCCCAACCTGGTGCCTTTCTGGTGTTTTGGACTACAAGTCCCATCAGACCCAACCAGCATGGCCAGTGGTTGAAGATGGGGGCGGTAGTCCAAAATCATCTGGAGGGCACTAGGCTGGGCTAGCCCAAAATGGTCTGCTCCGGCTGCTAGTGAGTCTCCAGGACCTCAGGCAGGGATAGCTGCCGCCTAGGATCTTCTTTTGGCTAAAGAAGACAGATGAGAGTTGAACCTGGGACCTCCCACATGCAAAAAGGTGCTCTGCCTCCCGCTTTCTATCTGTCCATCTACACAGTAGTGTCTGACAGCAACACTTCCAATGCCTCAAGCACACACACATGCTCACGCACGAGATCCTTTTGAACCAGGGGCCATTTGCATCCAAAACATGTGTTCTTTCACGGAATTATGGCCCCTCCCCAAATCCCAGTGATTGTTCCCTACAACTGCCAGATTACACCCTTCCTTCCGCCCCACCCACCCCTGCCCCCTTTTAAGAAGAGGAATGTCCTTTATAGCAGAATATCACCGCTGCCTCATCAAGCAGAAAGAACACATTCCATTCATTGCAAGATAGCTCCATATTTATTATTTATTATTTACATTTATTAATCGCCCATCTGGCCGGCAACCAGCCATCCCTATATATAGAACATTACAGATCTGCAGCATCTCTAGTTTGGGGGATTTTCACCTGGCAACCCTGAGGATGAGCCACTTTTCATAGTTGTCTTTCTTTCCTGAGCTCTTCCCAGGAGTGCAATACAAAATCTGAAGAGCAGAGCAGAGGACCAACATGAATCAGATACAAAGGGCGCGTCTATCAAAGGCCATTGTGCAACTATTGCATCTTTCCCTCGTTAGCGGATTTTGGGGGGTAGGGGAAAAAAGACAGAAGATGAGGTGGGAAAACACAGGACGGCTACAGATGCAAAAACACAGGAGGACACTGACTGGTGCATTCCTGGTAAAATTTTGTGAACAGGGCAGGGCGCGTGCACACAAAAAAACCTCATCTGGAACCACCCTAAGTCCCAATGCCAGGTACCAGATACTGGAGAAATAGATTTATATTTTCTGGATCCCAGTGTAGCGACTTGTGGCCCTTCAGATGTTTAGGACTGCAACTCCCATCAGCCATCCCAAAACACCACGGATGATAGGAGCTGTACTCCAAATCATCTGGAGGGCACCAGCTTGCCTGCTCCTCAGTGAGATAAACTAGCGAGAAAAGCAAAGGACACCGATTCAGTTAAGGACAGCCAACGTTTAAAAGGTACCAGTTTGCCAAGGAAGAGGATAAAAAACCGTCTCTGCGGGGGGGGGGGCGTGGAATATGCAGAGAGGATGTCCCAGACTCACAGATCTTGGCCAGGCTGGCCACGAGAATCCAGAGGGCGATGATGTACGGATCCTGGACGTGATCCCATTTGAAAGTGACGATCTGGAAGCTCCCGTTGCTGCTGCCGTGCCCTTCCGAGCGCCCTTCCGTCCCCGCCGTGGCGGGCAGGAGGAGAAGTCCCAAAAGCAGCCCCCAAGGATGCGCCAACCTCATGGCCGCCAAACCCATCGGGGCAGAGACCTTTAACTGCTGGTTTCCAAAGGGCTGGGAGCAGGAATCTCCGGAAGGGTCGCCCGCTGCTATGCTGATCGGTCCAAGCGGCCCCCTGGGTGAAGATGGCTTAATGCTGGGGGTAACCGGCAAAATTCAAGGGCGCCCGTCGGCGCATCCGAAGCTGGCGGAGTCGGAGGCTGCTGCTCTTCAACGTCGCGGGATCGCACATGTCTGCCCAACTGCGCTCGGCCGGCAGGGGTCGAGCACTCCACGGCTGCAGCCGCCTTTATGCGTTTGCCCCCCCCCCGCCCTACCACAGGTCCAGGGGCGGAGTTTCACCGGCAGATCCACCATCCTGCCCAGGGTGCCCATCTCTGGTCAGGAGGACGACCCTCCAGTCGGGCCAAGCCAGAACGCGCCGCGGTCGCAGCGGGGCTGGGGAAGCTGGGAGGCCAGGACGCGTGTCGCGCTTGCAGATCTCCGCGCGGTCCCGCTCTTCGTGGAAGCGTGCCGTGAGGAGCACAACCCGGAGCCATCCCTGCTGCGAAGCAAGTGCACCGATCCCGCGTCTCCGAAAGCCGCCGGGGGCCACAGACAGACAGACAGACACGTGGGCGGGCAGCGGCGGCCGCCGACTTGCTCGGACTCGTTTCTTTTCTCGATTCAGGGCGTCCGCGTGAGAAAGGGAAGGAGAGGGGGCTTCGCACGTCCTTCCACCGGGGGAAACACGACTGCGACTTGCCACCCCGGCGGTCAGGAGGATCCACCCGAGATCATCTCCACGTGGAGGTGCGGGAGGAAGGAAGGAAGGAAGGAAGGGCGTTGATTCTCCCCTGCCGGGCTCACCGCGGTCCGTCTCCTTGATACCGTTTTTTAAAAAAAATAAAAATTGGGCTTTCCTTGGCCTTAAAAAGTCGCCGGCTTTTACCCCACTGCTGCTACTCGCCCGCTGCGGAGGCCCGGTAAAGCTACGCAAGCGATACCTCGAAGCCCAGACACCTCCCGGCTTCTACGAAGCCTTGGGGGCGAGGGGTGAAGGACGCAACGTCTGAGTGGAAAAACACGCTGGGACCATTATCACATCTGCCGACCGCCCCGGACAAGCGATTTCACCTGCGTTCAAACATCTAGCGGGCGATAAGGGGAGCGCACGGAAAAGGCTAGAGGGAAAACAAACTCCCCGTCGGGTCCTTGGGTAGTGATCGGTTTAAAAAAAAACAAAACCCAAAAAACAGCAACAAAAACTTCGGAGGGATTTTCAACCCAGTTAGCTAATTTACAATTTGGCTTAGTGAAATTCGGAGGTGTGCTCTGCTCCTCTTACGTTTTCATCAGCATTTAAAGGGCGCTTTGGACCAAGGGCTTTATGGAAAGCAGACAAAGGGTCTTGTGGCATCACTAAGGGCTCAATCCTATGCAGGCTTAGACAGAAAAAAAAGTCCTACAACTCAGCCAGCAACGCAGGCTGGGGAATGCTGGGAGTTCTAGGGCTCCCCCCCCCCTGTCTAAACCTGCATAGGATTGCACCCTTGGACGTTTATTCTTTAAGGTGCCACAATACTCTGTTGCTTTTGCTGCAATAGACTAATGTGGCTGCCCCTGTGGAAATGATATAAACCCAGTGATTCCTACAACAGACTTCAAGATCAGTTTTATTTAAACCCATTTTACAGACCTGAGGGGGATGGCGTGGTAATGGCTTGCTTGCCTAAACTTACGGTACCTCTTGGCAGAGGCAACATTTACACCAAGGTTTGCCAGTCTCACACACTCCTATCTCTCTCTCTCTCTCTCTCTCTCTCTCTCTCTCTCTCACACACACACACACACACACACCCATAGTCAATGACAACATGTCACCAGCCATAATAAGCCCACCAGGGGTGCTTCCAGACAGGACTCTCCTAGCACTACTAATTAGAAGGCATTATGCAGCTATAATGTCTTTTTCTCCGGGAATGGATTAGAAGTGGTGGGAAAACACTGGAGAGGAAGATGATGTTGTCTGGACTACCCCCCCCCCCTGTAAAAGTCCATAAGTTAGGCAGGGCAATGGCACGATAAAAGCTTCATCGGGAATTATTATTTATTAAATTTCTTAGATGTCTTTATTTTTAAAAAAATGACAAAAGCATCCAGGTGGCATACAATAGAATTTAAACATCCAAAATTTAAAAGAGTGACAACAATTAGCCATTAAAATACAACCACCCCATAAAGCAACTAAAACACCAGTAGCAACTGAAAACAATTTGATGCATTGAACTGGGAATTTATATATGAGAAGCATCCCATATGTAAAATTATAGCTTTATCATGTCAGAAGAAGGTCAAGGACCCTCACCCCAGGGCATTTGATTTGGCTCAACTTGTGCAAAGTTCTCAGTTACAAAATAAGACATAGACCATCCCTTTTAGTTACTGTGCACTGTGCCACTGATCTTCTGCACCAGATCAGGGCTCCTTGCTTTAAAGTCATGGAACATTTCCTGGCAGGAGGTAAGCAAACCTCTGTTATCACATCATCTCAAGGCCCTGATGAATAAGAGTTAACATCTATGAACTCCTCTCTTTATTGTTTTAAAATTCCCATAAGGCTGGGTTCTTAAGTGGTCTCAGCACCATGGGAGAGCCAGTGTGGCGTAGTGGTGAGAGTGTTGGACTGGGACTCGGGAGATCCGGGTTCTAGTCCCCGCTCAGCCATGAAACTCACTGGGTGACTTTGGGCCAGTCACTGACTCTCAGCCTAACCTACCTCACAGGGTTGTTGTGAGGATAAAATGGAGAGGAGGATTATGTAAGCTGCCTTGGGTTCCTTGCAGGAAACAAAAGCGGGGTATAAATAAATAAATAAATAAATAAATAAATAAATGGGAGCTGCAATGATACCATTGCCAGGATAACATCCTTTTATATCTTTTGTGATGTTGCAGGGGATCCTGGGATACATCACTTGGGTCAGATGCTGCTTCATTGGGCCAGTTTACATCGCTGCGGCTGGCCCAGTCAGAGCTGTGTATTACATTTTTGATCAGGAATGGGGAAATGATGAAAAGCCAGCAGTTCCAGATGTCCTCATACCAAATCCAGGGGGGGGGGGATATCTTTGGGAAGTGATCGGCTGTGGACCTTTAAGGGTACTGCTGCTGAAATACCAAATTGCTATAAATGGGGCTTGTATCCAGGTAAGCTTACCTAGGATTGCAGTCTGGTTAGGTACAAATGAAACTGTTCTAGGAGTTATTCTAGCAATGATAAAATTACTCTCTTTTGCACCTTTTAAGATATTTATGGGCTTGCCCTATGCTTTATTTCTCCCATTTTCTCCAGACGTGTCTCTGTCTCCATTCTCCTGCTCTACCACCCTCCACTGCCCCGAAGTGACCTCCTCCCTTGAACACTCTACCCTTTCTTCCTTGCTGTCCCTGAAGCTTGGAACAACATCCCAAACAAAAATGAAGTCTGCGCACATGCAACTGCTTTTATGCATATCCTCTGGCTCCTGACCTGTTCCTCCTTTCCCTTCTACCCCACAGTTGTCTCCCCTACAGTTGGAAGTTTCCCTCTGGGCAGGGGCCTAGCCTTTTAGCCCTTTGTTACTCAGCTAAGTGCTATGCACATAGATGGTGATCATGATAGCAAGAATAATTCATGATTGTACAACTTGCACAGAAGGCCTCCCATTTTCTTTCTTTAGAAACAGCTCATGTATGGACAATCACACTAGGTCCAGAAAAATGGATTCACACCTTCCAAAACTTGTGTTTTCCCTTAGAAGGGAAGTCAATCACATTAAAGCTAAGAAAATGATATTCTACAGTGACCACTGATGTCAGTGAAAGATGAACACCCACCACGGCTACATCAGCCTTCCCCAATCTGATGCCCTCCAGAGGTTTTTGACAGCAACTCCCATCAGCCACAGCCAACTTCACCAATGGCTGAGGGTGATGGGAGTTAAAATCCAAAACATCTGGAAGGCATCAGGTTGGGGAAGGCTGGGCTCTGTAGAGCTCCCTGTATGCTCCAATTCTGTGGGCATGCAGACAAATGCAGAGTGTGGCCATGGCAGAGAATCCATATACAGAGAACCGCCTGTTTCATTCTAAAAGGAAATTTCTAGCTATTATGGTTCTGAGGATATGTTTGAAAGTGTGTGCACAACAACTGCTGACATCTCAGAAGCCAGAGGGGCTGCATGAGTAAGATTTCCAGTAATCAGAGCTGGGCCATGGTGGCCTGCATATCATCGCCTTCTCCCCCCCACTCCCCTGCCCCACATGCACAAATTAACAGAACCAGGACAAAGAATTATTATTATTATTATTATTATTATTATATTAATATTTATTTATCGCCCATCTGGCCGGCAACCGGCCACCCTGGGCGATGTACACAGATAAAAACACAAGATAAAAACAGAATAAAATACATTTAAACAATATAAAATTTTAAGATAATTAGCCCACCCCATATTCCCGCCTGAATAGCCCAGTTTTTAATGAGCAGCGGAAGCTCAGCGGAGAGGGGGCATGTAGTATGCCAAATAATTTTAAAATGCAGAATAAAGTGTAGAAAGAAAAAGTATTCAAATGTGCATAATTTATACAGGTTACAAAACTCAGGTTTTCTTAGCATGGAATTTGGGTTGCGTGGGCACAGAATTGTACTATTTTGAGTGCTCTGGGAAGGCAAGTTTTGTTTTTCTTTTTTAGTTAAAAGCAAGAGGGAAAATCTTTTTTAAAAAAATAAATAAATAAATCCAAAAACGGGAATCAGAGGTGGAGGGGAATGTTCCCTAAATTCAGTGATTTCACAGACACGTTCTAGCACAGTCACCTGGCTGGGATGGGTTCGGGGAAATCAGATTTGACTATCCACCTCGAATCCCTGTCAAGTGTTGAGAAAATAGAAAGGAAGGCTTGACCTGAGGACAGACCTCTGTATCCCCAGCAGCAAAAGTGTTGTGGGAATGCCCACATTCCTGGTGGGGAAAAGATATCTATCCCCACCTAAACCTACCCCTTGTTTCTTTCTATATCTCTTTGAGGGTTTGTTTATGGGATGGAAGGCCCAGTATTGTCAAACCTGATAGGCAGCAAGTCTTGGTCTCAAGCCAGGATTGCGCCCAGTTCTGAGGGAGACAGCCTGAAGTACATGACCAGGCTACAATAATCCTTCACATTTGTATAGTGCTTTTGTGTGTTTAAAGTTCACTTACTTGGTTTCAGTAATCTTTATAACACCCCTATAAGGTGGGCTATTAATTATCTCCACATTGCAGAGGTGTGGCAAAGGCTGAGAGAGAGTGACTTGCCTAAGGCCACATAGAATTAGACAGTGACCACGAAAGCTTATGCCAGAATAAATGTACATGGCTATCCCTCTCAAAATAGTTCACCGCTTGAGTGACTCAGCATTGCTCCTGGATTGCCAAGTGGCCCCTGTGTCCAGGAGTACTTTTGCTCAGCTTTGGATGGTGCACCAGCTTTCTGGGGAAGGTGGATCTGGCTACCCATGCTCTGGTAACTTCTAGGCTGGACTACTGTAACCACGCTATATGTTCAGCTATCATTGAAAAAGACTGGGAAACATAAGTTAGTACAAAACGCAGCGGCTAGGTGGGAGCTTGGTTTTTGTATATAGCATGATTATATTTATTTATTATTTATTTATTATATTTATACCCCGCCTTTTTTCCTGCAAGGAACCCAAGGCGGCTTACATAATCCTCCTCCTCCTCCATTTTTATCCTCACAACAACCCTGTGAGGTAGGTTAGGCTGAGAGTCAGTGACTGGCCCAAAGTCAGCTTATATATCAGCTTCACTGACTCCCAGTTTACTTCTGGATTCAATTCAAAGTGCTGGTTCTGACCTTTTAGTCCTATGGACTAGCTCCTTTCATATGAGCCTGCCCACATGTTTCGATCATTGGAGGAAGACCTGCTCTGCATTCCATCATCTGAGGGACTGTGCATAGGGACAGGGCTTCCTCAGTGGTGGCACCTATACCTCTGGAAGCTCAACTGATTTTGCCCCTCCCTGCCTTCTAGCACCAAATAAAAGTGGCTTTTTAGGTGTACTTTTGCATAAAGTAATTTCAAATGTTACAGGGTCTGGCATTCTGGTTCTGCTAACTGCTGCTGCGTGTGTTTTTGTTTTTTTTAATTGTTGTCTGGATTGTTTTATGTCTCGATTGTTTTGTTCTTTTCTTATGAGTTGTAGACATGGGGGGGGGGACAATAAGAACAATTGAGACATAAAACAATCCAGACAACAAAAACCACATTTTTGGAAAGGTGAAGTATAAATATTGTAATGAATATATAGTAAAGGCAAGATTTGAAACAGAAACTGTGTCTGTGCCACAGACTTTCCTGATGGCATGAGTCTCATGGGATTTTAAGTATGTGTGAGAGACTTACTGTCCCAAGCATATGCATTTGGGACAGTAAAGGTGAAGGTTTCCATGAATAAAGGGCAGCAGAAGAGAACAGGTGAAGCAGACAATAACAGAAACATCAAAGGGCACAATCCCCAAGCTCAGTGTGGGGCTGAGCAGTTTCTGACTGCTACCTGATCGTGACACAGTGAAGGATATGTTCAGAAATAATTGCTTAGAGCAGTGTTCTCCTTGGGTCCCCAGATGTTTTTGGCCTACAACTCCCAGCATGCCCCAGCCTGGGAGTTGTAGGCCAAAAACATCTGGGGATCCAAGGTTGGAGAGCCCTGGTTTAGAGACATGACTTACATTTGGACTGGGTGGACTACATGCCCTCTAACTGCTGTAATACTCTTCAGTTTAGTTTCTTTTTACAAAGTGCACCCCCTAAACTTAATGTTCAGCTGTTCCAATATAAAGGCTGTTGGGTTTCTCTTTAATTCTCACAAGGCAGAGAACAGAAGTGTTTTGACTAGTGTTGACCATGTGTTCTGACTAGTGCTGGAGACTGATCTGAAGACCTGCTAGTCAGTGTTCTCCAAACTTGGGACCCCAGATGTTTTTGGCCTACAACTCCCACAACACCATGTGTAAGCTAGATCAGCCTGTAGAGCAGTGTTCTCCAACCTTGGGTCCCCAGGCTGGGGCATGCTGGGAGTTGTAGGCCAAAAACATCTGGGGACCCAAGGTTGGAGAACACTGTGCTAGATTGTACATTTCCCCCAAATGGGAGAACAGCCATGCTTGTTTCTTTGTCCCAGCAACCTTTTGTGTCACTTGAAATCTGTTTTGCACCTAGCAGTGTCTGATCTAGTTAACTCTACCCTGCATCTCCTGTGCTCCATTTTAAGCCTGTTACTAAATGCAGACTTTGCGGTTTCAACATCATTCCCAGCCTTTTCTCTCCTCATCCCTATTTTGCTTAACATCCAGCCTGAAGATGGGCTCTGAAGAACCTGAAAGCTTGTTCATTACCTGGTGATATTTTCTTTGGTCCTAATAGAGGTACTACCTGTATTGTGGCTTTTGGCTTTTTCTTTGTTCACAAGACACATTATCGATCTAATTTTACAGGGGATTATCTGTGATTGCTCCCATGGTGTATGTGTCATTGAGCCTGTCATTTACTGGTGCTTCAGTTAGCAGAGAGAGGTTGGAATCTCTTCATTATTTTGGTTGCACACAGATCGGTGTCTGCCATTCTGGGAATATCAATGTCAAAATGGGATGGGGTTTTAAAATGCCAGTAAGAAAATGCCATTCTTGCACTGTAATGTGCTACTAGAGGGGTAGTCAACCCGATGCCCTCCAGATGTCTTGGACTACAACTCCCATAATCCCTTATCATTGGCCATGCTGGCTGGGGCCGATGGGAGTTATAGTCAAAAACATCTGGAAAGGACCTACCCCAGTGACACCATCACAATGGTTTTATCCCTCAGTGATTCAAGAGCTTCTGTTAATTCAAGAAGAGAATGATGCCTCTTTAACATTACTGTTGAATCCAGAACAATTTATACAACTAGCTGGCTCATATAGTAACACTTTGCCTGGATTCTGCCACTTCAGGTTGCAGATTGGAACTGAATGTGCCGGGGCAGAGCAACACCCCTTCACAGGAGAAACAGCATGTTAGGGAGATGGTTGAACTCTCCCCCCCCCCTCCCACATACTAATTCTCCATGTGAAAGGCATTTTTATTTTGGGGGGAATTTGAATGGGCCACCCCACCCCATGCTTGAAGGAACACCTGCCTGCCTGAGGCGATCTGGCTCATGAAAAGCTATTGGATTCTGCTGATTATGTAAACTGGCTGTAACTTAATCAACCTTACCTTGCTGCATTTAAGATTCCAGCTGCCGTGTGGCTACTGTGAACAAGCCTGTCTTGAAAGGCTTTCAAGACAAGGTAATTTTGAATAATAATGTTGTGATCTGTAGACTTAATTTCAGGATGTTTGAATCTTTGAAAAATCAGATGGCAAACAAATAAAGCATGTATGATCAATCCATTCAGGGGGAAAAACAAACAGTAATCTTAACAAAGGTTGTTAAGCAGGAAAGTCTCTTCTGGAAAGCAAACCCAGTTTCCAACAGCTCATTTTGTCCTTTCCTCTCGGATCCAGTCATTTACTTCTTTTCTCTTTTCTGCTGGGCAGTAGCTCATCCCACCCACCCACAGACACAGTCCACCCGCACCAGGTTGCAAGCGGAGTTACGAGGTAGCGTCTGTGTTCTGTTGCACCTCTGCAGACATTTTTAGAGGCGAGGCGAGCTGTGTATATATGATCTTCATTCAGGGCTGGCCCAAGACATGCCTGAGACGGAGCGGCAAAGGGCTTCTCCTACCCACCCAAATAAAATGCATAGCATCCAAGGCCAGCCAAGTTATTTTGGTGCATGAGGCAAAAAAATCCCAGAAGCACATCTCCCCATCCCTGGCAGTAAAAATTCAACAATAATGCATTATATAACTAACAATTTGCTACACTTTTATACACTCAGAATCTGCTGCCTGAGGCGGCTGCCTCACCATCTAATGCAGTGTTTCTCAACCTTGGGTCCCCAGATGTTTTTGGCCTACAACTCCCAGCATGCCCCAGCCAGCTGGCTGGGGCATGCTGGGAGTTGTAGGCCAAAAACATCTGGGGACCCAAGGTTGAGAAACACTGATCTAATGGGAGGGCAAGACCTGCCTTCATTGGTTTGTGCCTGACTGATAGAAAACTGTATGCCGGCTTTACAGATTAAGTGTGCAATTGTAGGACTTTTTTTTTTTTTTTGGTCTAAACATGCATACAACTGCCAGCATCCCTCTAGCTAGCCATGCTGGCTGGGGCATGTTGGGAATGGTAGGACTTTTTTCTGTCTAAATATGCATATTTTATTTTCTGTATTTATTTTCTGGTTTGCTGGCCAGATGGGCGATAAATAAATGCAAATAATAAATAAATAATAAATAGGATTGTGTCCTAAGTCTCTGTGCTCACTGCCCTACAGTGGTTGGCAGTGGGTTTAGGCTTTCCCCCCTATGGGACCCAGATTTAGTCATATTTAGAGTAGACCCATTGAAATGGATAAGGCTTAAGCTCGTCATGATTCACATGACCCATTGATTTCAATTGGCTGAACTGGGTGACTTTGGGTCAGTCACTGACTCTCAGCCTAACCTACCTCACAGGGTTGTTGTGAGGATAAAATGGAGAGGAGGAGGAGGAGGAGGAGGAGGAGGAGGATTATTATGTAAGCCGCCTTGGGTTCCTTGCAGGAAAAAAGGCAGGGTATAAATATAATAAATAAATAAATAAAATTGGGCTACTCTTAAGTATGGCTACACTTTGGGGAAATGCAAGTTGGGCAAAACTGGCTTAATCCCTTAGTCCAGGGATGGGCAGAAAGTAAACCTCCAGATGTTTTGAACTTCAACTCCCAACATTCCTGATCATTGTCCATGCTGGCAGGAGCTTCTGGGAGTGACGTCCAAAACATCTAGAGATCTACCTTCTGCAGTGATCACCCTTGCCCTAGTCCTCATCCCCAACTGGAAGGAAACCCTTAGTACAGCCTCCCCCAACCTGGTGCCCTTCAGATAATTTGGACTTCAAAATATTTTGGGCCCCAGGTTGGGGAAGGCTGCTTTGGGAAATGCAACTGCATTTGCTCACTTTTTTTCCTTTTCACCTTTGTCTCTCTTTCCTCCCCTCCATTTGTTTTCTCATTCCATTGTCAACTTTTAGATTGTCAACTTCTCAGGGCAGGGACCTATCCTTTTTGACTTGCTAACTTTACTCTGCAAAGCATACTGATGGTGCTATATTTTATGTAATAGATCATGAGAACTGGTTTGATCTTTTTAGAACTGTTGCAGATGTTGCCTCCTGTTATACTAATGATGTTTTACTATTTTTATGGGGTTGGATCCAGATTTACCCTAGGCTGATGGATTTTTCCGCCCCCTCCTCCCTGTGGCAGCCCCTCCAGCCCCTTGAAAATGCTACACAGAGTCATTAGATGATGCTGAATGGGGTGATCTGTGGTGTGGTGGGGGGAGGGGGATCCCCCCAAATTGGGACCTTCCGTGAGCAGGAAGCAGATTCTGGATCCAACCCATTTGTTACATCAGTTATAAGTAGTAAAAAAAATAACTTAGGTAGTTACTGAGTTTAAGGTTATAAAGGGCCTGCTTTTGGCCTAAATTTTATTTATTTATTTATTTGTTATATTTATACCCCGCCTTTTAGGCTGAGAGTCAGTGACTGGCCCAAAGTCACCCAGTGAGTTTCATGGCTGAGCGGGGACTAGAAGTCCCAGCCCAACACTCTCACCACTACGCCACACTGGCTCCCATTTTAATTAAATTTAATTAAATTGTTTAATTAAACAACAATTGCATAAAATCAATTCATTTTTCATTTCATTATTCTTTATAGTATCCACAATGTTTTATATTGTGAAGGAATATTATGTTGGTTTTCCATCTTATTCATATAAACAATAAAATCATGCCAAATAGCATAAAATGAATTATGTTTAGTTTGACCCCTTGCCACCTTCAGCTTATGGGATATTTTTTTCATTGAGGCCATTTACCATACCATATTGTACCAATAATCCAAGCCCTGATAGCTGAAGCCCTTCCAAAATCTAGCAATTGTGAGCCTGGCAGCCAGGAGTAAGTGGGTAATTAACTCCTTACTATTCAGATCATTTATTTCTCCCCCCCAAAAGATTTAGTGGAAGACCGACAACCTGGTCTTCTGCGCGGGTTCAATGCTAAGGGGGTAGCGGGTGCTGGGGCGGGCCTTCTCCGAGGTCCCCAGCGCCTCGCCTTAGCCCAGAACAAAGGGATAACTTATAGCCACAACAGAATCTTTTAGAAAACAAGTTTATTTACAAAATTACCTTCACAAACTCAGACCCACACCAGCAATACAGCTTATCAGTACGGTACAAAGTAGCAAGCAAAAGCCTCAAGGACAACGTGATTTTAGGGCTCTCAGCTAGTTAGTTTAGCTCGGGTCCCGGCAGAGGCCCGGTCAACCGCACGCTGCTAGCTGGGTTCCCGGCGGAGGCCCGGTCTACCCAAGCGGCTAGCTGGGTTCCCGGCGGGGCCCGGTCTACCCAAGCGGCTAGCTGGGTTCCCGGCGGGGCCCGGTCTACCCAAGTGGCTAGCTGGGTTCCCGGCGGAGGCCCGGTCTACCCAAGCGGCTAGCTGGGTTCCCGGCGGGGCCCGGTCTACCCAAGCGGCTAGCTGGGTTCCCGGCGGGGCCCGGTCTACCCAAGCGGCTTGTACGTGATTTCAGCTTGGTTTCCCGGCGGTCCGGTCAACCCAAGCGGCCAGTGATTTCAGCTTGGTTTCCCGGGGGTCCAGTCAACCCAAGCGGACAGTGATTTCAGCTTGGTTTCCCAGGGTTGCTGATCCTTCGTTCCCTTACCCCAGGCATGGGCAAGATTGCTGATCAGGTCCAGAGAAAAGTTCCCTTGTGCAGGGTGTTTTATACCTTGGTGTTTCAGGTAGCCCCTCCCTCCGTGATCAGGTGGGTTGACACCCTCCCTGAGGGGCGGCCTTTTGGGTCAGGTGGGGTGACGCCTTCCCCCCGTGGGATGGGGTCCCTTTGAAGCCACTTGCTTAATGGTCCCATCCTATGGTGTTGAGTGGCCATTTCTTAGGGGTGCAGAAGCGTCTGCCCTGGAGAGGTATTCAAGTCTTATGTAGATGGGGCTGATATGCAAGAGCATTGACAAACCTGGTGATGCTTCCTGCCTTCCCCCCTGGGGTGATTCTATGTAGATGTTGTTTGTCCCCTTTGGCATCTGTGGAGACTGGTTGTCTCCTCCCCTGGGTCTCCTTCCCCCCTCCTTGGTGAGTGTGTGTGTGTCAGGCAGGGGGCTTAGGTTAGCTTTCTCCACATCTCCCCCCCGGGGAAAAGATGGCATTGGGGTCCCACACCCCAATTTCCCATCGACTTGCCCATCACCTGAGAAAGCCCGGGAGAGTGCATCAGCCAAGACATTGTCCTTACCCTTGATGTGCTCAATTTCGAAGTCAAAGTCTTGCAACGCCAGACTCCACCGTAGGAGTTTTTGGTTGTTGCCCTTGACTCTATCTAACCAGCACAGGGGGAAATGGTCGGTCTGCAGGCGGAACCGTCTCCCCCAGAGGTAGGGGCGCAACTTGGTGATGGCCCACACCACGGCCAGGCACTCCTTCTCAATGGTGGCAAGACTACGTTCTCTGGGCAGGAGTTTCTTGCTCAGGTAGGCAACGGGGCGCAGCCCTTCTCCTACCTTCTCCTGTAATAACACTGCCCCCATCCCGGCCTCAGAGGCATCTGTCTGTAGAACGAAGGGGGATTCGAAGTTTGGGGCTTGCAAAATGGGAGCTGCCGTGAGGCAGGCTTTTAACCCGTCGAAAGCGGTCTGGCAAGCCGCGATCCACTGGACCCTGTTCGGTTGGCGCTTTTTACAAAGATCAGTCAGAGGGGCTGCTAGCTGACTGAAGTGTGGCACGAATTTCCGATAGTACAAGTCCCAGAAAAGCCTGCACCTGTTTTTTGGTTGCGGGTTGGGGCCATTTCTGAACCGACTCTATCTTAGCTTCCATGGGTTTGATGCTCCCCCCTCCGACCCGATGTCCAAGGTACTCAACCTCCCCTAGCCCCACCTGGCACTTCTTTGCTTTCACTGTCAACCCAGCATCCCGGATCCGCTGGAAGACCTGCCGGACATGCTGCAGATGCTGTTCCCAAGTGGAGCTAAAGATAGCTATGTCGTCCAGATAGGCACAGGCAACTTCTCCCAACCCGTTCAGCATTCCATTCACCAGCCTCTGAAAGGTTGCCGGACTGTTCCGGACTCCGAAGGGAAGGGTGGTGAACTGGAATAAACCCAGGTGTGTGACAAAGGCAGACTTGAGAGCAGCATCCGCGTCCAGCGGGACTTGCCAGTAGCCCTTGGTGAGGTCTAGGGTGGTAATGTACTTGGCCCTCCCTAGCTTCTCCAGCAAGACATCCATGTTGGGGATGGGGTAGGGGTCAGGGACGGTCACCTTATTGATTTTCCGATAGTCCACACAGAACCGCACCCCCCCCCATCCTTTTTGGCCACCAGGACAATCGGGGAGGACCATGGGCCAGAACTAGGAACGATCACCCCTAGGTCTAACATGGCTTTGACTTCCTCCGCAATGACCTGAGCGTGGGGTCCCACCGTCCGGTATGGCAGAGATTGCAGAGGGGGGCTGTCACCCGTTTGAATGGTGTGCTGGATGAGTGGGGTCCGCCCGGGGCGGTCTGAGAACATGGTCCCAAATTCATCCAGCACCTGCTTCATTTGCTCCCGCTGAGCCTCGGACAGGGCGGGTGACAGTGAAATTTCCTCCATCCCCCCGCCATCCCCCCATTCTCCCAACAGATCCCCATCAGCGAAATCCTTATCATTATGTTCCTTCACACAGCCCATTCCCGCACTCCGGTCCACATATAATTTCAACATATTCACATGAAACACTTTACATTTTTCAGGAGTCCCGGCAAAGAGTATTCTGTAGTTGACTGGTCCAAGTTTCTCAACTACAGTCCCCAGACCCTCCCACTTAAGACATAGTTTGTCCGTTTTGAGGGTACGCAGAACCAACACTGTATCACCCACCTCAGAAGTCCGGGCTACCGCGGTTTTATCATACAGCTCCTTTTGCCGCTGCTGGGCTGCCTTCAGATGCTGTTGGGCGGCTTCTCGAACGCTGTGGAGGGTGTCCTGTAGCCGCCGCAGAAAAGTGTGAACCGGCATGGGCGAACTGTCGGCAGCCCCCTCCCACTCCTCCCGCAACAAAGCCAAGGGCCCCCGTAGTTCTCTGCCAAACATCAGTTCATTCGGGGAAAACCCGAGGCTTTCCTGCGGAGCATCCCGGTAGGCAAAGAGGAGGTACGGTAGGGCTTGGTCCCAAGTTCCCGGGTGACGGCTAGCGTACGCCCAGATCATTTCCCCCAAAGTCTGGTTGAAGCGTTCAACCAGTCCATTGGTCTCGTGGTGGTAAGGCACCGAAGTTACATGGTCAAACCCCCCCCCCCAGGTCCCACATCTTCTGGAACAGTTTAGACTATGAACCCGGTGCCGCAGTCCGACACGACCATGCGGGGCATTCCCAAGCGGGCAAAGAGAGAGAGCAGAGTCTTAGCCAGGCTGGCTGCAGAGATGGAGGCTAGCGCAAAAGCCTCCGCGTAGTGGGTGGCAAAGTCCACTACCGTCAGTACAAACTTCTTCCCTGTCTTGGTGGGCGGGTTCAGGGGACCCACTATGTCCATAGCAATCCGTTCAAAAGGGATCCCCTGTACCGGGAAAGGCTGAAGGGGAGCTCTTGGGTGATCGCGATTGTGTCCCACCCGCTGGCACACATCGCAGGACCGACAGTAAGCTTTAATGTCGGAGGCGATCATGGGCCAGTAGAACCCCTCCGTGATTCGAGCTTGGGTCCGCTTCTGCCCCAGGTGTCCTCCCCATGCCACGTCATGGGCGAGGTGCAGCATGGCGCGGCGGTACCGTTGGGGAACCACCAGTTGCCTTTGCTTGCGCCCCGGTGCCACTTCCCCCTTTGGCTCGAACTCCCGGTACAAAGTTCCATTGTCCCAGACAAATCTTTCGGTGGCAAGGGATACCCCGGGGTCTTGGTTGGCCAGATCGCGACACTCCTGCAAGGAAGGGTCCAGCCGCTGGGCTTCCTTGAATTGGGCTTGAGTCCCAAAGTCTTTAGCCATCTGGGCAAACCCTTCGTTCTTCGGGGGCTCTGCTATGGCCTGGTTCTCCCCGGAGTGCCCCGCAGGGGATGGGGTCACCCCGGTTGGTGGAGGGGGCACGGGCTTAGGCTTTGGGACCGGTGCGGTTACGAGCGGCCCCCCCTCTCCTTGCCTGTCCCTGGGTGACGACCCCCATCTTAGCTTTGGCCACCCGGAACGCGAGGTCATTCCCGATGATGATGCCCCACTCCTTTTGGCGATGGATGATTACGTCCATCTCTCCTTCCCACCCCTGGTACTTGACCCGGACCCGGGTGATGGGGATGGTGATGTCGGGGGAGTTATAGGGTTTGATCGCACACGTAGGTCCTGACAAAAGTTGGGACCTTTCTACGCAGTCCCGGGGCAGAGCCGTTACATCTGCCCCAGTGTCCCTATACCCCATCCAGGAAACATTGTTGATATAGATGGACTCACAGAATTGTTTGCGGCTCCATCTCAGCTGGTCTGGGGAGGCGATGTGATACAGCAATGCACGGGGTCCGGGACGGTAGGGTTCCCACTCTTGGAGATCCTCCTCAGCGCCGCGATCCTTGGGGAGGCTTGCGTGGAGGGAGAGGACCGACCGTCGATCATCGTCGCTGTCATCGTCCTGAGCAGCTGCAGCACCCGCAACGCGTCCTATTTTCCCCGGCGAGGGACGGGCATCCCGGTTCTTGGGCTGGAGCTTGGGGCAATCCCGCCGCAGGTGTCCCATCTTGTGACAGTGGAAGCACGCCCCAGACCGAGGGTTTTGGTTCCCCTTGGTCCGAGGGGCCTCCTCGCGCCGTCGGGGCAGGCTCTTATCCGGTTCCGATTTCTTCTCGGCCACGGCCGCGGAACCTCCCTTGGTGGATGGGGCCGTCCGGTATAGCCCCATCTCGTCGGCCATGATCCCCGCCGCCTCACAGGTATGGGGCTTCTGATCCCTCACGACAGCGGCCAACTCCTTCGGGATGGTGGTGAAGAACTGCTCCATGGCGATCAGCTCGACAACTTCCTTCAGGGTGGAGGCCCGGGAAGCCTCCACCCAGGACTCGCAGACGTGCATCATCTGGGCTGCCCATGCCTCATGGGTGGTCCCGGGGGAAGGTCTACCCTCTCGAAATCTCCGCCGGCAATGTTCGGCGGTGAGGGTGAAGTGTTGCTTGGCCGCTGCCTTGAACGCCTCGTAGCTCGCCGGGGTCTTCTGCAGATGTGCCCCGAGGAGGTCGGCCAGGTCCCCACTGACCTGGGTTCGCAGGGCGGACAACTGCAAGTTGTCGGGGACCCGCTGCTCCTGGCATGCCGTTTCGAAAATGGAGAAGAACATCAGGACATCCTGCCCTGGCTTGTAGTAGGGGAACGCCTTGCGGTCCCACGACGGAGGGGGAGGAGCGGAGGGGACAGTCGGGGGAGTTTTCCCCGCCTCGAGCTGCAGCTTGGCCAACTCCATCTGCATCTGGATCATTTCGCGCTCGTGGGCCATCCTCTCCCGCTCGTGGGCCATCCATTCCGAGGGAAGCTCCAGGGGCTCCAGGGGCTCCAGAGGCTCCAGAGGAGCGGGGTCCTCGGTCACCACATCCTCTCTCCCACCTGTCAGAGCTGGGTTAGGGCAGCCCCTGGGTCGGGCACCCCGGGCCAGACTCGCCAGCAGCTCTGTCTGTCGGATCAGCGCCGCCAACCCCGGGGTGATGGGGGTTGCGGGCAGGAACCGCCGTGGCTCGGCTCCCCCAGTCGCTCCGTCAGGCTCTGGGTCACTCATGGTGATCCTTAGGCTCTTGCTACTTTGGGTCTGGGAGATATTCTGGGCTAATAAGTTATCCCAGCGCTGCCACCAAGTGGAAGACCGACAACCTGGTCTTCTGCGCGGGTTCAATGCTAAGGGGGTAGCGGGTGCTGGGGCAGGCCTTCTCCGAGGTCCCCAGCGCCTTGCCTTAGCCCAGAACAAAGGGATAACTTATAGCCACAAAAGTATCTTTTAGAAAACAAGTTTATTTACAAAATTACCTTCACAAACTCAGACCCACACCAGCAATACAGCTTATCAGTACGGTACAAAGTAGCAAGCAAAAGCCTCAAGGACAACGTGATTTCAGGGCTCCCAGCTAGTTAGTTTAGCTCGGGTCCCGGCAGAGGCCCGGTCAACCGCACGCTGCTAGCTGGGTTCCCGGCGGAGGCCCGGTCTACCCAAGCGGCTAGCTGGGTTCCCGGCGGGGCCCGGTCTACCCAAGCGGCTAGCTGGGTTCCCGGCGGGGCCCGGTCTACCCAAGCGGCTTGTGAGTGATTTCAGCTTGGTTTCCCGGGGGTCCGGTCAACCCAAGCGGCCAGTGATTTCAGCTTGGTTTCCCGGGGGTCCGGTCAACCCAAGCGGCCAGTGATTTCAGCTTGGTTTCCCGGGGGTCCGGTCAACCCAAGCGGACAGTGATTTCAGCTTGGTTTCCCGGGGTTGCTGATCCTTCGTTCCCTTACCCCAGGCATGGGCAAGATTGCTGATCAGGTCCAGAGAAAAGTTCCCTTGTGCAGGGTGTTTTATACCTTGGTGTTTCAGGTAGCCCCTCCTTGCGTGATCAGGTGGGTTGACACCCTCCCTGAGGGGCGGCCTTTTGGGTCAGGTGGGGTGACGCCTCCCCCCCCCCCCCATGGGATGGGGTCCCTTTGAAGCCACTTGCTTAATGGTCCCATCCTATGGTGTTGAGTGGCCATTTCTTAGGGGTGCAGAAGCGTCTGCCCTGGAGAGGTATTCAAGTCTTATGTAGATGGGGCTGATATGCAAGAGCATTGACAAACCTGGTGATGCTTCCTGCCTTCCCCCCTGGGGTGATTCTATGTAGATGTTGTTTGTCCCCTTTGGCATCTGTGGAGACTGGTTGTCTCCCCCCCCCCCCCGGGTCTCCTTCCCCCCTCCTTGGTGAGTGTGTGTGTGTCAGGCAGGGTTCTTAGGTTAGCTTTCTCCACAGATTTAATAACCCTAGAGCTGGTGAATGTGAAATATGTTGATTCGTAATTAAACCAATCTCTATTATTACCGCTTGCCAAAAGGGCTGAAGTTCTACACAGTCCCACCACATATGCAAGTATGTGCCTGACTTTTGGGGAGGTTGAATGAGTCATAAATGAGCAGTGCCTCGGAGGAGTCAGGCATCAGCCGTGAACAAGTTTCAAAGGCATTTCTCTGGTGCAGGCTGAGACTGATCTGTAGGGAGAGTTATTCCAT
Organism: Shinisaurus crocodilurus; assembly: GCA_021292165.1. Classification (NCBI taxonomy): domain Eukaryota; kingdom Metazoa; phylum Chordata; class Lepidosauria; order Squamata; family Shinisauridae; genus Shinisaurus; species Shinisaurus crocodilurus. The sequence goes on along the minus strand of CM037880.1, from coordinate 89,483,129 downwards.
AAATCTTGCCAATTGCTATCGTCCACTTTAACCTTCAAGTTCATTTCCCACCAGGTTTTTTGTGGGGAGCGTTTATCAAATTTAAACTGCAAGAGTTGTTTACAAATAACTGAAATTGATCCTTGAGTCATTCTTGTATTCTCAGCTATTATATTTTCAAACCATGTGAGACTTTTAGTGGCATCTTTCTTTACCTGAGAAGAACTTAAAAAGGATTGGAGTTAACAGAATAAAAGCCAGGGAAGAGCAACTTCACCCAGCTTTTCTTTTAACAATTCTATTTTTATTGGTTGACCCTCATGAAAAAAATCGGTGAAGACAATGCAATCCTCTATTTTTCCATTCGACCAGATTGTAGGTTTTGGCCTTGTTACGAAAATTAGGGTGACTTTCCAGTGGAGTAGTGGAGACATCCCTGGGGAAAGTCTCTCTGCCCATCTTATCCAACAGGTGTTCAGGGTGTATCTATTTTGAATTAGACACCTAAAATTCTTTTTTCTGTATAAGAGTAAATAATCACTTAGAGATATTCCTTCTAATACTGTGTTCTCCAGTGAGACCCAGTGCTTTCCCTCGTCTTCTGTTAATAAGGGGATCATCTGCTGAAGTTGACAGGCGTCATAATATAGTTGCCAGTTCGGTATCCCCCCCCCCCTCGAGCTTGAAGATACAATAAGGCTGCCCTAATTCTGGGACGTTTTGTAGCAAAAATAAAAGATCCAACCCATATTATATTCAATTGCTGATCAAACTTTTGCTTCCATTATCTTTATCATATACCACTCTGGGAACAAAAAGTGCAAGCGAAATTAAAAATAAACTAATACTTACAATAAAATCTATAAAGTCAAGCATGTTGGCCATCCAGTGTGTGTGTTTTTAAACAATGGAGGAAAATCCCTTTTGCAAAGAGCCTCATTCTGCAATCCTGTGCACACTTATACTGGAGATATCCCACTGAAAACCGTGGGATTTATTTATTATATTTATGCCCCGCCTTTTTCCTGCAAGGAACCCAAGGTGGTTTACATAATCCTCCTCCTCCTCCTCTCTATTTTATCCTCACAACAACCCTGCGAGGTAGGTTAGGCTGAGAGGCAGTGACTGGCCCAAAGTCACCCAGTGAGTTTCATGGCCGAGCGGGGACAAGAACCCGGATCTCCCGAGTCCCAGTCCAACACTCTCACCACTACGCCACACTTGCTTCTGAGGAGATGAGCATAGGACTACACTCCATGCTTCCTATAAAATGGGGGGGGGGGCAGGGCGGGAAATGAAGTGTAGAGCATTCTAATTAAGGGTACAATCCAATGGGGTTCCCCATAACCCTCTGAACTCTGAGGATTATGGGCATCCTATGGAGGGCGGGAGGAGGGCGGAGGTGAAGATCGCCTCCCTGCTCCTCCCACTTTGCAAAGCAGACAGACTGCCAATTTCAGCCATCCAAGTGCCGTGGGAGGGAAGCAGGCTGAGGCGCACCCAGGATATTTCATATCTTGGTGGCAGCGGTCTCCTCTCCCTGCAACCCCGGAACACCCCCTAAAACCCCTCTCCGAGGCCGCTCTTACAACCACGGAGAAGCAGCCCGCACAGTTCTTTCTGTGCCGACTGCAAAGGGGGGAGGGGGATCCGAGTGCAGATCCCCAGATCCAAGGTCAGAGCTCTTTTCTAACCTTGGATCTGGGACTCTGAAAAATCGTATGGTCCCCTAAATGCTGTCTTGGGACCATAGGATTGCTCTGCCCATGATTTAACTTGAAATACGTAATCTGATCTTTTAGGCATACATCTGTCTGCTTTACATGGTCCTATAAGGCCAGCACAGAGTCACAACTAAATGCAGTGCATTACATAAGAAGCAATACCCCCTTTTTATGCCAAGAGATGCTTAGGAGTCTAAATGCAAAAATATTATCAAAAGGGCAGTGTGTGTGCAAGCAGCGGGGGGGGGGGGGCAGCAGTGAGATGGAGGATTGCTAGCTCACACCAGCCAGGATGAGAGCACTGTGGGGGTGGGAGGTGTATGTGGAGGATTCACGCCGTTTGTTTTGTTCTCCAGCGGATCTCTTTAAAAAACAACAACACCTCTTGCAGTTTTCAATGGGAGAGACAATAGCTATGCCAGCTCCAGGCTGGTGTAGGTGAGGGGACCAATCCTGGGGCCTTGATCCAGCAGATTCAAGGTGGCATCTGACCTTCCTCCAGAATGTCCCCTTCTGGGGCCTACCACTGGGAAAAACACCACTAGTGGCAGAACCGCTCCAGGGGCGTTGAACCTCTTTCAGCCAGAGCACCAAATTCAGTTGTGGAGAAGCTCTTGGGGGGCCGCATTCTGCAACCCAGTGGTGGGCAGCGCAAAAGGGGCAGGGCAAAAGTACTTGCATATTTTAGTTTATAGATTTCATAGATCATAGAGTTGGAAGGAGCCTACAAGGCTATCGAGTCTAACCCCCTGCTCAACGCAGGAAACTAGAGGAGGGGTCTCCCATCCAAGTAATAACCAGGCCTGACCCTGCTTAGCTTTCCACGCGCAGACAAGCTGAGCCAGCGTAAGCCACAGGCCTGTCCGTAACTAGATATTTCAACCTTTGGAATGGATGGACCTTTGGTCTGATCCAGCATGGCTCTTCTTGTGTTTTAGAACGGGGAAAAATACCAGTGCAAAAGCCAGGAAACCACCAAACAATCACAGTCATGGGAAAGGGGTTAGGGACGTCTGGGGAACTCCAGAGGGCCAGATTTTGCCCATAGACTTGAGGTTCAACACCCCTGTTCTAGTCCATAGTGCTTTCTGTGGCTGTGCCAGGAGCTGCTGGGACATACGTGCTCCCCCCCACACACACACAGGAGAAGCGCCTCTCTTCCAGTGGAGAGGCACCTCTGCCCCATCCCAACTCTGATTTGTTGCAAGTAACAATTGTTTTTACATCATACGTACAGAGAAACAAATATTTTTATTTATTTATTCATTACATTTATATCCGCCCTTTTTCCTCTTGCAAGGAACCCAAGGCGGCTCCTCTCCATTTCATCCTCACAACAACCCTGTAAGGTAGGTTAGACTGAGAGTCAGTGACTGGCCCACAGTCACCCAGTGAGTTCCATCGCCGAGTGGGCACTAGAAGCCCGGGTCTCTTGAGTCCCAGTCCAGCACTCTAACCACTATACCACACTGGCCTTCTAACAAAATACTATCCTATATTGTTATGATTTTATTAATGGTTTGTATACCCAGTTTTTAAAATGCAGGTTAGGGGTGGGAGAGCAACCCACACACATTCCAAGGATCAATCTCTTCCGTTTAATCAATTGGGTGAATCAAAGATCCACCCACATAACAGAGAAGTTCCCTTGAAAACCTTTGAAAGTTTCAAGAGCCACAGCCTGCCTGCCTGCCTCCAGGGCACAGTCCAATGACAGGGATGGAATGTAGACACCCAATGTGGCCCTATCAGGGGGGAAGTTCCTGGAGAGAAGGAGCTCTTCAGATATGGTAAAGCACAAAGCCTCCAGGAATGTCCTGGAGGCACAGGGCACAGCATGTCCCCTGGCAATCCCTATATCTCACCAGCAGAGTAGATCAGCAGGTGGGCCAGCTCTTTCTGTCCTGCGTGGAGGGAAGGGTGCTGAGAAAAGGATTGCACCTGGGTTACTCCAAGACTTGGCACAAAGCCTTGGGAGCCACAGATATGACACTGACCTTCCCAGATGTTGCTGGCTGTTGAGACTGATGTGGCCAGAAGAGCTGGTGAGACAGCTCTAAGCCACTGCTGAGCTTCCACAGGGGGTGGGTGCACTACCTACCTACCATCCACTGGGGCTTATGCCAGAGTCACCTGCATGGCACATCACCAGCTCTGATGTCTTCCCTTGGCAAGGGGTAGAGGGAGCAGTTTTGCTTATTTTTGGATGTAGGGGAGGGGCAGGATGGACCACTTCTTCCTTTGAAAAGGGGGCTCATAAATGTCATTTTATGTCAGTGTTAATGATACGTTTGGGTGCCTGAGTTTTCTTTTCTTTTTAAAGATCCATAAGGAGCCTGAGCCCTGCAGATGTGCACCTCTTCCTCTCCCATTCCAATTTTTGTACACAAATCCATATATTGCTGTGACAAAGCATACTCTTACCGGACCCTGCTTTTCATTGTATTCCCTCTCCACTCATAAAAATGCAAGTTTATACCCTTCTCAAAAGTATGAGTTTTTACAGAACAGAGTTCCTCCACGCATGGCGAACACTGCCCCCGGGCAGTGTTTCGGGACACCAGAACCTGCCTTATTATCAGATCGGGCTATTTGTCCATGTCATGTAGCATCATCTACTCCAGCCTTCCCTGAGCTGGCACTCCACAGATGTTTGGGCCTTCAACTCCCACCAGTCACAGCCAGTATGGTCAAGGGTCAGGGATCCTGGGAGTTGTAGGCCAAAATATCTGGAGGGTGCCAGGCTGGAGAAGGCCGGTCTACTGCAGCAGCTCTCCAGGGTCTGAGGCCAGGACCTACCCGCCACCTGGTACCCCACTGCTTTAACTGGACACACAAAGGATTGAACCTGAGATGCATGTGCTGAGCTACGGTCCCTCCCCTAGAAAGCACTTGCCGCTCTCTACTGCCTTAGTCCCGTCCTTGGACTTTGTGCAACTTCTTTCAAAGGGACAGGCACAGAGAACAGCTGCCAGTAGCACACCAGGTCCTGGAACTCCCAGGCCAAGCAGGGTCACCTTGCCCACCCACAGGCTCCCTATGCCAGCTGCACCTCCCTCTCTCGAAACCCTATCTATATTTGTGTTTATTTTACAAGACGCTGCTCTTCATTGTTTTCTTCAGGTGAAAGCCTCTTAGATGTTTTCCTTAGTACTCTCACTGCCAGCGCACATTGTGCGTTGCTTCTAGGAAGAATCACCATTCTAGGGGATCATTAAAATATCCCATTAAAAAGATCCTTTTGAAGGGACCATGACATGTGTTTCCTCTCGAACGGTAATGGAAGTAAAATATATGAGCCATTGGTATTCTTGCAAGTATAAAAATACAAGATCCAAAGAAATGGCATGCTATTGTTCCTCTAAAAAAAAAAAAAAAAAGACTCTGGTTTCCTGCAGCTGACTTCCCTTACACTGTACAATGGAAAAGGTTCCCATGAATAGAGCAGAAATTAAGAGAGATTCTCTTCCTTCAGTTTGGGCAGGATCCCACCAAAACTATGCTCATTTACGTCCCATTGATTTCAGCAACAGGGTTAAACCGCAGGCGGAATTTTCTCCCATTCACTTGAATAGGAGAAATTTCATCATGAACTTTATCTCTGTTGCTGAAATTAATGGGCCACATAGTGCAATCCTATGCATTTACTCAGAAGTAAGTCCTGCTGGGTTCAGTAGGCCTTACTCCATAGCAGGTGCGCTTAGGACTGCAGCCTAAAAATAGCTTACCTTTGTTGGCAATTTTTAGAGGGCTCACATAATAACAATGGAAACGATGGATCACTCCAAATGCTGTATGCTCTTATGTGTTGCTAGAATGGAAATAGCTACACTTTTGAGAGCCATCCTTCCACCAGCCCCTACTCCTCCCTCCCCTTTCTCTATCCAGGCTCCCTCCATCTCCTCCATGCTGTCCAGGCCTTGCTCCATCCTTCTCCTTCCACTGATCCCCACCCCCAAACCTTTCTCTTCCTTCCTTCCTTCCTTCCTTCCTTCCTTCCAGCCTCTCTCCCTCTTGCTCTCCTTCCTAATCTTCTTCCTTACCCCCTTTCCTCTACTACAGGGGTGGGCAACTTTGGGAAATCCAGAGGCAAATTTTGCTTCCTAGATCCCCCCACAGGTTCCTCTCTCCCAACCCCACCCCACCCCACCCAGGTGCCGATTTTTATTTTTTAAAAATAATTTTAAGAATGACATTGGGAACAGCTACAGAACACCAAAAAGGTCAAAAATAGCTTGTTTTCAAGCTAATTTTGACCCTTTGATGCTCCACTGTGGAGCACTGAAAGGGTAACAAAAGGCCACAGACTATATACTATATATATATATATATGTATAATCATAGAAAAGTAGAGTTGGAAGGGGCCTACAAGGCCATCGAGTCCAACCCCCTGCTCAATGCAGGAATCCAGGTCAAAGCATCCCTGACAGATGGCTGTCCAGCCGCACCTTGAATGACTCCAGAGTGGGGGAACTCACCACCTCCCTAGGTAGTAGGTTCCATTGTCTTATTGCTCTGACCGTCAGGAAATTTTTCCTGATATTTAGGTGGAATCTGGGTTCCTGTAATTTGAGCCCATTATTCCGTGTCCTGCAAACTGGGATGATCAAGAAGAGATTCTGGCCCTGCTCTGTGTGACAACCCTTCAAGTACTGGAAGAGTGCTATCATATCTCCCCTCAGTCTCCTCTTCTGAAGGCTAAACATGCCCAGTTCTTTCAGTCTCTCCTCATAGGGCCTTGTTTCCAGTCCCTTTATCATCCTTGTTGCCCTCCTCTGAACCCTCTCCAGTTTGTCTACGTCCTTCTGAAAGTGTGGTGCCCAGAACTGGACGCAGTACTCAAGAGGAGACCTAACCAGTGCCGAGTAAAGGGGAATTATCACTTCACGTGATTTGGAAGCAATACTTCTATTAATGCAGCCCAAAATAGCATTTGCCTTCTTTGCAGCCACATCGCATTGCTGGCTCATATTCAGTTTGTGATCTACAACAATTCCAAGATCCTTCTCACTTGTGGTATTGTTGAGCCAAGTGTCCCCCATTCTGTAACTCTGCATTTGGTTTCCTTTCCCTAGGTGCAGCACTTGGCATTTATCCCTGTTAAATTTCATTCTGTTGTTTTCGGCCCAGCGCTCCAGCCTATCGAGATCTCCTTGAATTTTGTTTCTTTCTTCCAGAGTATTAGCTGTTCCACCCAACTTTGTGTCATCTGCAAATTTGATAAGCATTCCCTGCACCTTTATATATATTTAAAGATTTTACAATTTTGTGGGGCAGCAAGCCCCACATTTGGCCCGTGGACCTCACATTCCCCACCCCTGCTCTACTGCCTCTCCCCTACTATCCAGCTCTCACCGGAGGGCCAGTCCTGGGCAAGAGCAAGAGGGCCTGTGACATTCACCTGTCAGACCCTCACTATTTGTTCTGGGGCAGATACAGAGCATTTTCAGGACCAGAAATATTGGGTGCCTACAGACAGGCAGAATTAGAGCAGTTAAGCTACAATGGAGTTGCACTCATCCTGTTTTGATCAGACATACTATCTTCCTTGCAGGGTCATGCTCCAGAGAAACCTGCTAATTTCCAGCAGAATCCAGCTGTGCACATTGTAGCATCACAAAAGCACCCCCCAGAAGTTTATCTAGTTTAAATACAGACTTTGCTTGTGTATGTTTTAAATAAAATGGCACCAAATAATAAAGAACCTTGATTTTTATTTGAAATTTGGACAACCTGCCTGAAGCATGGAAGGAAGAGCGAAGAGGATGGGGAAATCAGCAATGGATTTGGAGGCAAGTTCACATGCCATTTGATGGGTAAAACTGTTTGTATTTAAAACAACATTTTCAAAAACTGCTTTTCAGTAGACATAAGTGCCTTTCCATTTAAAGGAGCCTGGGTGCTTCACCTATGATGGAGACATTTCTGAATAAACAGCTGGATTTTATATTTTAAAAATGTGCCTTCCTTCTTCCCAGTAGCTCCTTTTCTCCCTAGGGCAGTGATGGCGACCCTTTTTGAGCCCGAGTGCCCAAACTGCAACACAAAACCAACTTATTTATTTCAAACTGCCAACACTGCAATTAAACCTGAATACCAAGGTTTTAGTTTTAGAAAAACAACTCATACAGTTGTCCGAACTAATTAACATATTTTGTCTTTAAAGAAAAACACAATAACAGAGCTTTCAATGATACAAACAGTTTTTTGTTGGGGAAAAAATCAACTCAAAAAATTATTATAGTACTACATTGTACACATAGCCTGAAGGGAATTTCTACAAACTTTTTAAATAATTAGGCACATGTATTTTTGGATAAGGGATTCTCAACTTGTAATATGATTATATGCCAGACTGAAATTGTATGGGGCAAGCTTTACTCCGGGTCCTTTCCCTGCTTCTACAGGTGTTGGATTAGTAAAAGTAAAAGTCAACCTGTACTAGGATGAGCAAGATAAACAAGAAAACTAAATGTGCTTAACACATTTTAAATACTTTATGTCTTGGACTGCAAACACTGCATTAGGTAAAAGTTTGCATTGGGCATGCTTTTGCACAATTAATGTGATTTTTGCTATTGCATGCATGCTGAAGATTTGTCAAACCTTGGCTCATACTCCGTTAGTTTGAGAGCAACACTCCGTCGATCTAGACGGAGAGGCGGGTAAGAAATAAATTTATTATTATTATTATTATTATTATTATTATTATTATTACACATGCAGCACTCAGGTCCACTGTTAGGGCTTTACATCCAAGCCATGCTCTGTGCATCATTCTTCAAAATCTTTTAAATGTGATAACAATGTAGAAAAGATTTCTGTAACAGGAATTCTAGAATAAAATCATTCTGTTCCACACTGTGAGAAAGAACAAGATCATTAGTGTTTTGCAGAAGGGGACGGTCTTTTCGCGATCTGGTGACCAATGGCTCGAGTGCCCACAGAGAGGTCCCTGCGTGCCAGCTGTGGCACCCGTGCCATAGGTTCGCCATCACTGCCCTAGGGGCTGCTCCAGCAACTCCATGTGAAACCTGAGTCACATCACCTGCTTATTTGACTGTCTGAGTGGAGACCCTTCCTCCTCCATTCCATCTCAAGATTGTAATCATGCAGACACCACAACTTCAACATCAAGTCAGCTTTCCCCCCCTCCTTTCCCTGCCCCCACCTGCTTCAATGGTTTATGAAGCCGTTGTATTACCAACTTTATTGTATGCCTGTGAAACATGGACTTTGAAAGATTTCATCGTTGCCTCCGGAAAATCCTGTGAATTACTTGGGAAGATAGGCGAACCAATGTCAGTGTACTGGAAGAAGCAAAGACTACTAGCGTTGAAAAAATGATCCTTCAACGCAGGGCCGGCGCTACCGCTAGGCAAACTAGGCGGTTGCCTAGGGCGCGTGGCTGAAGAGGGCGCAGATACGCTGCGCTCCTCTTCGGTGCCGCCGCCACGCTGCCCCCGCCATCCTGCCCCCGCCGGGCCTCCTCCCCCGCCGCCCCGCCCACCCGCCCGCCCGCCGGCCGAAGCCGCCGCCGCCCCTCCCCCGCCCGCCGAAGCCGCCAAAGCGCCTCCCCCCACCGAAGCCGCCCCCTCCCCCTCCCCTCCCCCTCCCCCGCGCCTCCCCCCGCAACCTACCTTCTCAGCATCACTTCCGGAGCCCCGCCCGCGTTATTTTGGCGGGAGGAACCAGGGCAACAGGGCTTTTGCCCTGGTTTCCCCAGCAAAAAACAGAGTGCGGGGGTGCCGTCGCGTCACTTCCTCTTTGGAGGCGGCGGCAGCAGCCAGGGCGGGGGAAGGTAGGTAGGTGGTGGTGGCAGCGGCGGCGGTGGCGGCGGCGGTGGCGGCGCGGGGGGGTGTTTGCAGAGCAGGGCTGCTTTGCTCCAGAACCCCCCCCACGGCACGAGAGGGGGCGCGCAAATTTTATTTCGCCTAGGGCACCAAACTGCCCTGCACCGGTCCTGCTTCAACGCCAACTTCAATGAACTGGTCATGTTGTTCAAATGGCTGACTGCCATCTCCCAAAGCAGTTACTTTATTCCCAACTCAAGGATGGAAAGCGGAATATCGGTGGTCAGTATAAGAGATTTAAAGATGTTCTTAAGACTAATCTTAAAAAATGCAATATAAACATAAAAAACTGGGAAGCTCTGGCCCATGAACGATCTAAATGGAGGTTGGCCTTTCACAAAGGTTCCATGTACTTTGAAGAAGCCCGAGTGCAAGATGAAAGGGAGAAACGTGCTAAGCGAAAAGCACGTCAAACGAATCCTTCACAGGACCATCTTCCATCTGGTAACCTATGTCCTCACTGTGGGATGCTGTGTGGATCTAGAATTGGCCTCCACAGTCACTTACGGACCCATCGCTAGAGTCTACACAATTTTTTTAGAATTCCCTGCTTTTATAATTTTCTTTTTGTAATTTGATTCTGGAAGACAATCTTACTTGATCACGAGTGATCACCTACCATTACTACCTGCTTTATGTAACATCTAGCCTGATGAAGAGATCTGGAGATCCCAAAAGCTTGCCCATTTTGCTGACCCTTCGGTTGGCCAAATAAAGGTATGGCGATTTTGGAATTTTCATATAAAATGTCTCATGAGGGGTCAAACCTAACACATTGGACACCAAACAATCAAAGATTTGCTCTCCAGAAACCTATGCAAGTTTTGTTTTTAATTTCAGGAATAATATTTACTTTCAGATGCCAAAAATAGGTCAGCAGTTTCTCAGTTATATGAAAACTTAAAAAAAAAAAAACACCATTGGAAGTAATCTATATATATTATCTTCTGTCAACATGAGGTTGCTTTGCTTTCACTTTGCAAGATGGTGATAATGTTCTGAGCAAATTAATCTTGGCAAGCTAACAAATGCAACAACAAACCCATTTCTTCTCAAATGATTTCCTGAAACTTCAGCTTCCTAAATATCAAATAGAGGGCAAACAATCCCTGCTATGGCTTTCCCATCTGGGATCCTTTGTAATGCTAGGGTTTTAGGAAGCCAGGTATTGTGATTAATTCTCCAGAGACGGGCAGGGGAGGGGGTGGTAATCAGGGAATTTCATTTTGACTGTAGGAAACATCGCTTCTAGATTCTTTCTGGTGACATTTTGGGTTTAATGATATCTAACAAGTCTGAAATGTTCCAAATATTTCATTTTAAAAAACTAAGAGTTGTACCATCACGTTACACACATATCTTGCCATTCCTCCTACAAGTTGAAGGAAGGCAGTGGGTGGGAGGCTGAGAGATTATGCTGAGAAGGACAGGTGTAATTGGAGGATGGGAAGAGAGGCAGCACTCATTACTCACACAGCCTCTTGGAGCGGCCAGGATAAAAAAATCCCGGACTTAATTAAAAATGATTTCTAGAATTGCTTAGGAGGCATAGGCTCAAAAGCCACCCTGTAGGGACACCTCCTGCACATGCATTAAACCCCATCCACATCTGATTAACCCACCACCATTTTGATTGTTCACTACAAATAGTGTTATAGTCAGGGCCCTGCATCAAGGGTAGGCACGGTTGGCCACCTGCTGAGGGCCCACACCCCAGCAAGGGGCCACTGTCAACAGCCCCTTGGAGTTGCTCCTCCTCTTCACCATTGCAACCTGCTTGTTCACCTGCCTCTCACTCTGGCCCAGACGATGGAGGTGGTGAGGAGGAGGAGCAGGAGATGCCACACTGCTGACTTGCTCCTTGGCTCCCTGCCTGTCAAAGCGAGCAAGCGGTAGCAATGATGAGAAAGAGGATGAGGGGCAAGAGCAGCTGGTGACAATGGCCATGAGAAAGCAGACTCACTAAGGGAGGGGGGCCATTGAGGGTGTCTTGCCCAAGGGCCCTCAGAAACCCGGAGCTGACACTGGTTGTAGGCAGGGCCGGCGCTACCGCTAGGCAGACCCAGGCGGCTGCCTAGGGCACGTGGCGGAAGAGGGCGCAGAAACGCTGCGCTCCTTCCTCGCCGCCGCCACACTCCTGCCCCGCCTGCCGCCTCCGCCGCGCCTCCCCGCCCGCTGCCGCCGCTGCACCTCCCCCCCGCGCACGCGCCTGCGTGCGCCCGCCTGCCTGCCTGCCCGCCCGCCACCCACCTACCTACCTTCGCGTTGTTTCCGGAGCCCCGCCGGCGTTGTTTTGGCGGGAGGAACCAGGGCAACAGGCCTTAAACAGCCCTGTTGCCCTGGTTTCCCCGGCAAAAAAAAAAAGCGCGGGGGTCCCGTTGCGTTGGAGGAGGAGGAGGCGGCGGCAGCAGCCAGCAGCCAGCAGCCAGCAGCGGGGGGGAAGGTAGGTGGTGGCGGCGCCGGCGCGGGGGGGTGTTGCAGAGCAGGGCTGCTTTGCTCCGGAGCCCCCCCCACGGCACGAGAGGGGGGGCGCTAAATATAATTTGGCCTAGGGCGCCAAACAGCCCTGCACCGTTCCTGGTTGTAGGGCAGCCAGGGCTCACAGGGACAAAGCGTTGGATGATTGACAGCTCACTGGGAGAACTGACTCTGTAGGAACCAAAGTGATTGTAGGAAGCAAAGTGTTCTGGGACTGGCTGCACGGAGAAAAGCAGTTCTCGGGAACACCCGCAAAGCGCTGAAAACTAGGGCAGCAGCCATTCTGCATTTAGTTGTACTAAGAACTGCGCAATATTTAATTAGGGCACAATCCTATCATGTTCAGGCTGCTGGGAGTTGTAGGACTTTTTTCTGTCTAAACATGCATAGGATTGCACCCTTAATTATTTAGTTAGTTAGCTAGTTAGGTGATTTCTAGCCCACTTTCCAATCCTGTTGGATTTGAACAATTTATTATTCAAATTTATGATATCATAATAAATAATGATATCATAACAATTTATTATATCAAATCAAATCCTGTTGGATTTGAACAACAAAAATAAAAGTTACAAGCAGAGAAACAAAATGAATTCAAGAGTCTAGTGATAAAAAGTCTGTCTGAAAAGGAAGGTCTTAAAAACCCACTTACGAGGGGCAAGCTCCTGGATCTGTTGCAAAGTGGGAAACTGATTCTAAAACTTAGCAGCTACCACTAACAAAGCCTTATTCAATGGTGACCACCAGCCTAACAGAAGGTTCTTATCCCCAGATTAAAATACGTTTTTTTTGTTCCACACTTTAGTGTCCTGAGGAAGTGGATAGCAAGCCATTTTTCTCCCTCTGTCATAATACTAGAACCTGGGATCATCCCATGAAGCTGATTGGTGGGAGATGAAAGAAAGTACTTCTTCACACTGCACATAGTTAAACAATGGAATTCACTTCCACAAGACGTACTGATGGCCACCAATTTGGTGGGCTTTAAAAGGGGAGTAGACACATTCATATACAGGATAAGGCCATCCATGGCTACTAGCCATGATGCTATATGCTACCTCCAGTATGAGAAGCAGTAGGCCATATCTATGTTGGGGAACACATTGTACTTGTGTCCTACTTGTGGATTACCCACAGGCAGCTGTTTGGCCATTGTACGAACAGAATACTGGACTAGATGGACCCTTGGTCTGATCCAGCATGGCTCTGTTGCAGAGTAAGTTTTGTCTGACCACAATTGAAGCAGAAGACAACTGCAAATTTTAAACAGGAGCTTTACTTAATATTAGCAGTCCTCTTCTTACAATGTAAAGTAAGGAGGGAAAAGTTAAACCAAAACCAGTACCCCAACTCCCTACATGGATTAACCATTTAGTGGCATTTTTCAACCAGTTATTTCCCCTCCACACAGTGGGTATGAACTACTAATGGCTGTTGCTTATTCCAATAGGCTCTTGTTTTGTTCTGTGGCATCAGTAAAGTTTGCAATAGCAAATACTGCGGACTCCACCGAATGGGAGTTTGCATGACATCAGCGAATGTACAAGTTCTGCAGGGATGCATCTGTGATGTCGTATTTTAACATATCACAATGCTATGCTTGATGCTGTAGCCATCAAGTGATATGCATGCATGTGTGAACCAGTGCCAGTCATATATCGAAGATATTTAAAGTGTCTCTGGAGAAAAGGAAAGGTGAGGAGTAGAGGGAAAGGAAGAGTAACTTTTCATAACTCCTCATTTCCTTGTTATGTTTCACGGTCCTGTTTCATGGACCGTGCACACTCTGAAGTGGCACGGTCCATGAAAACACAATAGCCCAGGTTATTGTTTCAAGGTCAACTTCAATTACTGAAATATATCATAAGGCCTGAATAATCTAATCAAATTTTGATTAAGCAAAACAAAGTAATCTCGCTGACATCCAACATTTGTAGCAGGACATATCAAAGTGTTTGCAAACTCTACTGCACTTCCTCTTTACTGTACACAAATAATCAGAGTGAAGGGCTTTCCCCTCCCCTCCCCTTTCACCCTGGGAGAAGGAGGGTGCCAGTTTTGTACTTTTGCCAGTGGGAATGGATTCATTTTCTGGTTGACTTTGCAGGGGCAGTGGGGCTGGCCCAATCTTCAGAGGTCTTTAGGCCATGGAGCCAATGAACTGGAGGCTTCAAAGCAAGCCCAGGTAGCAACTCAGATTGATTTCTGGCACTTATCCCAGCCGACTTGGCTAAGTCCTAAAACGCTTTGGGAAAACTGGACTGGATTCCCTTATGTAATTTTTAAAGCTCATTTTTCCCCCTCCAAAAAGTCACTCAAAGCAGCTTACAAAATATAAAAACATAAAAACTCATAACACATTTACAAGTCAAAAGCAGCAGCAAACACACACACACACACACACACACACACACCAACAGTTAATAAATAAAATGAAGGAACAACAGAGTCAAATGCTTGTTTAAAGAGAAATGTCTTCTCTTGCTGTCCAGAACACAGTTAAAGAGGAAGATGATCTAATCTCTTGGAAACCCAGAATTCAGCATCAACCTTGAGCTACGCCTTACACTCATCATGTGTAAGGTTGCCCTTGTAGAAGTAAATTTTGTCCAGGCTTCAGTTTAACAGAAAGGCCTGGAAGAGCAAGTCAGACCCTTGCCTTGATCTTCCAGGAACATGCCCTGAGGGCCAATCAACCATCTATTGATTGAGTCTAGCCTCTTCTGTGTTGTGCTAAAGAGTACTGAGTCATACCTCCCTTGCAACAGACTGTACTGATTAGCTTATGTAAAGCCATGATAGCTGGAAGATGGGCAATGTCTGATCTTTGATCTTATCTTGGAGTTTCCTTTGGAATTATCTTGTTTAGTTGTACTGACTCATTGTTACCTGATCTCTACTGATGCTATTCAGTATAAATGGAAATGTCTCCCTTTCATTCTTGTTGGCATTCCTGACTGTGCTCAGATGCCATCCATGAATTGACTAATAAACTTTCCTCTCTAAAAACTTCTCCAAACACAACCCAGCGGATCATTTCCCCACAACACCATGTGTAAGCTAGATCAGCCTGTAGAGCAGTGTTCTCCAACCTTGGGTCCCCAGGCTGGGGCATGCTGGGAGTTGTAGGCCAAAAACATCTGGGGACCCAAGGTTGGAGAACACTGCTGTAGAGTATTCTGAAAGCATTCCTGGAAACAGGCAGAGAAAGCTGGAAGGGATCATAGGCAAACACAAAGACTGGGTTCAGACGACACGGCAAGCAAACAACGATAACAGACAACGGTTGCTTGTCGTGTCGTCCAAACCCAGGTCGTTGTGAGTCACAATGGTTTGTTTTGTCCTCGGAAACAACGATAAGAAACAACGGTTTGTTCTTACAACGATTGCTTGTCGAGTCATCCGAACCTGGGAGAGAGCCCTCTCATCATTGTTTCTGCACAAACACCATAAAGCCACCTGGCCATAGAGGGAAAATCTGTGGCTGCTCCGTCCCCCAGATCTCTATCCCTAAGTCTGCCTAGCAACACACATGTCAACGCTGGCCTTGCTGTTACAGGTTACCATCTCGTCCCAGCCCACTCCAAGTGTTTTCTACCCTCAGATGGCGACCTGTAGACTCCTTTCTGTCCCGTCTCACCCTGTGCAGCTGTGTGACCTTGAAGCTTGCTATTTCAAGCTGTGGCTAGCTCCAACATGAGAGCCCTGTCACTGTCCTTTTGTCTTGGTTCACTCATATAAGCCAAACTTGTAAATCACACATGCTGGTAGTGCATTCCACAATTCCACAGTCAATAAGAAAGTTAACTCTGCTGATTGAGTCAAGAAAACACCCAAAGTTCCCCCCCCCCATTGAATTTTGTTGATTTTATGCTGGTTTGGTGTGTTATTTATTTATTTAATAGGTTTATGTGGAGAAAGCCAACCTAAGCCCCCTGCCTGACACACACACACTCACCAAGGAGGGGGGAAGGAGACCCAGGGGGGGGGGAGACAGCCAGTCTCCACAGATGACAAAAGGGACAAACAACATCTGCATAGAATCACCCCAGGGGGGAAGGCAGGAAGCATCCCCAGGTTTGTCAATGCTCTCGCATATCAGCCCCATCTACATAAGACTTGAATACCTCTCCAGAGCAGACACTTCAGCACCCCTAAGAAATGGCCACTCAACACCATAGGATGGGAACATTAAACAAGTGGCTTCAAAGGGACCCCATCCCACGGGGGGAGGGCGGCACCCCACCTGACCCAAAAGGCCGCCCCTCAGGGAGGGTGTCAACCCACCTGATCACGGAGGGAGGGGCTACCTGAAACACCAAGGTATAAAACACCCTGCGCAAGGGAACTGGGTTGTTGGACCTGATCAACAATCTTGCCCCATGCCTGGGGTAAGGGAACGAAGGATCGGCAACCCCGGGTAGCCACACCTGCAGGGCCGGATTAAGATAGGAGCTATTGGAGCTGCAGCTCCAGGCCCCTACCCCAAAACAGGCCCACAATCAGGACCGGTGCAGGGCAGTTTGGCGCCCCAGGCGAAATAATATTTAGTGCCCCCCCTCTCCAAAGCAGCCCTGCTCTGCAAAAAAAAAACACCCCTGCGCCGCCACCACCAACCTACCTTCCCCCTGCCCTGGCGGTTGCTGCTGCTGCTGCTGCCGCCGCTGCCGCCACCAAGGAGGAGGAGGAAGTGACGCGATGGGACCCCCGCGCTGTTTTTTGCCGGGGAAACCATGGCAACAGGGCTGTTTAAGCCCTGTTGCCCTGGTTCCTCCCACCAAAACAACGCGGGCGGGGCTCCGGAAGCGACACGACGCGGAGAAGGTAGGTGGCGGGGGGGTCGGGGGTGGTGGTGATGGCGGCGGCGGCGGGAGGTGCAGCGGCAGCGAGTGGGAGGGCGGGGGAGGCGCAGCGGCGAGCGGGACGGGAGGGCGCGGCGGCGGCGGGCGGGCGGGAGGGAGGGGAGGCGGAGGCCTGGCGGGGGCGGTGCAGCGGAGGCAGAGGCCTGGCGGGGGTGGCGCAGCGGCAGCGAAGAGGAGCGCAGCGTTTCTGCGCCCTCTTCAGCCGCGCGCCCTCCTCAGCACCAGGCCCATAATGCTCTTAATCCGGCCCTGCACACCCGGCACGCTCCAGCTAGCTGAAATCACTGGCCGCTTGGGTTGACCGGACCCCCGGGAAACCAAGCTGAAATCACTCACAAGCCGCTTGGGTAGACCGGACCTCCGCCGGGAACCCAGCTAGCAGCGTGCGGTTGACCGGGCCTCTGCCGGGACCCGAGCTGAACTAACTAGCTGAGAGCCCTGAAATCATGCTGTCCTTAAGACTTCTTGCTTGCTACTTTGTACCGTACTGATAAGCTGTATTGCTGGCGTGTGTTTGGGTTTGTGAAGGGAATGTTGTAAATAAACTTGTTTTCTAAAAGATACTTCTGTGGCTATAAGTTATCCCTTTGTTCTGGGCTAAGGGTGATAGTCGCTGGGGATCTCGGAGAAGGCCGCCCCAGGACTCGCTACCCCCTTAGCATTGAACCCACGCAGAAGACCAGGTTGTCGGTCTTCCACTGTTTATATACTGCTGTGCACATTTTAAAATATCTCTAAGTGGTTAGCTGCTGCTGTTATTGTTTTTTAGTCTGGAACTTGTCTTCCATTGTATTTTAATGGATATTTTTATCGTAAGCCACTTTGGTAGGGAGAGTTGGTGGGAGGGACGAAGCACAATAATAGGCTGGAGTCAGTGGGAGCTACCAACCCAAAAGTTAAAAAATAGTCAGCAAGCTTTATAAGACTCTTTTTTTAGGCTGAGGGGGGTGGCATGGTAGAAAAGCTCCTGTGTGGGCCATGGTATAATTTCAGAAATGTAGAAAACATAATTTCAGAATTCAAATTAAAACTTTTCTTTCATGATTCATGAGAGTTTATCTATGGGATGTGATCTGTAGAAGTAAATTTTGCCCAGGCTTCAGTTTAACAGAAAGGCCTGGAAGGGCAAGTCAGACCCTTCCAGGACCTTCCATGAACAACCCTAAGGGCAAATCACTCATCTATTGATTGTGCCTCTTCTCTTCTCTGTTATGCTAAAGACTACTGTGAGCCATATCCCCATTGCAACAGACTGTACTGATTACCTTATGTAAAAGCCATGATGGCTGGAAGATGGGCAATGTCTGACCTTTTGTCAGACCTAAGTGTTTCCTTTTGAATTGTCTCTCAGTTTAGTTGTATTGACTCATTGTTACCTGATCTCTATGTCTGTTTAGTATAATTTTTTCCCCATTGAATTTTGGGAATCCCCCCCCCATTGAATTCAGGGTATCTGAAGGATCCTCTCTGTCTTTATGTACCTGCCTGGGACACTAAGATCTTCTTCAGCGGTCCTTCTCCAAGAGCCCCTGCCAAAGGAAGTGAGGCAGGTGGCTACCAGGAGGAGGGCCTTTTCTGTTGTGGCACCCCGGTTGTGAAATGAGCTCCCCAAAGAGGCTCGCTTGGCACCTGTATTGTACTCTTTCTGGCACCAGATGAAGACCTTTCTATTCTCCCAGGCATCTTAATCATTTAAATCATTTTAATCTTGTAGTTGTTTTTAACTCTGTTATTGTAATTTGAACTGCTGCTGCTAGCTTTGATGTTTGGTTTTTAATCTGTGGTTTTAAATCTTATATTTATATTATATTGTATTTTATGGTTTTAACTTGTAAACCGCCCAGAGAGCTTCGGCTGTTGGGCGGTATAAAAATGTATTAAATAAATAAAATAAATAAATAAATTGAAGTGTCTCCCTTTCATTCTTGTTGGCATTCCTGACTGTGCTCAGATGCCATCTGTGAATTCACTAATAAACTTTCCTCTCTAAAAACCTCTCCAAACACAACGCAGTAGATAATTTTTCCACAACAGATCATGGTAGGGACTCAACCTGTGCTGGATGGGTTTACACTCCCCCTGAAGGCTCAGGCTCACAGTTTGGGTGTACTCCTGGTTTCAGCCCTGAACCTGGATGCCTAGGTCTTGGCAGGCACCAGGAGCGTGTTTGCACAGCTGAGGCTAGTGCCCCAAGTGCAGCTGTTTCTAGAGATGTCTGATCTGGCCACAGTCATGCATGCCTTAGTTACATCCCATTTGGACTACTGTAATGTGCTCTATATGGGGCTGCCTTCCACAATTGCTTGAAAATTTGGTCCATAATGCTGTTGACTGGGGTCAGTTACAGGGAGCACATGACTCTCTTGTTACAACAGCTTCACTGGCTATTGGTCTGTTTCTGGGCGCAATTCAAAGTGCTGGTTATGGGCTATAAAGCCCAGTTTGGGGACCAGGCTACCGGAAAGACTGCATTCTCCCATACAAGCCTGCCCGGGTTTGAAGATCTTTCGGGAAGGGCTTTCTCTCAGCACCACCACCATCAGAGGCACGTTTGGTGGGGACACGAGAGAGGGCCTTCTCAGTGGCCGCTTCCATGCTCTGGAACTCCCTGCTGAGGGAGGCTAGGTTGGTGTCCTCATTCAGGCAGGTGTTTGGCATATTTATTAATTATTAGTAATACTTATGCACTGCTTAATATAATAAAATCTCTAGATGTTTCACATATAAGCTGGTCTGTTGCGGAAGGAGGTTTTATTGGTTGGGTGCTGTTTATTGCTTTTATTGTTGTGTTTGTAATTTAATGTATTTGTTTTCATGTTACGTTTTAATTAAGATTTTGTTTTTCATCTGTATTTTACTGTAAACCACCTTGAGTGCCATTTTTTTTTTGGCGGAAAGGCAGGATATAAATTTGTGGAGAAAGCCAACCTAAGCCCCCTGCCTGACACACACACACACTCACCAAGGAGGGGAGAAGGAGACCCAGGGGGTGGAGACAACCAGTCTCCACAGATGCCAAAGGGGACAAACAACATCTACATAGAATCACCCCAGGGGGTGTAGAAGTAAAATTTGTCCAGGCTTTAGTTTAAACAGAAAGGCCTGGAAGTCAGACCTTTTCCTTGACCTTCTGTAGATTACAACCATGAGGGCAAATCACCCATCTATTGATTTGCCTAAGCCTCTTTCCTGCTTATGCTAAAAGTACTGTCAGCCATTATCACCTTGGGATTATCACCTTGGGAAAGACTACTGATTAGCATGATGGCTGGAAGATGGGCAATACCTGTTCTTTTGTTTTGTTTAAATGTCTCCTTTTGAATTGTCTCTCTGTTTCCTGTACTGACTCAATTGTCACCTGACCTCTACATGATATTATTCAGTATAAATGGAAGTGTCTCCCTTGTGTTCTTGTTGGCATTCCTGACTGTGCTCAGATGCCATCCGTGAATTCACTAATAAACTTTCCTCTCTAAGAACCTCTTAAAAACACAACGCAGTAGATCAATTTTTCCACAACAATCTTGGTGCCGTGACTCGGATCGCTTCAAGGGACTGGACCTGCCTGAAACAGGGAAACACCACTGAACTCCCAGGCGCCAAACCCAGGTAAGAGACCTTTTGAAATCTCTTTTGGGTTTTTGGTGTGTGTCCTTCTGTTTCTAGCAGACTATCCTTTCCCCCCAACGCGATCTGAACTTTGAGTCCATGAGGTTTTAGAGACGAAAGAAATTTCCTATAGGATTGTATGCATGTCTGTGAAAGTATGATTGCTAGATTTATGAGCTGTTGACCAGGGCTGGGACTAGGCGAAAGCTGAACCTCGTGCCCCAACAGACAGACCCTTTTCCCTTTTCCCTTTTCCCAATTTGCCCAGTACCCATGGTTTTACTGTGTGGAAAAGGCACATCTTCCTAAAATTCTCACGGATGAGTATGTATAAGTTGCTGACCAGGTCTGGGACTTAAACTGAGTCAAGACGCCCTGAACCTGTTCGTGAGGGGAAACCCAATGATCGGCAGTGTTTCAAAAGCAAGTGGGCTCAGTGGAACCTCGTGACCCAGTGACGTGTGACTGTTCATGAATCTGCTGATCAGGACCAGGACTTAAACCACATACTAAACCAGTATGTAGTGGAACCCTGTGTCCCAGTAGAGCAAGTAAATCCCTTTTCCTGTTTCCAAGACTCATGAGTCCCATTTGAAGTCATAAGACTGACTGAGCCGACAAAAAGGGATTGTGCCGCAGTTGAAAGACTGAGTGAGCCGATCAAGGTGTTGAGCCGCTGTCTGAGACTCAAATGAGGAACATCCCTCAATAAGTTTGCCCTGGATGAGTGTCCTGTATGAGTGTGAGGAATAGGGGGTGCAAGATCAAAGGAGATCCCCCCCAAGGGAATGCTAGCATGTTATAGGTACACACCTTATGGCCATAGGTAGGTGTGTAAATTTCTCGAGAAATGGAATGTCATGACAAAAGGATGATCCTAGTAAACAGTTCCCACTGGGAGGAAAGTTTGACTTGGACAGGATAGTGCACTTAAGGGGAGCGCTCGAGTCATGAGGAAGTAAGGTACCTCAGACTCAATGGGAAGTGTATTTTAATTGGTATGAAGAAGCTTCAAAATGCATGCATGAATCCCAAGCTTAAAAGCTTGAAAGATTCAAATATATATATTAAAAGATCAACTAAAATTTAAGCAGGCCTGCAGCCAACCACCACCATTGGCTCCTATATCCATTGCTAGCGAAGAAAAAAAAATTTTTTGGAAGAAAAAGCAAGATCCTGTAGATGATTATCCTTACCTACATGAAAAGACCCCAAAATGAAGATGAAAGTAGAAGGTTTTCGCATGATGATGCTGAAACTACCCCAGTGGCCACTCCTTCACCCTAACCCACCTCTGCCTAGCCAGAAAGAGCAGTTAACAGAAGGAACTAGATGCCCAGAAAAATTAAGAACCCAGAAGCAACCACCTTGCCTGGCTCTGTTCCTTCTCAAAGACTGTTAGTCACCCCAAATTATGGGTCAGTCACCCTGGCTCCACTAACTAAGAGGTACCTGCAAGAGATAAGACTCTATGGCTGTCCATGACCCATAGACACCAAGAGATTTAAGGAATATAGTAAAATAATTTCCTAACATGTGAGAAGAACCAGTCAAATTCAAGGAAGAATTTGAGACTGTTAAGACTTGTTCTGCCAACAGTAGTCTTAAGAAAGAAAAAAAAAAGAAAAAAAAAAAAAAGAAATGGCCAGTAACTGATCCAAAGTTTAATGATCCTGTTAAATTGATAGAGATGCAAATAAAATTACTTGATGCACTTCTATGAGAAATCAGAGTCAAAGCAAAGAAGTTAAATGTTCTACAAATAGAAGGCTTCAGCAATGAAATATTCTAGAGATGCCCTTACTACAGTAGTGAAACCTAAAACTGACTAGATCAAGATTAATACCTGTAAATAAAAGAAGTATTTTTGAGAGAGTCTGAGTATTGAGAATGCAGGTTTTCTGAGCATAAACAAAGTGTTAGTGCCTTTTGAGAATTGAACTGTGTTAGCTTTAAAAGGTCAGAAAGAGTCTGCCCCTGATCAAGGCAGGCTTTTTCTCTGAGACTACAGCTGATGCAGGATAAGCTCAAAAAGAAATGGTTAACTATTTTTCACAGAAGATTCAAGAGCTTCACCAATGAGTGGAGCCAAAAGGTTTTTGAAAAAAAAAAAGAAAAGAGATGATTATTTAAAGGCATGTAGACTGTCCCCTCTGCCCCGAGGAGGGGGGGGGGAAGAGGGCCATTTAGGAAAATGTGGAAAAGAAGAAAAAAAGATAAGGAAAAGAAAAACTAGGCCAAGAGAAAGGTTGGACAAGGGCAGATGCAAAAGAAACATTAGAATTGCAAACAGAAGGGCATAAAAAAAAAAAAAAGGAAATAAAACCCTCTCTGCCCAAGTTATGCAGGCAAAAGAAAGTTGTAAAAGATGTGATAAGAAGTAAAGATTTTGAAAAAAGCTATTTGAAAGAAAGTTGTGTTAAGCAGTGTCAAAAACATAAACAAAAAAAGAGAATGCGTATCTTTAAATATATATATATATATTAAGAAGTACTCAAAGAACCCTGTGTTGTGTTAAAGAAAAACAACAACAAGAACAAAACGTTTGTGAGCTTTTTGTGCTAAGAGTTCCTGAGCATAAGCAAAGTTTTGGTGCCTTTTGGAGTCTCCACCAGTCCTGTGTTTAGTGAAGAGAGAGAGAGAGTGTGCTCCTAACCAAAGCACACACTTCCTCAGATCTGAACTAGAGGCGAGAAGTCCCAAAATGAGAAGAAAAAAATATTTGTTATAGCTGCTAGAAAAAATCAAACAAAATATTTAAAAAATGGCAGCAACACTCATGAGTGTTTGTGGCTGCATTCAAGTTTTGCCTTTAAGTTTTAGTGCCCAGTTTTGTTAGAGTGGGCTTCCCTGAATTTTACCCCTCCCCTCTTTAACACAATCCATGCTTAGTTGGTTTTTTTGCCAAAGGCAAACCAACAAGGCATGTTGGTTAATTTGGGCAGTTTAATTTCAGAATTTATGCTTGGCTAGTAGCTTTATGGCAAGCTAGCAGAAAACTTTTGTTAAAATAGTATTTGGGTGCAACATAGCACAGTAGCACCAAGATACTAAAAGAATTGCAATTCCTGTTTCACTTTATTGTTATTAGGCTGGTTTTCAAGAAAAGTGTTCTAGTTTAAGTTACACAAGTGCTCCCTTTGTGGCTCATCTGGCTCAGCTTGTCTGAGCGTGGGGGGGTTGGACTCAATGGCCTTGTAGGCCCCTTCCAACTCTATATAATCTATGAATCCCATCACAGTTGCCACTGCATTTTAAAATTGCAGCTTCTAATTGCTAATAGTTTTGGCATCCCAGTATTTTTAAACCTTTGGTTGCATAAGTGCCTTATTTTTTGGCTTTGTTGTGTTTTAAAAGGTAGCATTTGGTTAGTTTTCTAAAGCTTGGTTTGCCTTGCTAAAGATTTTTATTGTTAACCCCTCCCGACTTCTTGGCAAAAGACAGGCAAGCCTAAGTTCAAAAGGTAAATTTTTCCTGCATTTATTTATAGCAATGTCATACCTGAATTGCAAAATCTTGCTGCTATCCAGAATTTGACCCCAGAAAATGGGGGGGGGGGAGAGAGGGACATGGGAATTTGGCAAATTGCTTTCTCTCTAAAGACTCTATGGCATCATTCGGACGGCCGCCTAGTGATGCCCAGAGTTCTTTTCCCTAAATTACTCACATGCTCCATAGACTTGTCGCATGTGAGCAAAGGGGGGATCATTGAATTGTTAACAAAGATTGGTTTGGATTAAATTTTACATCTGCAGCAACTCAGTCCTGTGTCCAATGTGTGGTATCCCAGGCTCATAACAGTGGTAAGCCTGTAAAAAAAAATAAAATGAGCATGCACCCCACACCCTGGGGACCTTTTGTAAATATACAAATTGATTTTATTGAAATGCCCAAGTGTTGTTCCTATCAATATGTTCTTGTAGTTATTTGTATGTATTCTAAATGGGTTGAAGCATACCCTTGCGTGAAGGCTGACACCACAACAGTAAGCAAAAAATTTGCTAAAATAATTGATCCCCAGATTCAGAATACCTTGCTCCATAAACAGTGACAGGAGATCACATTTTACTGGACAGGTGGTAAGAGAAGTGTGCAGGACATTACAAGTCCAGCAACATTTCCATTGCCTGTATCATCCACAATCTCCGGGAGCTATAGAAAGACATAATAGAATACTGAAAAGCAAACTGGCTAGAATATGTGCAGAGACAAGACTAAAATGGCTAGATGCACTGCCCATAGCCCTCATGACTATGAGATCCACAGCAAATCAAGTAACAGGACTTGACCCCTCATGAGATATTAATGAGACACCAATCTAGACCTAGCCAGACATATACACCTGCTTGATGATACAATTCAAAATTACTGCAAGGCCCTAATGAGATGTGTGAAGACTTTTTATTCACAGATAGAGGTGGCTCAGCACCAGCCCAGCACTGAAGGACACTCTATTGAACCAAGTGACTGGATTCGTATTAAGATACATCAAAGAAGATCATCTGCTGGATCCAAAGTGGAAAAGCACCATACCAGGTACATTAAAGCTGTGAAGTGCCAAGGACTCCAAACGTGGATCCAAGCCTCCCAACATCTCCACCCGCGATGAGAATGAGGACACAATAACTCCTCCACCAATTCAGGGTGAAATGTGCTAGTAACCTCTTCCCCTGAAACAGAAGAATTTGTGCCAGGACATCAATATCATCTCAGACCTCGGACGGGACGACCATCAAAGACAACACCCAGAGGATCGGACGAGAAGAACTGATGTCATCATTTTAGAGGAACACCACCTCAGCCTGAGCCAGGAGCCTTACTTATCAGCCCTTTAGTACATCAAAGTCAGAACAAGAAGAAACACCTGTAGTTGTGCTCTTGTTAGTGACTGGTGGTTCTTTTGCCTTAATTGATATATATATTAATATTTGAAACAATATGGCCAAATGGAGTATAGTTATATTCTTAGAGCTCATAGTCCTCATCCAATCTGCCTTCCAAGAAAATACTTACATTCAGTTTTTTTTTAAAGTTTGCACAAAGATTTAATGCTACCAACTGCTAGGGGTATGTAGCCACATGCCAGTACATTCCCAGGGAGGAGTTCCCATGTGGCCAGTGCCCATTACACTAGTAAACTTGACCTTCACCAACAGACCCTTGTACTCTAAAGGGTCCAGTTGTGGCAAGTTGTTCCTACATTGGGGGAATGGTGTTTTACATGCAACAAAACACAAAATCAGCCGTCCACATTTGTAGGACAAAGTCAATGTAAGCATTATTTTACCCCTCACAGAGATTGGAGAAATAACCATACTGCCAAACCCATATTCTGCACCAATTATAGAAATTAGTTCTCCCAAAGTAATCAAACTATGGGCAATTCTCTTAAATGTAGTACCTGGAAGAGTTTTAATGATAAACTGTGGGACTGTACCCTTACAGGGAAAGGGCAGTGTTTTCGCAATGCTACAATGCAAAATAGTACTGCCAAAGATGACATTAGACATGGTGTTTGCCTCAAAAGGTGGAATATGCGCCTTGATTGGTCAAGAGTGTTGTGTGTTTATTCCTGATAATTACAATCAGAAAAGATACTTAAATTGCTTTTGTTGCCCCTGACAAAAGCCTGGAAATATGGTCTTGGCTAACAAGCTGGATACCAAACCTAGGAAGTTGGGGTAGAGCAATTGTTCATGGATTAATAACCCTATTGCTTGAATTTGTTGGGTTTTATATATTATTGTTGTTAAGCAAGTGTTGTTTTACTACATGCAGCAGAAGCAAAAGCTCTGTATTGACTCAGAAAAAAAATTGATGCTTGAAAGGATTGATCAAGAGAGAGAAAAGGTAAAAGAAGCTTTAGATGCTGAATGTAACAGTTACAAGTGTTAGTTGTGCTATAAAAGCACAAAATGGGGGAATGTAGAAGTAAAATTTGTCCAGGCTTTAGTTTAAACAGAAAGGCCTGGAAGTCAGACCTTTTCCTTGACCTTCTGTAGATTACAACCATGAGGGCAAATCACCCATCTATTGATTTGCCTAAGCCTCTTTCCTGCTTATGCTAAAAGTACTGTCAGCCATTATCACCTTGGGATTATCACCTTGGGAAAGACTACTGATTAGCATGATGGCTGGAAGATGGGCAATACCTGTTCTTTTGTTTTGTTTAAATGTCTCCTTTTGAATTGTCTCTCTGTTTCCTGTACTGACTCAATTGTCACCTGACCTCTACATGATATTATTCAGTATAAATGGAAGTGTCTCCCTTGTGTTCTTGTTGGCATTCCTGACTGTGCTCAGATGCCATCCGTGAATTCACTAATAAACTTTCCTCTCTAAGAACCTCTTAAAAACACAACGCAGTAGATCAATTTTTCCACAACAGGGGGAAGGCAGGAAGCATCACCAGGTTTGTCAATGCTCTTGCATATCAGCCCCATCTACATAAGACTTGAATACCTCTCCAGGGCAGACGCTTCGGCACCCCTAAGAAATGGCCACTCAACACCATAGGATGGGACCATTAAGCAAGTGGCTTCAAAGGGACCCCATCCCACGGGGGAAGGCGTCACCCCACCTGACCCAAAAGGCCACCCCTCAGGGAGGGTGTCAACCCACCTGATCACGGAGGGAGGGGCTACCTGAAACACCAAGGTATAAAACACCCTGCACAAGGGAACTTTTCTCTGGACCTGATCAGCAATCTTGCCCATGCCTGGGGTAAGGGAACGAAGGATCAGCAACCCCGGGAAACCAAGCTGAAATCACTGGCCGCTTGGGTTGACCGGACCCCCAGGAAACCAAGCTGAAATCACTGGCCGCTTGGGTTGACCGGACCCCCGGGAAACCAAGCTGAAATCACTGGCCGCTTGGGTTGACCGGACCCCCGGGAAACCAAGCTGAAATCACTGGCCGCTTGGGTAGACCGGACCCCCGGGAAACCAAGCTGAAATCACTCACAAGCCGCTTGGGTAGACCGGGCCCCGCCGGGAACCCAGCTAGCCACTTGGGTAGACAGGGCTTCCGCCGGGAACCCAGCTAGCCGCTTGGGTAGACCGGGCCTCCGCCGGGAACCCAGCTAGCCGCTTGGGTAGACCGGCCCCCGCCGGGAACCCAGCTAGCCGCTTGGGTAGACCGGGCCTCCGCCGGGAACCCAGCTAGCCGCTTGGGTAGACCGGGCCTCCGCCGGGAACCCAGCTAGCAGCGTGCGGTTGACCGGGCCTCTGCTGGGACTCGAGCTAAACTAACTAGCTGAGAGCCCTGAAATCACGCTGTCCTTGAGGCTTTTGCTTGCTACTTTGTACCGTACTGATAAGCTGTATTGCTGGTGTGGGTCTGAGTTTGTGAAGGTAATTTTGTAAATAAACTTGTTTTCTAAAAGATACTTTTGTGGCTATAAGTTATCCCTTTGTTCTGGGCTAAGGCGAGGCGCTGGGGACCTCGGAGAAGGCCCGCCCCAGCACCCGCTACCCCCTTAGCATTGAACCCGCGCAGAAGACCAGGTTGTCGGTCTTCCACTAAATTAATTAAATAAATAATGTGTTTGTGGGAAGGGAGTCTGTGCTATACGTTTGTGCTGGTGTCAAAAGAGAATGCCTGGGCCCTGACTGCAAGCCCACAAAATGGGTCAAACCCAGGATAAAATTGTAAACAGATAAAACTGACCTTAGTAAGTTAATAATAAGACATTTAAATCTTTTTTTGGAACTAGGCTGTTGATGGTTACAGAGGAAGCTGTGAGGTGGTTCGGAACATTGGCACCAGTTTGGGGTCATTCCTGGCTGATAGTAGGAACATTTTAATTCTTAATTTACTATTTTTAACCATAAAGTCTGAACAGCACAATGATCCATCAGTCATTTCTGGACCCAAACGAGAGTGATAATCTTGAGACAACACCAAATGGCTCTGTCTCTGGCAATTATGGACAACTTTGGCCAGGTTGCCAAAATCTATGTTAATCTTTGACTCCAGCTAGGAATGTTGTTATTATAACTTTTCTTCATTGCTAGTTGCTAGTTTCAACAGGAGGTTTGTAGACATGTTTTAACTTAGAATTATTGATTTAAACCAGCTCACTCATAACCCTGGTTTATATATCTATTTTCTTACATCTGTTCCTTGATTTAACTTAGGTCATATGAACATTCATTTATTTTTTTGCCATAATTCTTTGGCATTTTATTTGTAAGAAATCTTTTGAATGCCTGATTTGTAACGAGTCAAGAATTGACATACTGGAAGGGGGATACAGACTCTAAATCAAAAGAGGGAAACAAAGGCCAACAGGGCCCCCGCTTAACACTAATTTTATAAGCATCTTGTGAGATTAAGGGCACGATCCTATGCATGTTTAGACAGAAAAATGTCCTACAGCTCCCAGCATTCCCCAGCCAGTCATGCTGGCTTGGGAATGCTGGGAGTTGTAGGACCTTTTCTGTCTAAACATGCATAGGATTGTGATGCAATCCTGCACACATCCAATGTGACCTAAGTCCTATAGTGTTCAATGGGGTTTACTCCTGGATTGTATAGGATTGCAGCCTTAATGGGATAACCCTATGTTTCCTGTTCTAAGCTCCTCGGAGAAACAAAGGATATACAAATATGATAAATAGTAATAAATAGCTGAGATGGCATGGAGAAAATTATAGGAATATAAGCTGTGCTGAATCAGACCAAAGGCCTATCTAGACCAGCATTCTGTTCACACAATGGCCAACCAAATGCCTATAGGAAGCCCACAAGCAGGTCATGAGTGCAAGAGCACCCTCCCACTCGAGTTCACCAGCAACTGGTAAACAGAGGCATACTGCCTCTGATACTGGAGGTTATATATATATATATATATATATATACAGTCATGCCTTGGATTGAGAGCATAATTCGTTCCGGAAACGTGCTTGTAATCCAAAACACTCTTATATCAAAACGAAATCCCCCCAAAAAAATTTGTACAGAGATTTTTAATTTAAGCTGTACTACAGTACTTGTATTGCAAGACGTCGCTTGTATACCAAGTAAAAAAATATTAAATAAATATTTAAAAATTTGCTTGTCTTGCAAAATGCTCTCAAACCAAGTTATTTGCAATCCAAGGTATTACTGTATTGTGATTAGTAGCCATTGATAGCTTTATCCTCCATGCATTTGTCTAATCTCCTTAAATCCATCCAAATTGGTGGCCATCACTACATCTTGAGGTGGCAAATTTCATAGTTTAATTAAGCATTGTGTGAAGAACTTCCTTTTATCTGTCCTGAATTTCCTTCCTGGGTTGATGGGATGACCCTGAGTTCTGGTATGCTGAGAAAGGGAGAAAAACATCTTCCTATTCCCTTTCTCTACACCATGCAAAATTGTGTACATCTCTATCATGTCTTCTCATATTCACCCTTTTTCTAAGGTACACATTCCCAGACATTGAAACCTTTCATTTCATTTATTTCATTCCTCATAGGTGAGTTGCTCCAGCCCCTTGATCATTTTACTTGCCCTTTTCTGCACCTTTTCCAGTTCCCAGGACCGGTGCAGGGCAGTTTGGCGCCCTAGGCTAAATTATATTTAGCGCCCCCCCTCTCGTGCCGTGGGGGGGCTCCGGAAAGCAGCCCTGCTCTGCAACCTCCCGCCCCCCCCGCCGCCACCGGACCCCCCCCGCACGCTGCCACTGCCGCCCCCCACCTACCTTCCCACGCCTCCTCCGAAAAGGGCCCCCGCGCTCTGTTTTTGGCCGGGGGAAACCAGAGCAACAGGGCTGTTTAAGCCCTGTTGCCCTGGTTCTTCCCGCCAAAACAGAGCACGGGCGGGGCTCCGGAAACAGCGCGGAGAAGGTAGGTGTCGGGGGGGAGGCGGCGCGGAGGAGAGGCGAAGCGAGGCTAGGGGGGGAGGCGGCGCGGGGGGGAGGCGGCACAGAGGCAAAGCGAGGCGAGGTGAGGGGGAGGCGGCGCGGGGGGGAGGCGGCGCAGAGGCGAAGTGAGGCGAGGTGGGGGGAGGCGGCGCGGGGGGGAGGCGAGGCGAGGTGGGAGGCAGCGCGGAGGCGAGGCAAGGTGGGGGGGAGGCACCCAGGCTCGGCCCCACCACTACTCCGGGCGCAATCCCCCGCACTGACCTAGCTTTCTCGGAGAGGCGGGCGGGCGGGCAGGGCAGGAGCGCGCCGGCAGCGAAGAGGAGCGCAGCGTTGGCCTAGCGGTAGCGCCAGCCCTGCCAGTTCCAACATATCCCTTTTGAGGTGTTGTGACCAGAACTGTACATGCTATTCCAACTGTGGTTGCAACATAGATTTGTATAAGGGCAGTATGATATTGGCAACTGTATTTTCAATTCCTTTTCTAAATATGCTCAGCATAGAATTTGCCTTTTTCAGAACAACCACACACTGAGTCAACATTTTCATTCAGCTGTCCATCACAACCCCAAGATCCCTTTCTTGGTCAGTCTCCACCCCAATGTACATAACTTTACACTTGCTTATGTTGAAGCACATTTGCCATTTTAAAGCCCAATCTCCCAGTTTGAAGAGATAGTTTTGGAGCTTTTTGCAATCCCTTTTTGTTTTAACCACCCTACATTATTTGGTGCCATGATCTGCAGACATGGCCACCTCACTGCTCACTCCTAATTCCAGATCATTTATGAACAAGTTAAACAGCACCAGTCCTGATACAGATCCTTGGGGAAACCCACCACTTACATCCCTCCACTGGGAGAAGAGACCATTTATTCCTACTCTCTGCTTTCTGTTCTTTAAGCAGTTACCGATCCATAAGATAACCTCTTATCTGATGCACACAGTGAGGTGGTGCATGTGAATGGATCAGCACACAGGGCCGGTCACCATGCCGAGCATTTTAAGCAGGCTCTGCACGGTGTTTGTGGCAAGCGCATGTACAGTTGAGGAATTTGGAATGTCACTGAGGGAAAAATAGGAGGGAAAATGCACCCCACTATGTTAAACTGATCAACACAAAATGTACAGATTTTTGAAATGTCAAATAAAGCAGCAGTTTTCATGCTTCCTGCCTCAGTGAATCCTTTCCGCATTGATTTGTCTGTGAAGAAACCTCTGTATATCTGCCCCTGAATCCCAGAGGAGTCTGGGGTATGTTCTAGGGCACATACTCTGTTCATGCAGGAGATTGGTCAGGTTTGTTGGGCTTCACTCTTGATCCATGTGACCTGGGATCATCGCCCAAGATCGGCAGTGGTGGACAAGTGGACTTTCAGGAAAGTCTGTCCATCATTACTACTGACCTGCTCAGTGAGGAGAAAAGCACTGACATAAAAGGGATTGTTGTATCAGACTATAGAAGTAAATTGATATTTCATTTTCCAAAATAATAAATGTGTACACACACAGCAGACAAGAGATCAGATGTTTCACCAACCCAGATTATTGGTACAGCAGCTTAATCCCTTTGCACATTCCGCTGCTAATCAAGAACAACCGGTCACTGTTACACAATGCAGTAATTTGAAGAAGAAAGTGGTAGAGTTCATGTTTAACGTAGCAAGGGGGAAAGAGTTCATGGAAGGCCAATGGAAGGCTAAACGCTGGCTTCTAAGGACTTGTTTTTACGGAAGCAGTTAATAACACACAGAGAGCCATTGTCTGGAAGCACCCCAGAGACGCAGGCCTCGGGAATCTTCCATACCTTTCTCCTGTCTCCTGACGTAGGCACTCTACCTACTCCTTGGAAATGAAAACCAACTGAGTGGCACTTAGTTTTGAAAACAGTTTGATATTCATTTTTCTTTTAAAACAAAAGCAAGCAATCATCTTTTGTGGTGTCCACAATGTCAGTTAAATGATCATAACTGACATTTTCAGACAAAGAAGATATGCAGCAAATAAACCAAAATGAAATAGCTACCGTATTTAAAAGTTGGTTCTGAATTGTAATTGTAAGGAGGCTTTTAGACTAGGTTTTTATGGTGCCATTGCTCTGCCTCATTCAGAGATGTTTATGGGGGTCCAGAGGACAACATCTTCTACTCATGACCTGACCGTGTTTCCTTACCGCTTCTTCCGTATTTTTCCTTAGCACAGAAAATCTATTGAGAAAAAGACGGAACAACTGCACAATGCCTTCTGACTGCTAAGCGCTAGGAGCCCTCTGTCTGAAAGCACCCTATTGTCAATACCATGATAGTGTTTTTAAGGATGAATTTTCAAGTTATAATCAGGAATCATGCAGAATCTTGTAGTAACTACAGCTGGAGATGTCTATGACTGGATTCGCAAGGCACAACAACCCATCATGGGTTGCTACCCACGATGGGTTCTTTGTTCTGTCGTGTGAACCCAGACCAATTTCCCCAGGGTGGCTTGTTCATGGGCAACAAGCCACCCCAACAACCCATGAGCTGTTGTAGGTGTTGCTGTACCCATGATGGACTGTTGTGTCATCCAAACCTGGGCGACCAACCTCAACATGGGGAATCGGCTACTGAGCCCCTTGGGAAGAGCGGCAAACCTACCTTGCTGCTCTTGCCAAGCAGCACCTGGGCAATTGCCAGTGCCAGCCACTCCAAAAATGCCAGAGCGGCACTTGGGGCAGCTGGCACTGGCTTCCCCCTGCCTTCCTACCATGATCGCAAGCCGTTTTGAGATCACCATGGTTTCTTTTCCCTGTAAACTCCCCCCCCCCTTCAGATCATAAAAGCCAGTTGTCCCTGTTTTCACAGCTACAGACAGTCCCTTCAAAGTTCCTGTGCAGCACCTTGGAGGGGCTGTCCATGGCTGTCAGAACCTTTTATTATTATTATTACTTTGCACAAAAGATTTACACAAAAAAGCAGTTATATTATTTTACAAAAAAACTTTTTTACCCAGCTTGTGCAACTGCAAATGTTTGCAGTTGTGTGAGTGCGGGAATTTGACACCTCAGCTGGGGCAATGTCAAGGGTGGTCCCTGTTGCCAAAGTGCAAAAGCTCATAAAGGCAAGGTTTTCTGAGAATTTTCTGTGGAATCTCAGAAAAACCAAACTAATTACCTTGCAAGCTGAGGGGAAACTTTCCCATCAATAGGCAAGATGATACAGAAAGTTCATAAAGATGACCAAACTACTTTTGGATACGCTCTCCTTCCCCAGGCCAGCTTGGTCATCTGTATCATCTTGTCAAGTAGTAAGAATTTACCTCATGTCCGGCACAGATACACTGCAGAATGTGTGTGTTAACATGAGAATCTATGAGTTCCCAACTAAGCTACCCAGGGATGAGAGAGCACAAACCTTGTACATTTCCCAGAAGAGGTTCCAAATTGTTTCCCCCTGCCTTTGGTTTCTCTTGACAGCTGTCAAAAGATGAGCTGTCAAGAGAAACCAAAGGTGTAAGGGATCTTTGCACGCAAAAAGGGGGTGTTTGGGGATTTACACCCCCTTCACAGCAAGATCCTCATCTCCCCCCCCCCCCAGTTTGTCCACATGCTGGTGCACATTTCACACTTTTCCCCGAGCCTCTAGGAGCTTGAGAACGTGCAAAAGTGCATCCATATTCTTGGGGAAAGGAGTTTTGAGAGCTAGCTGTCAAAACTCTGGGTCCCTTTAAAACAGGGTTCTAACTGGGTCATGGGTTGTTGTTGTTTTTTAACTAGGACAACATCTTTTGACAGCTGTTAAGAGAAACCAAAGGCGGGGGACAATTTGGAGCCTCTTCTGGGCAATGTCCAGGGTTGGTATCTGCTGCACCTTGCCCCAGCTGAGGCTTCAAATCCCCACATTCATGGAACTGCGAACGTTTGCAAGTTGTGCAACTGACCTAATTTTTATTTTTTTAAAAAAATATATCAAAATGCTTCTTTGCACAATTTTTTTGAGGAAAAAGAATAATTTTTTAAAAGGTTCTGACAGCCACACACAGCCCCTTCAAGGTGGCTGTCAAAACGGGGATTGTGAAAGCCAGCTGCCAAGCCGGCTTTCACAATCTCTGAAAAGAAAAAAGGGAAAGGGAAAAAAGCCACGGGAACCCAACAATGGCTCACAATCATGGTGGGGAGGGAGGGAGACAATTTGGTCTTCTTGCGGTGTCTCCTGGGATACCCATGGGAGGACCAAGGGGGAAAGAAGGGGAGAGAGGGGGCCAACAACCCACGGTGAGCCCAATCATCCGTCGGACTCACCGTGGGTTGTTTGCACAACAACCAATCCACCATGTCCTATTGGTTGGTTAGCGTGATATGCGAACGCGCCCTAAGACTAAATCCTAACAGAGGTCACCAGCTGGCTCCTCAGAAAAGGCAAACAGAAAAAAGCCTTTCACCTAACTAGCAGTCACCCACCTTCAAGCTCCAATTGTTCATAGCCCAACCTACACTTTGCCCTATTGCTATGCAAATAGACTTCACTCTGATCAATAAATATAAATGTGAGGCATAACATACCAGACAAGAACTTCCAGTTGAGGAGGAAACAATCTGCGCTCAATATTCTACTGTAACCTTTAGCTCAGGAACAGTATCTTCTAGGGGGCTATGACAATAGATAACAGACAACACATTATGCTGTCTGCTGGTGTGTTGATAATGAAGCTGCATAATTTAGCAAAGGTGGCTGTGCTCTTCCTTGAAGAGGGTAAAATTTTACAACCTGGGAGCGTATTAAACAAAAGGGCCAAACTAGATGTGAAGTGGGTGGCCACATTTGTTTAATTCTAAGTCTGCCCCCTGCACATATGAAGTAGGGCAGCGGTGGGCAACCTCCAGGGGTTGGGGGACGTATTGCCCCATGGGACCCTCAGGGAGACGCTCCCCTCCCCCTTGGAAGGGCTGTCTCCAAATTGCCGCCACCACTAAATTTACCAGGGGGAAAAAACCCATTTTGCAAGAAAACAGTGCACATGGGGAGACTTCCGGAAGCGCAATTCTGCTTCCAAACAAGGCGTACATTCCCCACATGTCTTTTTTTCTTGAAGAACAAATGTGCGGTCAGCCCACACACACACACACACACACACACACACACACACACACACACGAACTGCCATGGGGATCCACATGCAGCCACATTTTGCCCAGCCCTGAAGTAGGAGGAAGTTTAATTTAAACATCACAAGGGGCACAGGTAGCGTTGTTAGGTGTTAAGGGAAACAGACTACCACCACCCCTCCCCATGCCTTAGCACTCTGCAGTCTGTTGCCTCAGGCACTTTTCTCCCAGGCTGACTCACCTCTGGTACTGGAGTCAGGGGGAGAAAGGAGTTCCAGACAGGACCACAGGGAGCCAGGGAGAGGGAAATATTCAGCTTCCCTCACCTGCACCAGATATTAACAATAAACCAACAATAGACCAATTTCTTACGTGAACGGGGAAGACAGGTGATTAAACCAGTGTGGCTGCCCCCATAAGCTCTAATTTTGCCTTTACAGGAGAAGTTGTGAATTTCAAAAATGTTCCTGTTTCGTTTGGTTTCTTTTTCCACATTTTGTCAAAGGGTTAATACAGTCAACCATTTCTCATGTGACAGCTCATCATAATGAGCACTTACGGTAATCGCTAAGTAAGCTGGTTGTCTGTATCATCTTGGCCAGTGGTAGGGAGAACTTTCTGGCTCTCCTTCATCATCAAATTTCCGAGGTTCATGGGGATCTCATACAAATGACCAAATTCTCCCAAGTGGAGCTCTCTCTCTCATCCCTGGGTAGCTTAGTTGGGAACTCATAGATTCTCATGTTAACACACACATTCTGCAGTGTATCTGTGCCGGACATGAGGTAAATTCTTACTACTTGACAAGATGATACAGATGACCAAGCTGGCCTGGGGAAGGAGAGCGTATCCAAAAGTAGTTTGGTCATCTTTATGAACTTTCTGTATCATCTTGCCTATTGATGGGAAAGTTTCCCCTCAGCTTGCAAGGTAATTAGTTTGGTTTTTCTGAGATTCCACAGAAAATTCTCAGAAAACCTTGGCTTTATGAGCTCTTGCTGGAAAAGTTCAGAATGACCACCAAGCTTGAGGGCAGAAGCAACACATCCCTCCCTGTCAGTCTCCCCTTCCCAAAATCCCACGTAGGGCATTTATGTATAGGTGGGATATGAATAGAATGAATGAATAAATAAATAAATAATGTATCTGTGTCAAGTTTTTTTTTTTTCCTTTTGCTGAGAGCTGGGCTGGATGGCCTCCTCCATTGTCCAAGCCCTCATATTTAAGAATCCACTGCTATTTTGTGGGGAGGGGGCGTGGAAATAAGCTGGGAGGTATTGGGGCCTCCATTTCCCAGGCTCGCCACTGGCAATCTTGAGCATGCAGGGAAGAAATAACACCATCTGTGCCTAAAACACGAGGCCTCGGACAGTGGGTGAAAGCCCTCCATGCCAGACCTCCCTGTACAGACAGTTCCCTCTTGCTAGGGTGTGGGGGACGACCGCAGTGTGGGCTGCAGTGCCATGAGGAGCAATGGTAAAATGGGCCTGAAATTTAAAGATGGGTTGGGCCTCGCTTGTAATAGCACACCATGTTCTGAAATGGGAGAGTTCAGTTTCCAACCCCATCATGCTTGGAGGCCATCTATTTTATGGCAACAGTCAAGAATGGGAAAATTGCCCTGTATCTGCATTACCAGGCTAGTAAATATTGCACGCATGGATTCGTGACAAAGATTTCACCTTGATCAGAAGCCTGCGGTGAGATAATACTTCACCCTCAGTAGTTTCAATTGATTTCCCTCCCTAATGATTATTTACATGGCAGTTATGATAATTACCAACCTGTCATTAAGTAATGCAAGGCGCCATGTCACAGACTGTATCTTTTTCTTCCTATCCTAATGATCATCCTGAGCGACCTAATATTAATAATTTGAATGAGAAAGAGGAAACTCACTCAGGAAGGCAAATGCCCACACATTATATTTGCTTTCTGATACATGTTGAGAGGAGCGTGTTATGTTTGAAAAAGGCAAGACAAACTATCGTTCCAGTATCCCCGGCTGCTTTCAGGAAATGTATCCAGAAGCACTAGACTGAAGCTCAGTCCAGACAAGGTGGACGTAGAACTCAGCCTCTTCTGGAAATGGTACTCAGCCCAATCTAGACAGGATACCATTCGCTCGTAAAGATCAGGTTTGCAGCTTGGCGGTGTTTTTAGAGCCAGTGCTCATTGTATTATTTATTCATTCATATATTTATATCCCACCGTTTTTCCTGCAAGGAACCCAAGGTGGCTTACATGATCCTCCTCCCCATTTTATCCTCACAGCAACCCTGCAGGGTATGTTAGGCTGAGAGACAGTGACTGGACCAAAGCCACCCAGTGAGCTTCATGGCCGAGTGGGGACTAGAACCCAGATCTCCCGAGTCCCAGTCCAACACTCTCACCACTACACAACACTGGCTCTCTCATGGATGCACAAATGGCATCTGTACTTACAGTGCCTCTGATCAACTGAGTTGGTGTACCAGTTGCATCTGTTCTCGAAGAGAGATGACCTGTCCATAGCTGTCCATGCTGCAGTGACATCCAGGTTAGATTCCTGTAATGCATTGTATGGGGGGTTCCTCTAAAGCAAGGATGCGGAACCTCCAGCCTGCAGGCCTCAGCTGGCCCGTGGAGGTTCCTCAGCTGGCCTGAGGAGCCTCCTTGAGTTCCTCCAAAGGGCAGGTCTTGCCCTCCAAGTCCCACCCCCTGCAGAAATCCTGATCATATCAGCAATAACAGCGGGAATGTGGGTGGCAAGTGAAAAGAACAGCCAGTCTTCCCAGCCCAGCTGAGATGCTTCACGCAGTGCATGAAGCATCTCGGGATGATACATCACATGCAAAGCCAGAGATTTGGTTGGCACTGGCGGGAGCAGCCCCTCTTCCCAATGCCAACTTGAGTGGCTTTATGCAGTGCATGGCACCCGCACAGGCCCCCCAAACACTGTAGGGCTGGCTTACCATATTTTAGAGTAAGTGAAGTAATACACTTGACCATCTAAAGAGGAGGTGTAAGACCATCAACAGTGCAGCCCTCTATCAGATGTAAGCATCTCTGATTGCACCCCATGTCTAGAATCTAAAATTACCTAACTGCATCACTTATTGCACGATTTGTATAACTTTTTCAGCTTGAAATAAGGGTGCTTCCAGATGACGCTTTTATTGTGAAATTGTCCTGCCTCATCCGTAGAATTTTATCCGTAGGACATTTCTCAAAAGAGGTTACTGGAAAGGTGCCTGTTGAGCATTTGGAGTGGCAGATCACCTCAAAGGATTTGAGCCCATACAGACAGGCTTGCAACAGAGAAAACAACTGCTCAGTTGTACCACTGCAGCCTTTAAGAAACAATTGGTTTTATCTTCCCAAAGAATTCTTAATTATAATTATGGTATACTTTAAAGTATATTGATCCATGATGACTGGCAATTCTTGACATAGATTTCATAGATCATAGAGTTGGAAGGAGCCTACAAGGCTATCGAATCCAACCCCCTGCTCAATGCAGGAAACTAGAGGAGGGGTCTCCCATCCAAGTAATAACCAGGCCTGACCCTGCTTAGCTTTCCACGCTCAGACAAGCTGAGCCAGCGTAAGCCACAGGCCTGTTCATAATTCTCATAACATGTATGTTTATGCCATTTACGTATACTAAAAAATAATAATATTACATGCATGTGATAAGTACTCAAAACGTGCTCATCGATGGTTCCTCAAAAAACTGGAGGGAAGTTTCTAGTGTGGACCTGCAAAGCTTTATCCTGGTCTGGTGCTCTTCAACATTTTTATCTATGGGGTGGAGGGAATCCTTATCAATTTTGCAGATGATGCAAAACTGGGAGGAATAGCTAACAACTCAGAAGTCAGGACTAAAATTCAGCATGATCTTGATAGAATTGGAAACTGGGCCAAAACTAACTTAATGACATTCAACAGAGACGAATGCAAAGTTCTGTATTTAAGGGGGTAGGGAAATCATATGCATAGGTATAGGTTGTGGAATACCTGGCTGGGCATGTGGAAAGGATCTTGGGAGTGCAATCAATTACAAGCTGAACATGAGTCAGCAGTGTGATGCAGACGCAAAAAAGGCTAATACGATTTAAGGCTGTATTAATAGAACCATAATTCTGAAGTCTGAAGAAGGAATGATTCCACTTTATTCTGCACTAGTCAGATCTCGTCTGGAGTACTGTGTCCAGTTCTTTGTGTCACACTCTATGAAGGATGGAGACAAAGTGGAACAGGTTTAGAGGAAGGTAACAAAGACGGTCAGTGGTATGGAAAATAAGTGATAAGAACATAAGAAGAGCCCTGCTGGATCAGACCAAAGGTCCATCTAGTACAGTGTTCTTTCACACAGTGGTCAACCACCCGCTTGTGGGAAACCCACAAATAGGACATGAGTGCAATAGCACCCACCCGGTCTTGTTTTACAGAAACTGGTGTACATAGACATACTGCCACTGATACTGGAGGTAGTATATAGCCATCAGGACTAGCTGTCATTGATAGTCTTATCCTCTATTACAGTGTTCTCCAACCTTGGGTCCCCAGATGTTTTTGGCCTACAACCCCCAGCATGCCCCAGTCTGGGGACCCAAGGTTGGAGAACACTGCTCTATTAATTTGTTTAACCCCTTTTTAAAGCCAGCCAAATTGGTGGCCTTCATAACATCTTGTAGTAGTGAATTTACATAGTTTAACTATGCGTGGTGTAAAGAAGTGTACTTCCTTTTATCTGTCCTGAATTGCCTATCAGTCAGTTTCATGGGATTGTCAGGTGCTGATGCTGGGCTTGATATCATGTGCACAAACACACCTTTCACATTTGTATTCTCTTTTTCCCAGAGTGGAGCTCAGGGAGGCATACATGGGTTTAGGCTAAGACTGTGATTTACACAAGGCCATTTCATCAGATCCATGGCTGAGCAGCGATCTGAATTCAAGATTTCCCAGTCCAGTGCTGAGATCCAAGGAGCCCCTGTGTGAATGGAAAGTGCCTCCACTCACGGGGGAAGGGGTTGCTGATTTTCCTTTCCAACTGCAGAGCTTTCTGGAACAGTGAATCTTGCTTAGCCCCCCCCCCCCCCCCCCGCTCAACCCTTAGAAGCAGCCTTGGTAGGGGGCAGTGGGAAGGGGAAAGGAATCCATAAAAGTCCTTGTCCTAATGCAGAACTCTGTGCCTGATCTTTTGGATTCCAGCCTAATCTACAATTCTATCCCATACATCACACTTGGTCTCTGTTCAAAAATGCATACACATCTAATCTCCCAAACACACCTGGGAACCACAGAGCCATTCCCAGCAGGCTCTGTTCATTTTTCTGGCTGGGAGTCAATTTGCATATCTATTCATTCAGCTCACTAAAGCTGAGTTATTTCAGTTATTTATTTCATTCATGCATTTATTACATTTCTATACCACCCAATAGCCAAAGGTCTCTCAGTGGTTTACAAAAAACGAGTTTCAGTTATTTCATTTCATTATTTTATTTATAAAATGCATAAATCAGCTTTTTTCAAAGAACCCAAGGTAATGTGCAAAGTATAAAAACACACAATGAAGACCAGTTGAGTCCACCCAAATCCTAAAATCAAAATAAAACCTCCCATTTGAAATAAACATCTTAGTCTCCTATTGCCCAGAAAATCCCAGGACCATCAGGAAAACCTTTAAGCCATCATGGCTTCTCACTTTGTCATGCAGAGTCCCGAATTCCCCTGCCTCCCACAACTGCAAGCTACTCTAAGGTGCTCTTAAAGGGGCCATGGGCAAAATTGCAGCTAAGCTTGCAGTTTTAGCTTAGCTGCAATTTTGCCCATGGCCCCTTTAAGAGGAGCTCTCTGCTTAGGCTCCAACAGCAGAAGTAAGCAGGGAGGGAACAGGGAGGGCCAAGTGAGGATGTGTGCACGCGCCTGTACGAAAGGGATTAGCTGGGTGAAAAGAAAAGGAGGTGGAGCCTGCACCCACTGGCCTGGACCAACGGAGAGGTGAATGAGGGAATTTATCACATGATTCCTATCTTTATATTGCCAAAGATTTTATTTCCTAACAGAGCTGACTCTGTGCCTCTAACAGGTGAGGTTACAGTGCCAGAAGGAAATGTAAGAAAAATCCCCTTCTCTCTCAAGCTCCATGTTTGGGGGTGTGGGGTGGGTGGGTGGGTAACCTTCACCAGTTGAATTTGTGCCAATCCTGACAATTTTAAAATAAAAAGAAAGAGATTGCCCTGCAAGCAGTTCTGTTTGTCCATGAACTTTTATCTGTGCCAAATGTGGTCAATATTTGGTTTACATAAAACTGGGGTGGGAATTGTGTGGCCCTCTAGATTTTGTTGGGTTGCAACTCCCAGCATTCCTCACCATTGGCTCTGCTGGTGAGGGCAGCTGGGAGTTGCAGTCCAACAACATTTGGAGGTCTGCACAATTCTTAACCCTGCTATAAAAGGTACAAGTTTGCTTTGAGGCTATCTTGTTCCTGCTCTTTCCAAATCCACAACTGATGCACTATGTAACTTTGACTTTTGTTTCTAAATGTTGCTTTCTAAATGAGTGCTTTCCTTTGGTATAAAACATGAAACAGGCTCCCTAGGTGACACTGAAACTAAGTGGCAGTAACTCCTTTGCTTGTGTTGTGTTGTTCCGGTTTGAGTTTTATGGAAAGGACTTCTGTACTTTAGGATGTAATCCTATACACACTTTCCTGTGAGTAAGTCCCATTGAACGTAGAATCATAGAATCATAGAATCATAGAAAAGTAGAGTTGGAAGGGGCCTACAAGGCCATCGAGTCCAACCCCCTGCTCAATGCAGGAATCTAGGTCAAAGCATCTCTGACAGATGTCTGTCCAGCTGCACCTTGAATGCCTCCAGAGTGGGAGAGCCCACGACCTCCCTAGGTAGTTGATTCCATTGTCTTATTGCTCTGACAGTCAGGAAATTTTTCCTGATGTTTAGGTGAAATCTAGGTTCCTGTAACTTGAGCCCATTATTCCGTGTCCTGCAAACTGGGATGAACGAGAAGAGATCTTTGCCCTCCTCTGTGTGACATCCCTTCAAATACTGGAAGAGTGCGATCATATCTCCCCTCAGTCTCCTCTTCTGAAGGCTAAACATGCCCAATTCTTTCAGTCTCTCCTCATAGGGACCTTGTTTCCAGTCCCTTTATCATCCTTGTTGCCCTCCTCTGAACCCTCTCCAGTTTGTCTATGTCCTTCTTAAAGTGAGGTGCCCAGAACTGGACGCAGTACTCAAGATGAGGCCTAACCAGTGCCGAGTAAAGGGGAATGATCACTTCCCGCGATTTGGAAGCTATACTTCTATTAATACAGCCCAAAATTGCATTTGCCTTCTTTGCAGCCACATCGCATTGCTGGCTCATATTCAGTTTGTGATCTACCACAATTCCAAGATCCTTCTCACTTGTAGTATGGTTGAGCCAAGTGTCCCCCATTCTGTAACTCTGCATTTGGTTTCCTCTCCCTAGGTGCAGCACTTGGCATTTATCCCTATTAAATTTCATTCTGTTGTTTTCGGCCCAGCGCTCCAGCCTATCGAGGTCACTTTGAATTTTGTTTCTGTCTTCCAGAGTATTAGCTGTTCCACGCAACTTTGTGTCATCTGCAAATTTGATAAGCATTCCCTGTACCTCCTGATCCAAGTCATTAATAAAAATGTTGAAGAGCACCGGGCCCAGGACCGAGCCCTGTGGTACCCCGCTCGTTACCTCTCCCCAGTTTGAGAAGGAACCATTGATAAGCACTCTTTGAGTCCGATTCTGTAGCCAATTGTGGATCCACCTGATAGTTGTTCCATCTAGCCCACTCTTAGCTAGCTTACTAATCAGGATATCATGAGGCACTTTGTCGAAAGCTTTGCTGAAGTCCAGATATATAACGTAATAGGACTTGCTTCTGAGTACACATGCATAGGATTGCTCTGTTATTCTGTTTTCAGAGCAGTGGTAAATTTTACTTGGCTCTACCTGTGTACCCCCATGTGAAAGTCTTTTTCTAACACATGCTGAAGTGCAACGGAGAAAGCTCTCTACAGTAATGATTAGGAATATTCTGTAGGGATTTTGGATTGTGTTTTTCTTTAATGCATTAGAAGGGAGTTAGCAGAAAACACATCCTCCTCAAGAGAAAGAAAGAAAAAATCCCAA
Source organism: Shinisaurus crocodilurus (assembly GCA_021292165.1). Classification (NCBI taxonomy): domain Eukaryota; kingdom Metazoa; phylum Chordata; class Lepidosauria; order Squamata; family Shinisauridae; genus Shinisaurus; species Shinisaurus crocodilurus. The sequence goes on along the minus strand of CM037880.1, from coordinate 89,439,537 downwards.
CTACCTCAAATAGCAGCAACAAACATCAGGATTCCATTTTGGCATTATTGTTCAATTACAGTGTTGTTGTTGTTGTTGTTGTTTAATAAAATACAATAGATTCCACATGTTTGGGGTTTGTTTGTTTTTTCTGAGTGGAGAAAATAGGAGCTTGCAAGTGGCCTGTGAACCACTTTGCACACTCAGAGATATCTAAATGTTAAATATTATTATAAATTCAAAGATTTCTATGCTTTAAATACTGCAGTTTTGTGTGTTTCCTCTAATAACTTTTGTACCTGACCATGCCCTTTGGTTGCCTGGCCATACCCTTGGCCACGCCCTCCTGTTGCCTGGCCACACCCTCTTGATCACACCTTCATGTTGCTTAACCATACCTCTTGCAAATTCACATGTGAGTCCCTATTTTCATCTGTGAAATGTTGGAGGGTATGATATCTGTGGTACACTTGAATAACTACCGTAAGCAACTCCAAAGCCCTGATGTAACACAACCAACTTCACCATCTGCCTAATACTTGAGAAAAAAGGCTAAAGACTCGGGGGGGGGGGCTGTGCTACTAAAGTAAAGAAGTCACTATCCCACACCCTCACTATATTAAAGTATGCATGCGCATGCAAGATCCCAATTGTTGAGTATACTGAAGAAAGCGTTCTTTAGGATTTGCTTAGGTATGCCCTAAATAGGGGTGGGCAACTTGTAGCTAGTGGTGGAAATAAGGCTGGGCGCGCCACCCGAGCCTTATTTCTCCACACACACCCCTCCTCGCCCCGTTTTTTTCGAGCGGCGCGGGCTCGAACGATTTTCCTACCTGTCTCGGCGTCTTCAGGCCTGGAAATGGACCCTGCGCAGGTGCAGAATGGACCATAGGGTCCGTTCTGCGCCTGCGCAGGGTTCCGTCGCGTCATTTCCGGTACCGGAAGTGACGCGACGGACCGGATCGAGCGGCGGGGGCGGCTCTCCGCGGAGAATGCGCCGGATCGAGCGGCGGGGGCGGCTCTCCGCGGAGTGTGCGAGCCCCAAAGAAACGGTAAGGCCTCGCTGGGACGTGAGCGGGGCTGTGTTCGGCCTCATTCTGCCCCAGCGAGGCTCGATTGCACAAGCCTACGTAGCCCTCCAAATGTTTTGGCCTACAACTCCCATCATAGAATCATAGCATCATAGAAAAGTAGAGTTGGAAGGCCATCGAGTCCAACCCCCTGCTCAATGCAGGAATCCAGGTCAAAGCATCCCTGACAGATGGCCGTCCAGCTTCACCTTGAATGCCTCCAGAGTGGGAGAGCCCACCACCTCGCTAGGTAATTGGTTCCATTGTCTTATTGCTCTAACAGTCAGGAAATTTTTCCTGATGTTTAGGTGGAATCTGGGTTCCTGTAACTTGAGCCCATTATTCCATATCCTGCAAACTGGGATGATCGAGAAGAGATCCTGGCCCTCCTCTGTGTGACACCCCTTCAAGTACTGGAAGAGTGCTATCATATCTCCCCTCAGTCTCTTCTTCCGAAGGCTAAACATGCCCAGTTCTTTCAGTCTCTCCTCATAGGGCCTTGTTTCCAGTCCCTTTATCATCTTTGTTGGCCTCCTCTGAACCCTCTCCAGTTTGTCTACATCCTTCTTAAAGTGTGCACCCCTAGTCAGCATAATCAATGATGAGGGATGAGGGAAGTTGTAGGCCAAAACATAAGAAGGCCACAAGTTGCCCACTCCTGCCCTAAAGTAACCCTGAATCTTTAATATGTGATATGAGGAGGACCAAGAACATAAGAAGAATGGCCTTACTGGATCAGGCCAGGAGTCCTTCTAGTCTAGCATCCCATTTCCAGCAGTAGCCAATCAGATGCTTCCAGGAACCTCACAAGCAAGTTGTGCTTGCAATGGTGGCCACCATTCTACCCCGTTTGTCCCCCAGGCAACTGGTATTTCGAGGTAGTCTGCCTCTCAACATGGAGATTGCTTTTAGCTAGCATGGCTAACACCAGTGCTAGACCTGTTCTCCATTCACCTGTCTAATCCCCTTTTAAAGTCATCTAATCTTTAGTGGCCATCATCACCACCACATTTGTAGCAGTGAATCCTAGGATAAGCCCTGGAGCAAGAACCCACATGGAAAGGGATTATGTTTCCCTTAGGCTCTCTCCAGTGTTTGCATTTGAAAAGGCAATGCAATTTTGATGGCATCCTTGGCTACAAATGTCAAATCTGGGCAAAGCTCAGTTTTAGCACTGTAAAATTTCGAAGCAGGATTTGCCTCTATACCAGTGATGGCGAACCTATGGCACGGGTACCACAGCTGGCACGCAGGGACCTCTCTGTGGGCACTCGAGCCATTGGTCACCAGATCGTGAAAAGACTGTCCCCTTCTGCAAAACACTAATGATTTTGTTCTTTCTCACAGTGTGGAACAGAATTATTTTATTCTAGAACTCCTGTTACAGAATTCTTTTCTACATTGTTATCACATTTAAAAGATTTTGAAGAATGATGCACAGAGCATGGCTTGGATGTAAAGCCCTAACAGTTGACCCGAGTGCTGCATGTGTTGTTCTCAAACTAATGGAGTATGAGCCAAGGTTTGACAAATTATCAGCATGCATGCAATAGCAAAAATCACATTAATTGTGCAAAAGCATGCCCAATGCAAACTTTTACCTAATGCAGTGTTTGCAGTCCAAGGCATAAAGTGTTTAAAATGTGTTAAGCACGTTTAGTTTTCTTGTTTATCTTGCTCATCCTAGTACAGGTTGACTTTTACTTTTACTAATCCGACACCTGTAGAAGCAGGGAAAGGACCCGGGGTAAAGCTTGCCCCATACAATTTCAGTCTGGCATATAATCATATCACAAGTTGAGAATCCCTTATCCAAAAATACATGTGCCTAATTATTTAAAAATTAGGCTATGTGTACAATGTAGTACTATAATAATTTTTTGAGTTGATTTTTTTTTCAACAAAAAACTGTTTGTATCATTGAAAGCTCTGTTATTGTGTTTTTCTTTTAAGACAAAAGATGTTAATTAGTTTGGACAACGGTATGAGTTGTTTTTCTAAAACTAAAACCTCGGTATTCAGGTTTAATTGCAGTGTTGGCACTTTGAAATAAATAAGTTGGTTTTGTGTTGCAGTTTGGGCACTCGGGCTCAAAAAGTTTCGCCATCACTGCTCTATACTGTAAAATACATGATCCCCTGAAGTATCAAGACCAGAGGGGGAAATACTCAATTAAAGCTGAGTGGGCAGATCAAAGGGACACATTGCAGACACAACCAGCAGTGAATGGGTTCTCTGATTAAGCCCATGAGAGGCATCTGATTAAAGAACACCCATCAAATGAGGAATCTGCATTTCTAATAACAGTTGTGGGCACTGTTGGTGACAGTAATTTCAAGAAAATGAAATGTATCTTGCCTCCAACCCCTGGCCCCCAGGCTAATTCCCACATCATGCACAGGTCCCACTCATGTTCGCTTTCACAATGAAGAAGCCATAATGAGGTAACTTCACCTTGCTTGTGTCATGTGAAGAATATTTCTTATGAATTCACTGCCATGTGGTGAGAGCTGGTATTATTAAAGGCTTGATACTTAATCATAGACCCCTGAAGTAGTAAATACCAGCTGTCACCACATGTGGATGCATTCACAAGAAATATCTGCTGTGCTGAGGCAGTCATTTTGGAATCTAGGCTGCCCAAAACCAGAGGGATTCTGGGAGTTGTAGCCCAACAGGCCTGTGGCTTACGCTGGCTCAGCTTGTCTGAGCATGGAAAGCTAAGCAGGGTCAAGCCTGGTTGTTACTTGGATGGGAGACCCCCTCCTCTAGTTTCCCGCATTGAGCAGGGGGTTGGACTCGATGGCCTTGTAGGCCCCTTCCAACTCTATGATCTATGAAATCTATGAAACATCAGGAGGGCACCAAGTTGGGGGAGGCTGTTTAGTCAGTTCATAGGGCTACACAGACATATGTGAAAGTGGGGTTTTGCAGCACATAATGGGGCAGGGAGATAATGGCCACTCCACTCCAAGCTTGTGTATCAGATGTGCTGCGTAGGTAGTACTTATGTACACAGCGGAAGGCACATAGGCCCAGTAACTTGCAAACATGTATACATATCCCAATTTGCGAAATGAGAACTGTGCATTATTTGGTCTACAAATGCTTGTCTATATATATAGACAAGCCAGGTCCCTCAGTGGGAGGTAAAGCCAGCCAGAAGCTGGGGCTGGTATTGGCCTGCTGCTTAACTCCACATGGAGTACATGTGCTTTCATACAGATGTTCAGAGGCCCTCCTCCAGGATACAATAAGCTGTAAGGAGCTTAAACCAGGCATTCTACTCACTTTCCCGCAGTTCTCCATTTTTATGTTCCAACTGTGGCTGCTGAGCATTTTCATAGATTTCATAGATCACAGAGTCGGAAGGGGCCTACAAGGCCATCGAGTCCAACCCCCTGCTCAATGCAGGAAACTAGAGGAGGGGTCTCCCATCCAAGTAATAACCAGGCCTGACCCTGCTTAGCTTTCCACGCTCAGACAAGCTGAGCCAACGTGAGCCACAGGCCTGAGCTCAGTCTGCACTGAGCTGGGTTTTGGGGTATTTTGCCCCCTTGGTTTATAAACAACAAGTTGTACTTCTGCAAACCTTGGGGTTGCACCGAGGATGCTGATAGCTTGTTTCTCAGTGGTCCTGCTTTTGCTCAATTTCTGTTGGCACCACCTGAGCTCGCTATTAGAGGGAATGTTAAGATATGGACTCTTGATTAAGTTATAGGATACCTATATCTGTATATCCATCCATCCATCCATCCATCCATCCATCCATCCATCCATCCACACTGAACAAGATCTTGAGGCAATTTAGAATTCATCATTTCCCCCATAGACACAAGACATTTATTGTGTGCTCATGATTCCTCACTCATGGTAGTTTGCGAGTGCTTTAAACAATGTCATCATCCTCCAGGGCCTCTCCCTTGCTTTGCTGCAACCACTATGTGTGTGTGGTTTCTAAAGAGGAAAGTGGTATATCCCTGAATGATGGCATGAACTGCTTGTGTATTTGTACAATACTACTATACTACAGCACCACCTAGTGGTTGTATAATGGAACATATAGAAAAGCAGAGAAAGAAAACTCCGGGGGGGGGGGGACCACATGTAAAGGAGCCAGTTTTAATCCCACAAAGAAACGGGAAGCAGAAGCTTGACCAAAGCTTCTTGTTTCAACGACAGTAATAATTCAAAAAGCAATACAAAGATCAGTAAGATGGAGCAGCATATATGATTAATTGTAATGAATTACAAGCCAGAGAAAGCCTGGGTGCATTTTCAGGAGGCATTTAAAACATACCACATTTTCTGCCTCCCGAACTGCACTAGGGAGAGTGTTCCAGAGGGTGGGCGCCTCCATGGAGAAGGCCCACCTTTGAGATATTACATGGTGACATTTTGCTGGTTGCAGAATGGCCAGCAAGGCCTCCTCTGAAGACCTTAAAGGTCTGCTGAGTATATATAGGGGGAGTTGGTCTGCTAGGTATCCTGGTCGTTGACCATTGCCCATGCTGACTAGGACTGTTGGGAGTTGTGGTCCAAAATACTTGGAGGACACCAGGTGTCCGTCCCTGCTTGACAACATGCCAAGGGATCCTGGTGGTGCACATCTCTGGGACATCATGCTGCTTCACTGGTACCCCTAAAAGTATTGTCATCCCGAACAACTTCTTGCGTTGCTTATGCCATGGGCCAGCCCTGAGGGTAGTTAAGTTTTCCAAGGGTGTTCTGCACATCTCTAGAACGAAGGAGACAGACTCTTTATGAAGCTGCCATTCCTGGATTTCCCTTTTCTCACTGGACTGGACTCTCAGAACAGAAAATAAGTCAACTTGCTACCTGTTTAAAGCTTCTCAAGGGAAAGAGGGATGTGCGTGAACGTTCACTTTCTCTCACTATGATTAATTGCTGTTTGTTGGCAAGTGTCCCATCCTGATCTAATTGGATAGTTACTTAGGGCGCAATCCTATTGGGATGCCTGTATCCACGTGGGGTGGCAATTATTATGTCAAAGAAATGTGGTTTTAAAGTGACAAAGGTAAAGAAGGATGATATGGGAAGATTTATTATAGTATTTGGATTATTGGGAGGTGAAGAATATATATTGGTTAATATGTATGCACCAAATGAAAATCAAGAAGAATTTTATCAAAAGGTGATTAAGGAAATGGGGGAGCCACAAAAGGGTTTGGTAATTATGGCTGGGGATTTTAATACGGTGATGGACAAAAATATTGATAAATCAAATCCGACAGGACAAGACAAGAGAAATAATTTAACGGTATTAAATAAAATAATTAATAAGGAAGGACTGGTTGATGTTTGGAGGGGGGTAAAGGGACTGGAAAGAGGGTATACGTATTATTCACCAGCCACGAAGAACTTTTCTAGGATAGATTATATTTTTGTTTCTAAGACCCTGATGTCAAGAGTGAGGAGTTCAGAAATAGGTGTTATAAAAGTTTCAGATCATGCTTTAGTTAATATGGATATTAAAATAAAGAAGGATTATAGAGAAGCAAGGAGTTGGAGATTGAATTGTAAGATTTTACAGCATAAATATATTATAGCAAAGATAAAAAAGGAAATGAGAGAGATTTGGTTGCTTAATGATACAGGAGTTTGTACTGAAGCTGTTGTTTGGGACACAATGAAGGCAGTGATGAGAGGGATAAGTATCAGGGAGGGTGTGATATTAAGGAAAAAACAAGAACAGTTTACTAAAAAGTTAGAAGGGGAGATTAGGGATTTGGAAATGAAGTTTTTGAAGGAAAGGGAGAACAGGGTTTTTGCTGAATTACAAGCTAAAAGGAAAGAGCTGGAAAATAAAGATTTGGAAAAAGTTCAGAGAAACTTGATTTATTTGAAAAGAGAGTTTTTTGAAAATAGTAATAAGAATTCTAAAATGTTAGCAAGATCCACACACAAAAAGAAAGAAAAAAGTATAGTAGGGGCAATTAAAGATAAAAAAGGGAAAGGACATAATCTAATGCAGGATAAATTAAAAATATTTCATGAATTTTATTCAGAATTGTATAAGGCTGGAGATTGTACGGAAGAGAGGATTAATGAATATATAGGAAAGCATTTTAAAATTAGATTAGTGGATGAAGATAGAGAAATTATGGAACAACCTTTTTCAGAATTGGAAATGGAATATGCAATAAATAAACTGAAAGAGGGTAAGACCTCCGGAATAGATGGTTTAGGGGCTGAATATTACAAGGTTTTTAAGAAAATGTTAGTTCCAAGACTAAAAAGGTCATTTAATAATATTTTTTTGGAGGGGGGAGAGATCCCCTCTTCATGGAAGCAATCTAAGATTATTTTAATCCCAAAGCCAGAGAAGGATTTAACAGAGCCAGGTTCCTATAGACCCATTTCCTTAATAAACCAAGATGCAAAATTGATGACAGCAATATTAGTGAGAAGGATGAATAGGTTTATTACTAAATATGTTGGGATAGACCAGTGTGGTTTTATGCAAGGAAGGCAAATAGCAGATTTAACAAGAAGAGTGTTAAATATAATATATTTAATAAAGAAAAATAAATTGAGAGCAGGGGTAATAGCGCTAGATATTTTCAAAGCCTTTGATTGTGTGGAATGGCCAGCATTAAAATTTTAAATAAAAACTATGGGGTTTGGAGAGAGATTTAGAGGAGTAGTTAATCAATTATATTCACAAAATGTTTCGTCAGTTGTGGTAAATGATGGTTTAACAGAGCAAATTTACCTAGGTCGAGGAACCAGACAAGGTTGTCCCCTTTCGCCTATTTTGTTTGCATTGGTAATGGAGATTTTAGCAAATGTATTTAGAGATGATAGGAATATATGTGGGATAGGGATTAGAGAGAAGATAAAAACAAATCTTTTTGCAGATGATACTCTTTTGACAATTGAAAACCCTATGGAAAATATGGATAGAATGGAGAATCATTTAAAGGAGTTTGGGGAAGTAACGGGGCTACAGATTAATTGGGACAAATCTAAATTTTTGTTGTTTAATTATAGTAAAAGAGAAGAGATTGAAATGTGTAGGAAAAAAAGTAATTTTAAGATTAATAATGTAATTAAATATTTAGGAATTGTAATTCCAAAAGATATAGATAAATTGGGAGACCAGAATTATAGGAAATTAAAGAATGAGGTTAAGAATAAAATAGAGGAGTATAAAAAAATTGGACTTTCTTGGTTTGGTAGAATTGCTTTGATTAAAATGAAGATTCTGCCCAAGATAATTTTTTTATTTAGGATGATACCAAGTGCGATATCAGATAAGGAACTTAAAGAATGGCAAATAATTATTAACATATATTGTAATAGAAAAAGTCTAGGATTACTAAAACAAGATGGTATAAAGCACAAAAAGTAAGGGGTTTGGGTCTTCCAAATTTAAAATGGTATTATATAGCTAATCAATTAAGACATACAGTGGATATTATAGCACGGCCTAAAGAAATAATGTGGTTGGAGTTAGAGACATCTGAATTATGAAATACTTTGGAGAATATTCTTTTTCAAAAAAATAATAATAAATTGATAAAAAAAATATAGACAACCCTTTTTTAAGAGGTTTGTTAGTGACTTTGGGTACTATGAGGAGCATATTTATACCAGGGATATCTCCATTAACTCTGGTGGTGGCTCTAAACGATTTCCCCGAAAATTTAAGATTAGATCTGGAGGGTAAACTAAGAGAAGAAAGGGTTATTAGATTATCCGATTGGGTGGAAAAGATGGGGACTAGAGACCAAATAATGGAAATTGTTGGGAGAAGAAGATTGTCGTGGTCAAATTTATTACAGTTAGAACAGTGGTCGAAGAAGTGGAAAAGGAAATCTGAGTATGAGAGAGATTTAACTAAATTTGAAAAGATTGTTACATCTAGAGATGGTCTACAAGGCAATGCATCAACAAGAGGTATAACAAGGGATTTATATAGATTGATTCAAAAAGCAGAAGAACAAGAGGACCAGCTAAAGGCAGTATGGGATAATGAATTTGAAGAGGTGACCTCGAAGGTGGGGTGGAACAATATATGGGATAGATGGATTGTGAAGGTGATGTCAACTAGGATAAAGGAAAATTTTTATAAACTAATTTGGAGATGGTATTTAACTCCAGTAAGATTAAATAGAATAGATAATAATTGTTCTGCATTTTGTTGGAGAGGATGTCAGGAAAAAGGGACATATGCTCATATGTTGTAAAAATGTACTGGTTTTTTGGCGAGAGGTTTTACAGAAATATCGGAAATTATTGGTATTAATTTAGAGGTCTGTCCAAAATTAGCATTGTTATCAATAACGGAGAAACTTATTTGCGACCAAAATACAAAGGAGTTAATTGTAAACTTGTTAACTGCGGCTAGGCTAATGATAGCGAGAAAATGGAAAGAACAACATGTTTTCCTAATAACTGACTGGTATAAGGAAGTTTGGGACATAGCCCTAAACGATAAACTAACTTGTAGTATCAAATGCAAAAAAGGATTGCTAAAGAAGAATAATTTTATGGATATATGGAATCAATTACTAGAGTACGTATTAATAAAGGGGAAAGGGAGCATGCCATGTCAGGATATGTTATATTTTTGGAATTTGGAATTCATTTGATCAAGGGGATGGAAGTATATTAATTGGTCCCTTGGAGGGTGGGGGGTGCACTTTATGATTTATTGTATGCTGTTTATGTTATATTTTTGTGTTATTCTTGTATTTTGTTATATTTTGTTTTGAAAAGTAAATAAAATATTAAAAATAAAATAAAATTGAGAACCAGGTGATCAAATGTCCTAAATAGCTTCAGTTTTGAGATCTGATGTTTCAGAATGCAAAATCTCCTTCATTCAGATGCTGTTCCACAGATGCAGATACTCACCCACTAATCTTGCTCTGCATTCTGCATTGTTTGAAGGATATAACTGGAATGATCTCCTCTCGTTGACCTTACTAATCGCCTAAGCTGCCAGCAGAATAGCTCTTAGGATCTCAGAGAGTCACAAATCTTATAACCAACGTATATGGTTCATGATGGGGTTATTCATTGTATACAGTACCAAGAATGTACATGTTCTTTGATAATATAAGCAAAAATAGGCAGGTCCTTGCCCAAAAGGTACTTACAAACTAGGTTTTTGCACTGAGGGAGACAGATTAGGCGAGGAAAGAGAGTGGCAAGTGTCAAAAGCATATTCATGCTCTGGTGACATCCAGGCAGGACTACTGCAATGTGCTCTATGTGGGGCTGCCTTTAAAGACATTTCAGAAACTTCAGCTTGTGCAGGATACAGCTGCCCAGATATTGGTGGGAGCTGGGCAGCCTGTGTGTTTCCAAGCCCAATTTAATGTGCTGGTTTTAACCTTTAAAGCTTTAAATGGTTTGAGTCTAAGTTACTTGAAGGACTGTCTTCTCCCATACCAGCCTGCCCATACCCTGAAGTCAGCAGAAAAGGCCCTGCTTGCCTGCTTGCTGTCAGGGGCAATTAAGCTGGTGAGTACAAGTGAGAGAGCCTTTTTAGTGGTGGCCCCACACCTCTGGAACTGGCTTCCATCAGGGATTCGTCAGGCCCCTTCTTTGCTTGTTTTCAGTAAGGCTGAATACCTGCAAATACCCACTTGTTTTCAGTGGCCTTTCTATAGTCAGTCTATACTCTATAGTTATTGGTGTTATCCATTTCTGGTATTTTTATTGAATACTGATTGATTTTCTATTGTATTTGTTTTACATAGTTTTTTCTTTTTTATCTTGTACGCCATCTTGAGAAGTTTCTACCCTTAAAGGCATCCTAAAGATAATTTCAAATAAATATCTGAATAATAAGGGAGGCTTCATAGAAAAAATATGTGGGTTTTGTGAAGGGATTTGAAGGAAGAGAGAGAGGAGGCACAATATCCACACACTTTGAACTGACAGTGTTTCAATATCATGGCTAAAATGCAAACAATTATCATGGTATACTGGAGGATGATTCATAACTATAATATTTCAGATGATAGAAATGGCACATCTGCCATCTCCTGGAGGGCTAAGGGTTTAACAGATCCTCATTCTCCTACTCACTGCAGTAATCTGTAGGGTGGGATCCAGAAGGAACAGAAGACATAAGGAAGGACAGAGGTGTTCTTTCAGAAATAAAATATATGTGTTTTTCTATATTTCATTTCTCAGAATTCATCCACATTGCCAAGTTAATGTTACCTGATCAGTACTTGACTTACAGGGTAAAAGGTAGGGGGGGTCTGCCCCCCTATCACCCCAATTTTATCCAAACCATTCCCTCCCTATAGCTTTCTAAAGACAGTAGCTAAGGGGAACATCAAAAAGCTAAGGGGGCAGGGTCCTGCAGGGTCCTCCAGTAATTTAACATTGCTCCTTGCCTCCTGTCCCACCTCAGCTAATTGGCTGATTGCTCCTATGTTCTCTACACTCCCCCCACTTAGAGCTGATGAGTGGCAGGTCTCCTGACTCCACACCCCCAAAGCCTTTCCCAGTAGCCCAGTTCATGGCAGCCAGCCCACTGCTAAAACAAACAAGGCCAAATTAGAGAGCCACTGCTGAGAGTGAACAGCTACTGCAAAAAGAGAGGGAAAGAGTGACGTGGTTCACACATAACAACAAACCAGAATACAGGTTGAGTATGGGTTGTTGTTAAATCATGGGTTGTCTTTACATGCAAACCCTGCACTATGTTTTAACTATTGGTTGTTAACTGCAAACAACCCAGAATTCACAACCCAAAAACAAATCATGAGCTCTCTTTCTGGGTTGTTCATGGTTAACAACCCATAGTTAAAGGGTTCGCAACTAATGACAATTCACAATTCAACAACAACCCATGATTCAATTAAAACACATACTCAACCCAAAGTCTGGGTTGTTGTTATGTGCAAACCAGGCCAGTGAGTGATGAGAGTGAGAGGCAGAGAGAGTCGCACTTGTGGTGATTGGGACCTGCCAGTGGCTCTTGTAGGGAAAAACAGAACACTAATCTAGTGGGTTCAAGACTGAAGTGAGATTTGAACCAGGAACCTATTCTAGTCAATGGACTGGATCTCAAACTTTGCTTGTCAATACTATGAATGCAATGAATTGTGGGTGTGTTAAGCAATGTAATGGGTTGTTTTGTGTCTTCCATAATATGGGTGGGGAGAATGGCAATTACTTAAAAATGAGGGGAGGACACCTACGTACGCCACCCTGAGTTCCTTGGAGAAAGGTCAGCATACGACTGTGACAGACAGATAAATAATACATATGTTTGCTCAATATACTTAAAATAGATTTTTAGTGTTCTATCTATCACGTCTTTAAACAAGAAGACAAGTTCCCTTTAAAGAACAAAGGCATTTGTCTTAAAAGGTATTGATATTTCCTTACAAATACGATTCAGCAAAGACCGGACAATACTACAAGGAAGAACTTTAAGGGATGAATACGATTTGCTCGGAAGATGACTTTGCAGCTACCAGGAACTGGGCGACACCCTCAGCCTCAAGCCTCCATCAAAGGTTGGGTTTTTTAAAAAAACTACAAAAGCATTATATTCATAGAGCACCTTTTAGGTTTAAGGAAATGCCTAGAACCCAAGCACAGAGAAGCACTGCACAAGAGAGTCTCTGTTGTATTTGTTAACAGGATATAAAGAACCAAGGGGAATGGAGAGGCGGGAATACCCCTTCTTCTAAACTGGGCGGGGAGACAACTTCCTTCACCCACAGGAGCCACCACCTGGCAGAATTCCTGCCTCACATTTGCATTTATTAAAAAACCCAGTTCTTGGATCTGGGTTATTGTCCCTAAGACTGGGAGCATCAAGGGCTCAGTGGGCTACTTAGCCTGACTTGGGGCCAAACTACATGTTATGCTTATTGTGTAGTTCTTTATCTTTAAATATGGTTCTTTATCTTTAAACCAGCCTTGGACTGGACAGTCCTTCAGAGGATGCCTTCAAAGTAGAGGACAGTCTTCTGGCAGCCCTTCAAATAGAGGACTGTCCTCTTTAAAAGAGGACACATGGCTGTCCTGTCACAAGGTGGCTCTTTTGCCCTCACTTTTGATGGCAACGAAGCTCTTCCCGGAAGGCCTCCCCTCATAGTAAGCTCTCATACTCATCATGTCTTGAGGAACCAAATGGCCTCCAGCAAAACACCAGATTTATTTTTTTAGATCTATATCCTGATCTATGCTATCCTAAGGCAGGTTTTTACATAACTGAGAATACTTCCCAGTTCCAAATGCTAAATGTATACCAGCCTTCTCCAACCTGGTGCCTTCTAGATGTGTTGGACTACAACCCAGCATGGCTGGCTGAGGGATGCTGGGAGTTGTAGGCCAACACATCTAGAGGGCATCAGGTTGGGGGAGGCTGATTTTCACAGCCTCCATCTTTGTTGTCTCTTTCAGGCAATCACCCCAACAATCCTAACTTCACCATACAAGAGAAAGCTCCACCTTTCAGAAATATATGGGGGGAAATTAATCTCATACCACTTTCAATGTGCCAAAAATGAATGGGAGAATGAGGCTCCAATATTTTCTCCCTCTAAACAGTCGCTTAGGAATATTATCTGAATTAATAGCAATGTTAAACTATCTGACCTAATTTTGCATACACACAAGGACTTCCGGGGGGGGGGGGGCTGGCATATCTAGGCCAAAGGGAGAAGCTTAAGGGCCTTTTTTCTGGCATTTCAAATGGGCCAAAATCGATGCTATCCTTAGTTGCAGCCCTCAGCAAGTACCAATGGTGTCATATCCCATCCCACCACAATGGATGGGGGTTACCCTGCTGAAAGTGGGTGGAAATCACAGTGGGACTATTTACACTTTTTGTAAAGTGGGCTGGGTGAGCACCCAGTAGGCAAGCAACAAGGACATGTAAAGGTAAAAAGGGCATTTAAAAAGACGACAATGGTATGTTCACAAACTAGTGGGCAGTGGCAGAGGTAGCTACGCCTGCTGCTGTTCTAATGTCTTGCTGCTTTTCTTATAACTGCTCCTGGATGAATGCTCCAACAGTCTGATAGCACACTGAGAAAGCAATCAGCCATGATGGACATAACTGGTTTTTTTTGTTTTTTTTAAAAAAAAAAAGAAAATTAAGGGTGCAATCCTATGCATGTTTGGATAGAAAAAAAGTCCTGCCAGGAGTTGGATGACTTTTTTCTGTCTAAACATGCATAGGATTGCGGCCTAAACAACACAAGTCACAAAAATGGGAGAAACATGGGGCGGGGCGGGGTGTGTGTGAGAGAGCTATATTTCTGTCCCTAATGACATCATAGTTAATATCCACCAGGTGCCAGAGACACTAGCACAACTATATTCCACATGGCTCTTGCAATACCAATAGAGTGGGAAGCAATGCATTTTCATTTGTTCCATACAGTAGGCATGTAAACCATATTTCGTGTAAATCACCTCCATGAAACAGTTCCATGCGTTTTATTGCTTTACAATTGGCCACGAGCAGTGAAATTACCCCAATCTAGCGTTTGTGTGAGCCAGTTTTGATGAAATATCAAACTGTCACTGGCATGTTCTCCACTGGTAGTGTACAATTTTAAACAGCTCTAAGTGCTGGCAGACTGAATTTTAGATTGTTGACAAGGAAATGTAAGCCAGTTCTCTCCTTGCTAAGGAAAAATGAGACCGCATTTGCTGCAGGGATACTTGTATAAACTGATCAGTTGGTTCATGATCATTCATTATTACGAGATGACTAAAAAATGTGAGCCATGAGCCAGGATATATCCCCCAGTGCAGATCCCACCTTGGCTATGAGCTCACTAAGTGGTCTTGCAAAAGCCACTTTCCCTCACGCTGCCCTGCCAAATCTAATACATGGAAATTATAATGACCTACCAGTTGTTTGCAGAGCCGAATTCAAGGTATTGACGTTGACCTTTAAAACCCTGTACGGCTCCGGTCCAATATATCTCAAGGAGTGCCTCCAGCAACATCAAGTAGGCCGCTCAACAAGATCTGCCACAGACGGCCTTCTCCCTGTCCCATCAGCCAGAGAAACCAGGCTGGTGGGGACTAGGAGGAGGGCCTTTTCTGTGGCAGCCCCCAATTTATGGAACACTCTCCCCAGTGACCTCCACCATGCATTAAAAACGTGGCTTTTCAGGCAGGAATATGGGGTGGGCTAGGATTTTTAAGTTTTGTTCTGTTTTTAATTGTGTTTTATACTGTGTGTGTGTGTGTGTGTGTGTGTGTCCCCTTGTATTCTATTGGATTGTACATCGCTCAGAGTGGCCAGATGTCTGGCCAGATGGGCAATTCATAAATATAATAAATAAATAAATAAATAAATAGGGATGTTTAAAGATTACTTAGATCAGCCTTCCCCAACTTGGTGCCCTCTGAATGTGTTGGACTACAACTCCCATAATCCCTAACCACCAGGGCTGCACTGGCTGAGGTTGATGGGAGTTATAGTCCATCCTACCTGGAGGGTGACAAGTTGGGGAAAGCTGACTTAAACGATCCTCTGCATACAGACCGGACACACATTGCAATCCCTGTGGGATCCCTGTTAGTGAGGGCTGGGCCACCCAGTGCCAATGGGAGAGGGGGCTTTGCTCTCATCTCAGTAGTATCCCTCAATGAAGAACCTCAGCCATTGAGAATCAAGCCTATTTCGCCTGCATAATTCTGCCCCCTTTATTGGCGTAGTTCCATCCTTGGTTCTGTTTCTTGATCAGTGTGATGGAACGTTGAAAAGTGACTACATTAAACAGATAGGTATATTTACCGGTATTTATCATTTATTTAATATATTTATTTGAATATTTAATATATTTATTTAGGTATAGAATATTTAATATATTTACTGTATTTGGGTCCCCAGATGTTGCTGGACTACAGCTCCCAGCATCCCTTGCCATTAGCCATGCTGGCTGGGTATGCTGGGAGCTGTAGGCCAGCAACATCTGGGGACCCAAGGTTCGGAACCACAGAGGAAGGCTATAGTGGGTGTATCCAATATTGGACTAATTTAAGTCCCATTCATTTCTATGGGTCTACCCTAAGTAAGCCAAACATTGGAGACAACCCATAATATTTACCTTCAGAGGAAAAAATGGGCATGCTCAAATGGTTATGAAGAACCACATTCTTTATGGCTTCATGTTTGTTAACTATTCAGGGCCTGCTGCCACCTAGTGGCAGAAGTAATAATAAATTGCTTCTTGCGACAAGTTGATTTTTATGGGCTGTACAGTTTGTCATGGGATTGCACTGACAACAAAAATGACACACATTTGACAGCAAGAATTTGCCTTGAGTTTACATGTGCCAGTGCTAAAGAGGTGAAAGCAGAGTGGGTTTTAAGGAAACAAGGTTTTAAGCCCACTCCTAAAGTCTTATGTCATCACGGTTATCTGTGCGATACAAGGTGTAATGCTAAACTTGATGGTATTTAGCTTTGTTTTGAACATGTGGTTTTGTCCATGTTAGTATTTTCTTATTGCTGCTGCTGTTCGTTAATTTGAATAAATACTGTTGTATTTATACTCAGTTGTGCATGTGGAGATGGAGGGGAAATAGCTATCCAGACATCCAAACTGAGGTCCCAGGTTTTTCTGGGTGGGAACCTGAACCAAACCAAACATAAAAGAAGGAGAATAACTCTTGGATACTGAACCTTGCCCTGGGTACTGACCCAAGGGCTACATTAATATTATGTACAGTAATACCTTGGATTGCAAGTAACTTGGTCTGAGAGCGTTTTGCAAGACAAGCAAAAAAATTAAATTTTTTTGACTTGATAAACGAGCAAGGTCTTGCAAGACAAGTAGTCGTAGGGATGTAACCGCTTGCCTCGAGCGGGCATAGCGGGCTGAAATCGGCCCTACTCACACCCGCCAGAGACTCGCTTTGATATAAGAGTGTTTTGGATTACAAGCATGTTTCCGGAACGAATTATGCTCTCAATCCAAGGTATTACTGTAATTGATTTTAGATAGTTGCTTTTTATAACCCAGTTGCTTTAAAGGTCTAATTACACATGGTCAAAGGCGTATTTGGAAATTTGGAGGACATGCAAGTTTCAGCATAGCACTCCACCCCAACGAGAAACAAGGCTTGGAAACATGACTTCCAGATTTTGAGGTGGGGCTGGGTGGGAAAGAAGCATTTCCTGCAAATACCAGAAATTTCTGCCCATTCCAGAAATATATATCAGAGATAGGTGCAATATGGTTCGGGCTGTCTCAGGCTACATTACTTCATGTTGGAAGCTTCCAACATGTCAAGGGGGGCAGTGATATTGCAGCCTCCTTGCCACGCCAGAAGCCTCACAGCAGTAAGGAGGAGGCCTAGCACAGCTTGAGGGGCCTTCCCTCCTTTGAGGCCTCTGATATCACTGCCCACCTGGGGAGCTGGAGATCTCCGGAAGATGAAAGACTGAATGTGGTTCCTTGAGCTGTCCTAGGCCTTCTCTTGTCTGCTACAAGGCTTTCTGCAGACCATGGGAGCAGCGAGGCATTCCCCTCCACATCTAAGAATATATTCAGTAAGTTCAATGAGATCTGGATGAGCATCAGGAATCAGATACAGATATGCATGCACTTACACAGTAACACCCATATTGACTCCATATGTGGAAGCCTGTTTCTGCAGGAAGATCTACCTTGCTGGGTTTAGAACTGTGTATTGAAGCCCTCCAAAATCTCTTGCCAGAAAACCAGGTTCTATAATGAAAACAATTGGTGTATTCAGATGATTTTGCACTAATCTGGGGAATGTTGCGAGTTGTAGTCCAACACATCTGGAAGGTACCAGGTTGGGGAAGGCTGCTATAGACCATTCAACAACACAGCCCTACTCCTAACTTTTTTCCACCCCCCAATGTCCTTTGGCACAAGAACGCTTCTCCAGACTGCCATCTCCCTGTCGAAAGTTCTCTCCATATTGTTAACAGATCACCTACCCTGTCCTGGCATGTTTCTGTGAAACGGAATGCACTGAAGTGGGGGAGAGAACTTCAAGAAATATGCATCTGTTTGTGAAGAATTTGATGCATACAGAAATAACTATTGTTACAGCATTTTTAAAAGACCTAAGGATTATTTGCTAGGAAATCAGTTTACTAAACTGGGGGAAGGCAAGGGAGGGACTGGAATGGCATTTCTCCCTTATTAAAAGAGCCTTTACTGATAATTACTTGAGCTTATACCAAATCCACCCCAACAAAACTCACCAAACCTTATCCTAAAAACATACCGCTAGAGTCAAAATAAAACAATGTATAACAACCTTATAAAAATACACAGAAATACCTGAATATGCACAGAAAGCAAACAAATCTGGTAAACCGATAAGAAATATCTGTAAATACATACAATATCCAATAAATGTTCAGTACAGGAATGAATACATTTAAAAGATATTGGGAGTAATCAGAAGCTCATTGTTCCCACAAATCACTCCATATAATTCTTATAGTAAGTCTTTGAATTAGTCCATGATAGATTTCCTGACTCCTGTGGACTCATTGAAACTATTCAGTGGGTCTCCAAAAGGATTAAATAATTACTTAATCCAATGAAAAGATGTTTGCCATAGATTTTAAGGAACTTATGCATCGAAAGATCAAAGAAGTCTCTCCTATCTCCCAGGATTTAAAAAGGGAATAGTTAAATAAACAAAACAAAGCCTTCTTTGTATGTAGTTCACTATGTGAACTGCATGTTTGGGCAGATTATGTTTTCCCTTTCATCCTGTCACACATTATGGCATTCATAATGTGAGACTGGCAAGCAAAACAATAAAGCTGTTACTCTCTGAAACTGACGTTTTCATCGAAACATCAGAGCAATCCTTGTCTTTAGCAAATTACATCTGGTCTGTCAAAACAGGACAAAAGCATGCATTTCAGAAAAGAAACCATTCACTTGTAGAACTCTTTGGCCCATGTATAAAGTGGTTCTCAAGTTGTGAGGCAATGATAGCTGCCCCACTGCTTAGGTGGTGGAAGACACCTGGAAGAAGGATGCAAAATTCCAGGCAGGCAAAAGATTTTTCAACATCTGTAGAACCGCAGGCACTTTTCAGCAGCAGAGCCTCCCAAACTGCTATGCTAACCATGGAAGGTGCAGAAGCAGGGATCATATGAAGCTAGCCCTTCTCCCTGGCATCTGGTTTTCTATGTCTAGGATTTGTACAGAACATCCAAATGTGGGAGTCCCCACCTGCAGTCTGAAGTGATACAACCTGGACACAGGTTTACTACTTCAAGTAAGAAATAGGCCTTAGTTGTCCTGTCCTGATCTTCTTTTAATGCCTTTGCTTCTCCCTCAGCTGTCACCTAGTGGCAGCCATTTTATCAGGCTGAAGCAGAGGGAGAGAAGGACGATGCCGAGCTATTCCCTTGGCTCTGCCGAGAGATCAGCTGCCTTTGGCTTTTTCTCAACTCTCACCTGGAGGCATTCACCTCCACATCTAAGAATATACGGGGTAGGCAACCTGGTGCCCTCCAGATTGTTTTGGACCACCGTGCTCATCAGCCCGTCAGCATGGTCAATGAGCAGGGATCATGGGGAGTTGTAAACTGGAGGACCCCTGACCTAGAAGCAGCCATCCCATTAACCTACCTGGACAGTTACCGTCAGCACTGGCTCCAGGTTTCTGAAGGCCCTTGGGTAAGACACCCCGGGTGACCCCTTCTCACCGCCATTGTCACTAGTTGCTATTGCTCCTCATCCCCTTTCTCACAATTGTTACTACTTGGAGGTAGAGCCGCTTAGGGATTTTATTATAAGTCGTATACAAATAAGAAATAAATAAATTGCTACGGCTTGCTTGCTTGACAGACAGAGAGCCAGTGAGCAAGTAGGCAGTGGCATCTTCTCTTCCTGCTCACTGCCTCCATCGTCTGGGCCAGAGGGAGAGGCAGGTGAAGAAGCAATGGTGGAGAGGAGGAGCAAGTCCACATTCAGCTGTAATGCCCACACATCCAAATGCATTTATTTATGTAAAACAGTTAGAGGCCTCTTTCCTACAAGCTCAAAGCGGCTTACACATGCATCAAATACTGCTTAAAGAGCAAAATGGGCCCAAAGAATGCCCACACAGCTCAGGACATCTTGGAAGCCTCAAAGCATGTCATGGGGCCCGTAGGGTGGCCATGTGTCCTACTTTATAGAGGGCAGACCTCTATTTGAAAGTGTCCTCTATCTGAAGTACTGTCCACCGGTCCAAGTCTGGCTGAAAGATAAGGAAGCATGAGAAAGGGGAGCAGGAGCCTTGAAGTGGCCTGTCAGCAGAATGTGGACAGCAAACCGAGCAGGTACACAGGTCACCTGGTCACAGTCTTCCCTGCTTTGGTGAGATTGTTGTATTTTTATTTCTAGAGCTGCATCTATACATATAAATTAGCATTTTTGTGCAACTCTGTTCTCTCTTTCCCCCCTCATTTTTGGCAATGTGTAACTGCCCACCCTAAATCACACACACACACACACACACACACACACACACACCATCTGTGGCAGGGTGTGTGTGTTTAAATAGAGCAGCTGTGTTAAAACAAAAGGGTTGCTGTGTGTATTTTAGGGGCAACTTGCTGGTTGATCTCTGAGCCCATTGAGTGTTTGCTGCAGTTAGCTGAGAGCTATAGGCCTCCTTTGTCCCTTCGGCTGTCTTCTTGTTTTATTTATATATTATTTGATTTTCAAATAAAGTTTGCCTGAGACCTCATGTGGTTTGTTGTGTCAAGCACAATAAATAAATAAGAAGGGGAACAGAAATTGCAATACTTCGTGTAAGACCCCTTCCTGGACCCTTTATTTATTTATTAAAATATTTATGTACCACCCTTTAAGAAAAGTTGGTTTCAGGCCAGCTTAAAAGTTTAAAAATATTTAAAATATTTAAAGTTTAAAAATCACTGCCTGATTGCTCATTGCCTCTCTGCCTGGCAAGCAAGCAGGTGGTAGCAATAATGAAGAAGAGCAGCAGCAGGGAGAGGGGCTTATTGAGGGTGCCTTGCCCCAAGAGTCCTTCAAAATCTGAATCACAGCCAAAAAAAAGTTCTGGTTGGCACCCTCTAGCAAAGAGGAAATAGAAAGAAGGCTGATGACCTCAGAGTGCAGGCAGGATGATATGAGAGAAGGTGCTCCTTGAGGTAGCTGGGTCCTAAGCCATCAGTTCCACCACCATCACAGGCACGTCTGGTGGGAACATGGCTGCCCCAGCGCTCTGGAATTCCCTCCCCAGGGAGGCTAGAGTGGCGCCTTCCCTGGTAAGCTTCCGGAGGCAGGCAAAGACCTTCCTGTTTTCTGGCAGGCATTTGGAACTAGCCTGTGATGCAATGGAATGGTGTATTATTTATTTATTTATTTATTTATTTATTTATTATATTTATACCCCGCCTTTTTTCCTGCAAGGAACCCAAGGCGGCTTACATAATCCTCATCCTCCTCTCCATTTTACCCTCACAACAACCCTGTGAGGTAGGTTAGGCTGAGAGTCAGTGACTGGCCCAAAGTCACCCAGTGAGTTTCATGGCCGAGCAGGGACTAGAACTTGGATCTCCCGCGTCCCAGTCCAACACATAAAATTGTATATATATAATTTTTAATATTATTGATTAATAGGGGGTTGGACTCGATGGCATTGTAGGCCCCTTCCAACTCTATGATCTATGAATTATTCTATGATGGTTTAATTCTATTTTTAACTTTTATATTTTTCTATTTCTGTTTTAATTGTATGAGTTTTTAAAGGTTGTGAGCCGCCTTGGGCCCCAGTGTTGGGAAAAAGGTGGGATACAAATAAAATAATAATAATAATAATTGGTTTAAAGTCAATACTAGCCCTTTGAATTGGGCTCGGAAACAGAGGGACAGCCAGGAGAACTCTAAACACTGGTGAGATGTGATTCAAATAAGCTGTAGCAGTCAGAATGCTGGCAGCTGTAATCTGTACCAGCTGAACCTTCTGAACCACCTTCAAAGACCACCCCATGCATAACACATTACAGGAACCCAGTTGGGAGATTACCAGGCAAGGATTACTGTGGCCACAACTATCAGTGTCCAGGAGAAGTCACAACTGGCGAACTAGCCGAAGCTGGTTAAAGGCGCTCTATGCCACTGAGGTTGCTTAAACCTCGAGTGACAAAGCTAGATCCAGGAGAACCCTAAACTGTGAACCTGCTCCTTCAGGGGGAGCAAAACCCTTTCCAGAACTGGTTGAATGCCATCTTCCTGTACCTGAGAACCACAGCACCTCCATCTTGTTAGGAAATACAGATGTTAAAAAAAAAAAAAAGAAATATTGATTTTTATTAAATATTATCATACTACAAAATCAATAATACAATAGTACATTTGATAACGTATTTACATTTGTAAACTTACAATCCTGTTTATCATATAAACTATTGCTTTTTTACATATGACATAAAATCTCAAATCTAAAATTGTCCGAGTCTTAAATAATACTTGGTGTGCTACCAGCTTGTCATGGCCAAACTTTTCTCCATTTATTACATCCTATTCTTTATTTTTCCAAAAACTTAAGGGACTGTTAATCCTACAAGCCGCAAACTGAACAGAGCCGCCTACATCTTGCTCTTTGGAGGTATTTCTCTTGAGATCATGTGTCGCATTTGCCAGAGGTGGGGAGATCCAGAGAAGACTCAATATACATATACATGCTGGCAGGGGCACAGAGTACAGAAAGACATACGTACATGCCCATGTCCAGAATATTTATCTTCTGTTTCTACTTGTCTTTTAGCACCTTGGATCAAGTCACTATGGGGAAATTTCAATTTAAAATATAGCATAGAGTATTTTTGTGCATGAATATTCTTATTCTATTGGTTTGATTTGGACTTTTAAAAAAAAGTGTTGTTAACTTGTCCTTGGACTACAAAAGTATTAAAAATCTAAGGATAGAACTATTTGCAGAAATTATATGAAGATTTTTTGAGGGCTAGCCACCGTAGCCCGTTGTAGCAAAAACAACAGCGTCCAGTGGCACCTTACCTTAAAGGCTGAAAAATCTATTGTGGATCATATCCTTTCATCTTTTCTATGATTCTATGATCTGCCATAACCTAACACATGGGCTTTATCTGAAGGATGTTATTTTCATTCTGATAGTCTGAAATGTCAGAATGAGTTGTCGATGAACTATTTGCTGATGCAGAACTAAAGAAAGGCATCCCAATCCTCTCTAAACATGGGCAAGAGCTTTGTTCAAATACTTTATTCATGAGGGGACATAACTTTTAATTAGTCACCATTACTTACCGATCTGAGCTGCAGAAGCCACTAGGATCCAGAAGGTAATGAGGTAGGGCACATGGACGTGCAGCCAATCAAAGGAGATTATATGGATGCCTCCATTGCTGCTGTTTGCTGCATTGCTTTCCCTTGAAGCACCAAGACTAAGAGCAGATCTTCCAGGAAGTCCTCCTGAACTGTGCATCAACAATGTTAGAAAAATGAGCAGACATAAAACAAATGCCCTGTCTCCCATTATCAACAGGTACACTAGAAAGACTGTCTCCTTCCTTTAAGTTTATTTTGTTTATTGTAGTGTTGCTTAACTTGAACGTCTAAGAGGGCTTCCCACTTTTGCTTGCAGTTGCTTGGATATCCAGCTGACAATGCCTAGCTTTTAGAAATGCGATAAATATTGAGTTCTTCCATTCATATTTTGCTGCATGTTCCCCTGCCAGTATCCCTCAGGTCTCTTATTCTCAAAAGCTCTGGCCCCTCCTTAGCAGATGCAGTACTCAACACGAGGATCCAACCTACTCTAGGAAGCCCTCTCAACTCTGACTTTGGAAGAAGGAGTGCTTATTACGGTATTATAGTGAGTGTTTAAGTGGAGGGAGAGGCCAGATAAATTGCCTCTAGACAGGTTTATGACAGCCACTTTCCCCCTTCGTTCCTACCTGTGGATTTGTAAATAAGTGCAAAAGATTAACCGCATCTTGTCTTAATAATTATAGAGAGGTAGGTGTTCCAGGCTCTTTTGAAGAAAGTACATTGCCATGGACTTCGCTCTCACTTGAACAAAGGGCATCCTAAAGGGAGATTGAAATGCAGCAAGTAATTCAGGTAAAAGACAAACTGTGAAGGTAGTAGGCCCTTCAGGATGGGTAACCAGTGGACTGAATCCAACTTCTCTCTGCAATATGTGATGGTTTAATTCATTGGCGAGTGAAGCAGATGCTTTTACAGAACCAGGAAAGGGGGCTGAAACCTGAAATAGAAAAACCCCTCTGCCAATTCATAGTAATGACATTTTAAGTCAGACGGAACAACTGAAGTGTCTCCAACCTATTGTCCTGTTAGGGGGTGAGCCAACCATCAAGTCTGGTCTACAGCTTCCAAGATGATGCCAAGGGTACATCTTGCATGAAGAAAAACCCTTAAAATAAAGAGCAGTTTCCTAAAAGTTGCAAGTCAAGTTTAGAAATAAAGAGCAATATCCATCAGCCAAGTTAAAGAAGGATTAATTCAGTTTGCACTAGGACTGGAGAATCTATTTTACAAACAGATGAAAAGCACTTGGCCTGTTTAGCTTAAAAAGCTCTTCTTCCCAGGTAACATTCTTCCCTGAAAGCTATTTGGAATGTTTCATTATGTTCCACTGTTAGCTGAAACAAGACTTGGTAGTCAGGAGAGCTGAAGACTGGTTGGGGACTCAGGAGGAAGCCTTCACTGTGGCGACACTTAGGGCTAAAATACACAGTACGTTAAATACATAGTGTGCAGCTTACCCTGTCTTTCTTTTTCACTTACAGGTATGTGTGTAGTGTAGCGCCCCAATCTGGGTCAGGAGGACCACCATGCATGGATAGGGGAGGTTTAAACCTTCAGATCCCAGCCACTTGTTTTCTTAAATTCCATCCCTCAGGAGCAAAAGAAAGAAAGAAGTCTCAATCCATGCCCCAAGGTGGAATTGGGGCCATCAGAAGGGAGAGCTGGGCCTTGAAGTTGCCCATCAACAGCACCTGGACAGCAGACGGAGCAGGGCACTCTGGTTACCTGGTCACAGAATTCCAAACAATGGTGAGATGTACTGTATTTCTATTTAAATTATAATAATTTCTAAATTTGCATCTATACATGTAAATTAGCATATGCAAATCGCTGTCCTCTAGAGGCATGGGGGGGTGGAGGGGAAAAATCAAATAAAAAGTCTCTACTTAGAGCCGCTGGATCAGCATGTTCTGCATGAAAAGGGGGAGATGCTGCGCTATGATGCCAGTGTTTGTACTCAACTTGAGGAAAGCTGAACTTTGGAACTCCCTGCTACAAGGACACTGTTATGGCAAACAATTTGGCAATTTCCAAAGAAGGATTAGATATCAGTAATTGCCAGCTAATTATGCCAAACCCCACCTCCATCTGCTGCCATTTTGTGATTGGCTCCACCCTTGCACTACCATTTTGTGACTGGTGGGCCTCAGTCATTTTCAGCTTTCTCAAGGGGGCCCTGAAGTCTGAGAACATCAGACATAGGCAGTCTTGTTTACTGGGACATTTATTTTGATATCAGGTATTGGGTTGGTTCCATATTTAGTCATACTTAGAGCTGACCCATTGACATCAGTGGGTCTTAAGTATGGCTAAATCTGTATCCAATCCAATGTACTTTAGATCCACATATTCGGCATCTATTTGTAGCATGATAGATGATTTTAAAATGAGTTTAAAGTGCATAAAAATCAATGGTGACGTATTTAACCTGATTGAAAACTTAAGCATGCAATAAAACGCTGATAGAGAAGTAGGAAAAACAACATCCCTGTCAATTTTCTTCTCAGCAAAGCATGCATTCACGAGTTCATCAAGTAGAAGTGAGGTACTGAATAGGAGGAGATGAACAATAAATTTGGGACAAAAATAAAAAACTGCTCATGGCTGGCTTTCCAGTAAATGAGTAGTGTGAATACAGCTGGGATTTCTCCAGTGTTGGCTATGGACAGGACCGTATGTGCTTAAAAAAACAATCAAGTAAAATTCTGTGCCGAGGCGATCCACATTCTATGCTAAGAAAAATGGAACATTGCAATATTAGTCAAGTTTACCTTGTTCACAACCCTGTGCATTCCCCTGCCCTATGGCAGCAGCAGCACCTAATTACTGTACAGTACAGTCATGCCTTGGATTGAGAGCATAATTCGTTCCGGAAACGTGCTTGTAATCCAAAACACTCGCATATCAAAACGAAATCCCCCCAAAAAAATTTGTACAGAGATTTTTAATTTAAGCCGTACTACAGTACTTGTATTGCAAGACGTCACTTGTATATCAAGTAAAAAATAAATAAATGAATATTTAAAAATTTGCTTGTCTTGCAAAACACTCTCAAACCAAGTTACTTGCAATCCAAGATATTACTGTATATAGATTCAGGGCAGGGGAAATGCACAATGGCAAGATGTCAAGACATGGATAAGTTGTACCAGTACCAAATATTATTGTTGAGGTTGGGGAGGAACTAGACATACAGTCACCACTTTGGGGGGCAGCTACATGTATATAGGAACATTACTTTCAGCCAAGGATGCTGTTAGGCACTTAAAAGGTTCAGGACCCAATCTTCCCACTGGTATCAACGGAAGCTTTTCTAACTTAATTTCCATGCGGGAGGGGAGATTTTTGGGGGGGCCACAGTGCACAGGGATGGGAATGTAACTGTGGCAGACCGAACCTGGTCCGTTGCGCGGGTTCGGCACCTTAAGAGTTAACCAGCACCAAAATCGTGCCCTGTACGCGGCTGTCAAAACCTTTACTTTCAGCCGCGAGTGAAATTGACAAGGAATCCCCTTGGAAACATAGGGAAGCCACAAGCTAGTCAGTTACAAAAGAGTTTAGAACTAATAGACTACAGGAATTTCACAGTATAAACAGAGCAGTCAATTCAGATAAGAAAATGGAAGTATTCAATTTGCTTTCTAGGGAGGCTTTGCTCGAATGCAGAATATTACCTGACACCAGAGACTCTGACTCTAGGTTCTAACATAGCGGTTTGCTTTGCCGATCGCCGGGCGTTCTGCCAGGGGTTGGAAGTTGCTTGGCCCTAGCCGGAGCTAGCAACCTGACCTGTGCAAGTCTGCACCGTGTTCCCAACAACCCTTGGTTCTTTGGCACGTATCTTTTCTACCCTCCTCCGCCCCCTCCCCACCCTTGATGACTAGGTGGGCTGGTCCCGCCCCGTGGGGTGGTGGCGCCTTTCGGGTGCTGGCATCTCCATGGGTACTTTGGGGTACTTTGCAGCTCTTTGAGTTGAGACTGCATCCCCCCACCTCCGGAATCTCATGCTCTTCCTTGAGGGAAGTGTAAATGTGTCCCATTGAATGTATGCAGATGTGGCAGATGTGTAACCGGTCTGCCCAGAATTGTGTCTCCTGTGCCCCGGGTGGGGATTATGCAGACAGAGGGGTGACAGCGGAAAAGGGGAAAACATGTCAGGGTTCAGTATGTCAGGGTTCAGCAGTGTACTCAGGCTTTCTCTCCACAGTAACCCTTCCCTCCTTAACTGTAACCCCCCTGGAAATCCCCCCCCCCCGCATGGCAGCTAAGCCTAGGAAAAATCTCCCATTGGCACCAATGGAAATATTTCCCCCCAAAGCTGAATTGCCATGCCAGGGATGGGGACTCGGACTCGAGGACTCGACTCGTGAGTCGGACTGAGTCCCCCCTCTGACTCGACTCGGACTCGAGTCCCAATATTTTTAATGGGACTCGAGACTCGACTCGGGACTCGAGACCAAGGACTCTTCAACATCCCTGGGCTGTGCCAGAAGGAGTGGAGAGGAGCGTGATTGCCGGCGAAGAGCGCATGGAAGC
Organism: Shinisaurus crocodilurus; assembly: GCA_021292165.1. NCBI lineage: Eukaryota > Metazoa > Chordata > Lepidosauria > Squamata > Shinisauridae > Shinisaurus > Shinisaurus crocodilurus. Next base: position 89,411,654 of record CM037880.1, on the reverse strand, counting down.
GAGGTGTGCCACTGCTCGGCCACTATGGACGGCTACCAGGAGTGCAGCCCCAACAGTGTGTCAAGATTTATTTTGATTGATGTGTTGCGTACTTGGGAGAGGCAGAAGAAGGACCTGAGATTACTCTGTGTGGCTGCTCTGAGTGTGTTTCTGGTTCCAGCAAGTTCATCACCAGTGGAGCGGGTGTTCAGTGAGGGTGGAATTGTGATGAGATCTCACCGTTCCAGAATGCGGGCCAAACATTTAGAAAAAATCATGTTCCTCAAATGCAACATGGATAAGTTTTAGGAAGTACTGCAAGTTTATTTTTTAAAATCATTTTTCTAAAATGCAACCTTTCAGACATTTTGGGTTTGGCTGCCTCTGCCTGCCTGTCTGGGGTTCCCAGCCTCCTCTGCCTGCCTGGTCTCTTCTTGACCAGTTCAACAGTTGAATTGTCCAAGACAAAGGCCTCTGCCTGCCTGCTTTGGGGTTCCCTGCCTCCTCTGCCTGCCTGGTTATTTTGGGTTTTTCTGCCTGGTGTGTTCTTGACAAAATCAGTGGCAGAGTTTTGAAATAAAAAGGCACACTTGTGCCTAGAATTTATTGAAGCCACACATCTGAAGTAGCCTTATTTTGTTGGGAAAAACCCCCATTGATTTTAATAGGGACTCGTGGAGTCAGCTTTGGGAGTGACTCGTGACTCGTGAGTCACCATTTTGGACCAAGGACTCGGACTCGGACTCAAGACTCGGGTCCAAAGACTCGTGACTCGACTCATGACTCGAGACCAAGAACTCTTCAACATCCCTGTGCCATGCAGGAGATGGTGTTTGAGAAAAAAGACCTTCCATTGGCACCAATAGACACTTAAGTCTCCAGGGAATACATTTGTGGCTGTGGGAAACAGATTTGGAGCCAGGGCCCCATGGGCCCAGGCCTACAGAAGTTTCAGCACCGAGGGAAGTAGGGTTGCCACCTTCCCCCCCTCCTTCTGCTCCTGTGCCTTTAACAGTAACATGATCTCCAGACATTAGCTGGTTATAATTATTAACTCCATGCAATGAAAAGCTTCACCGTGTTGATTTGTACAGTTCAAGCTGCTGCTTAAAGCACAGGAACAGTCCAGGCTGCCGCCTCATCAGTTGGCAAGCCTAGTGGGAAGCCACACTTTGCACGCAGCCTTCATCTGCATTGACTTATGTTGTCAGCACTATACAAAAGGTTCTGCAACATTTCAAAACTAAAAACAAATATGTGAAAGACCAACAACCGGGTCTTTTGCGCGAGTTCGGCACTTAACGGGTTAGCCGGCACTGAGATATTGCCCTTCAAAGGGAGCAATTTAAACCCAACCGCGACCTAAGAATCACTCGCAACCGTATTTAGACTAAAGAACAGACTTTTATTAATGGAGCGGAACTAATAGATTTCCAGGAATACTACAACATAAACAAAATCAGGTCGTGACCTGACTGATCGGAAACCTTCAATTCCCAGGCTAGCGTATTGCAGCAAGACTCGCACCAAAGACTTTACACTCACGAGCTTCTGGTAGCGGTCTGCATAGTCTGACTCCGAGCCCGTCTGCGCTCGGGGAAAGAAGCTGTTTGGGCTAGCCGAAACTAGGGCTGAGGATGACAGCCTGTCCCGTGTTCCCAACAACCCTTTTCGGGTCAGGCAGAGGGGTTTTCTACCCCGTCCTCCCCCCTTCCCGCCCCTTGCTGATCAGGTGGGCTTATTCCTGCCCCTTCTGATCAGGTGGGCTTATTCCTGCCCGGGAAAAGGTGGCGCCTAGGAGTTACCGGTGCCCTTTAGGGAATACTTCGCAGCTCTTTGAGACTGCCCTTCACCTCCTGATGGTCCATGCTTCTTCTTGTGGATTCGGGCAGATGTGCCTCATTGAGGATATGTAGATGGGGTCACGTATTACCTGTCTGACCAGACTTGCATCTCCTGACCCCCACGTGGGGATTATGCAGAGAGGGGTTGCCAAGGGAAAACTTTGTCAGGGTTTATGTCACTGTGTGTGTGCTCAGGCTTTCTCCACAAAATAACTATCACATATAAGCAGTACACACAACTACAGCTCTCAGTGCTTGCTGCTATATACAGGATACGTAAGCAAAGTAAGCAAACATATAGGTCTCAAAGTCAGAGGAAGTTAGTTGTGCTTAAGATATATTGAAATGAATGGGGCTTAAGCCGGAGACCTACAATAGTGTTTTAAGGGTGTTGATTGGCTTGAGAGAGGTTTTGCTTTCCATGATGTGTACGCATAGTTCTTTTGTCCCAGTATCACCTGTGGTCAAACAGGTATGCAGGCTTTCAAAACAATACAAAACAAAATATTATACAGTACAGTACAAAAATGTATTCACTATAGGTGAAAGCGCAGGTAAATGAGCAGCAATCCCTCTTTCAAATCACCTTCAAATCTTTAGGGGGGAAATCATTATTTTACAAATTTAACTTGGTTTCTGCTAGCTTGATCGTTGATTTCAATGGGATTTAAGCATGAATTTTCCTGGATCAATGTTCTTGACTAAAGTTAAAACTTCAAAATTGAAAGACACCAGCCCAGCCTCGCTTGGGCAGGGAAGTTTTAAACATCACATGTTAAACATTCAGGTTACCAAATTTTTATTCCCAAATTCCCTTGGGTGAGTTTTCCAGTTGCTTTTAGGTGCCACATTATTTTGTTACTTCTTAGATTTGCCTGAATTTCATTTGTATATACCGGTAAATCTAAATTGATGAACGAACTAAAACTGCCAAGGAACTGAAATATGGGAATCATTTGAAAGGTAGCAGACTTAAGGACACTATGCAGGCCTGTGGCTTACGCTGGCTCAGCTTGTCTGAGTGTGGAAAGCTAAGCAGGGTCAGGCCTGGTTATTACTTGGATGGGGGACCCCTCCTCTAGTTTCCTGCATTGAGCAGGGGGTTGGATTTGATGGCCTTGTAGGCTCCTTCCAACTCTATGATCTATGAAATCTATAAACATGTTTAGACAGAAAAAAAGTCCTACAATTCCACGCATTCCCCAGCCAGCCATGTTGGCTGGGGAATGCTGGGAGTTGTAGGACTTTTTTTCTAGTCTAAACATGGATAGGATTGTGCCCTAAAAGATCTTAGACTCAGCAAAGCACTCAAACTTGGGGAAAGAACACATCTGCTGGAGGTGGGGTGTGGGAGAAACCCAAGAATCGGTGCAGCATTTTAATGCAAATGTCCAACATAGTTGTTCTAGATAGAAGCCTGCAGGGGTACTATCTAAATCAGCAGCATACTTTGAAGTTTTGGCTCTTCTCTCCTTGTCCGTTGGGCTGAAGACTTTAGGTCATAGAAAAGGTTATCTAGAATAAGAAAATCATTGTAGGCCTACATGAAATTTCATATCACTCTGAAGACACAGAATTCTGAAAACCCGCATGAGGTTATATGAGGCCCTGGAAGAGTTATTTGGGGAGAAATTACACCAAATATTTAAAGCATTATTACTTCATTGGGCTATTTTTATTGATGCAAGACTGTGCCAGCTATTGAATTACACAACCACTCTTCATCAGTCTGAGTAAGAGATTTTGTACATGGCTTGCATTCTCTTACATTTTTTTTTTTTTAAAGGCTTTAATAATTTGTATCTTTTTTGTCTTGGGACAAACATTATGTGAAGAAAAGAGCCTCTGAGGGTTCCTGCACACACACACACACGCCTCCTCATGTGTAAACCAAGTAAGGCCGGTTGGGGGCTGGGAGGAGGCGAAATGTGCATAAAGTATCGGGTGGGGCATGGCGCCTGAAAGTCCTGAAAAGTCTACAGTGACCCAGCTTTCATATGCAAATGTAGTTCAGGCCCAGTAAGTCATGAGTCATGGGTCCCCCTCCCCTGCCTGGCCAGGTGAAGTTCATCCTGATTGGCTAAAAGCAGCAAAGCTACAGAAAGGAGGAGGGGAGGGGGGAACAGGGTATATTTCCCAAAGTGTGGGTTTTGTCTTTGTTCGTCGTGTGGTTGCTGGCTGTGGAGCAATGGCGGCAAGCCACGCAGAGGTCCAAGCCTTCGGGCGGCCTCAGGATCTGACCCCAGGTAGCTCCTGGTGAAATTAGCTGAATGAGGGCTTTGGCAAGGCAAGCCTTGTGGAGGGCTACCCATCTCGGACCTTCGGGTAGGTGTGTAGTCTTCCCGGGCAGCAAGGCTGTGCTGGATCCAACCCTGGAAGAGAACTGACCCCCAGGTAACTAGTTGTGTGCCTGGGAGATATAAGGAATCAGGTTTTGTTATTTTTGTAGCTTTACTCTGTTTACCATAGTGTCTCTCTCTATTTCGTGTGCTTCTCTCATTTCCCACCTTTTGTGTAAAATGCTACCTGAATAAACCTTCTTTTGGTTTTTTACCCCACATGGTGTTTGTGGATTGCTCTGTGGTTCCAGCAACTAAATCCAGGTTACAGTCATAAAGGCAAGTCCCTGAACAGAGATTCAAGTAGGATTGCAGACAGCAGAGGCTGGCAGTCTGGTACCTTGAGATCTCTGGAGGTCTTGGGTCCTTTGGGTAGGAAAGGGTGGGTTGTGGCGGGTCAGCCAGCCCCCCCTTCCTCCACACATTACAACAGCTCTCTATTTGAAAAAGTATTTGTTTGATCAGAGAGCCAAAATGTATGGAAGAAACAAGATATTCCCCTTTTCTGCTTTTTAATATATTGTCAATCTGGTGTTCATGCTGGTTAAGCCTTTGCCATTGGTAGGTGAAAGCTGAATGTTTTTGGCTAAAGCCAGACACCTGGCAAGACAGTACCATGGAATTGTCCTTTCTCCCTCAGGCGACAGCATATCTCCAATACTAAATTATTTTGGGGGCCTGGTATTGTCACCAACAGTGATTCTGTGGAGGAGTCTACCCCTTTTCCAGTTTATAGTTTGATACTATACCCTCTTTGATGTACAAAGCGACAGCATCTCCAGTATGCCCTTCCATGTCCTTCCTATGGAATTTATATCCGGAGATTATATAAATCCCTCTATTCCACCAGGTTTATGTTTTGCCCACTATATCTCTGTTATCCTTTAAAGCAAAGCCCTTCAATTCCCCCATCTCCAGCAGAAATGATAAGATTCAGCACAGTTCAGAATTCTGCTCTTATATATATTCAAAGTTAAATAGAGTTATATTTCTTGTGAATATTTTATATCATAAATATTATAGCAAAAGTAATGCAAGAAAAACACATCCACTCCCTTGTTTCTGAAGCAAAAGGGATGTCTATACCCAGGACCAGTGCAAGGTAGTTTGGTGCCCTAGGCAAGATCAGATATTTAGCGCCCACCCCCTTCCCACTTGAGAGTGCTGTATTTTTTTTTCAAGGCGTTTCTGGCGCCCCCTTTAACCCTGCGTCCTAGGCAGCTGACTAGTTGGCCTAATGGTAGCACCGGCCCTGTCTATACCTAGTACTAAGCATGTATACATAGTACTAGGCCCATTTTAAACAATAGTAGTGAGATCACCAGAGATATAGATCGGGGGTCTTGAACCTCTTTCAGCCCAAGGGCTGAATTCCACTTTGGACAAGATCTTGGAGGCTGCATTCCACTTGTAGGTTGGGCCAATCGGGCAGGACCAAAGGCAAAAAGGATGGAGCCAAAAATACCCGCATAGGAGAGACATTTCAACCTTTCAGAATGGGGTGGGTGGGGAAGCCGCACAAAAGCCTGGAATAGGGCCAGGGAAAGGGGTGTGGTCTTCTGGAGGATGCCAGAGATGGCCCCTGGGCCTGAGGTTCTGCACCCCTGATGTAGCTGATCCTTAGAAATAATCATATGTGGTCTGAAATATGGGGAAGGAAGATGGCTGTCCCCCATCCTCACTGAATGATCCCCATGCCCAAAGTATTATGTCTCTAATAACTGGGAATTATGTTCCTTTTGTCCTCTGTATAGCAAGAATGAGCGTGTCCAAAATATCCATGTCCAGTTCTGCCCAGTATTTACATGCAAAACCTACCTGCTGAGCCTTCTCAAGGCTCTGCAAAATGCAAAGTGGAACCCATTCTTAAAGAAACTAAATCAACTACAGATAAACACTCTGATGTGTATTGAGCAAGCAGTGGGCTGTTCACACTGAGAACAGAAGAACTCACAAACCCCAATTTACAGGAAGCAGGGGTGGGGTGGGGTGGAATTCCATTCTCTTTTCCAATCACATACATACATTTAGTTCTTCTAACATTTTGGAGCAATTTGGTGTTTATCATTCACTATGCGTCCACCCCCCCCCCACCGTGGAAGCTATTTTTAGGCCTCCTTAATCCTTCTGTCTTGTCTACACATGCCCCCTCCTCAGTCTGGACTGATAACTGTGCTTCCAGGAACACTTGGGTGGCACAGTTCCAAATCTCAAATATTTATTATCTTTAGTGCCCTCTGAAATTCAAGGCAGATTATTTTTAGCTATTTATCTTTTTTGGACCTTGTTTTAGCTTGCTTAAGGCTTCCTAATCCCTCTATCTTTAGCTGTAGGACTTTTTTCTGTCTAAACATGCATAGGATTGCACCTCTCACCTCATCTTTGCTGCGAAGACCTGCTTCTAGTAGCGATAAAACTTCTAGAGCTGGGTTGCTGATATAGATCAACGCAGCTGCCTGCATTTTTGGACTCTCCTTGATGGCATGGTGTCAAGGTTCCACCTGTACCAGGACACCATGATCAGCTCCTTAAAGATATTTTGCCTCTTTAAGAGCCCCTCCTGTATCAGGATGCCAATTCTCTGCATTTTACCTTCTCTTCCCAGTAACGTGGGATTAGGCCTTAGGCGTGGTGCAAAAGACACTCCAAACAATTTGCTGTTAACAGTAACTGTTTACTTTGGTAAATTTTGGTATAGTAGATTCACAATAACTTAAGGTAATTACACAAATACAGCTGTATACTTTCAAAAAGCAGGTATAATAGAAATAAAAGAAATAATAATGCAGTTCTCTCTAACCTAGCTACTCTTTCACCTGTAACCTTAATAGAGATTCCTTCCCAGCCTAGCCCTGGCTGTTCTGCATGTTCCAGTGATATTCAGTCTCTGCTTCTCTGTCTGTCTCTGCTTCTTGGTGCCTGCAGTTTCTCTCCTCCACACAGCTTCTCTCCCTCTCCTCTGCTGCTTCTACCTCCCCTTTATATACACTCTCACAACTTTAGGAGGCTACAATCAGGTGACCTCAAACTGGGGAAATGAAACTTAACCCCATTAGGGGGGAAAGGAGACTTCTCTCAATGAGGGGGGAAAGGAAACTTGTAACTCCATGAGGGGAAAATGAAACTCATGAATGCCCCCCTCCCATCAGGAGATGTTTGGGCCTACAGGCTTCAACCTAACTCAAGCCTGTGTAGGCCTCAGTCCTTCACACATGGCTATGGGGACTGTCATGATGAGCACCAGCACTTAAAAATTTACCACTGCACCATTGGTTGAAATGTCTCTCCTGCAGCTTAATTACTGGCAGTAAGAGCTTTTAGCTAAAATATACTGGTAATTTGGCACCGCTCCTTTTGCCTTCAGACCCACCCACCACTGAAATGCAGCCCCAAGAGCTTCTCTACAATGGAATTTGGCCCTTGGACTGAAAGGGGTTCAGCACCCCTGCTCTAAATTAAGTACAGGGGGTCCAATCTAGATTGGGACCTAGCATGGGGTGGGGTAGAAGGATTTTAAACCTTTGCCTGTGCTAGTGGTGCAGATCCAGATCGGGTTCCCCATACCTGTAATTTTAATTGCTAAAGGATTACAGGTGTGTGTGAGAGAGAGAATTGTTGGAGGATATAGAAAGGAGTCGGTCCTATACTGGTTAGGACGAAGCCGAGTTTTCCCCCTTATGCGCAGCCTGGTTATTGAAACTGGTTATCACCACATGGGTTGCTAAACCCTGGTAAAAGGCTCTTTAAAGGAATGGATTGTCCATACAAGGTTTAATAATAAAGACATTTATTAGTTTTACTTACAGTCCATTTATTCATATATGCAGGATGCATATAGGCAGATTAGAGTTTTTGGTGTTAAGAGTCTGCTTCATTGTAGATCACTGGCTGGAAGTCAGCTCAGACCCTGCGTCCATCAGGTTGAAGAGGAGGAGAGAGAGTTGGCTGGAAGTAGGGAGGAGGGGTTACAAAACATGCACCCTGGGGATTTTTCAATTAACCCTTTCCTCCCACTGTAACTAGTGGTTATATTACTGTGAAGGACTGCAAATGGTCCTTTATCTCAAGACGAGAGATCAAAGGTGCAAAACTGCCAGCCTTGGCTCTGCCGTCTTGACACTGACTCTCTCAGGGCTTTACCCTTGGTCTATACACTGGATTTAGCAAGCACTGAACCACAGAGGAACTACACACACTGTGTGGGGTAGAACCAGGAAAGTTTATTTAAGGTAAACTGATTACAATAAAAGGTGGGAAATGAGGAAGGGGGAAAAGGTGGGGAGACACTTTGGTATACACAAGTAGAGCTACAAAACAACAAAACTAGTTCCTTTACTATATAAACACCCCGGCACTTACTCTTTGCCTAGGGGGTTGGTCTTCTTAGGGCCTGCCTCAGCAAAAGCCCTACTCCGTGCTCCTTCATGTCCAGACAACAACAACCAAACCCAGAAGCCACGGCTGGCAGTATAGATTCCCCCCCACCCCTCCTTTCAGTAGTCCGGCTGTCTTTGGCCAATCAGGATGAACTTCATCTGGGCTAGGCAGGGGAGGGGTGGCTCCTAGGTGTCAGAGGGGTAAACTCCTGATCATGACTAGAGTGCTTGGGGAACATTTGCATGTGAATACATGGGAGACTCTGAGGAAGCACAGGGCCATCAGAGGAAACTATGTAAATTTGCAGGAGATGATTCTGAGGCCCAGAGCCATCAGAGGAACTATGTACATTTGCATGAGGTTCCCAGCCCCCAGCTGGGATTACACTTATTTACACGTGTGTGGTGGGGGGTCTGCTTTTCTTCACAATTACCTTCTTGATTTAAGCAGGCAATATTACAATTTCCATCAAGAATTCAGATTGGGAACACAGGAGGGGCAAAGGGTAAAAGCCCCCTACTCCTACACTGGGGTCCTGATCCAGATCAGGAGGCCTGTGTTTACTTTAGAATAGAAAGAAAGAAAGGCATAATTGCTTGCTATGTCTTCAAACTAATGTGTAGCTTGGCCCTTATAAGCTACTTACTCTAAGATGCAGGCAGCATTATCCCTTATGCACTTCAGCTATGCATTCCCATTTGTCTATGTCTTTGTGCATGTGCATCAGCAACAGAGATGCATAATGGGACAACTAGCTGTTCACATGGGAGGAGGGGGAGTAAAAAGGCCTTTGACTTGGTTGATGTGCATAAAAGGGCAGGATGGTTATTATCAAGGCTTTGCTGGAGTTTAATTAGGAAGCCCTTAAGGGCCAGATTGAGCATAATGGCTGCCAGTTGTTTATTGTAAAGCCGGCTAACGTCAGCGTGTGCACATTTGCTTCTAAAAGAGTCAAACACTGATGCAAAGCATTAAAAAAGTTGAAAATAATTGCATGGGGGGGATGACTGGCTTCTGCAGTGGGGACAGTGCTTTGAAAGGTTGTTACAATGTGCTGGATAGACCTACCATATACCTCTGTGATATGATACTACTATTATAGAGAGAAAAATCTGCTCTATTGAAATGAGTGTATCGGTTTTTAATTTAATAATTTGCCTTTTTGGCTTGCATGTTGCTGTAAAACCCTAATAAAAGCAGTGTAAACAACCTATGAATGCTATCATTATGTTAAAATTAAAAGTAGTGAAGATCTCTCTCAGAATTGGCAGAACATTCAAATACTTTATCCTGTGCTTGCTGCACATAACAGATTCATTCTCATTCTCTCAAAACGTGGATTATTCTAAAACTATGATTACTCTGTTACTTTGCCAAAACCCATAGAACAGATTTCAGATAAAAGTGTCCTGTCCGTCCCCTTTACTGTTTAATACATGGAATCGCATCTTGTATTTTTGGATGGGAAAATATGCTGATCTTGTTGGTTAAAGGTGCAAATTTCGCCCTGATGTCAAAGGAAGTTTTATTGGAATGCCAAGTGATATGCAGGCTAGTCTTCCATTCACTAAAGTGCTTGGCACAAATTTGATCCTCAGTTCAAATCCCAGGATTCACTTGGGGTGGACCTGGGCAATCTATTCTCTATCTTGGCAGCTATCTTTATCTTACAGCTAACATCGACAGTGAAATCTAGCATCGTTTGAGCTCCGCAAGTGCCGCGTTTTCTCGAATGAAACATAGAGTGTTTGAGGATCGGGATATTTGTAAGAAGACCAAAACTGGTTTATGAAGCCATTGTATTGCCAACTTTATTGTATGCCTGCGAAACATGGACTATCTATAAACGTCACCTCCAACTCCTTGAAAGATTTCATCAACGTTGCCTCCGGAAAATCCTGCAAATTACTTGGGAAGATAGGCGAACAAATGTCAGTGTACTGGAAGAAGCAAAGACTACTAGCTTTGAAAAAACGATCCTTCAACGCCAACTTCAGTGGACCGGTCATGTTGTTCGAATGCCTGACTGCCATCTCCCAAAGCAGTTACTTTATTCCCAACTCAAGGATGGAAAGTGGAATATCGGTGGTCAATATAAGAGGTTTAAAGATGTTCATAAGGCTAATCTAAAAAAATGCAATATAAACAGCGAAAACTGGGAAGCTCTGGCCCATGAACGATCTAACTGGAGGTTCTATGGACTTTGAAGAAGCCCGAGTGCAAGGTGAAAGGGAGAAACGTGCTAAGCGAAAAGCACGTCAAATGAATCCTTTACAGGACTATCTTCCATCTGGTAACCTGTGTCCTCACTGTGGGAAGCTGTGTGGATCTGGAATTGGCCTCCACAGTCACTTATGGACCCATCGCTAGAGTCTACACAATTTTCTTTAGAATTTCCTCCTTTTAAAATCTCCTTTTTGTAAATTTTTTTCCTGGAAGACAATCTTACTCGGTCACGAGTGATCGCCTGATGATGATGATGATGATGATGATGATGATGATGATGATGATGATGATTTGCTCTCAACTTCAGTTTCTTGCCTGTAAAATGGCAAACTTTGATCAATTTAATCAATAACATCTTGAAGGGGAAAGTGCAGGAAACTAGATTCAGTCAATTACACCACTCCTTCCTCCCACTATATACCGTAGTCAAAGATGGGCAACTTGTTGATCAGACTTCAGTGGGATTTAAGCAGTGTAATTGTGTGCAGGATTCCAACTGTGCAGTTCCTGACACTTAAAAAACTTGATCCAGCAGCCAGGGATGCACATGTGTAACTCTGTTCAGATCATGGACAATAGTTCTGACCATATTGGTGGGATGTTGAGCACCACTAGACAGAAGCCTCTGATCTCAGAGGCATCTGGACATCCAGTGCCCCATCAGGCTGCTGCTGGCAGGGCGGGAGGAACAATGGAGGTGATTTTTGCCTCTCCGTCCTCCTCTCTCTCTTTCCCCCTCTAGACGGGCCTCTGAGTCCATCTAGTAGGGGTGTGCTGGCAGGGGTGGCACTGGAACTGGAGAGGCCATAGGATTCCTCTTATCCTGGCCTCTCCTCTCCCCTCCCTGCCCACTGGAATACCCCCCATTTGACTTCTGCGAGGTCCTCTGAGGCTGCTTTTGTGACCTCAGAAAGCAGCCAGTGTGATTCTTTCCACAGCGGGGAGGGGAGGGGGGAGGGATAGGATTGTGTAGCCACCCTTCTGAAGTCATAGCAGTGTCTACAGCTTTGGGAGGGGGATTCTGATAAATCCTATGGTTCCTGGGATGCTCTCCAGGAACCATATGACTGTTTTCTAAGTGCTCACTATATGTATATACATGTATGATCCAGTCCTTAGATTCATGTCCACTGGGTTCTAATTTCCTTTGCAGACCATTCCCACTATGCAACTTATTTTTAACATTTACTGGGAAAGAGACCCATTTTAAGATATAGTCTTCAAGGCATTACAAAATCTTTCCCAACTCCCTGCACTACAAACTTTTGCCATCGCTCAATTTACTTCCCATGCTTGATTGCAACACACCTGTTCATTAACATTTTGTTCTAAATGCTAAGGAAAAGCATCTGACATCACATCTCCACACAAGAAGAACCAGTTGTTCTGATATCTCATGAAGTGCAAATTTTTGTACAGGAACATCCTGAAGACACTCATAACATCATTGGTAAACTTCTCTCGTTTGCAACAAAAACTGAACATCCTGCGTTTCTCCTTAAAAGATCCTGGCAAAGAAACAATCATGTTCTGTGCTGAGGTTATTTTACTGTCATTGTTTTGAAAGTGTTTCTACTATGTTCATATAAACTACGGTATGTTATTTTACTGTCATTGTTTTGAAAGTGTTTCTACTATGTTCATATAAATGATTCAGCTGTTCATGATTCAACTAGGCTAAACTACATGTGATGTGGAGTTCCATGATAGGATTGCCTGCCATCTTTTTCTTCTCATAAAAGCAGTCGCAGGGGGCTACATGTGGATCAAGGCCATGGCACAGGAGGTGTTGCCCTCACACTGATTCCCTGATACAAATTACCCCTTCCCGGATGCTGCTTTTTTTGTGATGATTGGGGGGAGTGACAAAATGCCTGAGTTAATGGGTGTAGATTAATATTCCTGGGAATTGGTAGGAGAAGGTACTTAATAACCCATAGATTACAAATTATGTATAGCACACTGAAGGAACATAATCTCTTATAAAATACTTATGCCCATTGTGGATCAAGCCAGTTCACTGTTTCCCAGGTTAAATTGTAACAGTAGTTCCCTAGACGAGGGATAGGCAAGACCGAGGCCGCGTGCGGCCCACCATGGCCATTTGTCATCCCCCCCCCCACTGTTGCTGCCTCCACAACCCCCAAAATCCCAGCAGACTTTGTTTCCCAGCAGAATCTGTCTCCCAACAGCCTACCAAACAGATGTTCTGATTTTTTCCCCATTATAACAGACCAATGTGGCTGCAAATAATTTATAAATAAGCCAATTGACTTTAAAGCTTTATTTTTTTCTGGGCTTTTTGTTTATTTATTTACAGCATTTTTACCTCGCTCTTCAGCCAAAAAAGGCTCCCAGAGTGGCTTACAAAGATTAATATTAGACAGTCCCTGCCCTCAGGCTTACAATCTTTGTTTGCAAAGTCATGAATGATTCCACCCCCAAACAATTCTTCTTGCAAGTTCGTACTTACATAAACATAAGAAGAGCTATGCTGAATTACCGGTAGGCCGATCTAGTTCAGCATTCTGTTCAGTGTCAACCAGCTGCTTGAGGAAAGGCCACAAGTAGGACATGAGTGTAACAGCACCCTCCCACTTGTGTCCCCCAGCAACTGTTATACAGAGGCACACGGTTTCTGATACTGGAAATAATATATAGCCATCACAACTAGTAGCTAATTATAGCTTTATCCTTCATGAATTTGTCTAATACCCATTAAAAGGCATCCAAGTTGGTGGCCAAGTTGGTACCACATTTTGTGGTAGAGAATACCATATCTGAACTATACACAGAATGTGAAGAAGTACTTCCTTTTCTTCTTCGTGGTCTCTGTGCATCACCCATATGGGCTCTGCGCCTGCGCGAGGCCTCGTTTCGGAAATTTCTATAGCTGAGGAATTTTGGCGGGAACCCCTCCCCACTGTCCTAGCAGGCTCCCGCCCATTCCCTCAGTTCTCTTTCAACTGCCATTGCGGCGACCCCGTAGGAGACCTTCTTAGTCCATAGGACTACGTTTTTTAATAACTGCTGAGGTTTTATTTTTCTTATAATTCTTTTTGTGATTTTACTTTACTTCATAGTTTATCTCCTTCAGACCAATGGGTCTGAGGGAGCTGTTTACACAGTGAGTGAGATTTTTTGTTGCTCCTTTCCCTCAGGCCATTGGCACGGGGGGGGGGGCGCTTTTTACAAAGTGTGTAAAATTAAACTCCTCAGAAAGGGGCACTCGCTTGTATGTTTCCAGTGCCTTCTCCCACATCCAGCCCCACAGTGTTGGACATACAGCCTCACTTCACAGCCTCTAATCAGCCTCAGCCTCTTCTCAGCCTCAGCCTCTAACTGCTGCCTTGGGACCTAACCATGGATTAAGCAAACTTCTCACAAGCTGCATCACCGCCTCCAGCTCCGAAGAAGGGCTGTGCGGTTCGGTACCAGGCTGCATCACCGCCTCCAGCTCCAAAGAAGGGCTGTGCGGTTCGGTATACCAGGTTGCTTCACCGCCTCCAGCTCTGTACAGGGCTTGTGCTGTTCGGTACCAGGCTGCCTCGCCTCCAGCTCTGTCCAGAGGCTGTGCTGTTCGGTACCAGGCTGCTTTGCTTCCAGCTCTGTACAGGGGCTGTTCCGTTCTGTACCAGGTTGCTTCACCGCCTCCAGCTCTGTCCAGAGGCTGTGCTGTTCGGTGCCAGGTTGCTTCATCGCCTCCAGCTCTGTACAGGGGCTGTTCTGTTCTGTACCAGGCTGCTTCACCGCCTCCAGCTCTGTCCAGGGGCTGTGCTGTTCGGTACCAGGTTGCTTCATCACCTCCAGCTCTGTCCAGGGCCTGTGCTGTTCGGTACCATACTGCCTCGCCTCCAGCTCTGTCCAGGGGCTGTGCTGTTCGGTACCAGGCTGCCTCGCCTCCAGCTCTGTCCAGAGGCTGTGCTGTTCGGTACTAGGCTGCTTCGCCTCCAGTTCTGTCCAGGGGCTGTTCTGTGCTGTACCAGGTTGCTTCACCGCCTCCAGCTCTGTCCAGAGGCTGTGCTGTTCGGTACCAGGTTGCTTCATCACCTCCAGCTCTGTCCAGGGGCTGTACTGTTCAGTACCAGGCTGCTTCGCCTCCAGCTCTGTACAGGGGCTGTTCTGTTCGGTACTAGGTTGCTTCACCGCCTCCAGCTCTGTCCAGAGGCTGTGCTGTTCGGTACCAGGTTGCTTCATCGCCTCCAGCTCTGTCCAGGGGCTGTTATGTTCTGTACCAGGTTGCTTCACCGCCTCCAGCTCTGTCCAGGGGCTGTGCTGTTTGGTACCAGGTTGCCTCATCGCCTCCAGCTCTGTCCAGGGGCTGTGCTGTTCGGTACCAGGCTGCCTCGCCTCCAGCTCTGTACAGGGCCTGTGCTGTTCTGTACCAGGTTGCTTCACCGCCTCCAGCTCTGTCCAGGGGCTGTGCTGTTCTGTACCAGGCTGCCTTGCCTCCAGCTCTGTACAGGGCCTGTGGTGTTTGGTACCAGGCTGCTTCACCCACCCCCGATCCTGTATTCTGTACTGAAATGGTGGTTTCGATGATGTCCCAGGCTTCAGTTCTGAGGTGAGATATGGATTGTTACACTTGGTTCCAATTCTCAATCTCAGTATCAGACAGGTAATCTGATTGGTCCATACTTCCTAGGGCAGTGATGGCGGACCTGTCTGAGCCCGAGTGCCCAAACTGCAACACAAAACCAACTTATTTATTTCAAAGTGCCAACACTGCAATTAAACCTGAATACCGAGGTTTTAGTTTTAGAAAAACAACTCATACAGTTGTCCGAACTAATTAACATCTTTTGTCGTTAAAGAAAAACACAATAACAGAGCTTTCAATGATACAAACAGTTTTTTGTTGGGGAAAAAAATCAACTCAAAAAATTATTATAGTACTACATTGTACACATAGCCTGAAGGGAATTTATACAAACTTTTTAAATAATTAGGCACATGTATTTTTGGATAAGAGATTCTCAACTTGTAATATGATTATATGCCAGACTGAAATTGTATGGGGCAAGCTTTACTCCGGGTCCTTTCCCTGCTTCTACAGGTGTCGGATTAGTAAAAGTAAAAGTCAACCTGTACTAGGATGAGCAAGATAAACAAGAAAACTAAACGTGCTGAACACATTTTAAACACTTTATGTCTTGGACTGCAAACACTGCATTAGGTAAAAGTTTGCATTGGGCATGCTTTTGCACAATTAATGTGATTTTTGCTATTGCATGCATGCTGATAATTTGTCAAGCCTCGGCTCATACTCCGTTAGTTTGAGAGCAACACATGCAGCACTCAGGTCAACTGTTAGGGCTTTACATCCAAGCCATGCTCTGTGCATCATTCTTCAAAATCTTTTAAATGTGATAGCAATGTAGAAAAGAATTCTGTAACAGGAATTCTAGAATAAAATCATTTTGTTCCACACTGTGAGAAAGAACAAGATCATTAGTGTTTTGCAGAAGGGGATGGTCTTTTCGCGATCTGGTGACCAATGACTCGAGTGCCCACAGAGAGGTCTCTGCGTGCCAGCTGTGGCACCCGTGCCATAGGTTCGCCATCACTGTCCTAGGGACTCTATTAGTATAAGGACTGGAGATATGGACAAGAATGTAAAATGTACTACATGGTTCACGTTCTTCGTTTAGTTTACTGCTGCCAATTGGAACATCCATATACTCCGCAGTATGAGGCTGCTCTTCTGCCTGTGTCTGCCTCCGCTGTCCCGCACCTTAGCCTTGCTTCTGCCCACTGCTTCCTCGGTTCCAGCACCAGACATGAGATTTATTGCTGTACCGACTGCATCTTCTGCATCCGATGGAAGGATTTGTTTTCCATTTCTGCTTCTTCTGCATGCTGCTGTGGGCACACATGACACTTTCTAGGGAAACAGACAGTTGAACCTTGGGGGAACATGGTGGCATTCTCCTGCTGCGTTAAGCTTTTGAGTGGCCAACTATTGGGCCACAATGTCTAGTTATCAGTAGTTTCCTCTGGGACAATATAGCGTCCTTGTGCAATTTTCTTTTGCAACCTGTCTCTCCTACCAGCAAATAGACATGGCAACTCATCAGACCATGTTGTTTTTTCCCCACTGCGATGGTAGCAGCAGTAGCATTACAATGCATGCCTAGCTCTGCTTTGCTGGGTGCTTTCAACAGGTTAAGTCCCCAATACAGGACTTGCCTCTTGGTAATGCAATAATAGTCTCTGTGCAGACAGCCAAACCACAGCCCAGGAAAAAGGGTCTGTGCCAGTCTCTTCTATTTTACATGCAACATGAGTGGGAAATGTACTCTGCTATTTTTTCCTCTCCTCGAACCTGAGACAATAATTGCAGCAGCTTGGTACCAATTTAACAAGTAAGGGAACAGGCACCGCTAACTGGCGGCATCTTTTATTTCAAACAAACAAACAAACAAACGAGAGGTTGGCTCTGAACATAAAATTGGTCTGAATTGCGTTGGTGTATATGAAAGATGTGTTGTTCCATATTGGAACCAAGAAGTCCAGTCAGGACTTTCTCTGCCTTGTCATCTATACTTATGTCCGCAGTGGATCCAGGATTTTCCAGTACCTTGGGGAATGGCCATTTGTCACCCCACAATAGCAGACCTACTGAGAACAATTTAGTCTTTCACGATCTCCTAGTAGAATTGTCCCTATCTACCAACATGTGGACGTCTACGCTAGTGTCCACACGGTTAGTCCACTACATTTAGGACACTATTTTATTCAACGATGGGAGGAGCTAGCTTGCCTTGGGACAGACCGGATACATTGCCTGCAGACTCCCTCCTTACGGATTGTCACTGCTTATTCAATACAGTTCTTTCTCAACCTTGTGGCCACCTTCATCCCAGTCGCCGTATATACCAGGCTTCACATGTGACCATTGCAACTACAGATCCTCAATGCTTTCGACCTGTGCAGTAATGCTCGGGAAAAGTGGCTCTGTCTTTTAAGCTCAGTCAGGGTCTTGCTTCAGGGTGGATATCTCTACGAAACTCCCTTTGTGCTATCCCAGCCTTCCATTGCGAAACGAAAGCCGCAGTTCCTTCTCTCACAGGTTGGGAGAGCTAATTCGATCTCTCACTGTTCATGGTTCCTGGTCCAGTTAGTCAGTCAGTCAGTCAGGCGATCACTCGTGACCGAGTAAGATTGTCTTCCAGGATAATTTTTTTTTTTTACAAAAAGGAGATTTTAAAAGGAGGAAAATTCTAAAGAAAATTGTGTAGACTCTAGCGATGGGTCCGTAAGTGACTGTGGAGGCCAATTCTAGATCCACACAGCTTCCCACAGTGAGGACACAGGTTACCAGATGGAAGATGGTCCTGTAAAGGATTCATTTGACGTGCTTTTCGCTTAGCACATTTCTCCCTTGCACCTTGCACTCAGGCTTCTTCAAAGTCCATAGAACCTTTGTGAAAGTTAGACCTCCAACCTCCAGTTAGATCGTTCATGGGCCAGAGCTTTCCAGTTTTTGATGTTTATATTGCATTTTTTTAGATTAGCCTTAAGAACATCTTTAAACCTCTTATATTGACCACCGATATTCCGCTTTCCATCCTTGAGTTGGGAATAAAGTAACTGCTTTGGGAGACGGCAGTCAGGCATTCGAACAACATGACCGGTCCACTGAAGTTGGCGTTGAAGGATCATTTTTTCAATGCTAGTAGTCTTTGCTTCTTCCAGTACACTGACATTTGTTCGCCTATCTTCCCAAGTAATTCGCAGGATTTTCCGAAGGCAACGTTGATGAAATCTTTCAAGGAGTTGGAGGTGACGTCCATGTTTCGCAGGCATATAATAAAGTTGGTAATACAATGGCTTCATAAACCAGTGTTTTGGTCTTCTTACAAATATCCCGATCCTCGAACACTCTATGTTTCATTCGAGAAAACGCGGCACTTGCGGAGCTCAGACGATGCTAGATTTCACTGTCGATGTTAGCTGTAACAGAAAGATAGCTGCCAAGATAGAGAAAATGATCGACATTTTCCAGTATTGTCCCGCCAAGTTAGATAGATGGCATCACCAAAGGGTTAGCTTGCACTTTGGTTTTTTTGATGTTAAGTGAGAGACCAAGTTTTCCGTATGCTTCTGCAAAAGCATTTAGGATAGTTTGGAGATCATCCTCTGAATGTGCGGAGACCACATTATCATCAGCATACTGAAGTTCCACAACGGAGGTTGTACCTGGCAAGTGTCGTACCATATAACCTGTCTCAAGCTACTGGCCATCCGGAATGTCCTTCCATCTTTTGAGATCGTCTTCACCTGCAGCCAAGTACAGGTCCTAATAGTCATCACTTCCGTGATGTGTTTCTTCAACAAGCAAGCTGGTATGCGATCTGTTCCCCTTGCTCTGTTGACAATTCGGATCATGGAAGGGCATATCCCATGACAATGCATGTTGCTGGGACAGAAGATCTATTCGGCAGTGCCTTGAGCCACTCTAGACAAGGGTCCTGCAAGTGACAACTTCACCCAGATGTGACTCAGGCCCATTCTTCGCTGGTGGCAATTTCTCTAGATAGAGTTTTGGCCACAATCAAAACTATGGTGTGCCTGAAGTTCAGCAGTAAAATGAGTATGGCTCTTGAGGAGCTCCTTCCTGCTTCCCTGGCGAGACAATCTACTTAAGCTTTTTTTTTTTTTACATTTCCATTGATTACAAAGTTGGTGGCTGCGGTGCAAATGGGTCACAGTAAGCGGATTCTAATCACCCTTTGGTGACCCAGGCAGGCCCATATCCCGATGCTCCTCTGCTTGTCCAGAGTGTTTTTCTGCATCAGCTGTCGATATCGAACCTTCCCTCTCAGGATTGAGGACAGTTCCGATATCCTGGTCTATTGATGATAACACTACCAGCGCGAAACATCCCTCCCGGACTCACACTATGGGTTTCTTCCCTACTCTCCGTGCTGTGCTGGATACGGTCAGAAAACCTGTTACTAGCCATTCCTCTGGGCCCAAATTTAAAGCCTTTCTAACCTTTGTTACTATGACTAACCTGGACCTGCTTCGATGCCCACTTTTCCCCGCATCTTGCAAGACTTACTCACTCTATGGTGAGAGGGATAAAACCCTCTTCTCTTTGCACATTCCAGTCAACTATCCGCCTATGAAGTCTGTCTCTGGGTTTGGCAGCCTGCCCTGCCTTGGCTTCTCTTCCAAAGCTGTCTTGAGTTTCCAAGTCATCCAGAACCTAACACTACTTTCCCCCCCAGCACCTTTTTCCTCGCCTTTGGAGCCATTTCTTCACGTGATGAATATCTGCAGGGCATTCATGGTCTATAAGTCATGGGCTGTATCTTTCAGGCAATCACGGCTTTCTCATATGCATGTGTGGGTTATCCCATCTCACCTCCTAGACCAGTGATGGCGAACCTATGGCACGGGTGCCACAACTGGCACGCAGGGACCTCTCTGTGGGCACTCGAGCCATTGGTCACCAGATCACGAAAAGACCGTCCCCTTCTGCAAAACACTAATGATCTTGTTCTTTCTCACAGTGTGGAACAGAATGATTTTATACTAGAATTCCTGTTACAGAATTCTTTTCTTCATTGTTATCACATTTAAAAGATTTTGAAGAATGATGCACAGAGCATGGCTTGGATGTAAAGCCCTAACAGTTGACCTGAGTGCTGCATGTGTTGCTCTCAAACTAACGGAGTATGAGCCAAGCTTTGACAAATTATCAGCATGCATGCAATAGCAAAAATCACATTAATTGTGCAAAAGCATGCCCAATGCAAACTTTTACCGAATGCAGTGTTTGCAGTCCAAGACATAAAGTGTTTTAAATGTGTTAAGCACGTTTAGTTTTCTGTTTATCTTGCTCATCCTAGTACAGGTTGACTTTTACTTTGACTAATCCGACACCTGTAGAAGCAGGGAAAGGACCCGGGGTAAAGCTTGCCCCATACAATTTCAGTCTGGCATATAATCATATTACAAGTTGAGAATCCCTTATCCAAAAATACATGTGCCTAATTATTTAAAAAGTTTGTATAAATTCCCTTCAGGCTATGTGTACAATGTAGTACTATAATAGTTTTCTTTTAAGACAAAAGATGTACATTATGAGTTATTTCTTCATTGTTTTTTCTAAAACAAAAACCTCGGTATTCAGGTTTAATTGCAGTGTTGTGGCACTTTGAAATAAATACGCTGGTTTTGTGTTGCAGCTTGGGCACTCGGGCTCAAAAAGGTTCGCCATCACTGTCCTAGACTGTTGCCACCATTGAGTTGCCTTATGAGCCCACACAGTGGGATCAGTGTCAATGCCAAGTCTGATGCTAGTACCTGAAGCAGATATATTTTCGGTATCGAAGGTGCCTATACCGATGCTGACGAGATTCCCTCAGTTCTGAGGCCACAATAGGCGGTCTCAGAGGACTGAGGGAATGGGCGGGAACCCGCTAGGGAGAAGTGTACTAGGACGGTGGGGGAGGGGTTCCTGCCAAAATTCCTCAGCTATAAAAGTTTCCGAAATGAGGCCTTGTGCAGCCGCACAGCCCATATGTGTGAATGCACAGATGACCACTCGAAGAACCAGTTACAGGTAAGCAACCTGTTCTTATCTGTCCTGAATTACCCACCACTCACTCTCATGAGATGACTCCAGGTTCTAGTATTATGAAAGAGAGAGAAAAACATTTCCTTATCCACTTTCTCCACACCATGCATAATTTTGTTCACAGCTATTATGTCTCCCGGTACTCGCCTTTTTTCTAAGCTAAACAGTCCCAGAAACTGTAACTTTCCCTTGCTGGGGAATTGTTCCAGCTCCTTGATCATTTTGGTTGCCCTTTTCAATAGATAAAATAGCTACGGAAGATTTGAGGGAAAGGAGAGTGGCTGACCAAAACAGTATTTAACAGTCCTTCTCTGCAGAAATCCTATTGGGATGCAGTCACTAATGGGTTTATAAAAAAGATCTGAAGAGACAAATATTGAGTCAGTCTTGTCAGTAGTCGCTGGTATTTTACCATGCTGTTGCCTGCACTGCTGAGAGCCTGTTCAGGTAATAATAGTGGCTGAAAAGTGCCTAATGAACTCACAATGCAATCATTTGCATGTTACTCAAAAGTAAGTCCCATTGAGTTCAATGAGACTTACCCCTAGGTAAGCATGTATAAGTTTGCAGCCTCATTCTAGTATCAGGCTAGCACAGGTTGTCAGTGCTGAAGTGGAAGACAGAACGGAGCATGCTGTTCTTTTGTTGCTGTGGGTGAGGGAGGCTAATCTGATTGGCTGTGTGGCTGAGAGCCTCTGTGGGAATATATGGTGGAGGATTCCTGATGGGTGGAAGAAAGGGAGGAGGAGGGTGAAGAGAGCACAGAACTTAGGGATGACCATTCTTTAAAAGAGGAAATGACTGTTTGCATGGAGGTGGGGGGAAGAGGGAAGGAGGACCACCATGTGGTGGCAGGGAGTCACAACATAACATAGCTTACCATCAGGGCCGGTGCAAGGCAGTTTGGTGCCCTAGGCAAGATCAAATATTTAGCACACACCCCTTCCCACTAACAATGGAAATAACTCTTTGTTCTGAACAATTCCACCTCCTATGCAACATATCACTTAATTGACCTCTCCTAAATTAAAGAATGAAGTCCACGTGCCAATGCACATTGCCTTGCCTAGAACTCAAAGTCCATACCCTCCAACATTTCACAGATGAAAATAGAGACACACATGTGAATTTGTAAGAGGCATGGTTAAGCAACATGAAGGTGTGATCAAGAGGGTGTGGCCAGGCAACATGAGGGTGTGGCCAAGGGTATGGCCGGGCAACCAAAGGGCATCAGTCAAGTACAAAAGTTATTAGAGGAAACACACAAAACTGCAGTATTTTTTCTCCCTCTCACCTAGAACCTGGGGTTATCCACTAAAGCTAAATGGTGGCACATTTGGGACAAACAAAATGAAGTATTTCTTTGCATAGTGCATAGTTAAACTGTGGAATTCACTGCCACAAGATGTAGCGATGGCTGCCAACTTGGAGTAGACAAATTCATGGAGGTTAGTATCTAGTTTCCCTTCTCAAGGCATTATATTACTGATAAGGCTATCAATGGATTAGTCATGATGGCTATATAGCACCTCCAAGATTGGAGATACCATGCCTCTGAATACCAGTTGCTGGGGAACATGAGTGGGAGTGTACTGTTACCCTCATGTCCTGCTTGAGAGCTTTCCAGAGCATCTGGTTGGTCACTGTGGGAAACAGGATGCTAGTGAGCCAGTGTGGCGTAGTGGTTAAGGTGTTGGACTGGGACTCGGGAGATCCGGGTTCTAGTCCCCGCTTGGCCATGAAACTCACTGGGTGACTTTGGGCCAGTCACTGACTCTCAGCCTAACCTACCTCACAGGATTGTTGTGAGGATAAAATGGAGAGGAGGAGGAGGATAATATAATGTAAGCCGCCTTGGGTTCCTTGCAAGAAAAAAGGTGGGGTATAAATATAATAAATAAATATAAATAAATAAATAAATAAATAGACCAGATAGGCCTTTCCAGTAGGGCTCTTTTATGGTCTTATGGTCTTAACTTAGCACAGAGAGGAAGGCATGAACACCTTCTCTTACAAGAAGATGCAAGCCCAGTCCCTATATACAAACCCAGGTTGCTTAAGTGTATGCAGGGACTTGGTTTGCATGAAGATGTCCGTCCTTTTGTCTGTTAGACTTATGGGTTGAATAAGTCTGGAGGTTAATTTTTGACAGCCAAGTTCAGAGCACAGGCCTTTTAAGGGCACAGATTGTGTCAGTCTGCAGAATAAATTCATGAGAAGCTGCCCATTATAAGTCTCTGACCATCAAGGAATATTCCTGGAGTTCCGATAGGAGCAAAGTCTAGTTTTACAGCCTGATGCTATAAATGTTCATTCAAAAGCTACTCCCACTTCTTTCAATGGGGCTTTACTCTTACTCCCACGGAATTCAATAGGGCTTACTCCCAAGTAAGTGTACAATTGAATCACACTATTAGATTTAGGTAAATTCAATAAGATGTCAAGAAGGGCCACCGGTATGGACTATGCTTTGTTAAAAGACTCAGAAGGCCTAACAGCTTCTTTTTTTTTTTTTATTAGAAAGGGCATGCCTTAAATGTAAATGTATTCTGGGACAAAATATTTCAACCTTTATTCTTTTAAAAAAATTCATGGTTAGAAGTTAATAAATATTTTTCCTTCCCACAATTCATATATCTTGCATTTGAGCACATATATCTAGTATTAAACACTGAAGCTCCATGTTTTAAGGCAATCTACAACACTGACCATCACAACTTGTGGCAGCAAATTGATTATGCATTGTGTGAAGAAGTATCGTGTAATTGAGGGATAATTGTGAAATAGAAGAAGAGGTAGCAGCAGCAGCGCCAGTGCTAGGATGACTTTTCCAGAATTATATTATCTAATATCTTATAATTATTACATTGTTATATATTATTTTATAATATTTTATAAGTGGCTTTTGCAATATTTTTTTGTTGATATCTGGTGGGTGGGTCAGTGCTTGCAGGGCAATCTCTTTTTGTTTTAAAATTGTCAGGATTGGCACAAATTCAACAGGTGAAGCTTACCCACCCACCCCACACCCCCAAACATGGAGCTTGAGATAGAAGGGGAAGTTTCTTGCATTTCCTTCTGACACTGAATCTCACTTGTTAGAGGCACAGAGTCAGCTCTGTTAGAAAATAAAATCTTTGGCAATATAAAGATAGGAATAATGTGATAAATTCCCTCATTCACCTCTTCCTCGGTTCAGGCCAGCGGGTGCAGCCTCCACCTCCATTTCTTTTCACCCAGCTAATCCCTTCCCCACAGCAACGGGCAGCAGGTAGAGCATGCACACACACGTGCGTGCGCACACACATCTTTGCCTGGCCTTTCCAGCTTAGCAGCATCTGTCTCTCTGTGGAGACCCTGCTGGAGTCTAAGCAGGGCTACTCTTAAAGGGGCCATGGGCAAAATTGCAGCTAAG
This sequence comes from Shinisaurus crocodilurus, assembly GCA_021292165.1. Taxonomy (NCBI): domain Eukaryota; kingdom Metazoa; phylum Chordata; class Lepidosauria; order Squamata; family Shinisauridae; genus Shinisaurus; species Shinisaurus crocodilurus. The sequence continues at coordinate 89,386,883 of CM037880.1, read as the reverse complement.
CTAAAACTGCAATCTTAGCTGCAATTGAATTTTGCCCATGTACCCTTTAAGAGCAGTTTAAAGTAGCTGGGAATTCCGGACTCTGCATGATGAAATGAGATGCTGTGATGGCTTAAGGGTTTTCGTGGCAGTCCTGGCATTTTTGTGGCAATTGGAGACTATGAAAGTCTTTCCAGAGTCTTGCTGCAGCTGCAATACATATTGGTCAAGTCTTGTTCCTAAAGCTTCAAGTGGGGCTCAGAATGATTTGGGTGAAGTTCCCCCTGCCCCAAGATAGAGCGCATTGCAATAATCCAGTCTTGAAGTTATTAGTGTCTGTATCACTGTGGCCGAGCTATCCCTGTCCAGGAGAGGCCGTAGCTGGTGAACCAATCAAAGATGGTAAAAAGGCACTCCGAGCTGCCGCAGTCACTTGGGACTCCAGTGACAATGATGGATCTAGGAGTATCCCCAGGCTATGAACCTGATCTTTCAAAGGGAGTGTAAGCCCATCCAGAACAGGCAATGAGCCTACCTCCCAGACTTGGGAACCACTCACCCACAGGGCTTCCATCTTGCCAGGATTCAGCCTCAGTTTATTGGCCCTCATCTAGCTTATCACTGAGTTCAGGCACTGATCCAGGACTTGCACAGCCTCTCCCGATTCTGTTGTCATAGGGATATAGAGCTGTGTGTCATCAGTCTACTGATGGCACTTGGCTCCAAATCCCCTAATGACCACTCCCAGCTGCTTCATATAGATGTTAAACAACATTGGGGACAAAAATAGTACCCTGCGGAACCCCATAGTGCAATTGCCAAGGGTCCCAATCTTACTCCCTAAAAAGGACCCCACAGGTAGGACTGGAACCACTGTAACACAGTGCCTCCAATGTCAAACCCGCGAAGTCGATCCAGGAGGATACCATGGTCGATGGTATTGCAAGCCGCTGAGAGATTGAGTAGAATTAACAGGATTGCACTCCCACTATCCTTCACTCAATAAAGGTCATCCATCAGGGCGACCAAGGCTGATTCAGTCCCATTACCTGGTTGAAACCCAGACTGGAATGGGTCTAGATAATCAGTATCCTCCAAGAGTGCGTCACCATGACCCTCTCAAGAACCTTCTCTAAGAAAGGGGTATTTGCAACTGGGCAGTAGTTATCAAATACCGTTGGGTTCAGACCTCCAGAGTGGGTTTTTTCAGGAGTGGTCGCACTACTGCCTCCTTAAGGACAGCAGGAACCACCAGCTGCCAAGGGGCAAGTCCCTCTGTGTTCAACTGGAGTGTACTGATAGGTAAGTTTACAGCCTTATTAGCCATTATGCTACATCAGTGACACCAGAAACACTAGATGAATATATTTACCTTTTACCTTAACTATGAAACTGCCAGGCATCATAACTGTGAACAAGACTTGTGAGAAGATAACATATTTAATGTATGTTTATTTATTATATTTATGCCCGTTTCTAATACACTTGTAAGCAAACTTGTTAAATGTTATGTATCTCTGATTTTGGTTGGAGCCTTATCCGTTTTGTTTTGCTGTTTCTATTTTGTCATTTAATTGATTTTTTGTATATATGATTTTTATGTTTAATGCACCACTTTTAAGCATTTTTAAAGCAACATGGTTTAGAAAGACACCCCTTTGATATGCTTAGGGCGCAATCTTATGCATGTTTAGACAGAAAAACATCCTGCAGCTCCCAGAATTCCCCAGCCAGCATGGCTAGTTGCAGAATGCTGGGAGTTGTAGGACTTTTTTTCTGTCTAAACATGCATAGGGTTGTATCCTTAATTGTATTTGGTATCTTTCCTCTTTGTATGTTGTTTTGTAAGGGCTTGGCCCTAAAAGCAACTTGTAAATACTTTGAATAAATGAAAAAATCAGTATCAATAAATGACAGAATGTAAAAGACAAAAGTTTTAAGCATAAACTGTTACCTTACCACAGTGCAAAACAAAAACAAAAGTCCACCCAAACCTCGTACATTACACAGGGCTAGCCAATAAACTATTCCTAAAACTTTAAAAAAAATGTATAAACTAATGCAGTCTTAGGTCACTCCTGCCAAAGCTAAGCATGTTAAGTCCTATTGATTTCAGTCCAAGACTTAAGTACTTAAATCGATGTCGTTCAAATTAATGGGATTTACAGCTAACAGCGCAATTCTATCCTTGTTTACTCATAAGTAAATTCCACTATATTAAACGTGCGCATAGGATTGCAACCTAATCGTTTATGGGTCGATGCTGTTGTTACTGATTTGTCTCGACGAGTTAAGTAGTGAGGTTATTGTGGGAGGGGTGTACAGGCGATCTCCTGGAATACCCCGCCCTTGCCTGGCTCTCAGGAAGGACCCCCAAAGAGCCAGGAATTTCGGCCAGGCCGGCTGCTTCCGCTCGCGCGGCAGGAAAAGGAGTGGGCGCGACGTGGTAAGGGGAAACAGCTTGAAGGCTTAGGAGACAAACTGTTTATAGGACACAGCCCCACTGATCCTTGGACAGTGGGCCGTTGCCCAGCAACTGGAGCCTCGAAGTTGAGGAGTCCTACAACTTCGCAGGACGGCTCAGCCTCAGGCAGATTCTGATTGGCTTTTCTGACATCAAGATTAGCATAATTCAGCGCGCGCACCCCCCTCTTTCCTATACCGGGCACCGCTGTACCAGTTAGAGCAGCCGCCACTGGTCAGCGACACCTCGATTGGTTTTCCTCTCCTCGGGCGTCGAATAACATCAGAAGCAGAGCGCAGGCGCACTGTTTAAAAACGATGGCCGCGGATGGGGCACTCCTGACGGAGGAAGATGTTCGAGAGAGAGTCAGCCTGAGGCACCAGAATCTCGGTGATTAGCTGGCGGGGTGTGTGTGTGTGTGTGTGTGTGTGGAATATTTATTTATTTATTTAATACATTTTTATACCGCCCAATAGCCGAAGCTCTCTGGGCAGTTTACAACAGTTAAAATAATAAAATACAATATAAAATTTAAAACCACAGATTAAAAAAAAAAAGCAGAGCTAGCAGCAGCAGCAGTTTCAATAACGGAATTAAAAACAATTACAAGATTATAATGATTAAGATGATTAAAATGCCTGGGAGAACAGAAAGATCTTCACCTGGCGCCGGAAAGAATGAGAGGCAGCCGTCGCCTTCAAACCTTATTCAGCGTCATTCACTAGAGCCTGTTAAATCCGTTATTCAGGTGGCAAAAGAGGGCAGATTGGTTTGTACGCGAGGAGAGAAGAGGCGCGCGAGCCTACCGGAGAGGCGCGAGTAAATTGATTGACGGGCCGCTGCTCTTGTTTTGCCTTTTTCTAATGGGGAAATGGGCAGAGCTTGATTAGAATCCCGCCCACCGTGCCTTAGGACAGCCTTCTCCAACCTGGTGCCCTCCAGATGTGCTGGTTCATACGACCCCCATAATGGCCAGTCCAGCACATGTGGAGGGCACCAGGTTGGGGAAGGCTGCTCTAGGAGCCAATCTTGGCCTCTCACGTTTGAGAAATGCAGAGGTTGGGGAGTTGGGCTGCCTTGCTACAACTTAAGAAGACACTCCTAGGAGTGTAACTTGCCTTTAACCTGATGTTTTATTCAGAGGCAGTATGCCTATATACACCAGTTGCTGGGGAACTTGGGTGGGAGGGTGCTGTTTGTGGGTTTCATGTGGGCAGCTGATTGTCCACTGCGTGAACAGAATGCTGGACTAGATGGATCCTTGGTCTGATCCAACATGGCTCTTATGTTCTTTAGCGCATTGCGACCATGCTGATTTACTAATAGGAAACATGGGGTAGTGTGGGCCAAATGGTACACCATGTAGAATATGGTTGCATGAGTAACAGGTGTGTGAATGACATGGGTGACAATAGCTTGTGCTATTTTAGTCACAGTTTTTAGAGTTCTTTAGAGGTTGAAGAAATGAGTAGTCTCTGGTCATAAATCTGTGCTAGCCCTTACTGTTGTATAGGAATTTGAAACCAATTCCTTCAAAAGAGACTGGCAGAATATATATGGTTGTGTTTTCCGGACTGCTGATAGCCAAGCTACACTTTCTTTTCTGAATTAAAATTGGAGGAATACTGTAAATAAATTTATACTGCACTTCTCAAGAGGTATTTTCACTCCTGTACCAGAAAAGCATTCCTTTTTTTAGAGCAAGATTAAACCCTCCCCAGCGTTGCCTCAGAGGAGCATCGGTTGCTATTCTGGGTATGCCTCCTGACTGGAAAACAAAGCCAGAGCAGTGACATGTACAGAAATACAATAGGAAACTCCTTTGAAGGTGGTTAATTTTGCTGCATTTGTGTTTTGGGAGTAATCCAGTGCTCCAATCACACTCCATTCAGAGAATGACCAGAATTGCCTGTCCCCAGTGAGGCTATTTGGATGGAGACAAGGCCAGGGTAGAGGTTCAGTGAACAATCACCTCTGTTGAAGTGGACTTGGGGCTTACAGGAGCCATTAATTATTGCATCAGTTTATTTCTTGTGGCACAGTAGTCTGCCCCAACACTTGCTTCAGGTCAGGGGTGGACAGAAGGTAGATCTCCAGATGCTTTGGACTTCAACTCCCAGAACTCCTGTCAACATGGCCAGTAGTCAGGAATGCTGGGAGCTGAAGTCCAAAACACCTGGAGACCTATTTTCTGGCTACCCCTGCTCTAGGCCATGGGTGGAGAAACATTTTTGGCCTGCGGGCCGCATTCTCTCATGGGAAACCTTCTGAGAGTTGCATGCCATTTGTGGGCTGGGCTGTAGCCAAAAGTGGGTGAGGCCAAAGCCACATCCATACTCCACTCACACACTTGAACATTAAACATGTACATTAAGATTACATAACTCCAAAAGAAATGGAAACATTTTATAGTGCCAAATGTATCACGTTTCCAGAGTATAGAAAAACAAGTTACACATTTTCATGCAATTTATTTGAAGAAAATAGTTTGTGTTAAGCCACTTTCTGAGCTGAAAATAATGCCATGTGTAACCAAGGTACTTCCAGAAGGAGTTACCAATGAGAAGGCATTGTACAGCTATTCTGTCTTTTCTTTCTTAACAAGTTAGAGCTCTTCCTCCCTCAACTGTCACCACCAGCAGCCATTCCAGCAGGCTGAGAGGAGGGAGATGAGAGGGAGCACAGGGCCATTCCACCAGCCCTGCCAGGAGTATTATTAATATTCTTCCCTCCCCATTCCTTTTTCCTTGTGTGTCGTGTCTTTTTAGATTGTAAGCCTGCGGGCAGGGACTGTCTTGTTAATTGCTGTAAACCGCCCAGAGAGCTTCGGCTGTTGGGCGGTATAAAAATGAAATAAATAAGTTTTCTGCGATAACAGAAAAGGCAGAAGAAGTGGTGGGAAAATAGGATTATGAATTGAAGATGACATAGTGTGGACCACTGATAAAATTCTGTGAATCCGTGATTGTGCGGTGGGAATTTTTCCTGGAAAATTTTCCATTTCATAAGTTCATTAGTAATGATGAATGGATGCCAATTGCAAATATGATATTAGGCAAGCTTGGCAGTTTCAAAGTTGTAATTAATGTTTTTCAGGTTTTTCTCCCTAGCAAGTTTGTGAGGGAATACATATGTGTTATCAAAATACATATACCGGTATGTCTCAGTGTAAAATGGAAGGTGCTCCAACAACCTCAGTGGTCAAGAGTTGAACTCTGTTGAAACAGTTGTGTGGTTGCCAACATATCATGCACAGTTTTTTGGATTGCCAAAATGTATTAGTGTGCCAATTGTTCTCAATATCCTTGCTTTTTTCTTTAATTTAAACAATGTAAGGGGCAGTGCATATGAATGTCTTTACATTTCTACAAGTATTCCAATAAAACCTACAGAATATAATTTTTAAATCACATTAAGTGTGCTTTATTTTTTCCTCTCAAATAATTGTGTGGTATTGGGACAAAAATTTACATGGGGTACTTTCCCCCCCTTTGTTATTCACTAAATCCTATGCACACAAATTCAGGGTGCAATCCTATGCATGTTAAGACAGAAAAAAGTCTTACAAAAGTCTTACAACTCTCAGCATGTCCTAGACAGCCATGTTCACTGGGAGATGCTGGGAGTTGTAGGACTTTGTTTTGTCTAAAAATGCATAGGATTGCACCCTAAATTCACTCTCTAGGGCATCATAAAATTTTCTGATGCAAATTACTCTAATTTGCTTGGAAATTTTTCAATTCAATATTTTCATAGAAAATTCAAAATTTTCTGGAAAACCCACATCACTAGCATGAATGAGGCAGGTTGATGGTGACATAAAAGCCTCATCTGGAAGCACCCCCTGGTCTATCTTGCTGTATAATTGAGAATAAGGGCCAAAGTATACCCTATGAATTCTACCAAAAATAGCTTTCCAGTGATGAGTGATTTCTGCTCATCCTGTTATGTTTCCAACCTGAACCTACATTTGTTTACTCAGAAGTAAGTTCTACTCTTGAACTTACTGCCATAGGATTGCAGTTTTAGAAGCACTTGCCCCATGGACCTCTGCCATTGTGTTGTGAATCTCAGCCTTCCACATACTTGGTGAATGCTGGAAGAAGCATGGAGATTGATGGCAGAGCGTCACATCATGCACATCTATATGTTATGGCTGGGGAAAGGATTGGTTGCCATGGAGAGGCATCTGTACTCCAGCTCTTGGGTAGGGTGGAAGGTTCTGTGGAACTTCAAAGCTCACATACTCTTTCCTTAATAAAATCCATGATATTTTGAGAGCTGTTAAAATGAATCTGTCTTATAAAACTCTGAACACTATTCTCATTCCAGCTGATGTCCGGTCATTGTCCCTTCCTGGAACTTATCATGAAAAGATTACTCATTTAGGAAATGCCCTGAAAAATTTTGTTCATCTGAAATCTCTTGATCTCTCACGCAATGCATTGACTTCCTTGGAGGTAAGGTATCTTCTGGTTTTTGAATGTTTTCAATTGTACATTTGTTGATTTTATTTATTAATTGCATTTTTACACTGCTCTATAGCCAAAGTTCTCTAGGCAGTTCACAAAATAAAGGTTGACCATAAAATACATACACGTGCACATCTATCTATCTATCTATCTATCTATCTATCTATCTGTAACACATTAAAATAGCCACAGAATAAAACCAAGGTAAAACCAACTATGGAGGACAACAGCAAGATCTAAAAATACATTTTTAAAACTAAAAGACTAAAAATTGAGGGGGGGAAATTGTCTTCACCAGTCATCAAAAAGAATATAGTGTAGGCACCAGGCAAACCTCTCTGCGGAGGGCCTTCCATACCTGGGGGTCACCACTGGAAATGTCTTCTCTCTAGTAGCCACCTGCCTCACTGTATTTGGTGGGGGCACCTAGAAGAAGGCCTATGAAGATAACCTTGGTGTCTGGGGAGGTATATATGGGAGGCGGTAATCCTTCAGGTAATCTCGCCCCTCACCATTTAGAGCTTTAAAGGTTAGTACCAACACTTTGAATCAGACCTGGAAATGGACGGGAAGCCAGTGCAGACAGCAAAGAACTGGTGCCATATGATATTGTCCAGATTTAAAACCAAATTAACTTTTCAGACATGGTTCACCTGGTTTGTTCCTAGGATTGGTTATTCTGCCCAATTCTGAAGTTTTTGAGTGACTTGCACCTCTTTAAAAAATGTAGATACCTCAAAATAGATATGTATAATATAAAATCTGTAAAAAAATAAAGTCTCATCCAAGGCATTTAAATCCCTTGAGTTGGGACCATCGTTCCATGTTAGAGCACATGCTTTGTATGCAGAAGTCCTGGGTTCAGTCTTGTGGCATCTCCTATTAAATGATTTGAGGACAAAGCCTGGGAAAGGTACCACTCTCAGTCAGATTAGACAGAACTCAGCTAGGTTGATCAATATTCTGACTATATCTACAGTCTCTGTTGGTTTCTTGCTTGCAGTATCTGACAATAGTCAGACACCAAGGAGTAAGTACTATAGCAGTTATCTGAGATACCCTATTCAGAATAAACATGTTTTATTGGAGTTGTAAGGTGGGAGTAAACACACGACTCCTGTCTAACCTTTTATCTGTTAACAGGGTCTTCAACATCTCACATACTTAGAAAAGCTCAATCTCTACTTCAATTGTATTTCCACGTTGTCGGAAGTGTTTCGACTCCACACTTTAACAGCACTCAAGGATGTGGATCTCCGGCTAAATCCTGTTGTTAAAAATGAATCAGATTATCGTCTTTTTGTTGTACACATGCTTCCTAATCTCAGGCAGTTGGGTAAGTAGGCTGGCTGTGCAGTTTTGCCGATTAATTTAAGGGATGTGATTTTTGGACTTGAACCTGGGATTCTAGCATGATAACCTTAAAAATGACACAGCAGAGCCATGTCAGTATATATTCCAAACATTTTGTGATCAGAAGAATTTTTTCTTCAGTGGTTGAATTAATTAGATTTGTAGTCCACCCTGCCCAAAGTTAGGAGGTATTTATGAGAAGTATGCTGTTCCCAAATGGCTTCTTTACACACTACATTTTTAGGCATACACCTTAAAGTGTAGAATGTGAATGTGGTGAACTTTTATTTAAAAGCATATGTATAATACATATACACTCGTCTGACAACCAGGATCAACTGCTGCTTCCTTTTGAGAATACAGTAATACTTTGGATTACGAGTAACCCGGTGTGCGAGCATTTTGCAAGACGAGCAAAAAATTTTAAAAAATTTTGACTCGCTAAACGAGCGAGGTCTTGCAAAACGAGCACACCGGGTTACTCGCTGGCGGCTCCACGCTACGTGGAGTCGCACGGGAGCCAGCGCAGAGCGAGGGGCCGCGCCTGGCCTCCGCATGGCTCCCTGGCAGGGAGCTGCATGGAGGGCAGGCGCAGCCGCTCGCTCTGAGGGTGCCTCGCGCACTGCCATGCCGGCTCCCGGGCAGGGAAGCAGCACGGCAGCGCAAGGCGCCAGCAGAGCGAGCAGCCGCGCCGCAGCTCCCTGCCAGGGAGCCGGAAAAACACTGCCGGCTCCATGGCAGGGAGCTGTGTGGAGGCGTTCTCGCTGTTCCCTACCTCTTCCAGTGGTGGCTTGCCTCTCGGCGAGCCGCCCACGCTCCCATTGCCGGTCCCGTCGCGTCCCTTGCTGCCCCGGAAGTGACGCGACGGGACCCTGCCAGGGAGCCGTGCGGAGGCCAGGCGCGGCCAGGAGCCGGCACAACAGCACGGGAGGCGCCCACAGAGCGAGTGGAGGTGCGGCGCAGCCCAGCTCCTTGCTCTACGGGCGCCTCGTGCTGCCGTGCCAGCTCCCGGGAATTCGTTCCACAACCATTTAATCACTGCTTTCCCGGCTCCCTCCATGGGGCTCCCTGCCAGGGAGCCTGCAAAGCAGTGATTAAATGGTTGTGGAACGAATCATCTGAGTTCCCATTATTTCTAATGGGAAAACTTGCTTTGATATGCGAGTATTTTGGATTACGAGCATGGTTCCGGAACGAATTATGCTCGTAATCCAAGGTACTACTGTATACGTTGGGGCCAACTTAGGTTTGTTGTATAATGTGTGACATGGCCAAATATTTCTCACTTTAACTTATACAAAGCCTTGTAATTCTTTCAGCTCCTTATCCTCTTTTTTCTTATGTATTTGATGAAAAACTGATAGAACTCCCACCAAATTTGTTTGTACTATTCTTGGTTTTTACAGGGGTGTTCTCAAATAGTAACTGAATCCTTTTTCACTGCCTCAAAGGGGCTAGTCCTGTTTTCTAATCTTTTCTCTATTGCCCTCTCTTGTCTCATCGCCTCTGAACCATTCAAACTATGTTTATTTTATTTATTTAGAATTATTTTTAGGCTGCCTTTAAGGGTAAAACCCGCTCAAGGTGGTGTACAGGATAAAAACCAAACAAAAATATATAAATAGGCAATAAATATACAATAGAAATATTGTAAAACTATAAAAACAAATTACACCAGTAAAACCTGCAGCCCATAGATTATGGGAAAGTCAATGAAAACAGGGTGGGTCTTCAGAGCCTTTGTGAAAACCTGCAAAGATGGGGCCTGATGAACCCCTGATGGAAGCTGATTCCAGAGGTGTGGAGCCACCACTGAAAAAGCCCTTGCCCTTGTACTCACCAGCCTAACCGCTCTTGGCGGTAGGCAAATGAGAAGGTCCTCTGTTGATGACCTCAACGTGTGGGCAGGCTGGTACAGGAGAAGACAGTCCAAGTAACTTGGGCTGAAACCATTTAAGGCTTTAAAGATTAAAAGCAGCACTTTAAATTCGATTTGGAAACCCACTAGCAACCAATGTAGTCAGCACGGCAGCATCGGTTCATATGAACAGACCATCCAGCTCCCACCAATATTTGGGCGGTTGCATTTTGCTCCAACTGAAGTTTGTTGATTGAAAGTGGATTTGGCAACTGTTAACCATGGAATATTTGTTTATTTAATTGATATCCCACCTTTCTACCAGGAAATGGCGCTCAAGGTGGCTAACTACAATAAAAGCCACAATCTAAGATAAAAACATAATAAAAACAATAATTAAACAAATACATTACAAACAACAATAGAAGAATAAAAACAGCACCCAACAGACCAGTCCAGAATAGAGAGCAGAAGTGGTTGACGGAGAAATTAGACCCCCAAGTGGCAATGGACAGCTTTGAATCTTAGCAGAAAGCTTTGTTCCTTTCCCCTTGCAGGTTAATAATTGCTGACCATTATAAAGCTTTGAAAAAATACGAAGAATTTGAGGCTGGCTTTCTCTGTTGTACAATGTACACATGTGTGAACACACTCAAAAGTCAAAACCACTTCACTTAACTCTTGGGAAAAGGGTAGAGGATTATTGATTGTGCCTCTCCTATTAAGGTCCTACACAATTCTACCATTAATTTGAAAGTGGAAAGGCTAATGCAGCTTGACTTTACATATTGGAAGGCAAGGAGGGAAGGGAAAGGTGACTTCAGTTTGCAGAGTCTGATTGCGAATGACTAAAGAGCCAAACCTTGCCCATAAAACAATCCTTTGAACAATTTTATGATAATTGTTTGCATATGAAAGGGAGCTTTATTCTATTTGACAGTTGTATTTCATTATTTTCTGCAAGTGTAATTTTATTAGATGCATTGATAATGCACTCACCATACTCTACACAGTAACTATATACATAAATGTGTTGATAAGAAAATGGTTTTCTTTTTTGTTTCCTACTTCTCTTGAATGAATTTATTACACTTCCATGCAGTTCTGGCAATCTTTCTACTAATTACTCATGGGGAGTGCCCTAGACCCTTCTCCAATCGCCCACTTCCTTTAATAATTAGTTTTTTTCTTGGACTTGACAGGTTCCCAGGCCTGGCAAATGGCAGTGGATATTGATTCCTGTGCTTACCTTTCTCTTGATCTTGTAAGCCCAGCACATTAATAGATTTCACTGAAGCCATGCTCCTTAGTCCCAGAAAGTAGTTTGAGTTTGGGAGATCACCCATGGAGGCTGTGATATTGCCAACATATCAAATTGCCTAGCTTTCTGACCTCCAGCTCCCTTAAAGGGCAGTTTACCCTTGGAGCAAAAGGGAGACAAAGCCCCATGCACAGCCTGACATGGGGGTGATCAGTCCTTCCCCCTTGCGTGCTTGTCAAGGACAATTGCCACTCTCCTCTGGTGAGTGCCAAATTATGTATCTGCTTTATAATGTGAAAGTAAAAAAAATCCATCTTCCACTTCTTCCCAATTCTCTCTCTCTCTCTCTCTCTCTCTCTCTCCACTCCACCCCTACTTGTTTTGGTTCACAGTTTTATAAATGCTACCTATCCCCTTGGAATGTTTACTTTGGTAGAGGTCTCCCATGGCTCGTAGTGCCTTAAGTGCATGGTTGAGTGTCAAGCAACTCTTTGGTGAGGTCTGTCTATACCAGGGATGGACAACTTGTCGCTCTCCAGGTGTTTTGGCCCACAACTCCCATCAGCGCTTATCATTGGTTATGCTGGATAGGGCTGATGGGAGCTGTAGGCCAAGACAGTTGGTGGGCTACAAGCTGGTCTATATGCTACCACACTGAGATTGTTTTGACATATTTCCTTCAAATTATACAGACTTCTACCACCCAGGCAACAAATCTGTATCCTCATATAATCAGCAGCAATAATATTTTATACTTTGATTTTGCACATGGCTCAGAGTGACTGACAACTTGGAACTACTTAATCGTTAAACCAATAGAATTATAAAACAAAATAATTTTTTTCCAAAAATCAAAATTCAAGTATTTGAAATTCAAAATATTTCAGTGCACATATTTTAAAACCTTAGCTCTTGTACCCAAGGTCACCATGCAGTCTGATCCTCTGCAGAATTAAGCATGTCAATCAGTAGGTGCAATACTGTTTGGAATATAAATATCTCAAACTGTTGTTGATTTAAAAACTAAATAGAAAAGGGCAAGCCAGCATGCCTGCCAACCTCTTTTGTATCAAAGGGATTTAATCTGTTTGACCTCTCAAGCTTAGTTGCACCATCCGGCAAGTCCACTCCTCCGCCTGAACCAAAATGGGTTTGTGTAGGGGTGACTTTGTAGCCAGTTGTCATGGTGCGGATGCATGCCCATTCTGATATGGGCTGTGGGCTTAAATAGTCCAAGGTGGGCTATTTAAGCGTGCTTTGCTCCCAGTTAGCCTTCTTTTGCTGCTGTCTTAGCACCCCACCCACACATGTTAGGGTTGGAGTGTAGGATTTGCTGGTTGTTTATGGGCCAGTAGGAATTTTTTGCCTGTCTCCAAATTGGCACATAGTGACACTTTTTTTGGTTTACTTTTCGCTGCCCACCTGGCGGAGTATGACACTTAATGCTGGGGTGGGTGGGTTATGCTGTCATAATGGCAGGCTGGTGTGAGAAAAACAACACAGACGGCGATGCTCTGAGACAGCTTTAGGGTGAGGAGAACTTCCCGAGACTTGCCACTCAGGGTTGTAGGACCTGATGGGTGGCTTATGGAAGCTTTTGGGGCTCTTTGTCTTGCCCACCCAGAGTTGTGGATCTCGGGGTGGGGTGGGGTGGGGAGTAACTCCGGAAGGACTCCCTCAATACCCAAAGAAGTCTGGCCAGTTGGGAGGGGGTTGTTTTTGCGCAACCTCCAACTCACAGCCAGGTATGGCTTGACCTAATTCCAGGCAGGGTTAGCTGTTAGGCAGCTCCTGCACTAGTAGTATCCCACACAGTGTTTACAGTTATTGCAGATCCTGTTATGTTAATGTAAATAAGTGTGTCCTTGTTAACCCAATGACATGTGTCTTGACACATTATTCCTGTTATGGTTGCAAGTATTGGAACAATAGTGCCTTAATAACAAGAGACGTTTATCAATGTTTGTTTGAAATAAGGTATGACTCAACCTAACTCTATTAGGTCAAATACAGAGGAAAGATCCACAAAGGCAGCATACAGGAACCTCATCTTATCAGCAGCATAATTACGCACGTTGGTGCTGCCTTTGTGAGTTTAGCTTTGAACATTAATTTAAATAATTTAACCCCCCACTTTTCAGTTGAAAATGTTCCCAGAGGGGCTTACAGATCAATAAAAAACAAGACAGTCCCTTCCTAAAGGCAAAAAGGAGAAAGGGATGAGGAAAAAAGCAAACTTGGGCACCAGTTCTTAAAGGTCCAGTTCTTACAATGACCAGATGGGGCGGGAACAGTTCAGGTAGCCTGATGCAATGGCTACTGCAGCTAGATGACATTTGAGAGAACCTAAAGATACCTCAGCAGAGGTGATGAAATAGCTCCGCTTCTCTTCTCTCCCTCTACTTCAGTGAGTTAGATCCTTGATTTTGGAATTGAGTGCTGTCTCATGTTCAAACGATAGCCCTATGGAAATATGATGGAATATGACTCTGCCAAATTACTTTATGTATTACCGTAACTGTATCTTATTTATTTTATATTTGAATTTCTAGGCCATTCTTTCATCCAAAATAGGATGAATACAATTAATACAATTTAAAAATCACACTTAAAAAAAATAACAGAGTACACCTCAATTCTCAGAGGTCTGATGGAAGAAAAAAGTTGTCTTCTAAAAGTAACAAGCCTTTCTGATCTCCTGGCACTACCACTGAAAAAGCCTTCTTTCTAGAGGAGAATAATCCCCCTACTGACAGCAGTGACACTTGAAGCAGCATGTCTTCCGTATTATATTAATTCATTGAATTTGGGGAGTAATTTTATTCTCCAGAAAGGGGCACAGCTGGCATATCGGCCTAAACTAGAAAAAAAGTTGCTTCCTAGCTTGTCTTATTGGGATTGCCATCTTTGTTCACTTTTTATGAAGCATCCAGGTTATGTCATTATCATATTATTGCCATCTAGTATTTTCTGTGTTATCCTCCTGTGGTCCGCATCCAGCCCCCAACATGATTTGTGGTGATTATTTTGCAATAAATTGCAGCTGCTTTGGTTTTAAGGGCTCTTAAGACTTTAACGAACAGTGTTCTCCTCGCAGGTTTTGCCCAGTTTAATTTTTCCATGTTGATTGTGGCTGGGTGCGATAAATGGCCCTTTGAATATCCTGGCTTGATTGCCCCAGTGTCAATTTCTGTTGCCATATGGGAGGAAAACCTGTCATTTCAGGTTTCCTTATTTCTTTTCATTTTTATAGGAACATAACTGTAATCAGGGAATCAATAATTTGTAAAACAAACAAACCCCCACCTCTGGAACAGAACTGGCATTGGGGCAACTTTAGGTGCTAAGAAGGGAAAATCCATCACTAATCCTGCAAACCTATTCAGCAGGAACCATTAAAATGGGCAGAGCTAACTGAAAGTTAACTCTGGCAAGGATCCTTTCTTGAATGGGACCTACTTGTGAGAAAACATTATAGAAGGATTTTGACTATGGTGAAGAACATTACTGGGTAATATAGTACTACATTAAGTATGATGTGCAACCTCAATTTTAATTGTGCTTCCAGTTCATTATGGAAATACAATACTTCAGCAGTGAGAGAATTCTAGTGTACAAGCAAGCACATTTCTCACCGTGCCTGGAAGATCCAAAAGCCAAGCCAAGTCTAGGAGCACTAAGTGGCAAACGTGCTCCTTAAGGGGGAATGTCACCCCATCCAGAAGACCCTGTAGCCCCTCATGGTGGTTTCATTTGATGATTTGACTGGTTCTTCTTCGTGGTCTCTGTGCATCACACATATGGGCTCTGCGCCTGCGCGGAGACTATTTCGGGAAGATTCTATAGCTGAGGTGATTTGGGCGGGAGCCCCTCCCCCCACGCATGCCCTCCAGGGGGCTTCCGCCCTCTCCCTCAGTTCCTCTTCGACCGCCATCGCGTGTGGCAGCGTTTTGGGATTCCTCTTGCTTACAGCAAGTCATCTGCTGAGGAAAATTTCTTCAAAAATTTTATTTCAATCTTCGTCGTCCCCCCCCCTTCGTCTAAGTATTTCGTTGTTCTCCTTTTTCGAGTGGTTTGCTTCTCGGCATTATGGCCCCAAAAGCGGCCTTCTGAAAGTGTAGTTCATCGTAGTTCGAGGCGGACACCTCCTATGGTTCCAGACGTACAATATGCTCGCTCCTCATCGGTACCGACCCAGGAAGTGGAAAGGGAGCATCAATCTGTGGTTTCAGTGACGGAGGTTGCTCGATCCCATAGATAAACTTCTTCTGGCGGTTACTCTACCGGTTCCGGTTCTATTATCTCCGTGACACCTTCCTCGGTGTCACTGGATCAGAATGTCTCCTCTCAAGCAGCTGTCTCGCCATCCGAAGATATGGGGACATTCCAGAACCAGGTTCTGAGGATGACTCGGGCATTAGGGTTAGAGACTATGACTGAAGAAAAAAAGACGATAGACCCTCTCTTTGACGTAGTCTCTAAATCGATGTCGGGACCGACACTCATCCCTATGACACCAACAATGCTTAAGACAGTTCAAGGATCCTGGACTACACTAGCGACAGCACCACCTGCTGCACGACGACTAGATGCCTTATACAGGGTGTGAGAAGATACAGCAAAATTTATTTTTTCGCACCCTGTACCAAACTCAGTAATTGTGGAGTCCTCACAATCGAAATCTGGGAAACAGCATTCCACTCCAGCTGCCCCAGAAGGCAAACGTCTAGATAATTACGGACGTCATGTCTACACGTCTAGTGCCCTTGGAATTCGAGTTGCGGGCTATCAGGCCACCATGGCAAGATATCAACTCTTCCTTTGGGAAAAGATGGTGAGTCT
Organism: Shinisaurus crocodilurus; assembly: GCA_021292165.1. Taxonomy (NCBI): domain Eukaryota; kingdom Metazoa; phylum Chordata; class Lepidosauria; order Squamata; family Shinisauridae; genus Shinisaurus; species Shinisaurus crocodilurus. The sequence goes on along the minus strand of CM037880.1, from coordinate 89,370,654 downwards.
GATAGACTATTTGCCTGATGAGAAGAGAGACCTAGCCAGGGATGGGGACTCGGACTCGAGGACTCGACTCGTGAGTCGGACTGAGTCCCCCCTCTGACTCGACTCGGACTCGAGTCCCAATATTTTTAATGGGACTCGAGACTCGACTCGGGACTCGAGACCAAGGACTTGTCAACATCCCTGGGCTGTTGACGAGTCTTCTGGCTGTGCCAGAAGGAGCGCGATCACCAGTGAAGAGCGCATGGAAGCGAGGCACACCGCTGCTCAGCCACTATGGACAGCTACCAGGAGCGCAGCCCCAACGATGTGTTGAGATTTATTTTGATTGATGTGTTGTTGGGGGGGGTTTGGGTTAGGGTCAGACATTTTGGGTTTGGCTGCCTCTGCCTGCCTGTTTAGGGTTCCCTGCCTCCTCTGCCTGCCTGGTTATTTTGGGTTTGTCTGCCTGGTCTGTTCTTGCCAAAATCAGTGGCAGAGTTTTGAAATAAAAAGGCACACTTGTGCCTAGAATTTATTTAAGCCACACCTCTGAAGTACCCTTATTTTGTTGGGGGGAAACCCCATTGATTTTAATAGGGATTCGTGGAGTCAGTTTTGGGAGTGACTCAGGACTCGTGACTCGTGAGTCACCATTTTGGACCAAGGACTCGGACTCGGACTCGAGACTCGGGTCCAAAGACTCGTGACTCGACTCGTGACTCGAGACCAAGGACTCTTCAACATCCCTGGACCTAGCTCATGTATTCCAAACAGAAGCGATCAACCTGTCAAGACAACAGATCCATACAGCTAGACATCAGGGAGATTGTCATGGCAGGTCACTAGTAAGCGCAGTGGCACTTCGTCGCCATGCCTGGCAGCGTTCCTCAACTGCGTTCCTCAACACTAGAGGTGAGAGCCTGAGTAGAGAACTTACCTTTTGACGGCACTGGGTTATTCAATGTTAATACAGATTATTCCCTCGATGCCGTCCAGAAAGTGCGAGTGAATGCACTGAAAATGGGCCTGGCACCGCTGCCTGCTTCACACCCATTCAGACATTGCCGCTGGACCTGATACCCATCTTTGTCAGCTCCTTATCAGGCCCAAAACCAGCCTCAACAACCGTGGCAAGACCGTCATGCTCTTCCACAGCAGCCCCAGGCACCAAGCCGACCATACCAGCAACAACGGTACCGGGGCTCCCGTAAAGGAGGCGACTTCCAGAAACGGTGTGTTTGACTTCTCCGAAGGCCCGACCGACACTTGCAATCCGACTACTCACCTGTCTCGCCCTCAATTCGGCACTCGACTGTCCCGCTTCCTACCATCTTGGAAGAAAATTACCACCAGCCGCTAGGTTCTGAACATCGTCCAGCGTGGGTACAGGATCGAGTTCGATGCTCTCCCACCTTTTGTTGGCATCCGCACCATGCAGCCATCTCTACCGCTGTGGGAGGAGGTCGCTTCCTTGCTGCACAAAGGGGCCATCTAGATGGTCCCTCCACACCTTGCGCAGGACAGCCTTTACTCCAGGTATTTCACGGTGTCAAAGAAGGGTGGAGGGCTTCGTCCGATCCTGGACCTACATGCAGTCAACTTCTTCATTCCACCCAAGAAGTTCCGGATAGGGAAGTGTCACGAACCTTTCTGAGGGCTCGGCTCTCTGCCGGCTCGGCTCTCTGTGGCGGCGGCCCCCCGTGCTCGATCTTCTGAGTGGCGCGGAGCGTTCTCCATGCTGCTCAAGCTGCCATCGTCGGCCGAGCCGGTCGGTCCCCTGTTGCGTCACTTCTGGCGCAGCCGGCGCGCTGGACCCCCGCGCTATGTTTTTGGTGGGGAGGAACCAGGGCAACAGGGCTTAAACAGCCCTGTTGCCCTGGTTTCCCCCACCAAAAACATAGCACGGGGGGGGGGGTCCAGCATGCCGGAGCAGGGTCCCGGTGCGGACGGCTCGCTGCGGAGAGCCGAGTCAAGGAGCCACCGGCCGGCCTCAGGTAGGCTCGCGTGAGTCTCAGTTCGGTCCCACTCAGCCCGCGCGAGGCAAAAGGTAACATCCCTAGTTCCGGATGGTCACCCTCCAATCGATCCTGCCTCTCCTTCACAAGACCGATTGGTTTGCATCCATCCATCTCCAAGATGCTTATTTTCATATAGGGATTCATTGAGACAGTCAGAAGTACCTGAGGTTCAAGATCGGTTCCGATGCATACCAATTTCTTGTTCTTCCATTCGGCCTCTCCACGGCACCGAGAGTTTTCACAAAGTGTATGGCTGTAGTCTGCGCAGCCCTTCGGACTCGTGGGGTGACTCTGTTTCCTTACCTGGACGATTGGCTCCTAGTGGCACCCTCTGCACCAGACTTGAAAGACTCCCTTCGCCTGACGATGACTACACTAGGCTCTTTAGGGCTTTGTCTGAACGAGAAGAAATCGATCAGCTATAGAATCTTCCTGAAACGGTCTCCGTGCAGGCGCAGAGCCCATATGTGTGAATGCACAGATGACCACTTGAAGAACCAAAGTTACAGGTAAGCAACCTGTCTTTATTTGAGGTTTTGCTTTTGTGTTCCATGGATGATATAAAGATTAGTCACAGAATCAAGAACACATCACATCTGAATTAGTAGATATTGGATGTGCATAAATGTTACATATTGAATAGCATGAAATTTGTCAGCTGCCTACAAGCAACAGCAAGCTGATGAACATGATTTTGTTATTCTGCTTTGTACCTCTGAAATTAATGCATGTAGAGTGTGCACGCACATAATATATAAAACATGTATCGCCCTCGTTTTCTAAAATCTGAATAGCAGGAACAGTGAGTGGCTCCATCACTCCTCCCAATCTGCTAGCTTCAGCCCGGCAGGGCTTAGGGGCTTCCAAGCAGTGAGGCGCAGTCCATAGGATTGTGCTCTAAAGTACTATGTGATATAGAGAGAATGAACATAACAGGTTATATCCCTTTAATCCCCAGCTAGATCCATTTTGAAAATTAAGGTAAAGTGAAAGTAGAAAAGGACATTGGTAGAATTTGCGAATGCATGGTTCTGACTAGCCATTGACTTGCTTGTAGCCCCTGCCTCCACTGTTCTGATTAGCTCTGCTTTAACAGGCACCCTTGCTGATCCATGCTTCAGTACCTTCATAGTTACGGCCTGCAGGTGCCTTCAACATTCAAACCTCGGTTGTCATGGGAGGGATAATTCTTCCATTCTTGCAGCCATTTACGGTATATATGTACTTTCTCTGAAACATTTCCTGTTTTAAAAGACAAAACTGTATTCTAAAGTGATAGGTTAGGACAGCCTTGTAAATAAAGCCACTAAGTTTCTAGGCTGCAATTTATTTATTTTTACTTGTCTGCTGGGGGCTGGCAATGGAGGGGCAGAGAGTTTAATTCCTCCTCCAGCAGCCGACAACATTTCTATGCTGGATGAGCTTCCCTCTGACACCCCAGTTGTTTTCTGTGCTATGCACAGAGGAGGGATGGAGCGCACTGTCCCTTCTCTGCCCATTCATTCGTCTGCATGCAATTCCTTGTCACCCTTGAGCACTTGCCTGGTAGCCAAATATAATGCTAGATTAGGATCATATTGATCTTAACTTTGACCCCCACCCCCCATCATATCAGTATTTCCTTTAAAATGGGTGTGATAGATTGTCTGACCTCATTGTTTATAAGTAAAACTTTTTCTTTTTTGAAGTTCACCTTATAAGTTTGGGAATATTCATTCTAGTGTCAAGCTTGCAAATATTCAGTGTGTATTCTGTTCCTTCTGTTCCTGACTCCCAGCTGAGCAGGAGCACAACAGGAGAGAGGCTCCAGCTGTTTTTGGGACTGTGAAAAGGCAAGCAGGCTCCCAGAGAGCGAGCGAACAGAGCGAGCGAACAGGGAGAGGAAACAGGAGTTTGGCAGCGGAGTAGTACAACAACAAGTGCTGCAAGGGAAAGGCGTGGCCTGAGAGCTCATTCTGTTGAGCAGAAGCTCCTGCTGACTGCAACTACCTGGGGCTGATTGCAGCTGATTGATTGCAGGGCGTGGCCTGGGAGCTCATTCTGTTCCTGACTCCCAGCTGAGCAGGAGCACAACAGGAGAGAGGCTCCAGCTGTTTTTGGGACTGTGAAAAGGCAAGCAGGCTCCCAGAGAGCGAGCGAACAGAGCGAGCGAACAGGGAGAGGAAACAGGAGTTTGGCAGCGGAGTAGTACAACAACAAGTGCTGCAAGGGAAAGGCGTGGCCTGAGAGCTCATTCTGTTGAGCAGAAGCTCCTGCTGACTGCAACTACCTGGGGCTGATTGCAGCTGATTGATTGCAGGAAGTGGGGCTGATTGCAGGGCGTGGCCTGGGAGCTCATTCTGTTCCTGACTCCCAGCTGAGCAGGAGCACAACAGGAGAGAGGCTCCAGCTGTTTTTGGGACTGTGAAAAGGCAAGCAGGCTCCCAGAGAGCGAGCGAACAGAGCGAGCGAACAGGGAGAGGAAACAGGAGTTTGGCAGCGGAGTAGTACAACAACAAGTGCTGCAAGGGAAAGGCGTGGCCTGAGAGCTCATTCTGTTGAGCAGAAGCTCCTGCTGACTGCAACTACCTGGGGCTGATTGCAGCTGATTGATTGCAGGAAGTGGGGCTGATTGCAGGGCGTGGCCTGGGAGCTCATTCTGTTCCTGACTCCCAGCTGAGCAGGAGCACAACAGGAGAGAGGCTCCAGCTGTTTTTGGGGCTGTGATAAGGCAAGCAGGCTCCCAGAGAGCGAGCGAACAGGGAGAGGAAACAGGAGTTTGGCAGCGGAGTTCGGCAGGGGAGGTCAAGGGGGAGGTCCCTAAAAAAAAAACAAAAAAAAAACCATATATATATATATTCTAGGAAGACAGAAACAGAGCACTATGGAAGGAAAGGACTCAGCAGTGGTGGTGACCTGCAAGGGGTGTGCAATGTTTGTTTTCCTGCCGGAGATCGACATGGCCTACACGTGCAACAAGTGCAAGCTGGTCACGCTGTTGGAAGAAAAGGTCAGAGGACTGGAGCAGCAAGTGTCAACCCTCAGAAGCATAAGAGAAAGCGAGGAGTTCTTAAACAGAACGGTGGATCTACAGCACCAAAGCACAGTACAGGAGCCAGAAGGGCAACTGCAGGATGAGGCGGAGTCGGAGACTGCAGAGGCAAGGGGAAATAACGCAGGGGGAACTCCCTGGAAAAGGGTGACTGTTAGGAGCAGAAGAACTACAAGACACTCTGCGCCTGTGGAAGCAGTGGAGCTATGGAACCGCTTCCATGTACTTGAGGACGAGGGCAGAGGACAGCCTGCAGGGGACGGATTACCGGGCACCCAACGTGACAGCGAGCAGGAGGCTGAGGGTAAGTCAAGTGGAGGCAATCAAACCAAGGCCTACAGCAAGAGGAAGAGAAGAGTACTCGTAGTGGGAGACTCCCTCCTGCGGGGGATCGAAGCCAAAGTATGTCGCGAAGACCCATGGACTCGCCAGGTGTGCTGTCTCCCTGGGGCACGGATTAAGGATGTGACAGAGCAGCTGCCGAGGCTCATGCAGCCCACCGACACATACCCCTTTCTTCTCTTCCACGTGGGTACAAATGATACTGCCAAGCGGAGTTACAAAGAAATCACGGCAGACTTTGAAGAGCTGGGAAGGGAACTCAAGAACTTTGGGGCCCAGATAGTTTTCTCATCCATCCTTCCAGTACTTGGAAGAGGCATAGAAAGGGAAAGAAAAATACTCCGAGTGAATGACTGGCTACGAAGGTGGAGCCGACGTGAGGGATTTGGATTCTGGGACCACGGGCTACACTTCCTGGAAGATGGACTGCTGGCAAAGGATGGGTTGCACCTCACAAGGACTGGGAAGAATGTGTTTGGACACAGCATGAGGAACTTAATCAGGAGGGCTTTAAACTGAATCCAACAGGGGAGGGAGACATAAACTCGGGGGTACCAATGGAAGAAGGCCTCTATGCCACAATGGAGAGAACAGCTCCAGCGGTGCCCATTGATAGTCTACCACAAAATGTAGGGGGAAAGTCGGACTATAAAGCACATAGTCTTCGATGTCTCTATACTAATGCCCAGAGTATGGGCAATAAACAAGACGAACTTGAACTCTTGATACATGAGGGCAAGTACGACTTGATAGGGATAACTGAAACCTGGTGGGATGACTCCCATGACTGGAATACAGCAATTGAAGGGTATAACTTGTTCAAAAGGAACAGAAGCAACAGAAAGGGAGGTGGAGTTGCACTGTATGTTAAAAATACGTATCTCTGCACAGAGATACAGGAAGAGGAGCTTGGCAGCCCCATTGAGAGCATCTGGGTTAAAATAAAGGGGGCAAAGAATAAAGCGAACATGGCGGTTGGAGTCTACTACCGACCACCCAATCAAGGAGAAGACGAGGATGGAACTTTTGAAAAGCAAATTGCCAGTGTTTCAAGGAGGCACGATGTGGTAGTAATGGGAGACTTCAATTTCCCTGATATCTGTTGGGAGACTTATTCAGCCAAACATGGCCCCTCCAAGAAATTCCTGAGCTGTGCTGCTGATAACTTCCTCCTACAGAAAGTGGAGGAAGGAACTAGAGGATCGGCTATCCTTGACCTGATTCTAACCAACAGAGACGAGTTAGTGGATAAAGTGGCAGTTTCGGGAACTCTGGGGGAAAGTGACCATGTTATACTTGAGTTCTTGATTCTAACAGAAGCAAAAGCTGAGTGTAGCCAAACACGTACCCTGGATTTTAGGAAAGCCAATTTTAACAAACTCAGAACAATGATTAGTAAGATCCCATGGCAAGTGACTCTCACGAGAAAGGGAGCCCAGGAGGGGTGGGAGTTTTTAAAAAAGGAAATTTTAAAGGCACAATTGCAAACAATTCCCACAAGGAAAAAAGGCAGAGGGCAACAGAAGAAGCCAATGTGGCTTCACAATAAACTCAAAGATGACCTGAAAACAAAAAAGGACACGTATAGGAAGTGGAAGGAAGGACAGGCTACAGGGGAAGAGTACAGGCAGGTAGCACAGAACTGCAGGAATAGTGTCAGGAAGGCTAAAGCTGAGAATGAGCTAAGGTTAGCGAGGAATGCTAAAAGCAACAAAAAAGCTTTCTTCAGATACATGCACAGTAAAAGACAGAAGAAAGAACTGGTGGTTCAACTACGCAATGAGGATGGCAAATTGATAACAGAAGACAAAGAAAAGGCAGAAGTGTTCAATTCCTACTTCGGCTCGGTCTTCTCCCAAAAGAGGGTCTATGACCCCCCTGGCAAACCTGAAGTGCAGACTGAAGGGGCAGAATTGCAGCTTGAGATTGATAGGCAAATGGTCAAGGAGCACCTGATTACTCTGAACGAGTTTAAATCTCCAGGGCCTGATGAGCTGCATCCTAGAGTAATAAAGGAACTGGCAGAAGAACTCTCAGAACCACTGTCTATTATCTTTGAGAAATCATGGAGGACAGGTGAAGTGCCAGACGACTGGAGGAGGGCAAATGTTGTTCCCATCTTCAAAAAGGGCAAGAAGGAGGAACCTGGGAACTATAGGCCAGTCAGTCTGACATCAATCCCCGGGAAGATTTTTGAGCAGATTATAAAGAAGTCAGTCTGCAAGCACCTTGAAAACAATGCAATGATTACTAGAAGCCAGCATGGATTTGTCAAGAACAAATCCTGTCAGACTAATCTGATCTCATTTTTTGATCGGGTAACCTCCCTTGTGGACTGTGGGAATGCTGTGGACATTATATACCTGGACTTCAGCAAAGCTTTCGACAAAGTGCCTCATGATATCCTGATTAGTAAGCTAGCTAAGAGTGGGCTAGATGGAACAACTATCAGGTGGATCCACAATTGGCTAAAGAATCGGACTCAAAGAGTGCTTATCAATGGTTCCTTCTCAAACTGGGGAGAGGTAACGAGCGGGGTACCACAGGGCTCGGTCCTGGGCCCGGTGCTCTTCAACATTTTTATTAATGACTTGGATGAGGAGGTACAGGGATTGCTTATCAAATTTGCAGATGACACAAAGTTGGGTGGAACAGCTAATACTCTGGAAGACAGAAACAAAATTCAAAGTGACCTCGATAGGCTGGAGCGCTGGGCCGAAAACAACAGAATGAAATTTAACAGGGATAAATGCCAAGTGCTGCACCTAGGGAGAGGAAACCAAATGCAGAGTTACAGAATGGGGGACACTTGGCTCAACAATACTACAAGTGAGAAGGATCTTGGAATTGTGGTAGATCACAAACTGAATATGAGCCAGCAATGCGACGTGGCTGCAAAGAAGGCAATGCAATTTTGGGCTGTATTAATAGAAGTATAGCTTCCAAATCGCGGGAAGTGATAATTCCCCTTTACTCGGCACTGGTTAGGCCTCATCTTGAGTACTGCGTCCAGTTCTGGGCACCTCACTTTAAGAAGGACATAGACAAACTGGAGAGGGTTCAGAGGAGGGCAACAAGGATGATAAAGGGACTGGAAACAAGGCCCTATGAGGAGAGACTGAAAGAACTGGGCATGTTTAGCCTTCAGAAGAGGAGACTGAGGGGAGATATGATCGCACTCTTCCAGTATTTGAAGGGATGTCACACAGAGGAGGGCAAAGATCTCTTCTCGTTCATCCCAGTTTGCAGGACACGGAATAATGGGCTCAAGTTACAGGAACCTAGATTCCACCTAAACATCAGGAAAAATTTCCTGACTGTCAGAGCAATAAGACAATGGAATCAACTACCTAGGGAGGTTGTGGGCTCTCCCACTCTGGAGGCATTCAAGGTGCAGCTGGACAGACATCTGTCAGAGATGCTTTGACCTGGATTCCTGCATTGAGCAGGGGGTTGGACTCGATGGCCTTGTAGTCCCCTTCCAACTCTACTTTTCTATGATTCTATGATTCTATGATTCTATTAATGTTGTCTGCTGGGAATTGGTTTTTGTTTTTTTTAGATGATCGTCCTGTGAGAGATGGTGAACGAAAAGCCTCCCTTTTGCATTTCACTACAGATCATGCTTATAAATTCAAGAAGCCTTCAGTTGTACCGAAAGATACTGCAATGGGAAGGTATGAAAAGAACAAAGGTTCAAGCAGTTGCAGTCAAGTGACTGTGGAAATGTTTTGAAACACTGATTGGCATCTGAAGGATTGCATGAAGAGTTTGTCTGTCTGTGTTGTCTGTCTTCCCCCTCACCCTGGTTGCTGTGCTGCCTGAAAAGTGACTCCCACACTTGTCATTCAGGCACCAGTTAAAGACTTACAGTGCCTTGCAGAAGTATTCACCCCCCTTTGACATTTCCACATTTTGTTGTGTTACAACCTCGAATTGAAATGGATTCAATTGGCGTTGTTACCACTTGATGTACACAAGATACTCAACACTGTGAAGGTGCAAAATATTTTTATTGTGGCACAAAAATGAAGTAAACAACAACAAACTGGCACTTGTTGGTTGCATAAATATTCACCCACCCACCCCTGAGTCAATACTTGGTAGAAGCACCTGTGGCAGCAATTACATGCAAATCTACTTGGGTAAGTCTCTATCAGCTTTGCACATCTGGATCCTGCAATGTTTGCCTATTCTTCCTGGCAAAATTGCTCTGGCTCTGTCAGGTTGGATGGGGACCGTTGGTGAACAGCAACTTTCAAGTCTTGCCACAGATTCTCAATCAGATTGAGGTCTGGGCTTTGACTGAGCCATTCTAAGACTTTCAGATTCTTGTTTTTAAACCACTCCAGTGTTACTTTGGCAGTTAGGGTTGTTGTCCTGCTAGAAGGTGAACTTCCGCCCCAGTCCCAGGTCCCTTGCAGGCTGAAAAAGGTTTTCCTCTAAAATTGCCATGTATTTGGCTCCATCTATCTTGCCCTCAATCCTGCCGAGGAAAAGCATCCCCTCAACATGATGCTGCCACCACCTTGCTTCACCGTGGGGATGGTGTTCTCAGGGCAACGAACACTGTTGGTTTTGTACCACACATAGTGTTTTGCGGCAAGGCCCAAAATATCAATTTTGGTCTCATCAGACCAGATAACCTTTTCCCACATGTTTGCTCTGTCTTCCACATGCCTTTCTGCAAACTCCAAATGGGCTTTGATATGGGTTTGTTTCGGCAATGGCTTTCTTCTCACCACTCTTCCATAAAGCCCAGCTTTGTGGAGCATCCTGGTGATAATTTTCCCATGGTTGGTTTCTCCCATCTCAGCTGTGGTAACTCAGCCGAGTTACCATTGGCCTTGGTTGCTTCTCTGACTAGTGCCCTTCTTACCTGGTCACTGAGTTTTGGACAGCCTTCTCCAGGCAGAGTTGCAGTTGAGCCATATTCTTTCCATTTTGTAATAATGAATTTAACGGTGCTCCGGGGGATGCTCATAGTTTGGGATATTTTATTATAACCCAACCCTGATTGGTGCTTCTGCACAACTTTATCCTGGAGTTATTTTGATAGCTCCTTGGTCTTCATGATGTTGTTTGTTTAGATATGATCTCCAACAAGCTCTGGGGCCTTCCAGAAAGAGATGTATTTAATCTGAGATCATGTGGCACTGGAATTTCACACAGCTGGACTCCATTCAACTACAATATGTGACTTCTGGAGGCAGTGGGTTGTACCAGAGCTTATTTATGCATGTCACAGCAAAGGGGATGAATACTTACGCAACCAACAAGTGCTAGTTTGTTTTTATTTACTTCACTTTTGTGCCACAATAAAAATATTTTGCACCTTCACAGTGTTGAGTATCTTGTGTACATCACGTGGTAACAATGCCAATTAAATCCATTTCAATTCCCAGTTGTAACACAACAAAATGTGGAAAAGTCAAAGGGGGGTGAATACTTCTGCAAGGCACTGTAATTATTTGTGCATGCTTTGGGGTTATAGGCAACTGCTCTATTTGTTATTTGATTGATTGTACTGATGGTTTTATTGTATTTTTAATTCTAAAATGCAGTATAAAAACCAAAGCAAAAACAGTGTTTATTTGTTTTATTTATTTATTATATTTCTACCCCGCCTTTTTTCCTGCAAGGAACCCAAGGCGGCTTACACAATCCTCCTCCTCTCCATTTTATCCTCACAACAACCCTGTGAGGTAGGTTAGGCTGAGAGTCAGTGACTGGCCCAAAGTCACCCAGTGAGTTTCATGGCTGAGCGGGGACTAGAACCCGGATCTCCTGAGTCCCAGTCCAACACTCTAACCACTACGCCACACTGGAACAATCTAAAATAAATAAATTAGAACAATCTAAAATAATAAAGACAATTAAATGAAAATAAAACAGAACTGTGTTATAGTCCATTACAAATCAAGAAAAGCCTGTGTAAGCAACAATGTCTTCAAGAGGTGTTTAAATTCGCCATATTTCTGTCTCTGGAACAGTGCTTGAGAGAGTGATCCAGGGGGTGGGTGCCACTTCTGAGAAGGCCCACTTACGTGCTGATGCTTAGCAACATTCTATTGGTCGCAGAACAATCAGTAAGACCTCCTTGGAAAATCTTGGGGGTCTACTGGGTATATATAGGTGAAGGCAGTCAGTAGGTAACCTGTTCCCGAGTTGTTTCGGGCTTTGTCAAGAACAAAATTTTGGACATGGCTCAGTAGCTGATAGGCAACCAGTGCAGT